>CM053028.1:568756042-568946469 GCA_028564925.1 Lithobates sylvaticus | reverse complement strand
CCCAATATGGGACAGATCAGACGGAGAAGGAAATGGAGTGTATTGCCTATAAAATATGATTACAGTTAATTTCTTGACGTATAATGTCAGAGGCCTAAATACTCCAGTAAAGAGATATAAAGTGTTGAAAGCGATTGAGCAGTATGGCACAGGGATTGTCTTTTTGCAGGAAACTCACCTATCCCATGAAACCAGGGTTAGATTGTATTCCCCGCGGTATCCTTTGTGGTACTATGGCGACTCAATGTCAAACAAATCTAAAGGGGTAGCTAAAGGTATGGGGAGGGAGGTGCGCTTCACTCTGGAGGACAGACTATGTGATCCGGAGGGAAGGTTCCTCTTCCTAAGGGGAAAGCTATGGGGAATAGAGTACACCTTGGTCAATATATACTGTCCTAATAGAGGGCCAACGATTTTTTTGAGGGAAACTCTTGAAAAATTATGGGAGTTTAAGAGTGGGCTGGTAATTATTGCCGGTGATTTAAATTTTTGCATGAATCCTGAACAGGATAGTACATCCCATGCACAGGGGATAGGGAACGTACAGTTGAAAGCAATAAAGTATCAGCTGAATCAGTTTCAGTTGGTTGATGTGTGGAGAATACAACATCAGAAGACACAGGACTTCCCGTTTTATTCCCCTGTGCATGGGACATATACTAGGATTGATTATTGGTTGGTGGAACACAGGGTATTAGATTGGGTGATATCTACAAATATAGAAATAAGATCGTTGTCAGACCATGCTCCATTGATTATGAAAATTAAAATTCCTGGGGTGCAGAAACAGCCATTCTCCTGGAAGCTCAATAAGGAATTACTTGATGAAGGGGTAGAGGAGATAATAAAAAAGGAGCTAGAGCTCTTTTTTTCTCACCAACGAAACAGGGGAGGTTGCAGAGAACACAATCTGGGAGGCCCACAAGGCCTATATTCGAGGAATTTATATTTCAGTGGGTGTAAAGAGAAAGAAATAAAGAAATAACAAGAGAAGAGCACTTATTGAGGACATTTTCAGATTAGAACAATCCCATAAAAAAGAGAATAGTAATAATAGGAGACAAGACTTAGATTCACAGCACAAGTTAATAATTACATGAGAAGAGTTAAAGGAATTAATGGAGCAGGAAATGAGAAAAACATATAATAAGATTGCGAAAGAGAGATATCAATGGGGGGAAAAAAACAGTAAATGTCTAGCCAGGATATTGAGGAAAAAAAGATCTATAAATTATATAGAGAAAATATAAACAAGAAAGGAGAGCCGGTACATAATACTAAGGATATTGTGGGAGTATTCCGGGAGTTTTATAAGCAGTTATACTCTGTTAAATGAAGGCAGATAGAACAACAAGAGATCAATAGAAAAGAAAAAATGAAGGAATATGTAAGCCGTGCTAATGTCCCTAGACTATCGGAGGAGCTAGCCCTGGAATTGGAAAACCCAATAACAGTACAAGAGATAGATCAGGTAATAAAAGAGTCAGCGGGAGGGAAAAGTCCTGGGCCTGATGGCTTTACAATGGAGTATTTACATTTTTTTTTAGAAATATTAGCCCCAAAACTCTGTGCATATTTCAGACCGATCTCATTATTAAATATAGATACCAAGTTGTTTACTAAAGTGTTGGCAACCAGGATAAAAAAGTTAATGCCGAGCCTGGTTCATCCAGATCAGGTGGGTTTTGTGGCAGGGAGGGAAGGTAAATATAACGGAGTAAGAACATTGCTACTGCTCCAGAAAATGAGGGAGAGTGGAATCCCCAGTCTCCTCTTATCGATTGATGCTGAAAAAGCTTTCGACCGAGTAGACTGGGGATTCATGATGGGTACTCTGGAGGGAATGGGTTTTGGCCCTAGAATCATGGATTGGATAGAGGTACTTTACAGCAGTCCAACGACAGCTATAAGAGTCAATGGAATACTATCCTCCCCCTTTAGGATGTACAACGGAACCAGGCAAGGTTGCCCATTGTCACCGCTATTATTTGTTTTGGCATTGGAACCATTTCTAGCGATGGTAAGAGGAAACCCTGATATAGGGGGGGTGGGAGTTGGGGAGGAGACACACAAATTAGCGGCATTTGCAGACGATGTGTTGTTTTACATGTCCAATCCCCGAATTTATATGCCAAATTTGTTAAGGGCTCTAAAGGAATATGGGGAACTATCCAATTTCAAGATTAACCCAGGCAAATCAGAAGTATTAGATGTAAATATTAACTCAAAAGAAGAGCAGAGTCTCCGGACGGAATTTCTCTTTCCCTGGAGGAAGACGGAACTAAAGTACTTAGGGATAAAATTACTTATATAAGGCCACCAGCGCGGCGGCCTTGTGTAGTGTGTTGCGGCATTCATACAGAGAAGGATAGGCAGGGACAGTGTCCGTGTCAGCTGTGCTTTACTTCTTAAGATAGCGCTGTTACAGTGGGTGTAGTGTGTTGGCGTTCAAGGAGAGAGCAGGATAGGCAGGGACAGTGTCAGCTGTGCTTCTTAACCTAGCGCTGTTACAGTAGGTGTAGTGTGCCTCCTGCACAGTATACACCTGAATCTACCCCCTCATTGCTGGTGTTGTGTAGTTCATTTGTGCAACACAGGCATCTGCCTAATCTTCAGTTGGTGTAGTGTGCCTCCTTCACAGCATACACCTGAATCTGCCCCCTCATTGCTGATGTTGTGCAAATCAGTGGGGGGGGGGGGGGGGGGGGTTGATGGGGTAGCCATGCCATTTTTCTCAAAGATTTTCATCCATATTGCCAGGACAAGACATGACATTAAAGCCACAAGCAGTTTTAAATGGCTTTTTTTCCTTTACAAATGTAATTTTGTGCAGGGACAGTTCTAAACACGGGAAACACATGCCACTTCACAGGCATACTTTAGACACCCCCAGGTATGATATTTAAAGGAATATTTCACTTTTTTTTCACTTTTTGCATCATTAAAATGACTGCTCCAGAAAAAACTTCAGTTATTAAAACTTTTTAAAACTTATTTTTGCATTGATACATGTCCCCTGGGGCAGGACCCGGGTCCCCAAACCCTGTTTAGGACAATAACATGCATATTGGCCATTATAATTAGAACTTTAGATTTCGAACGTTTGCGTCCATTGTAATTAATAGGGTTCTAACGGGGGTGTTCGGCTCATCCCTAGTACTAACACAAGTAGTAGAATGGACAAAGTTAAAGAGTAAAAAAAGATGGGTATGGATAGAGCACAGTATGGCGGACACAAATTTGGGGAACAATATTTGGACACCACCACAATATAGATCACTGGGGGGAACGACACTAACACTGACAAGAAATGTGATTAGAGTTTGGGATGGAGTACACAAACATAATAAATGGAAATACAACTCCCCACTAATATATTTAAAAGAGAATGAGTTTATTCCACCAGGTAAAATCACTTTAGGAGGGAATTGGATAAAAAGAGAAAATGTTCAATTCAGACACATAATAAATGGGGGGAAAATAAGCACACTGGAAAAATTAAAGATGGAAAAAGATTTGTTTGACTTGAATGATTGGCGATACCTCCAGCTCAGGCATTTTGTATCAGTCTTACCACGACCGATGAGAGGCGGAGAAGAACTGACAGCTTTTGAGCATATATGCGAGGGAAAAACGTCACGGACAGGGATCTCGCAGATTTATAAGATCTTAGTACGGGAGGATGAGCTGGAGGTACCGGCATATGTAAAAAACTGGGAGAGGGAAATAGGTCCACGAGGTGAGAAGCAGGAGGTGGGGAAAATATAAAAATTGGTACATGGATCCTCGATAAATATTGGGATGATTGAAACCAACTATAAATGTTTAGTAAGGTGGTATAGGACACCAGATATAGTAGCAAAATATCAAATAGGGCAATCTATGGAATGCTGGAGGGGATGCGGGCAAACAGGGACTATGGCACATATATGGTGGAACTGTCCAAAGATTAAAAACTATTGGAGGGAAATACTAAGGTACATAAAGGAGATAACTAACATTCAGGTACCCGGAAACCCCTGGGTTTGTCTATTTCATGGGGTAGATACCCCACTAAAAGAATATAGAAACTCCCTGATAATCCATCTGATAAATGCTGCAAAGAGTCTGATCCCCAAAAAAATGGAAGGAAGTAGAAGGCCCTAAGATAAGGGAGTGGTTTGAGAAAATAGATGAAATATATAGAATGGAAGGATTCAGGGTAGATGAGGTGGGTGGAATTAGGGAGTCCCAGGGGAAGTGGGAGAGATGGAAAACATTTAAGTTAACGAGGAAATATAGCAAGGAGGAGGAGGTGAGAGTGGGTTTTCTTCTTCCCCTCAAAAAGAAGAGGGATAAGGGGGAGGGGAGGTAGAGAAAGGAGGGGGTAAATGGGGAGGGGGGTAGTGGGCAGAGGGGGAAAATAGGAAATATGTAAAGTAAAGAATTGGTATAGAATGTTTCTTACTGGAGGTAAAGGGGTAGGGGCAAGAATGCTCCTCCCCTTTTATCTTTTATATTTGTGGTATTTTTGATCCCTTTTCCTTTTTGCAATGAAAACATTTTTGAAATAAATAAAGAATAAAAAAAAGAGATCACCAAAGACATGGATGAAGTGTTGTAAAAATACAATAGATGGGTGGCTCATACAGGTCTGGTATATACTTTTATGTCAGGGCTTTCTTCCAGGTCCGCACCCATGCACGCGCACACCCAGAAACCTCCACTGTCATTGGCTGTAGGACAAGTTTGTCAGCAGGTCCCAGCCAATGATTATGCCCCGTACCCTGCTGATCACCTGCAGCCATTGACAAATCACTCCTGTGTTTTATTTTGGCTGACGGTAAAAGATAGAATCACATTCAAGACCCTCTGCCTCACCCACAAATGTACACAAGGAAATGCTCCTCAACACCTTTGTGAGAAAATAGAAAAATACATACCAAATTGCAGCCTTCGATCGACAAACCAGAACCGCCTTCTCATCCCCAAAGCCCGATACAAATCGAAGGGAGAACGAAGATTCGCAGTACAGGGACCTCGGCTATGGAATGCTCTACCGAACAACATCCGCTTGGAAGAAAACCATCAGGCCTTCAGGAAAAAACTCAAGACCCACCTCTTCTAATATTGCAGGACAACAAGAGCAGACAAGCGACTTGAGGCGATTCAGTTGGCATTTGCAGCACTATACAAATCATTCATTCATTTTATTTTGTAAACACGGGGAGCTATCTTGTGATTTCTTCTCTTCCCGAGTCCTTTTCGGTTCAGGAAGAGAAGAGAACACCACACTGTGAGTAGAATCACCACACTTTTAACACACACAACTTGGCCCATTTAACCCTCGTCACCCAACCAGTGCCATTAGTACAGCGTCAGTGTACAATATTTTTCACCAATTATTAGTATTGGAGTCGCTTGTTACATCAGATAGCGCCAGGGTCAGCACTCATGCTATAGAATCCTGATGACCACCATTGCTAGTATAGTGTCTGTATGGATCAATATCCTGATCACCGCCATTACTAGTATAGTGTCTGTATGGATCAATATCCTGATCATGATCAGAACTATATTAGTGTCCCCCCTTAGTATAGTGTCTATGAATCAATACCCTGATCACGAACAGAACTATATTAGTGCCCCCTTAGTATAGTGTCTGTATGGATCAATATCCAGTGTTAGCTGAATCAGGCCTGCTCTCTTCTAGCACTAGCAGGTAAGTTTTATTTGTGTAGCACCCTGGAGTTTAGTCAGGGAGCTCCTCACAAATTTACTTGTCAGGAGTAGTTATCCTGGTTGATTTTTAGAGATCTATTTATTTCTCCCTAAGTTTGGCCTTGTTGCACTTTTCTCTTCTACCACTAGGTGCCGGGTACTTGATGGTACTAGATATGAGAAGGACAACCCAAGGTCCGGTTATGGGTATATGTGGTATCTCAGCCAATGAGCAGGGGTTTTTTGAATCCCTTGGCCTGCTGGGAGATTCGGGTGGAGTCAGGTGATCGGTGTTCTGTGCCACCTGGACGGCTGTCTAGGTGGATGTGTGTCGTGTTGCCCCGGGCTGCTAGACCGGAGATTGTGCTTATCCCAGGCACATCTGGCTGCTAGGCTGTCTGAGGTCCTATCCAGAAGTAAGAGAGCAGCGCAGGGTTGGGACTGTGGCTTGCAGTCCAACCAAAAGGGACGGTTCTGCTGGCTGGAGAATCTGTCTTGGTCGGAGGTAGAGGGGAAGCTGTCGCCACTAAGGGACCAACCACCTTATAACCAGGGACCTTAGTGTGTAAGTGAAGCAAGTGCCGGAGCAGTATTCTCACCGAACCGGCATGGTGGAGAATCAGGAAACTTCAGGCAATGATCAAGCAAGGGACCCAGCCAGCGGAGGCGGCGCCTGTAGAGCAGCCTTGTGTGTCAAGCCAGGGACTGAGCAGGCTAGTGGGGTGAAGCTTGAGAAGTATCTGGAGTGCCAAGCTAGGGACCCAGCAATGAGGCGGGGGTGACGCTTAAGGAAGATACCACTGTGAAGATTCGAGAAACTCAAGGGATTCAGAGTCAGTGAATTAGAGGATCTAGTGAAAGACCAGGAGCGCAGTGGGCTGAAGAACTATATAGAGAAGTTGTAGTGAAGGTGAAAGAACTATTGCACTTTGTGTTAGGAACTGTTAAAGACTGTTGCCATAGGAGACAGCATTCCTGCACGTGCAGATGTTGCGTCTTGCTGGATGCCTTTCCCTGCACGGCTGTCCTATCGGAGTCAGCTAATTGAACTTGCAACTACATAAGGGTGTCCTGGCCCTAACCCTCTTGTAGTGATATAATATGTAGTGGGTAGATGATTAGTAGTTATTATAAGTACTCTTCCGCAGCAACCAAATTCTTCCAGAGAGATGCACTTTATTGACTTCCAACACAGAACAAAGTCTTGCAACAGATGATAAAATCCAACAGAGTATAATTACGACAACGCTAGTAAATATTTAGAGCCCCATGTTTCCTAGACCTTGGTGCCTTCATTACCACACACCCAGTGAATAGACTGAACGCAAGGTTATATTCAGCTGCAGTCATAAACTGCCCTAATTTGCGTTCTTGCATATTAACATTAACATATCACTATCTGTCCCCTTTGATCTGTGGAGTAATTCTTGTTTGGCCACTTCCCCATTGATCAACAAGTCCCCTTTGATATGTGTAATTAGATTAACAGATAACATTGTCAACTGAAATCTGGCCTGGTCAATCTTGTACTGTATGTGTACATATATATAATAATAATATAAAATCCCACATAAATCGGCCAACATATTACAACATATACCGCCACTTGGGTCGGTTCTAACTATTAGAACTGACCCATAAATCAAACAACAAAAAAATATCATTATGATTTAAGGTACTGAATGCTTTACAATTTATTCATATAAAATATGAAGTTAAAACTGGTTACATCTCTCTTCACCAGCCTCTAAAATCTCCCCATGAAACAGTTATTAGATAACATAACTTTAGACCATGACTGGAAAAGGATTTGGTAAACATCCGTGGCCCGTAAAGCTGTTAGGCCTTATTTCAAAGCTTGCTCTTTCTTGAGTATATCGCATCGAGGTCTTGAATATTGCGCAAAAATGAGCTGATGTCACAGTCCATTCTTCGATCTGACTTCATCAAATCTCTCACTGAAAGTAAACTTGGTATGCTCTGGGAGCTCCGATCCACATAAATCCAAGATTCTCTCTTCTCCAGGCTCAAGGTTTTCATTTTTAAAGATGCTTTTACACAAACACCAGCAAATCCTGAAATTCTACTTCCATCTTTATAGTAAGAAGAACCATCAATGTACCAGCACTCACTTTCAAGGTCAAAGGGTTTGGATACGACAGTAAAAAAACTGTGCTGCAAACTATTTCCTTGCACTTGACATTCATGAGTCCATCTTGCAAGCATTTTACAATTCACATCTGCTTCTTTCCATTTCCTATTTGAGCAATGATGACCTGTTGTGTACCTGTCAAGTACCTGAATTTATTGATTCCCAGCCACAATTTGCTTTTGTAATTTTCTGTAGGCCAACTCCTCATTGCCTTCAGTAGAGCAGTTACTTGGATCATTCAGTCCATAATTCCACCTGAATGGTATACCAACGTATACCTATACCCCCACACGATGGTTCAGTGGAAATTCTTGCCAGTATCCTTACCATGAAAGGTAGAAAGGTCTTTTTCATCCATATATGTCATAGCCTTTAGCATATTATAAACAACTGATTTAACACTCACCCCTCTTATAAATGTAGGAAAACCACCCAACATACTATAATTTATGCTATGCCAAGCCATTGTGCAGCATCTCACCTTAGATGTCAAATATATTGATCAATATGTAATATGTACGGATGTTATGAAAATTATTTTAGGTTCAAATGCTTCGCTCTGGTTTTTTCCTGGTTAATTCCTTGTATAGTGATATATTGTCTATTCAGCATCTCCCCCACTAGCCAGCAATTTCAGACTGTCCTTCTGCTATTCACATGCAAGCGAGTATCTCCGGCAATATCTGAAAGACAAAAAACTCTCCAACAAAAACGAATTAGCAAGGTCCTTAAACATTATTTGAAGTTAAAACAAATTACTATTTACACATTTACAGTTTGAAGCTAATTCACCCCCACTGCTAGAGAAGTGTCATTTGAATTCAAAAACAGTTCTGGATTGTACATCTTCTGCATTTATGACACCCGGGAATCTGTTCAACTGTTCCAACAATGTGTAATGTTCTATTTTCATCTTGTCATACTCAATCTTCAGGTGGTCATATTTCTGTTTTTTTTTTTAAATCAAAAATAAAGTTTATTGAGCATAAAATTCCGAATGGCACAATACATATAAAACGTTAGGTGCAACATGCACCTATGAACAACAAAGCGTTTACAGATCTTGCTTAACATGTACATTCAGTGTTGCTATCACTTGGCATTTATATGACATTAGTACTGGTTGTTAGAGTGTTCTGGTACAGTATTATCCTATTCTGACAAAGGATACCTAGTTCTGGGGGAATTCCTCTCAGTGATACCCCTTGTAGGGGGTTTTAAAATAGTCAGTCCGTGCAGGTGTGCGAGCTTTCAATCCACCTGTCCCAAATTTTCTGGTATTTGCCTGGGCAGCCCCGGTGTAAGTATAGAACTTTTTTATAAGGTAGGGTGAGGTTTACAGCTCTCTTCCATTGCTGGATAGTGGGCGCTATAGGTCTAAGCCAGAGTTGGGCAATCTGCATTCTGGCTGTGAATAGAGTTTCTTGCCGAAATGTAGTGAGGTATTTCTCCTCCTCGGGGAGGGGGAGAAGGCCAAGAATGCACTGACGGGGGCAGAGCGTCAAGGGGGAACCCATGTGGTCATGTAGGAATTTAGTAATCTGCGCCCAGTATTGCTGGATGGGTGGGCATGTCCACATGAGGTGGTGGAAGGTACAGTCCATGGCGCCACATCTGGGGCACGAAGGGTCTGTGTCGGGTTTGTATTTGGCTTGCCTAGCCGGCGTGATATACGATTTATGGAGCATATAGAGGTGGGTAAGTCTGTCCGAGAGTTTAGGTGAAACTTTCTTTGGCGTCTCTAATATTTCTCCCCATTGTTCGTCGTCAATGTCTCCTACGTCCCTCTCTCATTTGGCTTTCAGCTTGTAGGCGTGGGAAGTAGCCCCGGGGGTAAGGAGAAGTGAGTATAGGTAAGAGATCAGTTTTTTGGGGTCATCCTCCAGTAGCACTCTTGTGATTGGCAGGGATTCTAGACGGGGTGGAGAGCTTCCTAACTGGGTCTGTACTGCATGGCAAACCTGCAAGTAGCGAAAAAATGTGTGATTGGGGAGGTCGAATTCCTCCTTAAGATTTTGAAATGTCTTAAGGGTACGGTCAGTAAAAAGCTGAGAAAGGTAAAGTATCCTCTTGGTTATCCATATTTTATGGTCCGGGATACCCAATAGTTCTGGTAGTCTAGGGTTCTCCCAAAGTGGTGTATGAGCATGTAAGGGTGGAGCCCCCAGGATGCTCAATGCTTTGTGCTATATTCTGCCATGGTGTGCCAACATGTTCCGTCTATCTCCCAATCGCGATAGCCCTTGGTGAGTACAAAAAATGATTTGGAAGGGGTGAGCTACAACGTCCGTGGCAGTTAGGCACACCAGGGCAGAGTATCTGAGCCTGTCATGTTTGTTCAGATAATAAAAGTGCGAGAGCTGAGAGGCGAGATAGTATAGCATCAAGTCTGGCAGGGCAGTACCACCCAGGTGGACCGGACATTTGAGGGTTCGCCAGGCCAACTTATGTCTGGAGGAGCCCCAAATAAAGGTATTCAATATTGATTCCATATTTTTGAACAGGCGAGCCGGGACCAGGAGTGGGGCATGCCAGAAAAGGTAGAGCAGTTTAGGGAGTAAAATCATTTTCACTAGGCTGAGTCTGCCCATGACTCCGAGGGGGAGCCTGGACCACACTTGAGTCCTGCTTTTCAGCATTCCAAAGAGGGGCTCAATGTTCAGACTAATGTAGTCCGTCGGGGATCGGGAGCATTGCACCCCCAAATATTTAATCTGTGCAGTGCGTATGAGGGGTAGGGAGATTTCTTCCTCGGTCGGGGCCGTGATGTCTATTGGTAGGATTTGGGACTTGGACCAGTTAATCTGTAGTCCAGAAAAGGACCCGAACTCGCTGATAAGGTGAAGAGCTGCCGTCAGTGAGGGGCCTGCATCCTCTAAGTATAGTAGCATGTCATCGGCATATAAGCTGAGGACTTCTGTCACCGGACCCTTGCGTAGCCCGTGAATGTTTGGGTGAGCCCTAATGGCTATGGCAAGCGGTTCCACCGCCAGTGCATAAAGCATGGGTGAGATTGGGCACCCCTGCCGAGTCCCTTGGGCCAGGGGGAAGGGGGAGGATATTTGGCCATTTACCTGGATTCTTGCAGTGGGGGCTTGGTATAGGAGTTGGAGCCATTTTATAAACTTTGGGCCGAATCCAAATCTCGTCAGACACTCCCATAGGTATCCCCACTCCACCGAATCGAACGCCTTGGCGGCGTCGAGGCTAACCACAACTCGCGTTCCGACGTTGTCGTGGGTGGCCTGGAGGTTCATGAACAGCCTTCTCAGGTTGAAGGCTGTGTTCTTGTTAGGCATGAAGCCCGTTTGGTGCGGCTATTTATGCGGTTAGTGAGGATCGCACGAGCATGTATCTTGAAGGCTTCCCAGATCGTTCCTAGAGGGGCCGTGTTGGCGTTTGTCCGAAAGAAGTGAGCCCATTCTAGCTCAACGGTCTCCAAATCAGTGAGCACCGTAAACCAAAAGGGGTTCAGTTTCCAGGGTCGGGCTGGGGTAGTGGATGGCAAGCGGAGCTTGACCCAGTATGGCGAATGGTCCGACAGGACCCTAGTGCTGAAACCTGCGTCAAGTAAATGAGGCGTGAGGGTGGGGTTTTTCTGTCTCCATGTGTCAGTCATAGCGAATTCCGTGATGAATTCCGTGATGTCTATTGGTAGGATTTGGGACTTGGACCAGTTAATCTGTAGTCCAGAAAAGGACCCGAACTCGCTGATAAGGTGAAGAGCTGCCGTCAGTGAGGGGCCTGCATCCTCTAAGTATAGTAGCATGTCATCGGCATATAAGCTGAGGACTTCTGTCACCGGACCCTTGCGTAGCCCGTGAATGTTTGGGTGAGCCCTAATGGCTATGGCAAGCGGTTCCACCGCCAGTGCATAAAGCATGGGTGAGATTGGGCACCCCTGCCGAGTCCCTTGGGCCAGGGGGAAGGGGGAGGATATTTGGCCATTTACCTGGATTCTTGCAGTGGGGGCTTGGTATAGGAGTTGGAGCCATTTTATAAACTTTGGGCCGAATCCAAATCTCGTCAGACACTCCCATAGGTATCCCCACTCCACCGAATCGAACGCCTTGGCGGCGTCGAGGCTAACCACAACTCGCGTTCCGACGTTGTCGTGGGTGGCCTGGAGGTTCATGAACAGCCTTCTCAGGTTGAAGGCTGTGTTCTTGTTAGGCATGAAGCCCGTTTGGTCGGGGTGGATAAGGCTGGATATTACTTTGTTCAACCTGAGGGCAAGTATTTTGGCTAGAATTTTTATGTCCAATTGTATCAGGGATATGGGGCGATACGACTCTGGGTATAAGGGGTCCTTGCCGGGCTTCGGGATCAGGACAATCAGGGCTTCCTTCATTGTGTGTGGTAGGGTACTGGTCTCAAAGATGTGTTTATAGAGAGCGGCTAGCTTGGGAACGAGAGTCTCTTGGAATTGGGTATAAAACTCCAGTGGGAGGCCATCGGAACCCGGGGCTTTGGACAGTGACAGGTTTGCTATAGCTTCAACTATACACTCTTCCGTGATAGGGGCGTCTAGGATTTCTATTTGAAGGTCTGTGAGGGTGGGAAAATCAATATCCCTCAAGAGATTTTGAAGATCGCTCAGTGTTCGGCTAGAAGTCGAGGTATACAGGTTGGCATAGAAGCGTCGGAATTCTTGGGCCACCTCAGTGGGGTCTGTCAGGATAGAACCGTCACCCGTCGCCAGCTGCACCACCACTGGGGGGCTGTGGTCCAAGTGGGCCATGTATGCTAAGAGCTTTCCTGCCCTCTCACCATGCTCGTACGTCCTTTGTTTGCTGAAAAAGATACCTTTTTTAGCCTTTTCAAAGTGTAGGTTATCCGTAAGCCTGGACTGTAGGCGCAGTTTAGCTGAGTTTGAGGCCGTTGGACTAGCCAGAAAAACCTGTTCCAGCGAGTCCAGTGCCTCCTCTGCTTGCTGCAAGGCAAGTTTCGAGGAATTTTTGTGTCTATTTATGCGGTTAGTGAGGATCGCACGAGCATGTATCTTGAAGGCTTCCCAGATCGTTCCTAGAGGGGCCGTGTTGGCGTTTGTCCGAAAGAAGTGAGCCCATTCTAGCTCAACGGTCTCCAAATCAGTGAGCACCGTGAACCAAAAGGGGTTCAGTTTCCAGGGTCGGGCTGGGGTAGTGGATGGCAAGCGGAGCTTGACCCAGTATGGCGAATGGTCCGACAGGACCCTAGTGCTGAAACCTGCGTCAAGTAAATGAGGCGTGAGGGTGGGGGATAGTAGGATCATATCTATTCGTGACATGGCCGTCTGGGAGGGAGTAAAACAGGAGTATGCCAGTTTGTGAGGGTTTTTCTGTCTCCATGTGTCAGTCATAGCGAATTCCGCAAGGAACTTGCCAAACCTGGTTAGTGTGGGCTGAGTCGGTAGGGTAGGGTCGCCGTGGAGCCTGTCTAGGTGGAAGTCAATGACAGCGTTAAAGTCCCCCAGCCAGACAGCCGGCACTGTGGGGTGTTGTGTCATGAAGTTTATGCCCTCCTGTAGGGCTGCGAATTGAAAAGGTGGAGGAACATAGAAGGCCATTATCAGAAGCTCAAGTCCCCCCACAGTAGCATGCAGAAACAGGAACCTGCCCTGTTGGTCCGCACGCAACGTGTGCAGCTGGAACAGTACAGTTTTAGCAATGAGGATGGCGACTCCCCTAGAGTTGTTTGTATGAGGGGCTTGGTACAGCCACCCCACCCACGGTTTCTTTAGGGACATCTGTAGCTGGCCGGTCATGTGGGTCTCTACCAACACGGAGATGTCCGCCCGCATTTGCTTGAGGTGAGAGAGGACCGCCAGCCGTTTAGGCCTAGCCCTCACCCCCCTCACGTTCCATGTAATCAATTTGAGAGTCGCCATCCCAGTGCTTCCACCATGTATATTGCAGGATAAATTATTAAACATTCTATTATCATCTTTGGTTGTCGCGAGAGACCAAGACAGTAAACTCTCCCCGTCCACCGGCCCGGAGAGGGGACGCCCGCAGAATATCTACAGTGCCCCCCTCCGGGGGGCGGACAAAAAGGCACGGAGGTCACCACACATGAAAGCATTAGTTGTTCAGTACCAATTGTCAGGTGATGCAGTGTAACAGATCTGTAGCACAGTAAACGCATGAAAACAGATAAAAGCATGTAAACAGAAAAACAAAAAGGGGAAAAAAGGACAAAAAAATGACAGCTTGCAGCTGTAGGGGATATGAGAACTTCACCTACTCTGACCCAGCTTGGTGCAAACAACTCAGGACAGCCCTTCACGGCAGTGGGGGCTGAGGCTGGCCAGGGAAACAAATCTTGTGGATAAGATGAGAAGCACAATTGCCTATGTGGAGCAAAAGGGGGATCTGATGGTGAAGGATCCAGTGCGTTCTCAGATGGCTTTGGGGATGACCAAATGTTAACTGAACTGCACAGTAACGCTAGTGGAGCTAGCATTCAAGGACCACATTGGGGGAGGGTGGTCCGGGAGCATGGCTGCACAAAAGTTATGTGGGGCTGTAGGGACGAGAAATGCTGGCAATTGTACGGTCCGGTGAGTTAGTGTCAGTGGCCCGCTTCAAGGAAAGAAGTCACGGAAAGGCAATCACAGGGGTGCCGTGCCAGACAGCTTTGGGGATTAAGTAGGGGGCAAAGAATTTCAGGGCCTACTCACGGTTCCGTTCAAGGGTGCTGACATGCTGGCCGAGGTCCGAATCTGGAGTTGCAGGGCAGGGATGTGCTTCTACGATGGCGCCTGGGGATCCCCAGCTCATTGTTCCAGCCACACCAGTACTGCCGTCGGATTTTCGAAGAAGTGAGCTTTACCATCTCGCGTGACTCGCAGCCTTGCGGGGAACAGCATGGCATAGGGAAGATGTTGGTTCCGGAGCTGACGCTTGGCCTCTGAAAACTGGGCTCTCTTCTTCTGGACCTCGGCTCATATTTCTGTTTTAACTGAGAAAACGTTATCCAGGTCTTGGACCTCTTCTTATTATTATTTTGGTCAGCTCTGTTTTTCATATTAATATCACCTATATTTGACCCGGTGTCTCCTCTCTGGGTGTTATCATAAGATATTATCTTTTGACCTTTATGTTCAGTATTTGTCCTAAACAATGTGGCTAAATCAATTTTGACAGCTTGCTCACTTGACTTTCTCCATAAATGGTCTGCTCTGAACAATACGTCTTTTAAATCATAAGGATTTGGGGTAACTAATAAGATATTTTGTTTGATATCTTCATGTAAAGCATCTAGAAACATACTCATATGTATCAAGCCACCACGCTCAAATGCAAGATTATTACCAACCAATAATTCCATAATAGTTGCTATCCTGTGAGACAATTCATAGGGAGATTAACTTTGCATTTGTTGGATCTTCCCATGAATAGTAACATCAGAACGTACACCATACAAAACACATAATAATTCCAGTAATATGTCCCTTGTCCTCAGAGGCTGGATGCAGATTTGTTTAATTCTCATCCAAAGACCACTTCCTATAGAATGTTGTATGACTCTTTCTAAATCAGATGGGTTGAGATTGTACATATCTCTGACATTCTGCATGTCACAAAACCATTTTAAAAATCTGTTTAAATCATGGCAGGGAACCATTTCTATTTCTTTAAGAATTGCAGCTAATTCTTTTGGTTTCAAAGGCTTCATTACAAGCTGAACTTCACCTGTATTATTATTATTGTTGTTGAAAACTGTGGTCACAGTGGGTGCAGCTGGCAATGAATTATCAGATTTAATATGAGGTTCTGTTTCATTTGATAGAAAGTTTGTGTTTGTATTTTGCTGCAGATTGCTGAATCCAAGGATCTCTTATCTAATTCCATAATTCTTAATTTCAATCTCTTATTTTCCTCTGATAATTCATCACAACATTTAGATTTCTCAAGCAAAGCTCCCCCAATGGTAACTGCATGCAATTTTAAATTTACAGTCTAATTTTCTGATTGGTTTTGTAACCTCTGACAAACCTTGTTGCTATTATCAACTGCACTCTGTAACTGGGTAATTTCCTCAACCTTATCCTTCAAAGAACTTTCCATTGTTAAACAGCAAGATAACAAGCCCTGTACAATACAACCTTTTCTTTTACTTTCTGAAATTTTGCTATCAAAAACAGTTTCCTCTAAAACTTCCTTCATCATAGTCCACGTCTGCTTACATTTTTCTGGAATTTCATAAGGACCGCTATGACGCTTAATACATTTTAATACCCATCTGTTAACTTTATCAGAACTGACACTAGCTTTACACTGAGTAAGCATTTTGACTATATTACTAATAATTAACCCCTTCATTACCCGCCCATAGTCATATGACACCCACAAGGTGGATCTCCCATCCTGGGTGGGCGTCATATGACGTTCTCCCATTCCCGGCCGCCTAGGGGGCGCGGCGTCGCTCAGGACCCGGTGCGCGTCCGCGATGTCCGCCGGGCACCCGCGATTGCCCGTGAAAACAGCGGGACCGTGGAGCTGTGTGTGTAAACACACAGCTCCACGTCCTGTCAGTGGCGAGGAGACCGATCATGTGTTCCCAGTACGGAGGAACACCGATCGGTCTCCTCCCCTTGTGAGTCCCCTCCCCCCACAGTTAGAATCACTACCTTAGGGAACATATTAACCCCTGCAGCGCCCCCTAGTGTTAACCCCTTCCCTGCCAGTCACATTTACACAGTAATCACTGCAATTTTATAGCAACGATCGCTGTGTAAATGTGAATGGTCCCAAAAATGTGTCAAAAGTGTCCGAAGTGTCTGCCGCAATGTCGCAGTCACGGAAAAAAAAACGCAGATCGCCACCATTACTAGTAAAAAAAATAAAAATAAAAATGCAATAAATCTATCCCCTATTTTGTAGACGCTATAACTTTTTGCGCAAACCGATCAATATACGCTTATTGCGATTTTTTTAACCAAAAATATTAAGAATAATAATTTATTATTATTATTAATTTTGATTATATTTAAATTTATTTTTATTTTTTTTATTTATTTTTTTTATTTTTCTATTATATATATATATATATATTTTTTTTTATATATATATTTTATATATATATTTTTATATTTATTTCATTTTTTCTTATTTTCATTTTCATTTCATTTTTTTATATTTATTTTTATTTTATTTTTATATTTATTTTTATTTTTTTTTTTATTTTAATTTATTTTTATTTTTATTTTCATTTTTACTTCATTTATTTACATTTATTTTTTCTCTCAATTCCACTATTACATATATACACTTATCTCCTACTGTCATATTTTCCTTTCTTTTTTCTCTTTCCTTTCCTTTGTTTTCTGTCTTTCCTCTTCTTTTTCCTCCGTTTTCCTCTGCCTTCCCTTTTTTTGTCTTTCCTTCTATACAATTGTACTCCGCCCCTCAGCCAAACCCCTTCCGATCCTATAAATTCAGCCTCCACCAAAGGCGCCTCTCTCCTTGTCTTTTTTCACACAGTAATCACTGCAATTTTATAGCAAACGATCGCTGTGTAAATGTGAATGGTCCCAAAAAATGTGTCAAAAGTGTCCGAAGTGTCTGCCGCAATGTCGCAGTCACGGAAAAAAAAACGCAGATCGCCACCATTACTAGTAAAAAAAATAAAAATAAAAATAATAAAATATTTTGTGTTTTTTCAAAATTGTTGCTCTTCTTTTGTTTATAGCGCAAAAAATAAAAACCGCAGAGGTGATCAAATACCACCAAAAGAAAGCTCTATTTGTGGGGAAAAAAAGGATGTCAATTTTGTTTGGGTGTAACGTCGCTAGTTAGTTAAAGCGACGCAGTGCCGAATCGCAAAAAGTGCTCTGGTAAGGAAGGGGGTAAAATTGCCCGGTGCGGAAGTGGTTAAAAAAAAAGAAAATATTTTACTCACCACATTAGTTACTCCTTCAGCTTCCAGTTCAGGTCTTCTGGTACACGGCACAGTCCTTTTTTCGTTGTTTCCAATCTCCAGAGAATAATTCTGGGGTTCCAAACTTGTTTAATTTTGTAGACCAGACTCTCTTATGTCACAACCAGACATTAGAGTCACAGCACAGCTCTTGGGTCTCCGTCAGACTTCTGTCCACCATACAGGATTGTTATCACCACTGACTTTTGTTACTAAGTCCTGAAAATTCTCTTCTGGTCACTTGAACGGCATCAATGTAGTGATATAATATGTCGTGGTTTAGATGATTAGTAGTTATTATAAGTACTCCTCCACAGCAACCCAATTCTTCCAGAGAGATGCACTTTATTGACTTCCAACACAGAACAAAGTCTTGCAACAGATGATAATATCCAACAGAGTATAATTATGACAAGGCTAGTAAATATTTAGAGCCCCTACGTTTCCTAGACCTTGGTGCCTTCATAACCACACACCTTCTGAGACAGAATAGACTAAACGCAAGGTTATATTCAGCTGCAGTCACAAACTGTCCTAATTTGCATTCTAACATCAACAAGTCCCCTTTGATATGTGTGACTACTGATTAGATTAAGAGATACCACCTGAACACCGTTTTGAGGTGTAGCATAGACTTGTATGGAATGCCTCTATCCCTAATCTATATTCTCCCATATCAACATCAACAAGTCCCCTTTAATATGCGCAATTAGATTAACAGGCCATACTTCACACACCTAGGTAGACTTGCATAAGATTGCACAACAACAAGGATTGATGATAAAGCATCAGTAGAGAGGAGATACCTTTTTCCCATATTAAATCTAACAGGATAGAATTTCCCTTCCTAGGGGTAGATTTCCTCTCACTTCCTGTTGTCTCCTTCCGTTTGCAAGTAGGAGTCATTTGTAAGTTGGATGTTTGAAAGTAGGGGCCTGCAGTATATACTCTTTTGTTTGCCCCTTAGATGTTGGTGTTGCCACAACACTGTAAGCCCTCACAGTTACACTTGGTGGGCGCTGGGACGCCCTGCTGGGAACTATTATATCAGGAATTGTAATTACATGACAACAGTGGTAGGAAAAATTGGGCCTTTGGTGCTGGTGCTGGTGCTACAACACTGTAAGCCCTCACAGTTACTCTTGTTGGGCGCAGGAATGGGCCCTACTGTGAATTATTAGATCAATAATTGTAATTACACGCCCCTGTTAAACAGGGGCTGAAAAATTGGACCTTAGCCACTGGTGCCGGTGCCACAACACTGCAACCCCTCACAGATACTGTACTTGGAGCACAGCAATGAGACCTGTTGCAAAGCATTGCATAAAAAAATTGTAATTACACGCCCCTGTTAAACAGGGGCTGAAAAATTGGGCCTTAGCCACTGGTGCCGGTGCCACAACACTGCAACCCCTCACAGATACTGTACTTGTAGCACATCAATGAGACCTGTTGCAAAGCATTGCATAAAAAACTGTAGTTACACGCCCCTGTTAAACAGGGGTTGAAAAATTGGGCCTTAGCCACAACACTGCAACCCCTCACAGATACTGTACTTGTAGCACACCAATGAGACCTGTTGCAAAGCATTGCATAAAAAATTGTAATTACACGCCCTTGCTAAACAGGGGCTGAAAAATTGGGCCTTAGGCACTGGTGCTGGTGCCACAACACTGCAACCCCTCACAGATACTGTACTTGGAGCACAGCAATGAGACCTGTTGCAAAGCATTGCATAAAAAATTGTAATTACATGCCCCTGTTAAACAGGGGCTGAAAAATTGGGCCTTAGGCACTGGTGCTGGTGCCACAACACTGCAACCCCTCACAGATACTGTACTTGGAGCACAGCAATGAGACCTGTTGCAAAGCATTGCATAAAAAAATTGTAATTACACGCCCCTGTTAAACAGGGGCTGAAAAATTAGGCCTTAGCCACTGGTGGTGGGCTGGTGGCACCCAGAAACAAAAAATTTCTTCCAAGCTATCATCAGGATCATTGAGGAGGAAGAGGATAGTCAGTCAACATAACAGGACAACAGGATAACAGCATCAGCATAGGCAGTCTTGAAGGGATGTGACATTTCAAAATAAATTATTCTGTTATATCAGCTTCAGGTGCCTGGTAGCTGGTGGTGATCCAAGACTGATTCATCTTTATGAAGGTCAGTCGATCAACCGAGTCGGTGGGCAGGCGCACCCTGTGATCGGTGACATGGCCTCCAGCAGCACTGAATGTGCGTTCCGAAAGAACGCTGGATGCAGGACAGGCCAGTATCCCAATTACATACTGTGCAAGCTCTGGCCAGTGATCAATCCTCAAGACCCAGTAAAGCCAGTGGATTTTCTGTGGGAAAGGTGTCCAAGTCTGACCTTGCCCCCTAGGTATTCCTGCACCATGTATATCAGACGCTGGCGATGGTTGCTGGAACCGATTATACCTTGGGGCTGCAGACTAAAAAATTGTCTGAACGCATCGGTCAGACAGCCACATTCCCCACTGCTCTTTCTGCTACTGACCGAAGCCTCAGCAACTCTTTGTCCAGGACCAGGAGTTTGTAACCTCCCAATCTCTGGGGACGCGTTGCACAGACCTTTCTGCAAGGCCTCCTGGAGATGTCTCATCCTCTGCGACGGCAAGTTAAGGTCCGCAACCTTACCCTTGTACCGTGGATCAAGGAGAGTGGCCAGCCAGTAATGGTCCCTCTCCTTGATCCGAAGAATATGAGGATCCTTCCGCAGGCTTTGCAGGATCAGGGAGGCCATGCAATGCAGGTTAGCTGAGGCATTCGGTCCGGAGTCTTCTGGGTCACTAAGGACGACATGATCCGCAGCCACGTACAAGTCCACCGGTTTCTTGGGACTGTAAATCATCCCTAAAAGACTGCTGCTGCTGCTGATGCTGAGTGCCAGGCTCCACCTCCATGCTGACACAATCCTCCTCCTCCTCTTCCTGTGTGATGGGTGGGAGAGAAGGAACACTGACTGGATAAAGGGGACCTTGAGAGGCAAGGAAGTCCTCCTCTTCCTGCCTCTGTTCTGCCTCAAGTGCCCTGTCCATTATTCCATGCAGCGTATGCTCCAACAGGTGGACAAGAGGTACAGTGTCACTGATGCATGCACTGTCCTCGTGGCCTCCTCAAATGGTGACAGGACAGCGCATGCATCCCTGATCATGCTCCACTGGCGTGGTGAAAAAAATCTGAGCTCCCCTGACCCTGTCCTGGTGCCGTAGTCGCACAGGTACTCGTTGATGGCCCTCTGCTGCATCATGGCCAACGTTGAGTTCCACCTGGTGGGCATGTCACATATAAGGCAGTTCTTGGGCAGGTTCAACTCCTTTTGCAGCTCAGCCAGTCGAGCACTGGCATTATATGATCGGCGGAAATGCACACAGACTTTCCTGGCCTGCCTCAGAACATCCTGCTAAGCCTGGGTACCTGCCCAAGAAACACTGCACCACCAGGTTAAGGATGTGACTCATACAGGGCACATGGGTCAGTTGTCCTTGTCGCAGGGCGGAGAGGAGGTTGGTGCCATTGTCACAAACCACCATTCCTGGCTTAAGCTGGCATGGCGTCAACCACCTCTCGGCCTGCCCCTGCAGAGCTGACAGAACCTCTGCCCCAGTGTGGCTCCTGTCCCCCAAACACACCAGCACAAGCACGGCATGGCATCTTTTTGCCTGCATACTTACATAGCCCCTTAAACGCCTACGAAGCATTGCTGGTTCCGAGGACAGAGCACTCGAAGAGGCCACGGAGGAAGAAGAAGAGGAGGGGGTGGAGGAGAGAGGTGTGTCACAACCAGTAGTAGCATTTTGGAGGCGTGGTGGCGGAACAACCTCCAACACTACTACACCTTGTCCTGCATCCTTCCTAGCTGCCAAAAGAGTGACCCAATGGGCCGTGAAAGATAGGTAACGTCCCTGTCCATGCCTGCTGGACCATGAGTCTGCGGTAATATGAACCTTACCGCTGACCGCCCTGTCCAGCGAGGCATGGACATTGCCTTCCACATGCCGGTAGAGAGCGGGAATCGCCTTCCGTGAGAAAAAGTGGCATTTAGGAACCTGTCACTGAGGAACCGCACATTGCACAATCTCACGGAAGGGGGCCGAGTCTACCAACTGAAAAGGCAGCAGTTGAAGTGCTAGCAATTTAGCCAAGCTAGCATTCAACCGCTGGGCATGTGGATGGCTGGGACTGAACTTCTTTCAACGGTCCAGCAGCTGGGGCAGGGAAATTTGCCTGCTACCAATCGGACGTTGGTGTACTGCTAGCAGAGTGCCCGCAAGTACTTGGCTGTGACACACCTAATTCTACACCTTCATTCCTCTCAGTGCAGCTTTCAGAGAGGACTGAAGGTATAGTGGGGTTGGAGATCCCAGCTGATGAGGAGCAAGGAAAGTTCCGCTTTGTTCTTTGGTGTGGGTCTTTAAGGTACGCTTTCCAACGAGCTGCATGGCAGGTCAATATATGTCTGGTCATGCTTGTGGTGCCCAAGCGGCTGATGTTTTGGCCACGCGAGATACGCTTGAGACATATGTTGCAAATAGCAGCGGTGCGATCCGATGCACTCGTCTCAAACACCAAAGAATTTTTGGAATAACGCGCAGAGGCAGCGCTCTGCACAGGCGGAGCTCTGCGGTGTGATTCAGTTGGTGTGCTGCCCTTAAGTTGGCCCCCGAAGGGCATCCTGCCTCGTTGGAGATGTGCCGCCTCCTCATCATCCCCTCCCTCTTCACCACTGGAGCAAACCTGGCAGTATGCTGCAGCTGGTGGAACATGACTGCCAGATTGCTATCCTTGAGTATTCCCTCTCTCTGCGCTCATGCTACTGCCTTCCTCTAGCTGGGTACTATCATCAGAGCCTTCAAAACGCTGGGCATCCTCCTGGAGTATGGAAAAAGAATATACAATATTCCCTGTGGGGTTTTTTGGCAGCAAAGGAAAACACTATCTTGAAAAAATCAACAAATTTTATTAATATAGTATCCAAAACACCATACATGTAAATTTATATTATTAAAATGCGAGCTCTGGTTTACATTATACAATCTATCTAGGCAAGAAGAGGTACATGCAAGAATCTATATAACAATATTTTTGATTCATAAAACAGCTGTGGTAAAGTAGATTTCAGGGAAAAAGATTTGTCTGGCGAAGGTGCACCCCAATGCCCCAATGCATTTCCACCATATTTGTGGTCTTCTTCAGGGGGGAAAAAAGAGGGGGGGGGGTCACTTTATTGCATTTCTGCGAAGCATCAGAAAAAAGATTCTAGATTTATAATTTATTATTTTTTATTTATTAATCATTAGTGCATGGTCTATTGCAGTTGCATGCATGTCATAGTTACCCCTTTGTCAAGATATGTAGCATGGACCAGAGACTTGTTTAAAAACCAGAAGCTTTTTCTTTCTATCTCATGAAGATCCGCACCGACTCCGTCAACCTGAAGTGCCTCCTCAATTCCCAGGTTATGGGAAGAGAAAAAGGAAAAAGCTCCCCCATGTCAAACAGGAGGGGGGGGGGGTTTAATCACGGGCTATCAGGGGACGGCGCTGGAATAGCACTGTCCACCTAGGAGGAAGCGCAGCCAAGACACCCACCTGGAAGCAATAACGATTGTTTTTTAGTGGCAAAGTATTTGTATAGATATCGTATTATTAGCATTAGACTGACTAAATCTCATGTAGGGAAGGGATCGTAATTATAGATTATCAGAGTAAGTTATGGTGTTATCAGATATAGTGTGTAGTGAAAATAATATAAATTTCATCAGTAAAGGGAGTGACAATATGTGTGGGAGGTAATTACAGGGATTAGTAGTGTAGGAAATATATAATGAATGAATAAATCTGATATGAGTGTAAAGAAATATTGGTGTGGTATAAGTGAACATTAATGTGCAATGGGTTGACTAATTGGGCACAGTGTGCAGCAGTGAAAGAAACACAAGAGAAAAAAAAATACCAAAGAGTAAGTGAATTGGTGTAAAAAAATAGGTGAGTATGAGATTACAAAACAATGATAAATAGCAATGTGTATAAATAATGTGGTAACAATGGCAGAGTGGTGTGCTAAAATTAAGTGATACATGTGCGATGGTCTACAGTCATTAAAATTTTGATTTACCTGACAGTATTGTGATATCAAATTAGCATCCAAGAGGGGGGATGGGTAGTAGTGGTTAATTTGTCAGCGATCAGACAAGGTCTGCAAAAAGTATAAACTAGTGAAAATTTCTTCATTTTTTAGAAAGAAAGGCATGGGAGTCAATGGGTAGACCTGCTTAGTCCTTCCCTCAGGGCATTCAAGGCCAAGGGGAAAGGGAAAAAAAGGGGGGGGGGGGGGGGTCAACCCATAGTTAAGTTCATAAAGATGGGTAGTTGTCTTACCTATTGTTGTCAATGGTGTATGTCTGCACTTCCCAGAGGTCAGGCTGAGATGACATATGTGCAGGCAGCCTTTATAGGGAATTCTGCCTAGTGTTAATTGTTAAATTGCCTCCAGGTGTGGGTGTGTCGGTCCCTGTCAGAGTGAGTGCTTTAGGGCCATAATAAGGCCCTAGCGTCGTTCCCTCGGCGTCCCGGAAGGCTTGTCCTGCCTTGGGACTCCCATCGCCTCCGATGAACTACGCATGACATGAAGCGGGGCGCCCGCGCAGTAAGAGCGCACCGGGTTTCCCCAGTGCGCCCGCCGCGCATGCACTGGAGTATGTACCCAACACTGTGGTCAAACAGTTTGGGGGACTCCTCAGGAGGACATGGTGGGTCTAGGGAAGGGGTGACTAATGACATTGAGATGAGGGAAGAGTACGCGTTGGCAGCTGATTTGCCAGTACCCTGAGTCTGGGTGAGAGGATGAGGAGGGCTTGGTCATCCACTCTACCAAGTCTTCGGCATGATGCGGCTCAAAATGTCCAGCTCCCGAAAATAAGGACAAGCGTGTCCCATGGCCACGTGCTGATGACGATGCACCGCGTCCACGACCAGCACTGTTGTCTCTAGACACAGAGCCTGCTTGCCCTCTTTTCTTGGCCCGTGACTGTCCCCCTCTCCTTATTGGCCTTCCAGACATTGTAATGGCCTGCAGGGAGATGGGAAAAACAGCAATTGGGTAGTGTATATTGTGCTGAGTCACACAACACACACACTAACTCCTGCAGGTGGCTGGATTAGATGACACCAGCAAAGAAGGGCAGATACAGGTGCAGGTGTATACTGTGCTGTGCTGGACACACACAACACACACTAACTCCTGCAGATGGCTGGATTAATGGAGAACAGCACTAAAGGGTAGATACAGGTGCAGGTTTATACTGTGCTGTGCTGGACTCACACAACACACACTAACTCCTGCAGATGGCTGTATTTATAGAGAACAACAGCACTAAAGGGTAGATACAGGTGTATACTGCGCTGGAGGCACAGAACACACACTAAGTCCTGCAAATGCCTGGTAATACAGATTCAAGAACAAACTATCCCTGCCTATCAATGCTCTTTCCCTGCACTTTCCCCACATGCAAATGACTGATAAGAACACACTGTCCCTGCCTATCAATGCTCTTTCTCTGCACGCCGGAACACACTACATGTGGGGCGTGTACTAAACCCCCTGAGCTATATTTGGCCACAGGCATCCTGCCTGTGCCAATTATTGCTCTCCTCGCTGCTGGTGCTATGATTAGCCAAGCATGCGGGGTCACAGTGCATGCTTGGCCAATCATCAGCTAGCAATGCACTGCGACTGGCTCAGTGCACTGTGGGCCATTCGTATCACACGAATTTGATGCGAACGGCCCGCAGAGTTATGGACTCGACGAACGCCTGATGTTCGATTCGAACATGGGTTCGAAACGAACACCGGGCTCATCCCTATTGAAGAACTTCCGTCCTTCAGTGTGTACTGTACTCACCAGTGTATGAGTATTAAACTATGTCTGACAGAGGAAACTAAGGGGTCTACTTCTAGAAGATTCATTAGACAAATATGACAATCATTCATCCAACCATTACACATTCTGTCCATAATGCAACACAGTGATTTCCTATCATCATCAGCTCCATCTAGTGGCCATAATGAGATATTTTATCTGTCATATCATGACAATACCGCATTATGGCCACTAGATGGAGCCAAGGAAATCAGAGCATCAAATAAAATACATCCAATATTCATCACAGCTTGATGAATGCCGGTCACATTCATTCAACTATTTTATTAAAAACAGACGTTTAACTGAAATGTACTCAGCCAATGAGAGGTAATGACTCCATTTTTATTTTTCTCCTGCTATCAATGGCCAACACGGTACAACACTTCATCCATGTCTTTGGTGATCTCTGATCTCCTTATCAACTGTTTCTTACATGATGAAGATCAGCCATGGAGTATATCTGAGGTGTATATCAGGGTGTGCTTCTTCCCCACATGAGAGCTGTGATGTCCAGCAACATTCATATAGAAGACATTTCCCGCACTGAAGGCACTATTACACCTCAAGGGTTGTGTGGGATCCCTGATG
Source organism: Lithobates sylvaticus (assembly GCA_028564925.1). Lineage (NCBI taxonomy): Eukaryota > Metazoa > Chordata > Amphibia > Anura > Ranidae > Lithobates > Lithobates sylvaticus. The sequence continues at coordinate 568,920,179 of CM053028.1, read as the reverse complement.
TACAGGAAGACAGGACTTCAATGAGGAACAATTCCCTCACTCAGGACAGGAAAGTGGCTTCTCCCCCGTGTGAGATCTCTGATGTCTGTAAAGATGGGACGTCTGTGAAAAACATTTCCCGCACTCAGGACAGGAATACGGCTTCTCTCCTGTGTGAGATCTCCGATGTTTGTAAAGATTGGACGTCTGTGAAAAACATTTCCCACACTCAGGACAGGAATACGGCTTGTCCCCCGTGTGAGATCTCTGATGTTTGGAAAGACTGGAGTTCTGTGAAAAACATTTCCCGCACTCAGGACAAGAATACGGCTTCTCCCCCGTGTGAGATCTCTGATGTTTGGAAAGACTGGACTTCTGTGAAAAACATTTTCCGCACTCAGGACAGGAATATGGCTTTTGCCCCGTGTGAGATCTCTTATGTGTGGAAAGATGGGACTTATCTGAAAAACATTTTCCGCACTCAGGACAGGAATACGGCTTCTCCCCTGTGTGAGATCTCTGATGTGTGTAAAGACTGGACTTCTGTGAAAAACATTTCCCACACTCAGGACAGGAATACGGCTTCTCCCCTGTGTGAGATCTCTGATGTGTGTAAAGACTGGACTTCTGTGAAAAACATTTCCCACACTCAGGACAGGAATACGGCTTCTCCCCGGTGTGAGATCTCTGATGTGTGGAAAGATCAGACTTCTGTGAAAAACATTTTCCGCACTCAGGACAGGAATACGGCTTCACCCCCATGTGAGATCTCTGATGTGTGGAAAGACTGAACTTCTGTGAAAAACATTCCCCGCACTCAGGACAGGAATACGGCTTCTCCCCGGTGTGAGATCTCTGATGTGTGGAAAGACTGGACTTCTGTGAAAAACATTTCCCGCACTCAGGACAGGAATACGGCTTCTCCTCCGTGTGAGATCTCTGATGTGCGTCAAGATGCCACTTCACTGAAAAACATTTCCCGCACTCAGGACAGGAATACGGCTTCTCCCCCGTGTGAGATCTCTGATGTCTGTAAAGATTGGACTTCTGTGAAAAACATTTCCCGCACTCAGGACAGGAATATGGCTTCTCCCCCGTGTGAGATCTTTTATGCCTATTAAGATTGGATTTAGAAGAGAAATATTTCCCGCACTCAGTACAGGAAAAGCTCTTCTCTGTTGGAAGGACGGCACCGTCCCTCACAGTCTGAGGTTCCTCAGGATAAGAGGAATACGATGGTCCATCTACACTGTGTGGTGCCGGATGGACATTTGAGGTAGTCGGGTTTTCTCCTGGACTATACTGTGTGATGTCCTCATCTTCTACTTTACAGTCTGGAGACAAAGTGAGACAATCCTCTGAGGTTTTCCTCATCTCCCATCCATCTACTAAAAAAGAAATAAAAAGATTATTACTAGACATGAGCAGATTGGTTCCTGCTGCGCTCCAATCAGATCATCAGATATAAAATGTCCAGCTGGTAGGAAATGGGTGTAACAAAAGAGAATCCATATTATGTGTATATATAGCAGTGGGTAGAGGGGAGAGAGCAGAAGTCAGGACTATGTAATGTACAACATATTGTATAAGATACAACAGATAGGACTATATAGTATCAGAATAATGTAATGTACAACATAGAGTATATAGTGCAGGGGTCAGGAGTATGTAATGTACAACATAGAGTATATAGTGCAGGGGTCAGGAGTATGTAATGTACAATATAAATTATACAGTGTAAGGGTCAGGACTCATAATATTGGTATTCAGTAATCAGTGGAAGATGAAATGTTTACATGAGACAAGTTGCAGAGGTCCCACACCGCTGCCTCCCATCTCCTGAGACTGCACTCAGTGACTTGGGTCTGAGACTATACAGACATATCCCTCCACCCGGCACAGACAGCAGACAACAGAACAAGTAATCCTGGGGGGATTGTTACATAGTAGGTGAGGTAGAAAAAACACACAAGTCCATAAAGTCCAACCTCTGTGTGTGATTATATGTCAGTATTACATTGTATATCCCTGTATGTTGCGGTCGTTCAGGTGATTATCTAATAGTTTCTTGAAACTATCGATGCCCCCTGCTGAGACCACCACCTGTGGAAGGGAATTCCACATCCTTGCCGCTCTTACAGTAAAGAACCCTCTACGTAGTTTAAAGTTAAACCTCTTTTCTTCTAATTTTAATGAGTGGCCACGAGTCTTATTAAACTCCCTTCCACAAAAAAGTTTTCTCCCTATTGTGGGGTCACCAGTACGGAATTTGTAAATTGAAATCATATCCCCTCTCAAGCGTCTCTTCTCCAGAGAGAATAAGTTCAGTGCTCACAACCTTTCCTCATAACTAATATCCTCCAGACCCTTTATTAGCTTTGTTGCCCTTCTTTGTACTCGCTCCATTTCCAGTACATCCTTCCTGAGGACTGGTGCCCAGAACTGGACAGCATACTCCAGGTGCGGCCGGACCAGAGTTTTGTAGAGCTGGAGAATTATCGTTTTATCTCTGGAGTTGATCCCCTTTTTAATGCCAATATTCTGTTTGCTTTGTTAGCAGCAGCTTGGCATTGCATGCCATTGCTGAGCCTATCATCTACTAGGACCCCCAGGTCCTTTTCCATCCTAGATTCCCCCAGAGGTTCTCCCCCCAGTCTATAGATCGCATTCAGATTTGTGCCACCCAAATGCATTATTTTACATTTTTCTACATTGAACCTCATTTGCCATGTAGTTGCCCCTCCCCCCATTTAATTGTTCTGTCAGAGATCATGCTATACCTGGGCATGAGGTAGAAGACCCAAAACACATGCCCAAGGTGCCTAGGTAGAGCAACATTTATGGTGAAAATGAACATTTTGCTGCCAGCTGAACCCCAGAATCTCCATAAATCCAGTCTAGAGACATAAATTGTGTCTGCAGCACAGAGAAGGAGGATTATCACCCAGTCCCCGCCCTACTCTGGACCAATCAGTGAGCAGTATGGGTGGAGGAATGTATTTAGTGTTAATGACCCACCTGTGCTGATCTCTGTAGGAGTGTCCTCCTCTATAAATGTCCCCGTTATTCCATCCTCCTCCATAGACTGCTGATCATCCCTCACATACCTCTCTTCTTCTTCTGCTTTAACCTCAAATTCTATATCGATTGGATCTCCACTCTAAATCAAGAAAAGGAGAGAGAATATCATCTGTAAGATATAAGATTTATTATTGTGACATCACATACAAAATCCACACATCTCTATAAGTGTGTTTTATAACCTCCATCCCACCAACCTTGTAACAGTGGGGGATGGTGTGATCTTCCTGTGTGGAATCCCGGGAATACAGAGGACGGGGACATCTCTCTGGTGGGTTCCTGGTATTTGGTGGCTCCATCATATCCTTGTGTCCTTCTGAAAACTCCTCCATCACTCCATACTCCTCATCCTCCTCTTTATACTCTTCTTTAACATCAATATTATCATCCCCGAGGTTTCCACTCTGAATATATAATTAAACATTCATTGTAACAAACATGCTGTGTATAAATCAGAGCTACCAATAATTGTCAATCATCTACCTGATGATGGTGGGGGATGGTGTGACCTTCCTGTGTGGAATCCCGGGAATACAGAGGACGGGGACATCTCTCTGGTGGGTTCCCATTACTGGATCCATCTGTAGGAAACACACACACTGACTGAATACATTGTTTCTATGTGTTTATCAGGATGATGGGGGATCTAGGTGGAGCCTCCGTACTGCTCTCTCCTTTACAATAAAGTCTCCTCTTACCCGGTGATGTGAGGGGCGGCTGATTGTCCATCATGATGTCCTTGTAGAGATCCTTGTGTCCTTCTAAATACTCCCACTCCTCCATGGAGAAATAGACAGTGACATCCTGACACCTTATAGGAACCTGACACACACAATGATACAGTCACCATCCAGACACATCCCTTGTCTGTTACTGGATAATGTCCCAGAATTCCCAGCACCGCTCACCTCTCCTCCATCATCTCTCTGGTGACTTCTAGAATCTTCTTTGTATTTCTCTATTCTATCAGGGAGGGAGGTGGAGGCAATGTGATGGTCATATGATCTCCAGACTTCACAGGAGGAAAACTCTAGATCTGAACACAAATAGTAAAATTGAAATGATATTCCCAGAATCCTCCTCACCTCACCATTCAGGTCTCCATTTTATTAAAGCTCCACTTCAGTCTGAGGTATAATTTACCCACACAGGACCCCCACACTATGCAGGATAAAAGCTTGTAGCAGGCATTCTGATGTCATTACATACAATGCAGAAGCAACAGTCCCACTTTGTAAGTGAAGATGCCAAGGGTCCGCCCACAACCTAAGAGCATCAGAAAAAAAGCCAGATAGAGGGACATTGGGAGGAGGAGCTGTGAGGTCAGTGTGATGTCATAGGACATATAGACTCTGGATGGAGGGACATTGGGAGGAGGAGCTGTGAGGTCAGTGTGATGTCATAGGACATATAGACTCTGAATGGAGAGACATTGGGAGGAGGGGCTGTGAGGTCAGTGTGATGTCATAGGACATATAGACTCTGGATGAAGGGACATTGGGAGGAGGAGCTGTGAGGTCAGTGTGATGTCATAGGACATATAGACTCTGGATGAAGGGACATTGGGAGGAGGAGCTATGAGGTCAGTGTGATGTCATAGGACATATCTGACGTGCGGAGGAACGGAGTGTAAATAGCAGACAATTTTCTCCAGAGCTCCTAATGGTGGGGATGGATTTTGCTGAGTGCTGGTGCCAAGTTTCCACCCCCCCCCCCCCCCCCCCCCCCCCCCCCCCAGGATCACTGCAGGTGTGGAGAAGAGCTGTGTAAGAGGATATGGAGGAGAGATGAGGAGGAGATCCAGGAATCAGGATAAAGGTCAGGACAAGCAACAGACGAGCGCATCCAAGAGATGAAGCCGGGGTCACTACACAGAAAATCAATCCAAGGAAACAACAGGCAGGACGAGGAACAGCAAGAAGGAGCTCAGAGACAAATGAGAATATTGCTCAGCCAATGGGAGATTATCTCAGCATGACTTACATAATGAAGGAGATGAGGGGGAGGGGAGGAAGTCACTTAAGGTGGGGCTTGATAAATTTGCTTTGAATCTAGGAGCCAGTTGAAAAAGTTAGGAGACGTTTTTTTTTAGGGCAGTGTGGGTTGTCAGTGCTGGGGCCGGGTAAGTAATGTGTGAGTAATCTGTGAGGTGCAGAACATAAGACATGGGATGCAGGAGATGGATGCATGTAATAGGGTGCAGAAGACAGGACATGCAGTGCAGGGTACCGGAGAAGGATGTAGGTCACTGCAGGGGCGCAGTGTACAGAATGCAGGACATGGGGTGCAGGGTGCAGAACAAAGGACATGGGGTGCATGGTAATGGAGAAGGGTGTAGGTCACCACAGGTGTACAGTGTACAGAATGCAGGACATGGGGTGCAGGGTGCAGAACAAAGGACATGGGGTGCAGGGTAATGGAGAAGGGTGTAGGTCACCACAGGTGTACAGTGTGCAGAATGCAGGACATAGGGTGAAGGGTGCAGAACGTAGGACATGGGGTACAGGATACCGGAGAAGGGTGTGCAGGTCACCGCAGGACATGGGATGCAAGATAAGGGAGCAGAACGCAGGACATGGGGTGCAGAATGCAGGACATGGGGAACAGGGTACTGGAGAAGGGTACTGGACATGGGGTGCAGGATATGGGGTTTGGGGTGAAAACCATGTGGTGCAGGGTGCAGAACACAGGACATAAGTTGCAGGGTGGAGGTCACCGCAGGACACGGGGTGCAAAATGCAGGAGATGGGGCACAGAATGCAGGACATGTGGTGCAGGAGAAGGGTGCAGAACATGAGGTTCAGGGTGCAGAACACAGGACATGGTGCAGGACAGTAATCCAATCCCCCCTCCCCCTGTGTCCTCCTGCATGTCCTGTACATCTCCCCCAGCAGTGTGTGAGAGCAGAGTGGATGGAGAGGACATCTTGTGTACATAAAGCAGCATGTCCCTCCCTGGCTGGTCTCTTAGCTGGCTGCTTTGCAGGCTTGTCCTGGTTACTCCTGTAAGGACTCTGTAGTCCTGTTTCTCAGCACCTTGTGGGGATCTTTGTGGCAGTGCCGAGGTGGCGCCATGTTGGAGATTCGGTCCCGCTCCTTCCTCTCTGTTCTGCCGGAGGGCTATGCAGGGACACAGGCAGCTGTGGGTGGAAGCAGGAGCCGATGGTGACAGTAATGCGGCCGCGGAAAGGAGAAAGATCGGCAGTGGGAGCTCAGTGAGATGCGTCCTCTCATGCCGCTGTCCTGCCCAGTCCACCCCTGACTTCACAGGTCGGGTGCCATCATCTCCTCCTCCTCCTCCCCTCACCCTCCCGCCTGGCCCCGCTCCGAGCCACATTCCTGTCTGAATAATGTGTAGGCAGAAACATTATTCAGACCAACAGTGAGAATGGGCTGACAAGAGCCCAGGGGCCAGGACGCCATTTCTAGTCACCATGGTGACCTGGGATTTGTTGAGCCCTGACTTATGGTGACCATAGAGACATGGAAATTCAGCTGGTTCAGCAGGGATCGGTCACATTTCCATCCATGTGTGGTCACTGCCGGATAAAAGTCACTCGATCAGCGGCTGCAGCCAATAACTTCATCACTGATCTGTGTATTCTGAGAGCGGAGGAGCGCCCCCCATTGTCAGAATACAATAGTGCAGCGGGGAGGATTCCCCCATCCCCCTCCAATGTGTGGATGGGGGAATCGGTTCAGTTTTTTCCTCTCATCCCACTGGCTGAACAATAAAACTGAACCATGTATGGCCAACTTTGGAAGCAAGATATATAAATCATTAGTGATGTGCTCCGGTGTGTTGTAAACCCCACATTCCCGATCCCGCCAGGAAGCCGACACTGCACAGCGCTAATCACAGGCAGTGAGACATTTCCCTATCTGTACAGCTGAGGACCAGGAAAGGTCTCACTGCCTGTGATTAGCGCTGTGCAGTGTCGGCTTCCTGGTGGGATCCGGAATGTGGGGTTTACAACACACTGGAGCCAATCATTATTCATCATCAACTGATCCTCCCCGAAGGGGTTAATCTACGTATTTCCCCACTATATATGTGTGTATCATCATCTGCTGGAGATAAAAGACATCACAGTGACTATGGAGGAAGAGGACGGACATGACGGGGGATTACTGGGTGTAAATAGAAAATAAGATCTTAATTACCTCCTCTGCTGCGTCTTCCAGCGATGTCTTCTCTCTACTTCCTCCCGACTCGCCTCTCACCCGGAACTTCCTGTCTGTACCTGACATCACTTCCTGTCTTCCGAGAGTGGAGCTCCACATTTGACAGGAAGCATGTGGCCTCCACTCCACTTTTTTTGTTGTTTTTTTGTTTAATGAACTTTAATGTAGCAAACATTCAATAGACATTAGAAACAATGTTTCCGGTCACATTTGCATTTCCTGATGGTATCTGGCTGCAGACTGGAGCTCCACCCTCCACAGGAGTCATGTGACCTCCACAGAATAATGGAAAATTTATATCAAATACTTACCAAAATTTTCCTTTCCTGATAGGCTCCATGGCAGCATACGTGTGGGTTAGCCCCGCCTCCATAACTACCCAATAGGACCCCTCTCCCATAAATCTTTGCTTCTGGCTGCTATCCGTGTTCCATAACTAGCCTACTCCAGACATTTGGGAGGGAACTCCTGCTGCCATGGAGCCTATCAGGAAAGGAAAATTACGGTAAGTATTTGATATAAATTTTCCATTTTCCTGACAGGCTCCATGGCAGCATACGTGTGGGAAATAACTCGCCAAACACACCCGGGTGGGCAAAATGTTGAGCAAAGAAAAACCAAAATTTATTTTACATTGTCAGCCGACAATACTTGTAAACCAAAATTAATAGAGGACAGAGCAGCTGGTTCAACACAATAATGTGAAACAAAAGTATTGATTGAAGACCAAGAAGCCGCATTACAAATAATCTCTGGCGCGACATGTCGAGATGCTGCCCATGAAGTCGAAATACTTCGGGTTTAATGAGCCGTCACTGCCTCAGGAGGAGCCAAGCCCTTTGCTTTGTATGCCCTTTGGATGGTTTGAACGATCCAAGATGAGATGGATCTAGTTGAAGCTCGCATCCCCTTGTTTTTGCCGTGGAGAAGTACAAAGAGAAATTGTGTACGTCTGAAAGAAGCCGTGGCATCCAAATATTGTTTCAATGTGTGACTCACATCCAACGGATGAATCTCTTGGTCGTCTGTTGTTTTAAACGTGGGTAGAACGATTTCTTGATTTTCGTGAAATATTGACATAACTTTAGGGTTTGACCCTAACAAAGGGATTAATACTGCTCTGTCCGGAAAGAAGGTCAAGAAGGTCAAGAAGGGTTCTTCTGAACCTAAACTTCTGATTTCTGACACTCTTGGCTGAAGTAATAGCCACTAGGAAAGTGGTCTTAAGAGTAAGATCTCTTAACGACAAGGGTTGCTCAGGATCTTTACCAAGGTTAGAAAGAAAATCCAAAACTAAAGGAAGGTCCCATTTGAGGAATCTAGGTCTTCTCTGAGGCCTAAGCCCGATAGCTCCCTTGAAGAATTGCTGTACTAGGGCGTGATTGGCCCATGAAACACCCGTGAAGGCCGAGATGGCTGAGACTTGCACTGTTAATGAGCTGACTGACAAAGATAGATCAAGCCCTGATTGTAGAAAACTCAAAATATCCTGGACTGCTGGAGAATTGCAAGAATTTGATCTGGAAGCCATGTGGACAGTAAATCTGGACCATATGCATTCGTACACTCTGTTCGTACTCTTCCATCTGGCACTAAGAAGGGTTGGAATCGCTTCTTCCAGACACCCCTGGGCTTCTAGCCTTCCCCTCTCAAGAACCACACCCTGAGGTGTAGACAGGACGGGCACGGGTGTAGCATCATGCCTTGTGATAGTAGATCCGGCCTGAGAGGCAGGGGAACTGGATCTTGATAGCTTAGGAGTAGCAACAAGGGGAACCAAGGCCTGTTGGGCCAGAATGGAATCACTGCAATGATCTCCACCTTCTCTACTCTGAGCCTCCGAAGAAACTGCAGAATTACTGGAACTGGAGGAAAGGCGTAGACTCTCTGGAACTTCCAACAATCCGTGAGAGCATCTGTCCCGTATGCCTGCGGGTCCCTGAACCTCGAGTAGTATTTGGGCATCTTGTGATTGCATGGCGAAGCGAACAGATCGACCTCTGGAGACACACCCAGAGTCAGAAGCCAGTTGAATACATCTCTGTGGAGGGACCACTCGTTGTCCATCCTGACCCATGATAGGAAATCCGCTTGCACATTCTGGATCCCCGGAATGTATACTGCAGAAAAATTGGCCACATTCTTCTGAGCCCAGGTCATTATTGGCTCTACTTCCTGTAATAGGGACCAGCTGCGAGTTCCACCTTGCTTCCGTACATACCAGAGGAGAGATGCCCTCATGGCTGGAGTGAGGAGTATGCGCTGGGTCTGGCTGGAAGAATCCCATTGCTGTAGAAATCCCTTCTGGAAGGGACAAGTGTGCCATTGGGCCCACTTCACCATCGGAATGGTAGCTGTCATTGTGCCAATAACTTTCAGGCATTGGAGAGCCGTAAGATGAGAAGACGCAAGGGCTGCGTGAATCCTGTCCCGGATTACTCCAATCTTTTCTTCTGGAAGGGAGATAGTACCTTCTATCGTATTGAACTGAGCCCCTAGAAACACAAGGGTTTGTGTTGGATCCAGATGGCTCTTCTCTAGATTCAGGAGCCATCCAAACTCCTGTAGGGTGGAGATGACTACATTCTTGTGTTCCAAGATCTGATCTCGTCCAGGTAGTGGTGGAGACGAACACCCTTGACTCGAAGAAGAGCTACCACTGCTAGAAGGACTTTGAAGAAGACCCGAGGAGAAGTTGTTAACCCGAAAGGGAGACAGATAAACTGTAGGTGTTGATCGCCTACTGCAAAGCGGAGGAACTGATGAAAGTCCTTTGCCACTGGCACGTGGAAGTATGCATCTTTTAAATCGATGGATATCAACCAATCTCCCAGGTGTACTGACTGCTGAATGGTAAGCAGGGATTCCATTTTGAATTTTTCCTTGCGGATGAAGGAATTGAGATGGGTCAGGTCTATCACGGGCCTCCATGAGCCACTTTTCTTCTGTACCATAAACAGAGGAGAATACATGCCTTCGCCACGTTCGTCTTCTGGAACGGGTACAGCTGCGCCTTGCTCCAGTAAACAACTCACGTAGGTCAACAGGACCTGTCTTTTCTCCTCTGAGCTTGGAAGGATTGTGGGAACAAACCTTAATCTTGGGGTGTTGATGAAGACCCACTTGTGACCAGAAGACACCGTCTTGACGGTCCAATAGTCCTGAATTGAGGCCACCCAAACATGTCCGAAGTGGAGAAGGCGAGCCCCCACCTGACATGTTTGAGCAGGCCCAATTTCAAAAGGACTTACCGGAATCCTGGTTACCGGAGGAACCACCTTTTGAGGTCTTTTTAAAAGAAGACTGCCTGGACCTCCATAATCTAGAGAACTCCCGGCCAGGCTTGTAACTGCGCGCATCCCCGGCGCGATCAGAATTCTGTCTCCTTGGAAATGAGCGCTTTTGGTTCTGAAGGCGTCTGTCCTGCGGGAGGAAACCAGATTTCCCACCTGTAGCCTGGGATATAGCGCTATCCAGTTTATTGCCGAATAAGGATGCCCCCTCAAAGGGGATACGGCACCAGGCCTGCTTTGACGTTGGATCCGCCAGCCATGGACGGAGCCATAAAGCGCGGCGGGCCGACACTGCTGCTAACATAGCCCGGGATAGCAGGCGGGTGACATCAATAGATGCCTCCCCCAGAAAGGCGGAAGCCATTCTAATCTCCTGGATAGGAGAGTCTTTAGCTGTTTCTATAGAGATTCCCCTCAAGAACTCTTCAATATTATCGGCCCAGGATTCAATAGCCTTTGAAACTGCAGCTAATGCCAGTATTGGTTTGCATGCCATCCCAGAGCTAAGATAAATCCTCTTCAGATCCAAATCAATTCTCCTTTCCAATGGATCTTTGAAAGATACCGTGTCTTCTAAAGGAAGAGTCACGTACTTCACTAAACGCATAAGCGCTGCGTCCACCAACGGAGCTGATTCAAGATGTTTTACATCGTCCTCTTTAAAGGGATACAGTTTAAACACTTTTGACTGCATGGAACCTTTCCTGTCCATCTTGCTCCACTCATCAGAAATGATCTCTCCTAGTTCCGATAGAAAGGGAAAATATTGTCGCTCCTTGTTGAGCTCTTTAAAAAACGTTCTCTGCTTGGGGGGAGTAACAGGATCTTCCCACTTCAGAGCTTCTCTCACCGCCTTGACTAATGCGGGCACTAGTGCATAATCAAATCCCAAGCCTGGATCCTCCAGATCCGATTGGCTATCTGAGACAGGCGCAGAGTGGCGACTTGGTTGAGAGGATTCCCATGCCTCTTGTAATAGCCCTTCCCCCTCTGGGGGGCATAACGGGTCTGATGGGGATTCACAAGTTTGTTGAGCTTCCCTTTGCTGTAAGGACTCCTTTACTACTCTTCTCACCATCGACTCTAAACGTTGGTCTTCACCATCCCTCTCATCTGCGGCTTTAGAGAAGCAATGATCGCAGAGCGACTTGTCTGTTGGAACAGGCATCCTACAACCCCAGCATGACTTTTCTGGCCTCTTACTAGAGTGAGAAGAAGGGGGGCGAGAGTAATCTCTACTGCGCTGTTCGGGTCTAGATTTGTGATGACTAGATTTTGAGGATGACTTTTGGTGGTGCGATTTAGATGATCCACTACGGCTATGCGAGCTACGCTGCGGATCAGGTCTAGAAGGGCTTTAGAGAAAAAAATATACAAGAGAAAAGAAGGGAAAAGGTAAAGGACCAGCTGGAATTTAGTGCTTTCCAAAATACACAGCCACCAAGCTATGCACATACCTGCTACAAGTGGGCTGGCCACTAGGGGGCAGCGAGGCATCCATTGTTAATACACTGACTGCAAAACAAATAAAACCCCTATCAGCTACTGTGCAGACAAATATCAGGCATATAAATGAGTGACAGCCATTGATCCTACCTTATTCCCGCCAGAAAATAGCCCCGGGAAGTCGCTGTCTCCTCTGCAAAACATTCCCGGGGCTCTGCAGCGCTCTATGCCTTTTTAAATTTGGCGCCCATGACGTCAGCGGCGACGTCAGACGCTGGGTGCTCACGCGCATGTGCGAGAACCAAGCCTCGCTTTGAATCTGGTCCGCGCATTCGCAGAACGCCGCGCCGGACCCAGAAACAGGGGAGAAAGGCTGCTGGAACGCAAAGCGTCCGCGCCATGCACTGCATCAGCTGGGAGACACTACAAGGGAAAAAACAGGTACACATATACACTGCTGCCAATATAATGATACATCTCACCACTCCACCAACGATCATCTGGCCGAATCTTCCCATACACACCACCATCATCCTGGCAGATAATGGCCACCTCACCGCAGTAGGCAATAAGCCGGGCGCACATACAGACTCCAGATCCAGGTCTTCAGCGCTACTCTGCCATACACTCCATACCCATGCTTAACAGACAGGGCCTATCGGAGGATCAACTTGACAATCGGCCGATCGATCGTTGTGAAGGTATCTTCAGGTAGGAGAACCACCAGGTCCTACGGAGGAGGACAAAAAAGGAACAAGGATAGCAGCCAGGAGCAAAGATTTATGGGAGAGGGGTCCTATTGGGTAGTTATGGAGGCGGGGCTAACCCACACATATGCTGTCATGGAGCCTGTCAGGAAAAATTATTTTCAGATCTTTAAAAGGTGACCATACACTGCAATCTTAAAAAAAATAGGAAAAAATATAAAAATGTTATTAGGCAAGAGTCTGATTTCCTATAATTTGAATTAATTGTTCAAGTGCATCTTCCTATTACCTATTTTACCTAAATATCGAGTTGTGCAGAGATTGGCCAATCAGATTGCATGGTGCATGACCACCTTAAGTGCCAGATTTGGAATGTAGATGTGCCATGACCCCCTTGTATTTTCACAAGTGGACACAAGAACCTATATCTATAGATACATATATGGGCAGCACAGTGGTGTAGTGGTTAGCACTTTCACCTGGCAGCAAAAAGGGTCGCTGGTTGGAATCCCACCCATGACACCATCTGCCTGGAGTTTGCATGTTCTCCCTGTGTCGGTGTGGGTTTCCTTCAGGGACTCCGTTTTCCTCCCACAATCTAAAATCATGCTGTAAATTGGATCCTGTCTAAATTGGCCCTAATATGTATGAATGTGTGTTAGGCACAAACACCACCCCATGTTAAAAAAATGAATTTACCCCCCGCTGCAGTGACCCGCACTCAGCTGTTTCTCCTGCTCCCCCTAGTGGTCATGCTGCAGCTGGGCACGGTTTCCAAGAGTTGTGTTTACCTTTCCTGGGGATGCATGAATTACTGCACTAATTAAAGAGAGCCTGTCATTGTGTATAGGACTACGTCTCAGGACTCCTTTCTCCCACCTGCCAAGAAGTTCAATCCGGGAACCCCTCCATCCAACCACTTCCAGACATGCAGCTTGGGCACCGGAAACAGCACTCTCCTCCTCTCTATATACAGTATACATCATCCATTTATATATTATCTATATGGAGACTACACAATATAGAGACTTCTGATCTATGGTATCAGTGGGGGGATGTTATACACAGGGATATATAGAATAATACATACTCTCCTCTCTATATACAGTATACATCATCCATTTATGTATTATCTATATGGAGACTACACAATATAGAGACTTCTGATCTATGGTATCAGTGGGGGGATGTTATACACAGGGATATATAGAATGATACAGACTCTCCTCTTTATATACAGTATACATCATCCATTTATACATTATCTATATGGATATAGACTTTGTTTAGAGCAGTCAGAAGAATGATCAGTGGGGGTCTCACCTTGTTAGATCTGCCCATAATGACGTAATCATGGGACTCTCTGACGAAACGCGTAGGGAGGAGCGACGTGCTGACGTCACCGCGCTTTACGTCCTATAGCACGGGCGGGTACTGCTGCCGGCCGGCCGGCCGCAAATTTTAAAATACCATTTTACCTATTTTTGCTTTCGTTTGTGTCTTTGTGCCTATAGGCACCTTTTATTCTAATAAATCCCTCGGATCCCACCCATGGTGTGTCCCCTTCTCTTTTTTTCATATTTGGGCCAATAGCCGCCCCCCCTTTACTGGAGATCCACGGAATAGCTTTCACAGCTCAGAGGCCATGATCCACTATGAGTGGTAAGTCCAGCGTTTATCCATACTTAAAGTGAGAGTCTCCTGGATATCGTGAGGGGTACAATTGAGCCACATCAGAGGACAAGGCCCTGGCTGGGTATGAGCCACATGCGTTTTCCCTTCTAAAGTCTGGTAAGCCTGCAATCTTTCTGGTGGAGGGATCATTACAAGCACCTGTCACTTTAATTTGAATCTTTGAAGAGTCACCGTTTCAACACGTGGAAGCCACTTATTGCTGCACTTGATCGAATATTTAGTTCACTTGGACTTTTGCCTTTTTTTTATTTAATATTTAAGTTTTATTCATTGTTTATCACTTGTCGGGTACTATCCAGTTCACTTGGACATTTTGATATTTATGAATTTATTCATTGTATATTACATTTGATATATTTACATTTATTCATTTATTGCACATCATTTGTTGGGTCAACATTTAGCTCACTTGAACATTTTTTATTTTTTATATTTTATTATATTTCACTTGTTGGGCTATCTGACTGGTTGTGTCCATCATGGACATATAGTAGATTTCATTCTCTCACCAGTCACTCTGTTTACTCACATTGAGGGAGACATATTCTTTAGCATATGTTATTATAGTGGGTGTTATTAATCACTGTTGTTGTTTACTTAATTTTTATAAACTTTAGCGCAGCCTTCCTTTTTTCATTCTCTTATATGCTTATCACATTATGGTTGCTGCTTCTATTTAGAATTTTTTTTTTTTTTTTTGGTCCAGCGCAATTTTTTTCTATACCTTACTATTTGTATAGCGCCTCATTTTTTGTACTTAGGACTATGCCTGCCAAAAAAGACACCACAAAAGCCAAAATAGTAAAGGTTTCACCCCCAGGCATTGGGATCTCGAGCTGTATTTCCACGCTGTCATCCTCGCCTGAATTACCCGTTATGGCAAACCAGGGTAACACATTGTAACAAATTGATGGTGCAGCTGCCTCTCACATCTCAGCACCTGTATACGTGACTGAAGAAGATGCCCTTTCCTCCTCCCTCCAGGGTCTGGACGAAAGATTAGCGGTTATAATTGCATCCTCCATTCAAATGGATAGGAAGTGTACTAGGTCCCCTTCCCCCACTTCAGCTTTGCAAGGGGAACAGTGGGCTCAGGATGAGGTGTTACCCTCAATCGATCAGGTAGAAAAGCAAACCGATGATTCCTCTGCAGAGGAAACAACGGTAGATGAACCCTTTTCAGCCTCTCAATCAGAGAAATTGCTGATACAATCTCTTACGGAGATGGTTCGTTCCACTTTCATGCTGCCCCTAACGGAGTCTCCTGAAATCTTGGTTTTCTTCCTGGGGTTCCTTAAAACCTTCTCAGCCTTTGCATGCGTTTCCAGCACATGCATTACTAGAACAGCTTATTTTTGCTGAATGGGATCACCCGGATAAGCATTTTATCCCTCCTAAGAGGTTTTCAATTCTCTATCCTCTGGAGGAGAAATTCTCCAAAAAATGGAAAGTACCAGTAATTGATGCTACGATTTCCAAATGTGAATAATAACTTAAAGTGGTGTCCCCCCCCCCCCCCCCAAAAAAAAGATGATTGAAATTCCTAAAAAAAAAAAAAAAAAAAAAAAAATTTTTTTAAAGCGGAGCTCCACCCGTTTGTAAGACATAGATCTAAAATATTATACTCACCTTCCTCGATCCGAAACGGTAGTTTTTTTTTTTTACTTACCCTTTGTTGATTTCTTCTTGCCATCCATCGCTTCCGGTTCTCCTTCTCTCGGATATGGGCGGGGATATTACGGCTATTTCGTAATATCCCCTAGCCCGCACTGTCTCCTGGGAGCTTGTGTCATAGCTCCCAGGAGTCAGTGCGGCGGCCTGGCCCGAGATAGCGCGAGACTTGAAACCGAACGTGATGTCATCACGACAGTCACATTTGGTCTCTGCTATCACAACGGGGCGGGACTTTCGATGCCGCCGCATGTTGTGATGGCAACAGGAGCTGCTGACGGCGCTCCTATGCTGTTCGTACTGCGCATGCGCGAGATTACAATGAATGGGCATCAATCGAATCCCGGAAGAGAATGCCTGTGGGTTTCACATGCCCACAGGCAAGATGGAGAACGAGGCTAGAAATTTTATAAAGTGTTTTTAGAAGCGAAAAAACGAAAGGCACAAGTGCTAGAGATGGGACACGTGAGTTACTCATTTACAAATTAATATCTTTATTAATGACTATTGTAAAAAAAAACGTCAGGGGCAGTGGAGCCCCCCTTTAACTCACCTCTAAATGCCTGTTGCTAGGGGGGTCCCTCGTAGTCTGCCTCCTTTGGTGCCTGGGCTGGTTACATCACTTTCCCTCGGTGCAGGAAGGGCTCCCTTCCTCCTGTCAGTCATCTGGGACACGTGACAGGTCAATCACGACGCGTGGTGCCGCTCACGCATGCGCAGTGGGTGCCCGGCTGTGAAGCCACAGCCTGGTGCCCACAGTAAGAATGCCGGAGGAGCGGGGCTTCGTTCCCCTGCATCGCTGGACCCTGGGACAGGTAAGTTTGCAATTATTAAAAGTCAGCAGCTGCAGTATTTGTAGCTGCTGAATTTAAATTTTTTTTCCCATGTGGTTTTAACACATCATTTTAAAATTTGTAATAAAGATTTATATTTTGTTATTTTTGTGTTTGGTCTTTTTAATCTAATGTACATACATTGTCACCGGGCAGATTGCTATGTCAATTATTTATGAATAGACCCCTAAATGTCAGGAGACGTTTATATAAAGATGGGAAGTATGGAGCAGATAAATGAATAGACCTCCTAGCAATGTTATTACCAGGCTGCAGCTAGGGGGAGCTCTAATGATTAGAGTGTGACCACAGCAGAGTGATCCCATCTAGCTCACATTAACCCTTTCACTGCCAGAGCTGGTTCTGCATTATATTTGCACACATTGTAAAATGCAGATTTTGGGCCTGAAGATTAGATAAAACCCCCAAACATATATTTTCTGAAAGCAGAGGCCCTGGAGAATAAAATGGAGGTAATTGTTAAGGTGTTCCTCGTACACAAATGTCACCTTCATATCCGGGATTTTTTTCTACTTTCCCTAATTTTCTATGGTGTGATCTTCTCTACAATACTTTGTTATACATAAAATCGAGGAAAAATTAGTGTAATAACCACAACACCTCTCCATTCACATTGGAGCCATGATGAAAATATACAAACAGTAAAAAAAAGTCAAAAGATGTGCAAACATCACATTCCAAACATTCCTCAAACAAAGTCCATTAATAAGTGAAGAAGAAATCCCTCCACTCCCTTATATATACACCACTTAGTGCTTGTGTCACCCCTCCCCCCCTGAGTTTCACTCACCGGAACTATATGCCCCCCCCACTTTCATGGGTGGGAACACACACACATTATACACAATAGACATGTGCAAAAGGAAAAAAATTGTTTTGTTTCGTTTTAATTCGTTAATTAATTAATTTCGTTTAGTTAGATTCGTTAAATTAGTTTTCGAATTTCGTTTCATTTTCGACCGATTTTCAAATTCGAAAATAGTTCAACCGAATTCGAAAATATTTCTACCGGATTCAAAATTATTTAAACCAGATTCGAAAATATTTTGCGACCCAACTTTGGGTCCACGTATCCCAGGGTCACTTAGTGATAGAAACCCCAAATTTGGAGATGTTGTAGTGCTATTTTATGTTTGCATACCAAATTTGGGGTTTCTAGCTACAAGTGGCCCCGAGATATGTGGCCCCAAATTCGGGTCACAAAATGTCATTCTCTGCTGCAGAAAAGTGCTTGACATTTTGTTACCCGAATTTGGGGCCACGTATCTTGGGGTCACTTATAGCTAGAAACCCCAAATTCGGTATGCAAACACAGTAGAACTAGTACTACAACCTCTCCAAAGTCGGGCAGCAAAATATTTTCGAATCCGGTTGAAATAGTATCAAGATGATTCTAAATTATTTCAACTGCATTTGAAAGTATTTCAACTGGTTTCGAAAATATTTCTACCGGATTCGAAATTATTTCAACATGATTTCAAATTATTTCAACCGCATTTGAAACTATTTCAACCGGATTCGAAAATATTTTGCGACCCAACTTTGGGTCGCAAAATATTTTCGAATCCGGTTGAAATAGTTTCAAATGCGGTTGAAATAGTTTCAAATGCGGTTGAAATAATTTTGAATCATGTTGATACTATTTCAAGCGGATTCGAAAATATTTTGCGACCCGACTTTGAAAAAAAAAATGAAATTGATTCTAACAGTCTGCAGGAGATCTGCAAAAAAAAGAAATAGATGCTAATAGTATGCAGGAGATCTGGTGAGAAAACGAAATAGATACTAATAGTCTGCAGGAGATCTTATGGGAACAAATAGTAATCTGCATTCTGCTAATTTTTTTTAAAATGAAATAGATAGTATCTATATTCTATTCTGTTCTATTGTTTTTCTAGTCTATGCTCTATTTCTATTCTAATATTTTCTATTCAAATTCGAATTCATTCTATACGAAATTCGAATGTCGGAAAAAAAATATATATAACCCTCTTCCGAAATTCGAATTTACTATATAATGATTTCGATTTTAATAGAAAAGATTTTAATAGAATATAAAAGAATAGACTAGAAAAACAATAGAACAGAATAGAATAAAATATAATATATTCTATTCTATTGTTTTTCTACTCTATTTTCTATTTTATTATAATCTTTTCTATCCAAAGTTAAAATTAATTAATTAAATATTCGAAATTCGAATTTATTCTGGGGTCCACGTATCTCGGGACTTTGGGTCCACGTATCTCGGGATTACTTGTTTTGGGATGTTGTAGTGCTAGTTCTACTGTGTTTGCATACCAAATTTGGGGTTTCTAGCTATAAGTGGCCCGAGATACGTGGCCCCAAATCGGGTCACAAAATGTAATTCTCTGCTGCAGAAAAGTACTTGACATATCGCCCAAATCTGGGGGTCACTTGGTGCTAGGAACCCCATAACTTGTGGCAGGTGATGTGGCAAGTGGACAAATAACCATCTTCCAAAATGTATAATTCAAATAGAAAAGATTAGAACAGAATAGAAAAAATATATAATTTAATAGAATAAAATAGAAAGAATATACAACCATCTTCTGAGATTCGAATTTCGAATAGAATAAATTCGAATTTCGAATAGTATGAATTCAAATTTTTTAATTAATTAATTTTAACTTTGGATAGAAAATATTATAATAAAATAGAAAATAGACTAGAAAAACAATAGAACAGAATAGAATATATTATATTTTATTCTATTCTGTTCTATTGTTTTTCTAGTCTATTCTTTTATATTCTATTAAAATCTTTTCTATTAAAATCAAAATCATTATATACTAAATTCAAATTTCGGAAGATGGTTATATATATTTTTTTCCCCGACATTCGAATTTCGTATAGAATGAATTTGAATAGAAAAGATTAGAATAGAAATAGAGCATAGACTAGAAAAACAATAGAACAGGATAGAATATAGATACTATCTATTTCATTTTTTTTTTTTTTTTTTAAGATTACTATTTGTTTCCATAAGATCTCCTGCAGACTATTAGCATCCATTTCATTTTTTTTGCAGATCTCCTGCAGACTATTAGTATCTATTTTGTTTTCTCACCAGATCTCCTGCAGACTATTAGCATCTATTTCTCTTTTTAGCAGATCTCCTGCAGACTGTTAGAATCAATTTCATTTTTTTTTTCAAAGTCGGGTCGCAAAATATTTTCGAATCTGCTTGAATTAGTATCAACATGATTCGAAATTATTTCAACTGCATTTGAAACTATTTCAACCGCATTTGAAACTATTTCAACCGGATTCGAAAATATTTTGCGACCCGACTTTGGGTCCGCGTATCTCGGGGTTACTTGGTGATAGAAACTTTTAGAAAGAAATTTGGAGATGTTGTAGTGCTAGTTCTACTGTGTTTGCATACCAAATTTGGGGTTTCTATCACTAAGTGACCCCAAGATACGTGGCCCCAAAGTCGGGTCCCAAAATGTCAAGCACTTTTCTGCAGCAGAGAATGACATTTTTCGACCCGACTTTGGGGCCACATATCTCGGGGCCACTTGTAGCTAGAAACCCCAAATTTGGTATGCAAACACAGTGCAAACTAGCACTACAACTAGCACTACAACATATTTTCGAATCCGCTTGAAATAATATCAACATGATTCGAAATTATTTCAACTGCTTTTGAAACTATTTGGTATGCAAACACAGTAGAACTAGCACTACAACATATCCAAATTTGGGGTTTCTATCACTAAGTGACCCTGAGATATTTCGAATTTCGTCCGCGATTTTTTCGATTCGAAAAAATTTGGATTCGGTTAAATTCGTTAGTATTGTAATTCGGTAATTCGGATGCATCCGAATGTCCGAATAATGAAAAATTCGTCGGAATTTCGATTCGGAACATAACGAAATGCACATGTCTAATACACAATTTTAAGCTAAAATATAAAAGATGAGATTGTGATGAGTAAATGGATACCAAACATGTCAAGTAATAACATTTTGTGTGCCGGTGACATGCCAAAATACTACAGTACCTAAAAATCTCCATAGGAGGCTCTTTCCTGCTCATCAGTTCAGAGATAAGTGAGATCTCTGGTGGTAGAATTATTCCTCTCACTCCGCCATTCGTGGTGATCCCTCACATGTGTGGTGCAATCACGCTTTACATACATGTATACACGGTATGGATGTGTTTACAGATATGTGTGGGGCAATGGGGGTTACTTTTCATTTTTTAATATAAATTTATCATCATTTATATTTTTTTCCTTATTTATCTGTATTGATATCACAAGTGGATAATAAACCCCCATGTGATATCATTGGGCAGGTGACAAGTCCACTTTATGAGACATGGGGGGTGTATTAGACCTCCAATGTCTCCTTTACCCTCCAATGCACAGATGGCGCTCGGTTAGATGCTTCCTTGGCGGTATCATCCGGGGAATGACGGCTCAGAAACAGGAAACACTCAGAGCTGAGGACTGTCGGCTTTATTCAGTGCAGAGGAGATCAAGGGATGGTCGGTCACCAATCTCCTCCCTCTTGGCCTCCTGAAGCTGCTGGATGTGGTCTTGGGGTATCAGGACAAGTGGGAGAGCCAAGGAGCCACACTGGGGGGGGGGGGGTCATGGTCTTGCAGTGTAAGTGGGATTAGGCAGCTATACAGCCCCCCAGGTCACTCTTACTGTCCGGCGGGTGAGCCGGCTGAAGAAAACAAGCCCTGATACTGCCGCCATCAGCTTGTGATTAACCCTTTACTCTGTGGGTGTACTATGGTTAAATATCCTGTCTGGGGGGGTCCTAATCCTGGGGGGTCCTAATCCTGCCTGTGAAGGGTCATCTCTGATGTACAGAAAGTACTGCATCTGTGATGACATTTACAAAAGAAAAGTGTTTTACATTTTACCAAAACAGCACAGAGACCCCCCGAAGTTCTTCTATGTATTTGGGGGACCTTTGAGGGTCTGTGCTGGTGTGCTGTTTCAAAAAAAAAGAAGCCAGCAATGAAATGTCCACAGACTGTGGAAACTTTACACTGAACCTCATGCAAAAAAGTCACATGTCTAGTGACGAAACTAGTCAGGAAGAGAAGCCTGTGACATTACCAGCAATGTTTTGTGTGCACTGTCAGCATATGAGGAGATCCCAGCGTTATGCTGTATGCAACTGATCATTTCATATGCAATCTATCCTGCGGGGAAGCGTGAGTGAGTTTCACCCTCACTAAATAGGGATTACTTCGTTATACTATCTGCGCAATGGTCTTGTTTGTTCCTTGTTTTTCATGTTGCGGAAGCCTGCTGAAAGTTGGAAGTTCATCCATGGGAATCAGCAGTGCAATCTCTGAATGAACCATCTGTTACTCAGAAGACCCTTTAAGGCTTGATTATCTAGTCCCACATAAGTTTACAGGATTTATATAGCGCCAACAGTTTGCGCAGCACTTTTAAGTCCTGGAGGTGAGTATTGGAGGAGCAAGGGAACAAGGGAGCAAGAGAGCAGAAGGCCTTGGGAAGAGCGGAGAGGATGATTTGGGAGATATCTGCAGATGAGGTTGGTGATGTAGCTGGGGGTGATGCTATGGGTGGCTTTGTATGTTGTGGTTAGTGTAACAAAATCGCTTCCCACTCTGCTTGAGTGCTTCCATCATATACCGCTTCCTCCAGTCTGAAGATAGATATCAGATATTATAGCCGCATATTACAACCAAGAACTAGGCAGGACTCATTTGGCTGCAAAGCTGGAACACGTTTATTTGAACAAACTAACACAGAATATATACACCATAGGAGGACATCCCCCTCCTGATCATATTATCCTAACAATACAAACTGCACACAGGAATATAATTAGAACAGACATATACTATAAACTTGATGTTAATTATCTACCTGGATGACTGAGAGGTTTCATTCCAGGTCAGACTTGCCGACTTCTACAATACTGAATACAGTGTACTGGGCAATACACATTATTACAAGTATAAACACAACCCACAATGGTTTGCTTAGTAGACAGATAAAAGGTGAGTTAATTAGCACAAATACCAATGGGTGAAAGACCCCTAGAAGGCACACTAGACCTACTTGTAATAAACACATTATAGGCAGCAACCCCAGACAGGTGGCTTGCTGATGACATCAACATCTGCTATGAGTCCCATAGTGTGGAACAGTCCTTGCTGGAAATGTGGCATCTAGGCCCTTAACATGGACCCCGGGCTTAGAGTCCCAGAGTCTGTGTGTCTTGGGGAGACATGAACTTTAATTCAAAGTAACAAGACCACTCCACAGATCCCCCAGGCATACACAAAGAGCAGTGTTCCCTTAAATGCCAGGGCCCATAGTCAGTGGGTAAGATAATTGCTCCCAGTCCTCTCCAAAAGCCCCTGTCCTGGCTAGGTCTGTCACAATTAGTATTTCACATTTTATATGGTGGGGGATGGGAAGCCAGTGAAGGGATTGGCAGAGAGGAGCAGCAGTCACGGATCAGTTAGTGAGGTGTACAAGTCTACCAGCAGCATTCATAATGAAGGGGGATAGCCTGTGTAAAGGTCAGCCAGGGAGGAGGAAGTTGCCGTAGTCGAGGTGGGAAATAACCGAGGAGTGAATAAGAAGTTTTGTGGGGTCATTAGTCAGGAAGAGGAGAATTCTGGAGATGTTGCGGAGGTTAAGGCGGCAAGATGTAACCAGTGATTGGATGTGGGGACTGTAGGAGAGGTCAGAGTCTAGGATTACACCCAGCACCCTGGCATGTGTGGAGGGACCAATGGTTGTGCCGCTGATCTTTATGGTAAAGTCCTAGGGAGGGGATCGGGGAGGAGGAAATATTACAAGCTCAGTTTTAGAAATAATAAGTTTAAGGAAATGATGTGACATCCACACTGATATGTCACTCAGTAAGTTGGTGATATGTGAGGAGATTGAGGGGGTAAGAATGGAGCATGATCTGCTCTCCATTATCTTCAGTGGAGGGCAGGAGGGACATGAGGGGTCTGATAGACTCCTGATGTCTCATGAAAGAGAACCTGTCACAACAAAATGCTATCATATTGGGGTTTATAGATCCCTTAAGTGATAGTAGTAAAGTTATGTGACAAAATTAAAGTTACACCCGAGGACTTAAAACCCCACCCCCACCCCAAAACTTGAATTCCTTCTTTTTTACAAACATAAGTAACATTTTGCCGATGTCTATATAATAAAAAAAAAAACAATGATTGCACTACATATACTACATAACACCATGCATGGCAGAGTGAGGGAATCATTCTACATCCATTATTCTGGGTTACCTCTACACAGAGGACCTGGAAAGGCTTTTCAAGCGTCACCTATGGGCCAATATTGAGTACCAAAGTTTGTCATCATTTCATCAGTACACACAGTTTTAGGGCTGGACATGTTGGGTATCTATTTAATCGACACAACCTCATCTTTTATATTTTACCAAAAACTGCAGTTGTGCTCTAAAATTACACTTAATGTATTTCGTACTGAAATTTACACTTGATAAACCACTGAGCTAATATCATGTCACATGAACTATCACCCTTTTACTCTCCAGAGACTCTGCTTTCAGAAAATATATGTTTGGGGCTCTAGACGAATCTTCAGGACAAAAATGTACATTTTAATATGTGTGCAAAAAAATACAAAATCAGCTCTTACAGAAAAAGGGTTAATGTGAGCTAGATGGGATCAGTCTGCTGTGTTCAGTGTAAGGCTTGATTCACACTAATGCGTTTTTTGATACATTTTGCAGAAATGCAGGGACATTTTTTAACATGGGTTCCTATGGAACATGTTCACATCAATGCATTTTTGTGCCTCTGCATTTTTGGAAAGGGTCGGGAACTTTTTTTCATGCAAAATGCAGCGTTTTGCATGTAATAGAATTCAATGGACCCGCATCCAAAACGTAAGCACTGCGTTTTTACCACAATTTTACCGCAATTTCCAATTTTTTATTTGTTTTTTTTTACACGGTATATAGCTGGTTGCTAAGGAGGGGGCCCCTTCCTTAGCAACCAGCTATATACAGTGTAAAAAAAACCAAAAAAACGCAAAACGCAAATTGCAGCAAAATCACGGTAAAAATGCGTGTCCAAAAACGTGGCAAGCACTGCAGAAACGCTGAAAAGCAACATGCATAGATGTGAATCGAGACTAATGTAACATCTCCATCAGTAAATTTACTGCAAAACACCATTATGGCCACTAGATGGAGCCAATGATCCTATAAAAAAATATGGCCAAAACTGGTCAACTAATTCATTTTAAAACAGACCTCTAAGTGTTTGTGAAATCTTCCACCACAAAATGTACTCAGCCAATGAGAAGTGATGACTCCATTTTTATTTTTCTCCTGCTATCAATGGCCAACACGGTACAACACTTCATCCATGTCTTTGGTAATCTCTGATCTCCTTATCAACTGTTTCTTCCATGATGAAGATCAGCCATGGAGTATATCTGAGGTGTATATCAGGGTGTGCTTCTTCCCCACATGAGAGCTGTGATGTCCAGCAACATTCATATAGAAGACATTTCCCACACTCAAGGCACTAATACACCTCAAGGGTTGTGTGGGATCCCTAATGTACAGGAAGACAGGACTTCAGTGAGGAACAATTCCCTCACTCAGGACAGGAAAGTGGCTTCTCCCCTGTGTGAGATCTCTGATGTTTGTAAAGACTATATTTCTGTGTAAAACATTTCCCACACTCAGGACAGGAATAAGGCTTCTCCCCTGTGTGAGATCTCTGATGTTTGTAAAGACTGGACTTCTGTGTAAAACATTTCCCGCACTCAGGACAGGAATATGGCTTCTCCCCTGTGTGAGATCTCTGATGTCTGTAAAGATTGGTCCGTACTGAAAAACATTTCCCGCACTCAGGACAGGAATACGGCTTCTCCCCTGTGTGAGAATTCTGATGCATAGAAAGAGCGGACTTCGTTGAAAAACATTTCCCACAACCAGGACAGGAATATGGCTTCTCCTCTGTGTGAGATCTCTGATGTCTGTAAAGATTGAACTTCTGTGAAAAACATTTCCCACACTCAGAGCAGAAATATGGCTTCTCCTCGGTGTGCAACCTCTTATGTTTTTTAAGATTGGAGTGAATCGAAAAACATTTACCGCACTCAGAACAGGAATACGGCTTCTCTCCAGTGTGAGATCTCCGATGTGTGTACAAATGCGAGGAATTTGAAAACCATTTCCCGCACTCAGAACAGGAATACGGCTTCTCCCCCGTGTGAGACCTTTTATGTATTAAACATGCTGATTTTAGTGCAAAACCTTTCCCGCACTCGGGACAGGAATACGGCTTCTCACCCGTGTGCACTTTTTGATGTGTGTAAAGATGCGCGGCCCGTGAATAAGATTTTCCACACTCAGAACAGGAATACGTTTTTTCTCCCGTATGAGATATTTTATGTTCGTTAAGTCTTGATTCAAAAAGAAAACACTTCCCGCACTCAGAACAGGAATACGGCTTTTCCCCCGTGTGAGAACTTTTATGCACATTAAGTTGGGATTTAAAACGGAAACATTTCCCGCACTCAGGACAGGAATGTGGCTTCTCTGCTGTGTGAGCTTTTTTATGCACATTTAGTTTGAATTCAGAATGGAAATACTTCCCGCACTCAGTACAGGAAAAGCTCTTCTCTGTTGGAAGGACGGCACTGTCCCGCACAGTCTGAGGTTCCTCAGGATAAGAGGAATACGATGGTCCATCTACACTGTGTGGTGCCGGATGGACATTTGAGGTAGTTGGGTTTTCTCCTGGACTATACTGTGTGTTGTCCTCATCTTCTACTTTACAGTCTGGAGACAAAGTGAGACAATCCTCTGAGGTTTTCCTCATCTCCCGTCCATCTACTAAAATAGAAATACAAAGATTATTACTAGACATGAGCAGATTGGTTCCCCTAAACCAGGACTCCGCCCACATCAGGCAGCTTTGTCTCTGAGGATCTTACAATTCCCCCCTCAAGGTAACTAGTAAATGGGTCCTCTGATCTCCTACCAGTTCATTTCTTTATTCATGGACCTTAGTCAGAGAGTGAGGAAACAACGAGAACTGTCTTTTATAGGAGTGACATTGATGAGGGGATTATAGGACGAGTGTCCCCACCCCCTCTATCACTCATTGCCATCTTCCCAACACAAGAAGTCCTGCACTTCCTTATTTAGTCCATGATTTAGTCATGAATAACAGCGGGGCTGAGCCCCACCAGAGGTCAGAGAGTGAGGATGGGGGAGAACAACCAAGATGAAGACTGGACTGATCCTGAAGACCTCCATCATTGGGTTATTGACTCCTCCCCCATTATCACTTTCTGTTTAAGGTTCCAAAGTTTGAGGCTGTTATCACATTATTATCAACATGTAAAAGTCTGTGCTCCAATCAAATCATCAGATATAAAAACGTCCATCTGGTAGGAAATGGGTGTGACAAAAGAGAATCCATATTATGTGTATATATAGCAGTGGGTAGAGGGGAGAGAGCAGAATTCAGGACTATGTAATGTACCACATATTGTATAAGATACAACAGATAGGACTATATAGTATCAGAATAATGTAATGTACAACATAGAGTATATAGTGCAGGGGTCAGGAGTATGTAATATACAATATAAATTATACAGTGTAAGGGTCAGGACTCATAATATTGGTATTCAGTAATCAGTGGAAGATTAAATGTTCACATGAGACAAGTTGCAGAGGTCCCACACCGCTGCCTCCCATCTCCTGAGACTGAATACATATGGGGGTTATTTACGAAAGGCAAATCCACTTTGCACTACAAATGCAAAGTGTGAATGTGAATATCCTTTGCGCTACTAAGAGAATAAATAAATGTCGGTATACAAAATTGTGATATATAAAAATAACTGCTGCAAAATGTAAAGTATTCACAATAACACAAAACAAGAGATAAAGAATGGATAAGTAATTTTGCGCAATGATATATATTCACTAATGGTTAGAGAAAACAATTCTCCAAATGCTGAATAAAGTGCAGTAATGTAAGGATTCCTGAATATTGCTTTTATGATGGGTGGATGTTGTTATTAATATGGAGTTTCATCTATTTTTTCCTGTATTCTGGTCTCTCAGAACTCTCACCTCAGATCAAGATAATATCTTGCTTCAGTAAGTAATTGGTTGGAATTACCTGAATACTTCTGTGGGGATCCTAGTGTCCAAGTATATATTATAAATGGTGCCAGCACTATCTTTCCCTTTTGAGATCCTTCACACCTGTGTCCTGAATTGCTCCAACGTCACCATGGTAAAAACAGGGGGGAAGGAAAAGAGAAAGAAAGCCTCCACTAGTGCAGTATTTAAAAAAAGGTCTGGACTCATTTATTAAGTGTTAACAATTGGACTCTTACAATAAAAAATTAAAAGGTAGGCAAAAAGGTAAATAGTAACAGCTTGGTGTCCTCAGCGCCCTCTCACATCACCTCCCGGCGTTCGTCTGACTCTGGCCACTCCCTACGAGTTACGACACGTCGCGTGTCTTCATCTGGGGAACCGGATTGGTTGTACAGCTCTGGGTTATATGTCGTGAGAACCGAAAGTGTCTATGCGGCCATCTTTAGTGTGGTATTGCATTGTTTACATCACAGCCATTTTGTTGGTGATTGACGTGTTGTATATAGCGGCCATTTTCTTGTAGATATACCGAAAACAAACTACAATACATATCGCAGCCATTTTGTTGGTCATATATGAAGTTCAAATAGCGGCCATTTTCTAGTGGACAAAACGGAATAATCGCTTGTGTCCTGTATGTAGGAACGTCCATATACTAAATAGAGAGTGTTTAATATTAGTATAGAGGACTGTGTAGTGTAATATACTGCGGTGTATTAGTCACTGCTAATGGTCATAGCGAAAACCCAATGGATAGTATAATAAATGATGGTGAGATCTGGCACCGTTATAAGATCCATCACCGATATCTAGTTGTCAAACACATCTATTAAAATCATAATATGATAAATAGACTTGGGTAAATAGGTCAAAGCCACACAGGGGCTTAAAATAGTAGATGATAAAAACAGTGACCCTAAACAAATACTAAGATGGGCTAAATCAGTCGTACACATTAGGTGGGACGAGAGAGTGCCTTAAAGTATTTAAAATAAAGAGTATAAAAATAAACTAGTATTGTCAGAAAAACTAATAAGATATGGCAATAAATATTATCATATTAAAACATGGTGTAATGTTAAAACATGTATAATAAAATATTAAAATAATAACTGAGAAGGTAGCAATTTGACCTGGGTGTGAGGACCTCTATATAAAAACAAGAGTAAATTCAAAGGTTAAAAATTACTCAAAAAGGCAATTTAGGTCGAACTCTACGTTCATTCCTCCAGGTACAAGAGTCTGCATGGTGTGTATCCATTGTGACTCTTTTTGGCTTATAGTTCTAACTTTGTGGTTGCCCCTCCATGCCTTGTTGTATTTTTCAATGCCCCAGAATTGGAGTGAAGAGGGGTCTTTGTTATGTATCTGGGCAAAATGCCTCGAAACATTGTGCTTGGGAAACCCATTTGTAATATTTTGAACATGTTCCTCAATTCTTATTTTAAGGGCCCTTTTGGTTCTACCTACATATTGTAGATTACAACTGCATTGTAATACATATACAACACCTTCAGCGTGGCATCCTATAAAATCTCTAATTTGGAACGTTTGTCCTTTGTTAGTGGCTGTAAATTCTGTCCGTTTTCTTTGAAATTTCTGAGCATTACGACAGGCATAGCAATTACGACAAGGATAGAATCCTTTTCCCAAGAAAAATGAATATGTTGGTTTGGGAGGTGGTTCAACCACAGATTTTACAATGAAATCCCTAATAGTAGGGGCTCTTTTGTAAACTATGTTGGGTTTCTGTGGTAGAATTGTTTTTAAGGTCTTTGTCTTTCTTCAGAATGTGCCAGTGTCGCTGAATACGTTTGGCTACATCCCTATGTTGGGTATTGTAATCCAGTATTAGGCAAGGTGCTTCATTTTGGAATGTCTTTTTTGATTGAGTTTGTAGCATAGTTGTCCTGTCCATTTCATTTACATGTTGAATTTGGTTATCTATCCATAGATCATCATATCCCTTTGTTTTAAATCTGTCTGTTTTTTCAATACCATGAGATTCCTATTCCCATCAACTTTACTATATTTATTTATTTTTGCATCGCCACTTTATATTTTAGACACTATTCACTTTATGCAATTTGTTATATATTTTAGACACTGGTCACGATATATATTTGTCACTTTTGCAACTGGCACTTTATACATTTGTCACTTTTTTGATTTTATTGGGTCACCAGCACCACCCTCTGGAATCCTTACAGTACTGCACTTTATTTAGAATTTGGAGAATTGTTTTCTCTAACCATTAGTGAATATATATCATTGCACAAAATTACTTATCCATTTTTTACAAATGCAAAGTGCACTTTAAATTGCACTGAAAGTGCACTTGCAAGTGCAGTCGCTGTAAATCTGAGGGATAGATCTGAAATGAGGGGAAGCTCTGCTGATTTTATTATCCAATCATGTGCAAGCTAAAATGCTGTTTTTTTATTTTCCTTGCATGTCCCCCTCGGACTTTGCACTTGTAATTTGCACTTGTAGTACAAAG
This sequence comes from Lithobates sylvaticus, assembly GCA_028564925.1. NCBI lineage: Eukaryota > Metazoa > Chordata > Amphibia > Anura > Ranidae > Lithobates > Lithobates sylvaticus. Next base: position 568,889,597 of record CM053028.1, on the reverse strand, counting down.
TGGATATGCCTTTAGTAAATAACCCCCATTGTTTCTATGTGTTTATCAGATGATGGGGATCTAGGTGGAGCCTCCGTACTGCTCTCTCCTTTACAATAAAGTCTCCTCTTACCCGGTGATGTGAGGGGCGGCTGATTGTCCATCATGACGTCCTTGTAGAGATCCTCGTGTCCTTCTAAATACTCCCACTCCTCCATGGAGAAATAGACAGTGACATCCTGACACCTTATAGGAACCTGACACACAATGATACAGTCACCATCCAGACACATCCCTTGTCTGTTACTGGATAATGTCCCAGAATTCCCAGCACCGCTCACCTCTCCTGTCAGCAGCTCCATCATCTTCTTGGAGACTCCTAGAATCTTCTGCATGTTGTGTCTTGTAGGGATCGGGGATGGAGGTGGGGGGATGGTGATGGGATTCTGGATTCTCGAGGATCTTGTGGTCATATTATGGGATCTCCTTCTTGTAGATTTCTTCATCATTACTGTACAGTTCTGTGTTATACAAAGATAAATATCACTCTCCCATAATCCCTCACCTCTATGGTCAGCTCTATATTTATTCTCCAGGGATTGGTCACAATGTTCCCGATTCAGCAAAGGACAGACATCTGCATCCAATGATATGATTACAATGTGGTCAGATTTATAGCTCCTTCTAGAAGTCATATAATATATAAAGGAGTCACTAATGTTTTACTAGTAAGGCTCACTGACCCACGAGGAAATGTTACCCATGGAATTAGTGGTCAGTGGGCGTGGCATGCTGGTAATCATGGGTCTCACTGATTGGACTAAAGCTGACATTGTTCTTTTCTATACCCAATGCCGCCATCTTGTGCTATAACCAAATATCAGAGTACACTTTATGTATTCATAGTACTTGTGTGCAACGCCACTGATAAGAGGTACCACCGGCTCTGCTGTATGGGGTCCGGCTATGTCAGTTCCAGAGGGGGTCCAGGAAGCCAACATGTCCATCTAAAGCCTCTAAGCTACATTCTGTTGTCTTCCTGTCATTCTATGACAGAGCGGCTCATCAGTGCTCTGAATGTTACCTGCATTCCCTCTCTGCTCTCAGTGTGACTCGTTCATATTCCCTTCTGATTGTAACTTTGTTTCTCTTCACTTCCTCCCTCCTTCATGCCATACTTCTTGCTCTGATCCTTCTCCCTGATATCTCTGATTGTGTCCTGGTGGCTCCCTGCAGTCCTTCACTACTCCTCGTTCTGTCTGATCTATCCGGTCTCCTGTCTGCCCAGACTATATATCTTCCCTGTTGTCTCCTCGTCGCTCTCCTGACCAGCTGTATTCTGTTCTGCCTTTATCTTCTCCCAGCACAGCTTAAGCCCCATACACACGCGCGGATTATCCGAGGACCAGGTCCGTCGGATCATGTCCGTCGTACTTTGTCCGATGTTGGTTTTGCGTACACACGGTCAGACAAAGTTGTTGGAAAATCCGATCATTCTGAACGTGGTGACGTTTGTTGCGTACGACGGGACTACGTAGAGGCTAGTAGCCAATAGCTTTGGTCTTGTAATGTGATCTGAGCATGCATGGCACTTTGTCCGTCAGGAATTCGATACACACGATCGGATTTGGTGTGATCGGACTTTGTTGTCGAAAAATCTATCCAGCAGGAGATAGGACTTTGTCCGTCGGACAATCCGATGGAAACTGTCCGATGGTGCCTACACGCGGTCGGATTTTCCGACAACATTGTCCGATAGGACAGAATCCATGGGAAAATCCGACCGTGTGTATGGGGCTTTAGTGTACTCTGTATAGCTGGGCTTCCCACTCCTCTCCCACTATAAGTAGCTGGGCTTCTCATTCCTCTCCCACTATAAGTAGCTGGGCTTCCCACTCCTCTCCCACTATATGTAGCTGGTCTTCCAACTCCTCTCCCACTATATGTAGCTGATCTTTCCACTCCTCTCCCACATTATGTTGCTGGTCTTTCCACTCCTCTCCCACTATAAGTAGCTGGGCTTCTCATTTCTCTCCCACTATATGTAGCTGGGCTTCCAACTCCTCTCCCACTATATGTAGCTGGGCTTCCACCTATATGTAGCTGGTCTTTCCACTATATGTAGCTGGGCTTCCCACTCCTCTCCCACTATATGTGGCTGGGCTTCCCACTCCTCTCCCACTATATGTGGCTGGGCTTCCCACTCCTCTCCCACTATATGTGGCTGGGCTTCCCACTCCTCTCCCACTATAAGTAGCTGGGCTTCTCATTTCTCTCCCACTATAAGTAGCTGGGCTTCCCACTCCTCTCCCACTATATGTGGCTGGGCTTCCCACTCCTCTCCCACTATATGTGGCTGGGCTTCCCACTCCTCTCCCACTATATGTGGCTGGGCTTCCCACTCCTCTCCCACTATATGTGGCTGGGCTTCCCACTCCTCTCCCACTATATGTGGCTGGGCTTCCCACTCCTCTCCCACTATCCCACTCCTCTCCCACTATATGTGGCTGGGCTTCCCACTCCTCTCCCACTATATGTGGCTGGGCTTCCCACTCTTCTCCCACTATATGTGGCTGGGCTTCCCACTCCTCCCCCACTATATGTGGCTGGGCTTCCCACTCCTCCCCCACTATATGTGGCTGGGCTTCCCACTCCTCCCCCACTATATGTGGCTGGGCTTCCCACTCCTCCCCCACTATATGTGGCTGGGCTTCCCACTCCTCTCCCACTATATGTAGCTGGTCTTCCCACTCCTCTCTGAGTCTGGTTCCCTTCAGTTCACTTCCTCTATTCTATACAACTCTTCTCTCCCCTCCATACACTCATTACCAAATCTATATCTCACTGATGTCTCGTAGATAGCAACTCTTTCTATTTAACTGTTTACTAAACTGATCTAGTTAAAGCAGAACTTCCCCTAAAAGGGGAAGTTCTGATTTAAGCCCTCCCCCTCCTCTGCCACATTTGTCATTTTCTTGGGGGGGGGGATAGGTAGCTGGTTTTGATAGGTACCCACTCCCACTTCCACTCAGACTGCCTAGAAAGTTCTTCTCCTTCCTCCCTGCCTGCAGCCTTCTGGGACACATCGCAGGTCCAAGAAGACTGCAGGGCCAGTTAGAGCAGCCCGGCTTGCGCATGCACAGTGGACAGGAGGCTGTGGAGCAGAAAGCAACACAGCCAGCTGTAGGGATGGGGCGAACACCCCCGGTTCGGTTTGCACCAGAACATCTCGAACAGGCAAAGAGATCTAGCCAACATGCAAACTCTATTAAAGTCTACGGGACATGAAAAATCAAAAGTCCTAATTTTAAAGGCTTATATGCAAGTTATTTGTCATAAAAATTGTATGGGGTCCTGGATACTGCCCGGGGACATGTATCAATGCAAACAAAGTTTTTAAAAGTATTGTTTTTAAAGGAGCAGTGATTTTAACCACTTCCCGCCCGGCCGTCATTTTGCTATAGGCCAGGCAGGAAGTAGTTAAAATCACTGCTCCTTTTTTGGTTCAGTTATCCTGACTGGGCAACATATGATGTCCAGCAGGAAAAGCCGCGATCATGCACCCTAGGGGGCGCACAGCGCGGTGATCGGTGTGTCAGTCTGACACTGCAACACCGATCTCGGTAAAGAGCCTCTGAGGGCTCCAATCACGGCTGATTACAGCTTAAACAGGAAGAGCCGTTTATCGTGTTTTCCTCACTCGAGTCTGACAGAAGCGAGTAGAGGAGAGCTGATCGGCGGCTCTCCTGACAGGGGGGTCTGCGCTGATTGATTATCAGTGCAGACCCCCCCAGGACCACCAGGTATGACCACAAAGGACTCCCACCAGGTATGCCACCCTGGACCACCAGGGATATGCCAATCAGTGCCCAGGCAGATAGATGCCAATCAGTGCCCATCAGCAATGCCTGCCAGTGCCATCTGTGATGGCTATCAGTGCCACCCATCAGTGCCGCCTATCAGTGCCCATTAGTGCAGCCTTTCAGTGCCACCTATCAATGCCCAATGTCAGTGCCCATGCATGCCACCTCATCGGTGCTGCCTTATAAGTGCCTGTCAGTGCAGGGCCCCGATGGAGCAGAAAAATAGGAAAAAATTAAAACGCTCCTCTACCTCCATTGGAAGTTACCTGCCGTATGCTCTCTCTTCCCTTTGATAGCTCTTATATAGACGAGGGTGGGGCTACCCGGTGATGGTCGGGCTGCCGTCAGGCGTCATGAATGACTGTGGATTACATTGCGGGACACTTCTTTTTTTTTTAATAAAGGATTTGTCAAAAACAAAATCACTTTTTGGGTAAATGGGTAAGGGTGTGATACCCATTCACATAGGGGGTGTGAGATCTGGGGCCCCCCCTTGTTAAAGGGGCTTCCAGATTCCGGTAATTCCCCTGCCCCAAAGCACCAACCCTCCCATGTTGAGGGCATGTGGCCTGGTATGGTTCAGGAGGGCGCTAGCTCATCCCCCCTATCCTGACCTGCCAGGCTGCATGCTCGGATAAGGGTCTGGTATGGATTGTAGGGGGACCCCATGCCGTTTTTTTATTTTTGTGTGGGATTCCCCACACCGTTATTTCTTTATTTTTTTTACCGGCAATTTTCTTTATTCAGCTGGACAATTGATGACTCTTCGGTTGTTAATGAACGGGGCCGGGGCGTCCTTAACAGCTCCCTTACACTGCGCCCTAATTGGGCAAAGATTTGCCCAATTGTAACATGACAAAATGTGGGGAATTTCAAGGGGTATGAATACTTTTTCAAGACACTGTACTTCTACTTAATGTGAAACTTAGGCTGGCTTTTTTCTGCAAAGAAGCTAAATTCTGGGCGAACTTCGGCTATGCACACACAAATTTCATCTTCAACTGAAATTAGACAGGGGAGTCTCCAGGTCAGGGCACAAGGAGGTCACCATGTCAATTCACAGAGGAGTCACTTCACCAGGGCAGGGTACAGGGGAGGCACGTCACCAGAGCAAGGGCACAGGGGTGTCACCAGAGCAAGGGCACAGGGGTGTCACCAGGGTAGGGCACACGAGTCATCAGGTCAGGGAACATGAGGGGTCACATACAGAGCTGCACAGGGAAGCTGCTGGTACATGTCTGTTATGGTGTGCTGATCCCAGCCAGCTCTCCTCTCTCATCCATCCCAGGTGATGTCACACACAAGTGCCTGGGATGGACAGAAGCCGGGGTGGGTTGACGGTGGGGATCTGTGGAGTAGAGTTAGGATTAGTGGGAGTACAGGTATATGTTACAACCTAGTGCGCATGCACGGCTCGCACATGCGCACTAGGGAATCAGGAAGTGATGCCACAAGGCTTCACTTCCTGATTCCCTTTACCGAAGATGGATGCGGCAGCACCCAAGTGCCGACGGACAGATCGGCTTTGGGTGCTCACATTGCGGATGCCCAGGGCAGGTAAGTGTCTTTATTTTAAAAGTATGTGTAGCTGCTGACTTTTTTTTTTTTTTTTTCGGAGGAAGTCCGCTTTAAGGTTGCCTACCCCTGGTTTAGATCAAAGCATATTCATGCGTTATGCCCCGTATACATGGTCGGAAACTCCGACGGAAAAGGTCCAATCGGATTATGTTGTCGGAAAATCCGATCGTGTACGGGCCCTATCGGACTTTTTCCGTCGGAAATTCAGACGAAAAAAATTTGAGAGCAGGATCTAAAGTTTTCTGACAAAAAAATCTGATCAGACTTTTTACGATTGTTTGTAGAGAATTCCGATGGACAAAGTGCCATGCATGCTCAGATCAAATTACGAGGCCAAAGTTATTGGCTACTAGCCTCTACATAGTTACGCTGTACGCAACGAACGTCACCATGTTCCGAACGATCGGATTTTCTGACAACTTTGTCCGACCGTGTGTATGCAACACCAGTTTCGAACAAAATCTGTCGGATAAAAATACGATGGATTTTGTTGTCGGAATGTCCGACCGTGTGTGCGGGGCATTGGAATGGCCCAGTCACAGTCCAGACCTAAATCCAATTTAGAATCTGTGACAAGACTTGAAAATTGCTGTTCATAGATGCTCTTCATCCAATCTGACAGAGCTTGAGATATTTTGCAAAGAAGAATGGGCAAAAATGTCCTTTCTAGCTGGTAGAGACATCCCCAAAAAGACTTGCAGCTGTAATTGCACAGAAAGGCGGTTCTACAAAGTATTGACTCAGGGGGGCGCCATACAAATGCCCCCCCCACACTTTTTACATATTTTATTTGTATCATTTATCATTTTCCTTCCACTTCACAATTATGTGCCACTTTGTGTTGGTCTATCACATAAAATCCCAATAAAATACATTTATGTTTTTGGTTGTAACATGAGAAAATTTCAAGGGGTATGAATACTTTTTCAAAGCACTGTGAGTGTTAATATTTATTCTTTTATTTAATGCTGTTTCTAAAAAGAATTATTGTTATACCAACAGCTCGTTGGTCACACCAATGTTCCATGACCCGTTGATCTGAAAATTATTTTAATGGTTTTCCCAAAATCTCAATGGATTCCTTGAAGGCAAAAACATTGAGAAATATTGGATTAGAAACATCAGAGACTTAAAGTGACTCTGATTACATCCCAGTGTACAGCGGAGCCAGATTTAACCCCTTCATTACACTCACCTCTCCAGTCAGCAGGCTGAGGATCTCCAGGGTGAGGTTCAAAATCGTCTCATTCCAGGGAAATTCCTTCTTCTCAGTCTTCACAAAACTCAAATACCGCTGATTGTCCATCATAATGTCCTTGTAGAGATCCTTGTGTCCTTCTAAATACTCCCACTCCTCCATGGAGAAATAGACAGTGACATCCTGACACCTTATAGGAACCTGACACACACAATGATACAGTCACCATCCAGACACATCCCTTGTCTGTTACTGGATAATGTCCCAGAATTCCCAGCACCGCTCACCTCTCCTGTCAGCAGCTCCATCATCTTCTTGGTGACTTCTAGAATCTTCTCCATGTTGTGTCTCTCAGGTTTTAGGGAGTCACATGGAGGCACTGTGATGGTCATATGATCACCTGACTTCACAAGAGGAAATCTCTGTATTGAGGAGCCAATAGGAATATGTTAATATCACGTGACCTCCCAGAATCCTCCTCACCTCTGCGGTCAGGTCTGTGTTTTATTAATAGAGATAAGAGTGATGTCATGTGACCTCCCAGAATCCTCCTCACCTCTCCGGTCAGGTCTGTGTTTTTATTAATAGAGATAAGAGTGATGTCATGTGACCTCCCAGAATCCTCCTCACCTCTCCGGTCAGGTCTGTGTTTTATTAATAGAGATAAGAGTGATGTCATGTGACCTCCCAGAATCCTCCTCACCTCTCCGGTCAGGTCTGTGTTTTATTATCAGAGATAAGAGTGATGTCAATGTCATGTGACCTCCCAGAATCCTCCTCACCTCTCCGGTCAGGTCTGTGTTTTATTATCAGAGATAAGAGCGATGTCATGTGACCTCCCAGAATCCCCCTCACCTCTCTGGTAAGGTCTGTGTTTTATTAATAGAGATAAGAGTGATGTCATGTGACCTCCCAGAATCCTCCTCACCTCTCCGGTAAGCAGGTAGATGATCTCTAGGGTGAGGTTTAGTATCTTCTCAGTCATGTGACTCCGGTCCTCCTCCATCCTCATTGGTGCTTTCATTTGATCTATACAGGTCTCCTTGTAGATGGATAACTTTGGGAAATTAAAGTAAGAATTATTTGGATGGTATTGGTCACACAATAATAGGATGTGGATGTGAGGGGGGTAATAGAAGGTTTGCTGGACATTTAACAACTACTCCCCCCCCATGGGAACACATTTAGTCTGGACTGTTTAGCGTCTGATTATGTTTTTTGGGCTCCTGGGACCCTCTTGTCTTCCTGGATAAGAAATTCCCTTTTCCATGTTGGGTTTGTTTAGTTTCTGAATTGGTTTTGATTAGTTTTAAATATGCAGACAAGGAATGATAAATATGACCCTTCCATTGACTGGTTTGCTCTGAGGCCGTGCTGTGAGGACAATGGCGGGTCATCATGATGTCCAGGAAAAGGAACTTGCTGACTTTTGGCCAAAGTTGCAGACTAATCAGAATAATTGCCAGAACTCTGGCTGCAAGGCTCCAATCTCCAGCAGCCTAACTGACAGGAGTGATGTCACTGTCACTCTCTGCAGTAAGAGAAGGAATATGATTGGCTAGCAGGAGGATGCTGCTGGTGGAGTACAGAACTGTGGAGGAGGAGTCTGTTCTTTCCTTTTCAATAGCAACTCAGTGTGTGTAGGAGGAGGACAACAGGGGGAAGGAGTTTGGTCTATTGAGTGGAACATTTTATTGACCAGTGATATGGTGAGGTGAAGGCGTCCTTCATTTGTTGGCCGGAGTTCTTTAAGAATGTCAGAAAAGTAGGGTGGGGTGGGAAAACCATCAGAGACCAAGAGCCCCTATGAGCCCTAAAGCCCCCTCTTACCTCAGAGCCTTGCAGCCTGACTACCCCCTCAGAGCCCCCACAGCCCTTCAGCCCCACTAACCTCACAGAGTTGTTCAGTCCTATTACTTCCTAGGAGGCCCCCAAAGTCCTTCATCTACACTTCCTCCTCAGGGGCCCCAGAGCCCTTCAGATGAAGTCAACTCTCAGAGGCTCCCAGAGTCCTTTAGTCCCACTACCTCCTCAAAGACCCCTCAACTACTCTAGTCTACTCAAAACCGGTGACAGAACTATTACAGTTGTAAAGATCACACCTGCGACCCTGGCGTTCTGCCAACGCAGGGGGGGGGGGGCACCAAGACAGCAGGAAAGGGTCTTGCTGCCGGAGCAAAGGGTCCCAGGATCAGGGGAGGCTCCCCTGGTGATCGCAAATTAGGATTGCTGTGAACAGAGTGTGCAGCACATTCAGCCTTTGCAGAGCCCCCTTACTGTCTCTGATCTGCTCCCAACACAGGCACAGCGCCCTCCAACATCAGCCAACTCCTCTCCCCACTCCTCCTCCCCCAGGCACAAGCTCCAAGTTCTCCATACTGGGTGGACTCTGCGCCCTGTTGCCGGCTCTGAGGGACCCGTCACTGATGCCAGCTGCAGCACCCGGAGCCTGGTGAGTGCCTGTATGTGGTGTGGGGGTCCTCGGTGTGTGTGTGGGGCCATTGAGATGTGTGAAGGGGGAATTCTTGGGGGATCTCTGCACATCTCAAACTCCTCTCCTACCTCTGCCAGCTGCTCTCTGGAGTTTCTGCCAAGCCCTCTGCCCCCACTCCCCAACACCTATGTGCCCCTTCCAGGACTGCCCATATTATTTCCCCTTCATCTGTCCCACCCATTCCTATTCATCCTCCTCATCTCATCTCTCTGCCACTCATGCTCATAACACCATCTGACTGGCACCACAGTTCAGACCCCCTCCCCCCATTCATGCACCTCATCTCAGCCTTTGTCATCACTTGGGAATCTCAGTGGCTGCAATGTGCCATGTTTTGGGTCACCGAGAACAAAGTGCCTCACTGGGCGCTGCGGGAAGTGATCGGCGGAGGTGAGTCCGGTGTGTGTAAATAGAAAATAAGATCTTATTACCTCCTCTGCTGTTACTTTCAGCAATGTCTTCTCTTCCCTGCCACATGGAACATCTTGTCTTTATTCCAGATTACTTCCTGTCTGTAACTGACATCACTTCCTGTCTAAATATGAGTGAGATCACCACCTTGTGGAGTTCAGCAGAACTGCAGCCCCAAGAAATGTCTCATAGTAACCACTTCTGTAAAATATCTTACAGAGCTACCAGAGAAGTTCAAATATAACACAAAAAAGTAAGAAAAAATAGATACAGTTCTTATGTAACCAATTGTTTAACAAAGATATTTTTATTACCTATAGAAAAGTCTTATGCCGCGTACACACGATCGGAATTCTCGTTGGAAAGGCCTTGGATGTTTTTTTCCGATGGAATTCCGCTTAAGCTTGTGTTACCTACACACGGTCATACCAAATTCTGACCGTCAAGAACATGGTGACGCACAACACTACGACAAGCCGAGAAAATGAAGTTCAATGCTTCCGAGCATGCGTTGAATTGTTTCCGAGCATGCGTCGGAATTTTGCGCGTCAGAATTGCCACAGACGATCGGAATTTCCGATAGAAATTTTTTCCGTCCGAATAATTGAGAACCTACTCTCAATCTTTTGATGGCCAAAATTCCACCAGCAAAAGTCTGATGGAGCATACACACGGTCGCATTTTCCGACCAAAAGCTCACATCGGTCTTTTGCTGGCAGAATTTCCAATCGTGTGTACTCGGCTTTAACCACTTCAGCCCCAGAGGATTTTACCCCCTTCCTTACCAGAGCACTTTTTGCGATTCGGCACTGCGTCGATTTAACTGACAATTGCGCGGTCGTGCAACGTTGTACCCAAACAAAATTGACGTCCTTTTTTTCCCACAAATAGAGCTTTCTTTTGGTGGTATTTGATCACCTCTGCGGTTTTTATTTTGTTGCGCTATAAACAAAAGAGCGTAAATTTTGAAAAAAAAAAACACAATATTTTTTACTTTTTGCTATAATAAATATCCCATTTGTTTTTTGTTTTTTTAAACAAATTTTTTACTCAGTTTAGGCTGATATGTATCCTTCTACATTTTTTTTGCAAAAAAAAAAAAAAAATCGCAATAAGCGTATATTGATTGGTTTGCGCAAAATTTATAGCATCTACAAAATAGGGGATAGATTTATTGCATTTTTTTTTTTTACTAGTAATGGCGGTGATCTGCGATTTTTTTCGTGACTGTGACATTGCGACGGACACTTCGAACACTTTTGACACATTTTTGGGACCATTCACATGTACACAGCGATCGTTGCTATAAAATTGCACTGATTACTGTGTAAATGTGACTGGCAGGGAATCGCGGGTGCCCGGCGGACATTATGTTATGGTTCAATATTTGATCATCCATATCTGCTCTATATTTATACATACTAGACCGATATATGTACTAAGTTTTTTTTTAAAGATATATTTATAGTTACAACTTTCATACTTATATGATAAAGTAACATAGAGCAGTTAATTAATTAAATGTATGTGATGAAGTTTAATGCAAACAATAACATACTATGTTACCTATATATATATATAATTAGTTTTATTGTTTAACAAAGAGCTTATGTTTATACATCCTTGTACATGTAACCAATGTACTTTCATTTTATTGTGCAATCAATAAACCTTTTTGACAAGGAAAAAACACCACACAGACATCAGGTGACCTTGTAACATGCACTCTCTACCACTCCTTTTGAAAAGTGTGAGAATGCTGATGATGAAAGTTGGCCTGAGCAGGAAGGGGGTGAAAGTGTCTGGTATTGAAGGGATTAAATATGTGGGCAAAAAAAAAACCACAACAATGTTTCTGGCAGTGAAAGGGTTAAAGGAAATGTTCACCTTCGGGATGATGTTACATGTTCCTGTTCCTGCAGTGGCTCAGCGATCCGACTCCTCTGTGTGACAAGGAAAGAAAAAGATCCTGGACGGCTTCACACCATAGAAGGCATATTTATTGATATGAAGAAATAAAATCCAAATGCAGTCACCTCATGTACACCTCATGTACAGGGAAGAACAGGAAAAAATATCTGACGTGTTTCACGTCCTATCATGGCTCTTATTCATAAGCGCCATGATAGGGCGTGAAACCCGTAAGTTATTTTTTCCTGTGCTTCCCTGTACATGAGGTGACTGCATTTGGATTTTATTTCTTCATAGCAATAAATATGCCTTCTATGGTGTGCGGCCGTCCAGGATCTTTTTTATTCCTCAAGTTTGTGCAGAGCCAGCACCAGTGAGTTCTATTAGGGAGGGTGTCTTGTTACGGATTTGAGAGATTGGAGTGGCAATCTTTCGCTTTATGGTCCTCTGTGTGACAGAAGTGCGGCGAGAATTCCCCCATACCGGCTGTCGCTTTATGAAAAGAGCGTGGCCGTGCCATTCATTCACAGAGTTCTGTCCTTTGCCAATGTCAGCTTGTAGTTTTCAATGAACTCCCACTCCCTTTAAAAATGTCCACACCCCCAAACCAAAAGTTCCCTGGGTTGAATTTGAAAAGAACTCCATCTTGCCATTCTCCATCTCAGGTTTACTGTGGGGAAACAAAATTCCAAACCATGCTATAGACTCTTTAAATCAAATAGTCTCACAGTCATACCAATTATGGAAAATGTATAACCAAAAATGTAATCTTACATCTAAAACTCCTCCACACGCATCCTTTATTGGCGACCCAAAATTCCACCAAACTGCACAGGACTCCTCTGACCTCACTTGGTGGATCAATAACAAACTTACGTCCCTTTTCAACTTTATAGAAGGCACAAATTTAATTTCTTTCTCCTCCCTTAATTCTAAACATCAAATCCCTGATACGGAACACAACAAATTTCTCCAGATTAAACAATTTTTCAATACATATTTTCAAACCACAAATATACAACCCCCCATCCTTTTTCGAGAACCTTTGTCTTAAGTCACCTAGAAAACAAGGTTTTATCTCGGAAGTATACTCCAATTTAATCAACAACACAGACACAAACAAACTTCCATACATGGTTAAATGGGAACAGGAACCAAACTTCACGTACTCTTCTGTTAACTGGGATAACTGTATAAACAATTTACACAAATGCACTAAATCCATTGCCATCAAAGAAACTGCTTTGAAACCATTTACAAGATGTTACTATACCCCAATCAAGCTCCACACCATTTTCCCTACCTCCTCCCCATCATGCTTTAGAGAATGCAACTCCACTGGATCATTCACACACATCTTTTGGAATTGTAATAAGATCACTTATATCTGGAAACAATTAGAGAAATTTGCCTCCAAAATCTGAGATAAAAATATTACTTTAACTTTACACAACTGCCTTCTCTTCTCTCCCATTATAGGACTCTCCACCCACGATATGAGACTAATACACAGTATATGTGTAGCAATCCACTGGCTAATTGCATTTACTGGGAAAACACCAACTGTCCCATTAGTACATCTCAAAACGAGAATTAGTAACATTAACTTAATAGAAAAAATGTATCACACCGTTCAAAACATGAGCCATATATATAAGAAGAAATGGGATCCCTGGTTCGAACATAGCAACGAGTTCTTTAATCCACAATAACATACCCCTCTATAATATGTAGACTAAGGACATATATAAATCACTATTACAAAGATTACAATACCTGTCTTCATTTTCCTATATAACATAATTTATTACCATTACATATGTATGTTATATTGTCCATGTGTATATCTGACTCTCTGTAACTTATACTTTACTTATGCCATGTCGGTTTTCTACCACCATTTACACTCAATAAAAAAGTTTGTAAACAAAATAAAAATGTTCACACCCCTGGAACTGTTTCTTACATGATGAAGATCAGCCATGGAGTATATCTGAGGTGTATATCAGGGTGTGCTTCTTCCCCACATGAGAACAGTGATGTCTGGAAACATTCATATAGAAGACATTTTCCACACTCAAGGCACTAATACACCTCGAGGGTTGTGTGGGATCTCTGATGTACAGGAAGACAGGACTTCAATGAGGAACAATTCCCTCACACAGGACAAGAAAGTGGCTTCTCCCCCGTGTGAGAACTCTGATGTCTGTAAAGATTGGACTTCTGCAAAAAACATTTCCCGCACTCAGGACAGGAATATGGCTTTTTCCCCGTGTGAGATCTCTGATGTCTGTTAAAACTGGAATTGTTTGAAAAACATTTCCCACACTTAGGACAGGAATACGGCTTCTCACCTGTGTGAGATCTCTGATGTTTATAAAGACTGGACTTCTCTGAAAAACATTTCCCGCACTCAGGACAGGAATACGGCTTCTCACCTGTGTGAGATCTCTGATGTGTGTAAAAAGTGGACTTCACTGAAAAACATTTCCCACATTTAGGGCAGGAATATGGCTTCTGCCACGTGTGAGATCTCTGATGTTTGTAAAGATTGGACTTCCGTGAAAAACAATTCCCACACTCAGGACAGGAATACGGCTTCTCCCCCGTGTGAGATCTCTGATGTGTGTAAAGATGGGACTTCTGTGAAAAATATTTCCCGCATTTAGGACAGGAATACAGTTTCTCTCCTGTGTGAGATCTCTGATGTCTGTTAAAACTGGAATTGTCTGAAAAACATTTCCCGCACTCAGGACAGGAATACGGCTTCTCCCCTGTGTGAGATCTCTGATGTTTAGAAAGACTGGACTTCACTGAAAAACATTTCCCACACTCAGGACAGGAATACGGCTTCTCACCTGTGTGAGATCTGTTATGCACATGAAGATGGGATTTAGAAGGGAAACGCTTCCCGCACTCAGTACAGGAAAAGCTCTTATCTGTTGGAAGGACGGCACCGTCCCTCACAGTCTGAGGTTCCTCAGGATAAGAGGAATACGATGGTCCATCTACACTGTGTGGTGCCGGGTGGACATTTGAGGTAGTCGGGTTTTCTCCTGGACTATACTGTGTGATGTCTTCATCTTCTACTTTACAGTCTGGAGACAAAGTGAGACAATCCTCTGAGGTTTTCCTCATCTTCCGTCCATCTACTAAAATAGAAATAAAAAGATTATTACTAGACATGAGCTGATTGGTTCCCCTAAACCAGGACTCCGCCCACATCAGGCAGCTTTGTCTCTGAGGATCTTACAATTCCCCCCTCAAGGTAACTAGTTAATGGGTCCTCTGTAGGGCAGCAACTAATGATTATTTTCATAATTGATTATTCAAAACAATAATCGGCCAACTAATCAATTATATGGATAAAAACCTCAAAAAAAGGTTGGTGTATAATTGAGTTAATATTCTTGAATATCTATATACAGTGGTAAATATAAATATCCAGATATATAGTTGGATATTTAATCCACTCTGAGAATAACAGACAGATAGATGAATTATTAGAGGGAGAATCTGCTACATATCAGAATCAGAGATCAACATTATTAAAGTGTAAAAAAGAGGTAAAACGCTGTTTTGTAGATGATCAGACAGGAGTGTAATATAATATGATGGATGACAGACTCCCTTCTCATAGACAGGTAGGTGGGTACAAGCTCCCTGCACCTGATATTACTTATGCTGGCCGAACACAAACACATTTTTCTTTCAAAAAAACATTCATTCAATTTTCTAACCATTAGTGGGGTCAAATCGGCATTCATTTTCTTTTTTTTTTTTAAACTCTTTATTTCCTATTTTTTTAACAATACATTTCATATTTACAGTGTTCCTTAGTATGTAACATTTCTTCTATTACAATCATTTTCTATGAGATATGTTGCTTGTACTTTACTTCTTCTAACCTCATTTTAACTCACTCTTCTCTCCGTCTCTTACCCAACTCGGCATTCATTTTCCACCACAGTGAAGGGAAAATTCGAAGGAGCAGAACAGAAAACTTTTCTCCATCTAACAAATTTTCACATCGTGTATGTGGTTTTTGCTCAGAAGTTACATTCATTTTTAAATTGAATGTTAAAAGCAAGTGGAATTTTTGAACTACACTCGTCCATTCTTTGATTGTACAAATAATTTTCATACAAATATTTGTGGGAAAATTCTCGTCCAAAAATGGATCCGTGTATGGCCAGCATAGGACATTTAGTAGCAGCAGTATGATTCTTTTAAATGATTATGATGGGGTTACAAAAACAGGGTTATTATCTGTTAACGCTCTTTTCCAGGACAGCTTACAGAGAAAGAGGCTCCTCCCACCTAGTACAGGAAACACATGATCCACATTATAAAAGACCATCCATAGGCCATGGCCCCTCAGTAAACAAATAACTGAAGGCGCAGATAAAATAATAAACACTTCCATTGGTGCAACCACCTTAGTGTTACATAATTATTCCTATGAAACAAGGGGGGGGGGGCTCCGTCCTGGAAGACTCCTGGAAAAGAGCGTTAACAGGTAATAACTCACAGTCATCATCCAGGACGGCTTACAGAGAGGACAAAATAGAACTATCAGGGCGGGACCACAGCCAGCAGCACTTTCCTGACGAAGGACTGGACTTGATTTGCAAGCAAATCCAGCCTATAGTGCTTTACAAACGTCTGAAAGCCGGACCAGGTTGCCGCTTTGTATATCTGGAGTGGCAAAGTTCCGACCCTTTCAGCCCAAGATGTAGATACGGCTCTTGTGGAACGAGCATTGACACTTTATCTTGCTCTCTTGGTAAAATTGTAAGAAGAAATTTTTGAGGACAGCCCACTAATTCTATTCTGTATCCGTGATTGATAAGATCCAGAATAAAATTGTTGCTGGAAATGGCCTATCATTGTGGGAAGAACGCCAAAAAATGTTCCTCCCACCTGGCCAGCTGAGTGCCTGAGAGGGGTCCTTAGACTGGGGGGTTTAAAAAGGAAGCCCCATTTTCCTTCCCCCTCCTATACTTCCATCCTTTTCTCTGATTCTGCCTGTTTGCATAATCTTTGTTCTGCCGACATCTGTCACCTCTGCTGCCACTTGTCCCTTCAAAGGGATGAAAATTCCTTTTTTTTTGTTGCTGCTTTTTGGGATAGGAAACCCCTTTTTCATGTCGGCTGACCTTTCAAGTACCAACTCCAACTCTTTCCCGAACAACAATTCTCCTGAAAAAGAAAGAAGACAGAGCTTCGTTTTTGAGACTGTATCCTTTTCCCAGGATAGTAACCAGACAGCTCTCCTGGCCTCATTACGGCCTCCTGGCTGTAGCCCCGGCCGTAAATCTCACAGATTCCGTGGAAGCATCCACTATATAAGCCACTGCCTTGTTTAATGTTGGTAGAGCCTCCAGGATATCTTCTTTTGGAGTATCTTACTCCAGAAGTGAGCGGAGGAGGTTTTATTTGGCTCGTCCTCATTAAACTCCATTTCATCCAAGTCCGAAGCCAACTCAAAACTTTCCTCCAGCTCCTCCGGTATCCCATGATCAGGGGTCACCTGCCTGATAGAAGGGGTTATCGGTATCGCCCTAGTACTGTAACCGGATGTGCTGGGAACAGGAGCTGCCCCGGAATACTGTGCACGGGGTTTGGATGATTTTAGAGTCTGCAGCATCTACTTTTTCATTGAATCCATGAAATGTTTGAATAGCGGGGTTGTTTCTTTTTTGACCAGGTTATCAATGCAATCTTGACATATGCCCTTTTTCAAACCAGAGGGCATTTTTCTAGTACAGACTGGGCATCTCTTTCTAGAAGCAAACCAAACCAGTGTTACTTCAACTGAAGTACAAACTGAATGGAAAGAAAACACCCAGGTGGATAGCAAAAAAATTCCTCCCTTAGAATTTTTAACACAACCACCCACCACCAGGACCTGTGATGCTATATGTGCCCCACCCCTTAAATAGAGAGAGGTTACACCAATGCATCTACAAAAAGGCCCACACAATCCCCCTGTGACCCACCACAGGAGGGTAAGAAAAGAAGATAGGAGCGCACTAGCCCCCCCTTTTCTTACCTTAGGGCCGAAGTCAAATTATGGCCCCTCCAGACCTGCATCCGCAGTCCCCTTCTCTTCCCACCATCCAGGAAGAAACCCAGTGCCATCTTCTGCCAGAGCCCTTTATTTGCACTGGCATGGAGGACCTGGGATGGCGCTGTGGATCTGGCAGGCTCACCGTGCTCCCCACGCTCAAACACTGGCGGGAATGAGAAGCAGGCTACCCCCTGCTCTGAGAGACCAGCCTGCTGTCGGCATTCTACCATCAGGGATGGACTCATCTGAGCACACATCCTCCTTCACCAAGAAGACACCTTACACTGAAGGTACTACCGACAGGGAGATGAGAGGGGGTCCCTTCTTACACATCCATGAGTCCCTAGCGGAAGGGCCCAGGATGACTCAAGCCAACCAGCTCCCCAGAAGCACTGCTTCTGTTAGAGGGACCTGGCTGCTGAGAGGTCCCTGCTACCTAGAATGTAGGCCAGATAAAATAAAAAACAACTTGCTTGAAGTTCCTGTCTGGTCAGGGGAAACGCATAACACTGAGGGGCCATGGCCTATGGGTGGTCTTTTATAATGTAGATCATGTGTTTCCTGTACTAGGTGTGAGGAGCCTCTCTCTCTGTAAGCCATCCTGGAAGATGACTGGGAAAAAAAATAGTCCTTTATAGTACAAAAACAACAAACAGATAATCACTATTATAAGGGATTCATTTATACTGTGAAATAGTGAAAGTAATTTATCTTTTATCTATATATATATATATATATATATATATATATATATACAGCCCTCAAATTTTCCACTTGTGTACTCGCATTTTGCGAGTGGAAAATGAGGTCTGGCGAGGAGCTGGGCTGCCTGGGAGTGGGGGGGGCGAGCACCGCCATCAGGCGGGGATGAATGGGAGCCGTTCTCCCAGAAAAAAAGAGTGTGGAGGAACAGAGGGCGGCCGGATCATTGTGGAGGAAGAGAGTCGGCTTGATCACAGAGCGGGGTTTGCCCGCTGTATCAGCTTACATTACATTTGCAGTCCGTGCACCTTCACACACAGCCCTGTCCTCCTGACCCTGCACCTGTGACAGACAGAACGCGCCCTGGCATTGGACCGGCATTCTGTCTGTCACAGGTGCGGGGTTAGGAGGGTGGGGCTGTGTGTGATGGCACGTGGACTGCAAATGTAATGTAAGCTGATACAGCGGGCAAATCCCGCTCTGTGAACAAGCTGGCTCTCCTCTTCCTCCATGCTATAATGATCCGGCCGCCCTCTCTGCACGGGGTAAGGCTGCACGATGGACACAGGTGAGGCTGCACGATGGACACAGGTGAGGCTGCACGTGTGAGGCTGCACGATGGACACAGGTGAGGCTGCACATGTGAGGCTGCACGATGGACACAGGTGAGGCTGCACGTGTGAGGCTGCATGATGGACACAGGTGAGGCTGCACGATGGACACAGGTGAGGCTGCACGATGGACACAAGTGAGGCTGCACGATGGACACAGGTGAGGCTGCACGATGGACACAGGTGAGGCTGCACAATGGACACAGGTGAGGCTGCACAATGGACACAGGTGAGGCTGCACAATGGACACAGGTGAGGCTGCACAATGGACACAGGTGAGACTGCACAATGGACACAGGTGAGGCTGCACGTGTGAGGCTGCACGATGGACACAGGTGAGGCTGCACAATGGACACAGGTGAGGCTGCACAATGGACACAGGTGAGACTGCACAATGGACACAGATGAGGCTGCACGATGGACACAGGTGAGGCTGCACGATGGACACAGGTGAGGCTGCACGGGTGAGGCTGCAATGATAGACACAGGTGAGGCTGCATGGGTGAGGTTGCATGGGTGAGGCTGCAATGATGGATACAGGTGAGGCTGCACAGGTGAAGCTGCATGATGGACACAGGTGAGGCTGTATGGGTGAGGCTGCAATGATGGACACAGGTGGGGCTGCACGGGTGAGGCTGCAATGATGGACACAGGTGAGGCTGCACTGGTGAGACTGCAATGATGGACACGGGTGAGGCCGCAATGATGGACATGGGTGAGGCTGCAATGATGGACACTGGTGAGGCTGCAATGATGGACACTGGTGAGGCTGCAATGATGGACACTGGTGAGGCTGCGTTAGTGGGCACTGGTCATGTGATGGACATGTGTGATGCTGCATTGATGGGCACGGGTGATAAAGTTGTTAATATTTATTTGTGTAACTTAATTCTGCATAAAACACTTAAGTGTAATTTCATGAGAATTTTTTGAGGTCATGTATAGGGGCGGGGCATGGTAGGCGTTGGGCGGGGCAACTGGTGACGAGTAACCCTTAAGGCCTGGCTAGTAGCTCAGGACTTGAAATTTTGAGCCCTGTATATATATATATATATATATATATATATATATATATATATATATAATAAATATACCCAGAAGTAGGCTATATGGGGATTTTACCAAGGAAGTCACACATGAAGATATATGGAGGTTAGAGGGGGGAGGGGGGACTTATAATAAAGTAATACTGAAAGCTGAGACTTTTTTCATGGATATAATAATTTTATATATAATGCACAATACAGGGGGTCCCCGACTTACAAACATCTCCTACTTACAAACGGAGGGAGACAACAGGAAGTGAGAGGAAAGCCACTCCTAGGAAGGGAAATTCACTCCTGTAAGAGTTAATATGGGAAAAAGGTGTCTCCACTGATGCTTTATCACCAGTCCATGTTTCCCCCAACAACCCAAAATTTTCAAAATCCAATTGTCATTGGGACAGCAGGTGAGGTGAAATCTTCTGAACAGGGGCACAGACAGCAAAACAAATGTTACAGGGGTGATAACCCTTCTCTATGTTCTCTAAGAAACTTAAAAATAGATTTTTTGGCTGGAGCTACACTTAAAAAATGTACCTGTTCCGACTTACAAACAGATTCAACTTAAGAACAAACCTACAGTCCCTATCTTGTTTGTAACCCGGGGACCCCCTGTACTGGTAAACTTTTACTTTATGTAATAGTAATGCCTTCTATCACCTCCAGTCTATCTGCATCCACCGTCTCTGGGGTCAGATGCTGATCTTCCCTGCACATAGCCCTTAAAGTCATTGTAAATGTTGGATTTCTTTTTTAAACAAACTTGTCATACTTACCTGCTCTGTGTAATGGTTTTGCACAGAGCAGCCCTAATTCTCGTTTTCTGGATAAAGTTTTCCTATAGGAAGCCACAAACTATAGTATAGAGTTCCCCTATAGGAAGCCACAAAGTATAGTATAGAGTTCCCCTATAGGAAGCCACAAAGTATAGTATAGATTTCCCCTATAGGAAGCCACAAAGTATAGTATAGAGTTCCCCTATAGGAAGCTACAGAATATAGTATAGAGTTCCCCTATAAGAAGGTAAAGGTCACTTGCTTCCTTCTCTTACCCAGGACTACATGTCCCATGAGACATTGCTCCTCACGCATTCAAGTTCTCAGGCATTTACTGACATGTATGAATGGTGTACTAAGCTGTATTTTCTGATATGTAAAGAAACAGTACATTCTGTATGCAGGCTAATTAATTGACTGACCAACTAAACGATTATTAAAGATGTTGACAACTATTTTCATAATCGATTATAATCAAATTATGACGATTAGTTGTTTCAGTCCTACATCTCTGAATCTCCTAGCAGTTCATTTCTTTATTCATGGACCTTAGCCAGAGAGTGAGGAAACAACGAGAACTGTCTTTTATAGGAGTGACAGTGATGAGGGGATTAAAGGATGAGTGTCCCAACCCCCTCTATCACTCATTGCCATCTTCCCAACACAAGAAGTCCTGCACTTCCTCATTTAGTTTATGATTTAATCATGAATAACAGCGGGGCTGAGCCTCACCAGAGGCCAGAGAGAGGATGGGGGGAGAACAACCAAGATGAAGAGTGGACTGATCCTGAAGACCACCATCATTGGGTTATTGACTCCTCCCTCATTATCACTTTCTGTTAAAGGTTCAAAAGTTTGAGGATGTTATCTCATTATTACCAACATGTAAAACTCTGTGCTCCAATCAGATCATCAGATATAAAATGTCCAGCTGGTAGTAAATGGGTGCAAAACAGGTAAGGCCTATGTAATGTACAACGTATTATGTAGGATACAACATTTAGGATTTTATAATATCAGAATGATGTCATGTACAACATAGAGTATATAGTGCAGGGGTCAGGAGTATGTAATGTACACCATAGAGTATTTACTGCAGGGGTCAGGAGTATGTAATGTACACCATAGAGTATATAGTGCAGGGGTCAGGACTGATAATATTGGTATTCAGTGATTAGTGGAAGATTAAGTGTTTACTGGAGACATCCCACACAGCTGCCTCCCATCTCCTGAGACTGCACTCAGTGACTTGGGTCTGAGACTATACAGACATATCACTCCACCCGGCACAGCCAGCAGACAACAGAGCAAGTAATCCTGGGAGAATTGCTCTGTCAGAGATCTTGCCATACCGGGGTATGGGGCAGAAACCTGGATAAAGTAGTAAGTACCTTGGAGTCCCTGGGGTGGTTAATCAGCCAGGAAAAATCCTCTCTGATTCCGGCGCAGACCGAGGTTTACCTAGGGTTCCTGGTATATTTGGTGGCACAGAAGCTTGTGTTGCCCCCGGGGAAAGTAGAAGGCCTGATAGCTCCTCGTTCCTCCTAGAGGCAGAAGAGGTCTCCTTCAGAGGAGTTATGGGAGTCCTCGGGTTAATGACAGCTTGTATTCCTGCGGTGCCATGGGCTCCACTCCAGGACTCTCCAGCAGTTCCTCCTATCCTCCTGGGATGGAAAAAGGGTAACCTTGATGAAAAGGTCTACATTCCAGGAGGGGTAAAGGAGTCTTTGCAGTGGTGGCTCAACCCTCAGAGGTTGGGGAGAGGGTCACCTCTGGGCTCAGTTCCAACCCCTCAGGTTGATGACCGATGCCAGCGCCTGGGGTTGAGGGGGGGCCCATCTGGAAGAGCTGCAGGGCCCAGGGTGTCTGGAACCCAGTTCAGATGGGGTCTTCCTCCAACTTCCAGGAGTTCTTGGCGGTCAGGGAAGGCTTAAAGGCCTGATTTCTGGATCTCCTTCTCATCTCTCCTTCATATCCTCTTACACCGCTTTTCTCCACACCTGCAGTGATCCTGGGGGGGGGGGGGTGAAAACTTGGCACCAGCACTCAGCAAAATCCATCCCCACCATTAGGAGCTCTGGAGAAAATTGTCTGCTATTTATACTCCGTTCCTCCGCACGTCACCTGATCAAATGAGAGCTTACTTTCACAGATTCCTGACAGATTTCTGTATGGTAAAGGTCAAAGTTCACTCTTCAGTTTAGGAGAGGAAGGACACACCCAGGAACAATGATTTGGTTTGCACAGTAGCCTCATATAGAGGACCCCTCAAATCTCCCCATCCAAATGTCCCTCCATCCAGAGTTTATATGTTCTATGACATCACACTGACCTCAAAGCTCCTCCTCCCAATGTCCCTCTATCTGGCTCTTTTCTGATGCTCTTAGGATGTGGGCGGACCCTTGGCATCCTCACTAGCAAAGTGGGACTGTTGGTCCTGCATTGTATGTAATGACATCAGAATGCCTGCAACAAGCTTTTATCCTGCATAGTGTGGGGGTCCTGTGTGGGTAAATCATATCTCAGTCTGGGGCTTTAATAAAATGGAGACCTGAATGGTGAGGTGAGGAAGATTCTGGGAATGTCATTTGATTTTACTATTTGTGTTCAGATCTAGAGTTTTCCTCCTGTGAAGTCTGGAGATCATATGACCATCACATTGCCTCCACCTCCCTCCCTGATAGAATAGAGAAATACAAAGAAGATTCAGAAGTCACCAGAGAGATGATGGAGGAGAGGTGAGCGGTGCTGGGAATTCTGGGACATTATCCAGTAACAGACAAGGGATGTGTCTGGATGGTGACTGTATCATTGTGTGTGTCAGGTTCCTATAAGGTGTCAGGATGTCACTGTCTATTTCTCCATGGAGGAGTGGGAGTATTTAGAAGGACACAAGGATCTCTACAAGGACGTCATGATGGACAATCAGCCGCCCCTCGCATCACCGGGTAAGAGGAGACTTTATTGTAAAGGAGAGAGCAGTACGGAGGCTCCACCTAGATCCCCCATCATCTGATAAACACATAGAAACAATGTATTCAGTCAGTGTGTGTGTTTCCTACAGATGGATCCAGTAATGGGAACCCACCAGAGAGATGTCCCCGTCCTCTGTATTCCCGGGATTCCACACAGAAAGGTCACACCATCCCCCACCATCATCAGGTAGATGATTGACCATTATTGGTAGTTCTGATTTATACACAGCATGTTTGTTACAATGAATGTTTTATTATATATTCAGAGTGGAAACCTCGGGGATGATAATATTGATGTTAAAGAAGAGTATAAAGAGGAGGATGAGGAGTATGGAGTGATGGAGGAGTTTTCAGAAAAAAACAAGGATATGATGGAGCCACCAAATACCAGGAACCCACCAGAGAGATGTCCCCGTCCTCTGTATTCCCGGGATTCCACACAGGAAGATCACACCATCCCCCACTGTTACAAGGTTGGTGGGATGGAGCATCTAGAACATGGACTCCTAGAGATGATGTGTGGATTTTTTTGTGATGTCACAATAATAAAGCTTATATCTTACAGATGATATTTTCTCTCATTTTCTTGATTTAGAGTGGAGATCCAATCGATATAGAATTTGAGGTTAAATCAGAAGAAGAAGAGAGGTATGTGAGGGATGATCAGCAGTCTATGGAGGAGGATGGAATAACGGGGACATTTATCGAGGAGGACACTCCTACAGAGATCAGTACAGGTGGGTCATTAACACTAAATACATTCCTCCACCCATACTGCTCACTGGTTCAGAGTAGGGCGGGGACTGGGTGATAATCTTCCTTCTCTGTGCTGCAGACACAATTTATGTATCTAGACTGCATTTATGGAAATTCTGGGGTTCAGCTGGCAGAAAAAGGTTGATTTTCACCATAAATGTTGCTCTACCTAGGCACCTTGGGCATGTGCTTTGGGTCTTCTGCCCCATGCCCAGGTCTAGCATGATCTCTTACAGGACAATTCTCCCAGGATTACTTGTTCTGTTGTCTGCTGCCTGTGCCGGGTGGAGGGATATGTCTGTATAGTCTCAGACCCAAGTCACTGAGTGCAGTCTCAGGAGATGGGAGGCAGCGGTGTGGGATCTCTGCAACTTGTCTCATGTAAACATTTCATCTTCCACTGATTACTGAATACCAATATTAGGAGTCCTGACCCTTACACTGTATAAATTTATATTGTACATTACATACTCCTGACCCCTGCACTATATACTCTATGTTGTACATTACATCATTCTGATACTATATAGTCCTATCTGTTGTATCTTATACAATATGTTGTACATTACATAGTCCTGACTTCTGCTCTCTCCCCTCTACCCACTGCTATATATATACACATAACATGTATTCTCTTTTGTTACACCCATTTCCTACCAGCTGGACATTTTATATCTGATGATTTGATTGGAGGACAGACTTTTACATGTTAATAATAATGTGATAACATCCTCAAACTTTGTAATCTTAAACAGAAAGTGATAATGAGGGAGGAGTCAATAACCCAATGATGGTGGTCTTCAGGATCAGTCCAGTCTTCATCTTGGTTGTTCTCCCCCCATCCTCACTCTCTGACCTCTGGTGGGGCTCAGCCCCGCTGTTATTCATGACTAAATCATGGACTAAATAAGGAAGTGCAGGACTTCTTGTGTTGGGAAGATGGCAATGAGTGATAGAGGGGGTGGGGACACTCGTCCTATAATCCCCTCATCACTGTCTCTCCTATAAAAGACAGTTCTCATTGTTTCCTCACTCTCTGACTAAGGTCCATGAATAAAGAAATGAACTGGTAGGAGATCAGAGGACTAAATCATGGACTAAATAAGGAAGTGCGGGACTTCTTGTGTTGGGAAGTTGACTAGTTACCTTGAGGGGGGAATTGTAAGATCCTCAGAGACTAAGCTGCCTGATGTGGGCGGAGTCCTGGTTTAGGGGAACCAATCAGCTCATGTCTAGTAATAATCTTTGTATTTCTATTTTAGTAGATGGACGGGAGATGAGGAAAACCTCAGAGGATTGTCTCACTTTGTCTCCAGACTGTAAAGTAGAAGATGAGGACATCACACAGTATAGTCCAGGAGAAAACCCGACTACCTCAAATGTCCATCCGGCACCACACAGTGTAGATGGACCATCGTATTCCTCTTATCCTGAGGAACCTCAGACTGCGAGGGACGGGGCCGTCCTTCCAACAGAGAAGAGGCTTTCCTGTACTGAGTGCGGGAAGTGTTTCCCCTTTAAATCCCTTCTTCATGCGCATATAAAATCTCACACAGGAGAGAAGCCGTATTCCTGTCCTGAGTGCGGGAAATGTTTTTCACAGAAGTCCAATCTTGGCACACATCAAAAATCTCACACGGGGGAGAAAACATATTCCTGTCCTGAGTGCGGGAAATGTTTTTCAAGGAAGTTCACTCTTGACACACATCAAAGATCTCACACAGGGGAGAAAACGTATTCCTGTCCTGAGTGCGGGAAATGTTTTTCACAGAAGTCCCATCTTTACATACATCAGAGATCTCACACAGGGCAGAAGCCGTATTCCTGTCCTCAGTGCGGGAAATGTTTTTCACAGAAGTTCAGTCTTTACATACATCAGAGATCTCACACGGGGGAGAAGCCGTATTCTTGTCCTGAGTGCGGGAAATGTTTTTCAGTGAAGTCCAATCTTGACACACATCAAAGATCTCACACGGGGGAGAAAACGTATTCCTGTCCTGAGTGCGGGAAATGTTTCTCTCACAAGTACGATCTTAACGCACATCAGAGATCTCACATGGGGGAGAAGCTGTATTCCTGTCCTGAGTGCGGGAAATGTTTTTCACAGAAGTCCAATCTTTACATACATCAGAGATCTCACACAGGGGAGAAGCCGTATTCCTGTCCTGAGTGCGGGAAATGTTTTTCACAGAAGTCCAATCTATACATACATCAGAGATCTCACACAGGGGAGAAGCCATTTTCCTGTCCTGAGTGCGGGAAATGTTTTTCAGTGAAGTCCAATCTTGACACACATCAAAGATCTCACACGGGGGAGAAAAAGTATTCCTGTCCTGAGTGCGGGAAATGTTTCTCTCACAAGTACGATCTTAACACACATCAGAGATCTCACATGGGGGAGAAGCCGTATTCCTGTCCTGAGTGCGGGAAATGTTTTTCAGTGAGGTCCAGTCTTGACACACATCAAAGATCTCACACCGGGGAGAAAACGTATTCCTGTCCTGAGTGCGGGAAATGTTTTTCACAGAAGTCCAATCTTTACGTACATCAGAGATCTCACACAGGGGAGAAGCCATATTCCTGTCCTGAGTGCGGGAAATGTTTTTCACAGAAGTCCAATCTTTACATACATCAGAGATCTCACACAGGGGAGAAGCCATTTTCCTGTCCTGAGTGCGGGAAATGTTTTTCAGTGAAGTCCAATCTTGACAAACATCAAACATCTCACACGGGGGAGAAGCCGTATTCCTGTCCTGAGTGCGGGAAATGTTTTACACAGAAGTCCAGTCTTTCCACACATCAGAGATCTCACACGGGGGAGAAGCCGTATTCCTGTCCTGAGTGCGGGAAATGTTTTTCACAGAAGTGCCATCTTTACACACATCAGAGATCTCACACAGGGGAGAAACCTTATGCCTGTCCTGAGTGTGGGAAATGTTTTTCAAGGAAGTCCATTCTTTACACACATCAGAGATCTCACACAGGGAAGAAGCCACTTTCCTGTCCTGAGTGAGGGAATTGTTCCTCACTGAAGTCCTGTCTTCCTGTACATCAGGGATCCCACACAACCCTTTAGGTGTATTAGTGCCTTGAGTGTGGGAAATGTCTTCTATATGAATGTTGCTGGACATCACAGCTCTCATGTGTGGAAGAAACACACCCTGATATACACCCCAGATATACTCCATGGCTGATCTTCATCATGGAAGAAACAGTTGATAAGGAGATCAGAGATCACCAAAGACATGGATGAAGTGTTGTACTGTGTTGGCTTTTCATTGGCTGAGTACATTTTGGGGTGTAGAGAGGTAAGTAGAGCCTTGAAATGAAGGACATCAACTTCAGAATATCTGTCTTGTCTGTGTGATGTTTTCTGATAATGATATAGAGGGTTACAGAACTAGAAGCTGTGAGATCTGATATTTCTTTATCAGTAAACTTTACACAGACAAGACAGAAATTCTGAAGTTGATGTCCTTCATTTCAAGGCTCTACTTACCAGCGGTGACCCCGAATCGCGTCTCTCTGTCCTCAGTCCATCCTTATCCCATCCCCCAACAGGAGGGAAGGAGATAAACTAGGTGAGAACTTCTTTCCTTTGCTCCGGTGTGGGTTTGGGTGGCTTGGCGGAGTGCGGGATGAGAGGGAACACCGCTTGTCTTTATATCTCTACATATCTTGTCTGGGTGGAGGTTATTGATTGGAAAGTATTTATACTGTTTTTGATTTTGTGTAAATCATTTTCTCTTTTCACTTTGAAGGGAGATATTATGTGTGGCTTGATAAAGTTATTGGCTCAATAGTTACCACTTCACTTACATGTTTATGCTTTAAATAATAGATGAACATACATGACAATCATTCCTTCATCCGTGTCACATGTTGGTCTTACTTCATTACAGAAAAACAAACAACGAGATTCTACATTCCCAACTGAGTTAACTACATATGCAAATATCTATACAAATATTGCTAGGACAGACAGGAAACCCTACAATCCCCATAACCTCCCAAAAGAACCCCCTCCTAAACCCACCCAAATACCTCACCCTGAATGGAACAACAATGTACCACCCCTCATATCCAAGCGAGAGGTGGGGAATGAAGTCCTGTCAGGGAGCTGAGCCCACTCTCTCAATACAAACGTGACGTGTCCTGACGAAGTTCCGGTATACAGGAACGAAACATGTAGACGTTGATGCTGGGACATGCACCCCCCTACTGGCTCAGCCACCATGAGCTCCAGGGACTCTAACCCAATGTTTAGTTACGTTGGCTGGTTCCATCTGATTGTACTGGATTGCATCAGCTGATTAGCACACATACGTGCACTTTAGCTGAGGATATTGCCTGCAGGAGAGCGGCATCCATTGAGATTTGACTAAACGGCTTGCTCGTCCATCCATCTGCGGGGTATTGTGAACGGAGATCTGTGAGGTCTGTGAGTACACCCATTATCATTACACTGGAGCTTTGAGGAGCAGAGCTACACTTGTGACAGGTTGAGACGACCTGCACGCCACGGGAATCTCCCTGTCCTGAGACATGTCTCTACAGTGAGTGTGTGTGGAAGTCTCTTCGGTGTTGTGTACAGAGATCTGATTTATACACAGAAGTCCATCCCACCGTTTCATATACTACCACATTATTGCCACCTCTCCCTCCATATCCCCACATGGACAGCCTGTATTAGGTATCAGTTTTCGTATGGCTGAATTCCTTATCAGTGTTACCTGTTGTGAATTTATGATGAAGAAATATATCTAATATTCGCTGGCAGAGATGGGAGATTCAGTAGGCCTAAAAAAAAAAAAAAATAGAAATGAACTTTTGCTCTTGAAAAGCAGATGAACTGGTTGCCTATTTTACAAGTCTCAAATATATAAAGTTTACAAGCCTGTATTGAGCCAGAAAGGAAACAGGAACAATGGTAGCCTTTGTCACCAAACAAAAGGTGTGTACTTATTTTTGTTGATTAGTTTGAGAAGGCCAAATTTATTAGGTGTCATCACTTGGAGGTGGTCCGTGACTGGGAAGAATCCTTTGTGCTGAAGTAAAGACTGTTTGGACAATTTACAACCATCAATACAAAAATCCTAAAGCCAAGGCCTTTCCCGACAAAGCCCATTGTGTGAAGTCCTAGGAAATTGTGTACACAGCTAAGCTATCAAAACATGTATTGGACTGTTCAAAGTCCATTTCAAAACATGATTTTAAAAATAGAGGCAAACCGACCTATGTTAAAATATATATATATATATATATATATATATTCAGAAGACAGTGAATATAAATCATTCAAAATATCTGTGAGATGTGTAGGTCACAAAAGAAAACTATAAGTTAGTATCTGATGAGTTGATGAAATCGGTTATAAAGAAAACATAATAAATAAAGGGTGATTATTAATAGAATTGTTTTAGGAACAAATTAGTATTAAGACAAATATATGATTATGATATGAATGTATTAGAATTGAACTATGCTTAGATAAACAAATATTGATTGGATACCCAAATTATACAGGTATCCAGATAGATAAAAATTGTATGTGATGTTGATTATATATATATATATATATATAACTTGTGTTCTTTTCAAATGGACTAAATTTTTACAGATGATATGCACATATATCACCATTTTATGCAAGTGATTGATCAATAATTATGCTAAGCGATTTGATAGTATGTGGTTAGTAGAATTCCCAAATACTAAAGATATAGATATTTTCACTAAGGTACAATATACAGTATAAAATAAAATATATTAATTTACAGAGCAGCCCCAAAACACATGTGGGACACCTGGTGGTTGAAGGTGCAATTACATTAAAAACATTTAGGCTACTAGGAAAGGTGATTAAGTCTACCTGCCAATAGGAAAGAGACACATACCTTTTGGGCTGAACATATTACAAGTTTTATAATCTTATTGTGTGAGAGGGTATTTAAGAAGCTAGAGAGATAGTGAAAAGGAGGAGGACAGCTCAGGGGATGCAACCTGAGAGCTCAGGGACCCACCCTGGGGAAGGGACACTGGGGGAGAAACATCTTCCCAGATAGACTGACAGCCATGCCTGGAAATATACTTTAACCTCCAAGGAGATTCCTGAACCCGGTAGCCATCTTAAATCCAGACTACTAGCCATTTTGGAATGGGTAAATATAACATGTTGATTTTATCTGGTATGTTCTCTTAACCATTGATGTATTGAATGTTCTAAAATTGGTAATCATTCTCCAGAATCAATAATCGCCTTTTAGATTTTTTTTTCTCTAATATTCAATTTTTTATTATATATTACTTTTTGCATAGTTACCAAATTTTATTGACAAACAAATGTCTAAATTTTTTTCGCATTGTTCAACGTTACTTACCTGCAGCATAGTAACGGCTGGGTGTGTGTAAAATACAGACATTCTGTTAAATTGTCAAGTATAAGGTTATTGATTCTACTGAAGAAGTTATCATGGTGATATTGTGTCCAAGGTACTACGCCTATTTTGAGGGTATTTCCATTAATTGTCAAATGTTCAAATAATGCAATCTGTATTTTAATTTCATGTAAATATTTGTTTTCTGTCAACCAATAAATGTGACTATTAAGTATGATCACTCGTCTCCGTGAACAAGTTTCGCATATATAGACTGTGTCATATAGATTGATTGTGTATCTTAAAAATATCTTCGTTTAAAATTACTTAATAAAAATGTGCGGGAAACTTTCCTTAAAAAAGCACAACATATTAAATGGAGGCACTGCGTGAGATAACGTCGATATTTTGTACAGGATCAGTCATAGTTACGGTGGTGACAGAAATAATATTTTGCATGAAATTATTAATTATTAATTTTTAAAAAAAAAAAATATATTTTTGCCAAGAAAGATGTCTGGTCAAAGTGAATTTTATGTTGATAGGGATTATCAAGAGTCAGTCCTTAGTGGTAATATGAGTACTCAGACAAATTTGATACAAGTACAGGAAATGTTGGATATGTTTTCAAAAATTAACATGACAAATCATGCCGAAAAAAGTTTGTCTAACGAGACTAGTCTAGAAGCAGGCATTGAAGGCCTTATAAACCACGCCCGTCAGTTAATAAAAGACGCGTGGAACGTGGAAGGTCAAAGCGATGAACTCACAGACAGCTCCTCTGAGACAAAGGAAATAGAAAGGCCTGAACCCATGCATTTTGAATTAAGCGATAACCTGATGTATCTTTATAGTGAGTTTAAAAGTCAATATACCCAACAGGAGAGTGATATCTTAGAACCCCAGTCCCATTTAATAGAAGGGGAATATGAGCCCACTAAAAAGCTAAAGGAAATTCATGACAAGGCAGATTGTTATGATGAGTCTACAGTGACAATGATGAAATATGAAATAAAACAGATGCAAAATAATGCAATAATAATGCTGGAAGAATGTCACCAATTAAATAAAGAGTGTAAACAATTAAGAGAAAAGGAGAGTTTTCTGCAGGAAAACGAGTCTCCTGACGAAAGTTGCAGAGTAATAGGCAGTGGAAATTTAAAAAGTTGCCGAGTAATAGGCAGTGGAAATTTAGAAAGTTGCCGAGTAATAGGCAGTGGAAATTTAAAAAGTTGCAGAGTAATATGCAGTGGAAATTTAAAAGAAGAAACAAATCAGCTTAGGTCAGGACAGGAATCCCTAATTAAGCAACAAGAAGAATTAAAAGAACAAGGGAAGTTTATGCCCCAGAATAATGCTCAGATACTTAACCCTGAAAGTATAGAATCTGGTAATACTCCAAAAATTGACTCTCAACCTAAAGTTTGGGAGTTACATAATGAAGAGGAATTAGAAAAAGAAACCATATTCTACCCCAAGCCATCTGTAGAGCAAAGGGGGGTAAAAATTGAACCACCACATGAAAGTAGGTCTAATCAGTTTTCTTTGGGATCAGAGAAAACTACAGGCACCCCTAAACATGACGCCTCAGAAATAATAACATTTTTAAAAGATGCTGTCCCAGTGTTTAAGGAAGAGGGATCCGTATGCATTATTGACCACATTGAGGCCTATGAAAATGCTTTATCAGCTTTAGGCCTAAATGATGACCAATCTAGGATTAATTTCTTACCTTGGGTATTTGAAACCAAACACCGTCCATTCTGCGAAGATTTAAAAAGTCTGTTGGGTACTGCCTGGCAAGAAATTAAAAACGGCTGTCATCTAGGATTTGTCCCGCACAAAAATGTTAACGCGGCTAGCGCGGATATACACAATCACATGTACCAATAATCAAAGCCCCACCGAATTTATGGATGTGCTCAAAAGTGTTGTCCACTTAGCAGAAAAGGAGCCAGGTTATGATAAAACTGGGTTTGAACCCATGTTCTTCGAGGCCCCGCCTACCCACATAAAAGTGAATTTAGCGAAAGATTACAAAGGGGGGTGTTCACTGGAGTCTTTGGTAAAAGAGAGTAACAATTTGTACTCTATCCAACAGACTGGTGAAAACAAGGGAAGGCCTGAAAGCCCTATAATGAAATTTGTGGATGAATTTTATGTATCTCCTCAATCATTACAGTCCAAAACCAAGAAAAAGAGATATGCTGATCTCGTCAGAGGAGAGATGCTACCGAGTTTCCCCAGCGGGGGACCAATGTCCCCACCCATCAGAAGGGGGGAGCAGAGAGTACCCTTTAGAGGGGGAGTTCAAAGACCACCTCAGGAGTCTCATCCAAAGGATCCAGACCCGAGGTTTAGGAGAAACTATAGGGTATATCTCCAACGGGTCAGATTTAAACCTAAGGGTAGACACCCTCACCTTTACCGGTGTAATTGGCTTCGGGGGCCTACACGGGTAAATAGGGAGAAACTACAGGGTAGAACACCTCAAAATCCCCAGAACAATAGGGAACAACTAAGGCCCAGACAACTATCCCAAAATCAAGACAATGTTTCTGATGGTGATATGTCTGATCAAACTGAGCCAGTAGTCCCCAGAAAGTACAGAAACCGGGTCCCACGACCCAATTCTGATCAGCCTGTAAGCAATATGGAAACCAAAATAGACAAAAAAAATTATGGATATGTTACACGGTTTCATTGCTAAAATGAACATGAATAAAACATTTCTTCAAGGGGCAAATCCTGTGGCCAGCCAAGGGCCACAGAGCCTTTTAAGCGCCTATGTTAAAATAAATCAGAGGAATGCACTGAATAAAGATATAGGAAGCAGAGATGTTAAAATAAATCAGAGGAATGCACTGAATAAAGATATAGGAAGTAGAGGTTCTAACACTGTTTCTCCCAGGTCACAGTAATGAGGATCCTGAAATCCCTACCGGGGGATTGTGGTTGTTAGATATTAATTATTCTCCTATTTTTCAGTGGTCACTTCATTCCTCTGACATAAACAGGTCGCTCCAAACAGCCTAATTTCAAGAAGTCGACGAAGACGGTAATTCCAGAGGAAGACCGAATCCTAAAGACATTAATATCAGGAGGCCTAAATGGTTTGATATTTTGGTAAAAGATGAGGAGTCACCCGCATAAGGTAGTTTGATTGCCTCAAATGAGTTATATTGACACCCCAAAGGGGGGAGAATTTATTTGTTTTATTCCTCATAAGTAGAAGGTTGACTATGATGTCAAATATCTTATTACTGACAGTGAGTTGTCACTTACATGTCAAACTGAAATGCTTTTATTGTTACTCCAGAACCGCTACAATTAAGCTAAAAAAAAAATTAAAAAAATGGTTCTGAAGAACATAAGTCAGTCATAAATGTCTGGTATCCACAGCTATTAATAAATGTCCTCATGATAATGAGACCTGGAGCTTGGTCTCCCATAGCAAATGTATCATACATTGTCTTTATATCCAAAGTGTTTAGTTAAAGGACTGATAACACAATGGGAAAGAGGGGGGCTCTGAGGAAGCCCAGGATACCTGCTTGACATGGATATCTCAAACATAAATCATATAAAAAGAAAAAGGACATATATGTTTTTCTCATGGAATCTATTTTCCTTTACAGAACCAATATGTCCATGAGCCGGTCAACAGAACCGAGAGTCCAACATGTGTGAAACATCCAGAGAAGGAACCGTATGTGGAATCCAGGGACATCATTGATGGCCAGTCTACAGGGACAAAACCCACCAGGACAGCCAAGAACCAAAAGGTGCCCGGAGTGATCCATTTCCCGCCAAAGAACGGATGACGGCCCTGAGATGCACACATCGATCACAAACCCATTTTTTTTTCTTCCAAAGAATTACACCCATCTGCAGGTGTCTATACCTTTTAAATATATCCACAATCCGGATCCATTTTCACAACTCGACTTACAAGGCCCAAACGAAGCCATATTTCTTCAACAAGTTGCATTGGTAAAGTCTGTCAGATGACTTCCGGCAGCCGACAACTTTCCAAGGGGGGCTTTGTTGTGAATTTATGAAGAAATATATCTAATATTCGCTGGCAGAGATGGGAGATTCAGTAGGCCTAAAAAAAAAAAAAAATAGAAATGAACTTTTGCTCCTGAAAAGCAGATGAACTGGTTGCCTATTTTACAAGTCTCAAATATATAAAGTTTACAAGCCTGTATTGAGCCAGAAAGGAAACAGGAACAATGGTAGCCTTTGTCACCAAACAAAAGGTGTGTACTTATTTTGTTGATTAGTTTGAGAAGGCCAAATTTATTAGGTGTCATCACGTGGAGGTGGTCCTGACTGGGAAGAATCTTTTGTGCTGAAGTAAAGACTGTTTGGACAATTTACAACCATCAAGACAAAAATTCTAAAGCCAAGGCCTTGCCCGACAAAGCCCATTGTGTGAAGTCCTAGGAATTGTGTACACAGCTAAGCTATCAAAACATGTATTGGACTGTTCAAAGTCCATTTCAAAACATGATTTTAAAATTAGAGGCAAACCGACCTATGTTAAAAAAAAAATATATCATATATATATATATATATATTCAGAAGACAGTGAATATAAATCATTCAAAATATTTGTGAGATGTGTAGGTCACAAAAGAAAACTATAAGTTAGTATCTGATGAGTTGATGAAATCGGTTATAAAAAAAACATAATAAATAAAGGGTGATTATTAATAGAATTGTTTTAGGAACAAATTAGTATTAAGACAAATATATGATTATGATATGAATGTATTAGAATTGAACTATGCTTAGATAAACAAATATTGATTGGATACCCAAATTATACAGGTATCCAGATAGATAAAAATTGTATGTGATGTTGATATATATATATATATATATATATAACTTGTGTCCTTTTCAAATGGACTAAATTTTTACAGATATACAATGATATGCATATATATCACCATTTTATGCAAGTGATTGATCAATAATTATGCTAAGCGATTTGATAGTATATAGTTAGTAGAATTCCCA
Source organism: Lithobates sylvaticus (assembly GCA_028564925.1). NCBI lineage: Eukaryota > Metazoa > Chordata > Amphibia > Anura > Ranidae > Lithobates > Lithobates sylvaticus. The sequence goes on along the minus strand of CM053028.1, from coordinate 568,853,822 downwards.
AATACTAAAGATATAGATATTTTCACTAAGGTACAATATACAGTATAAAATAAAATATATTAATTTACAGAGCAGCCCCAAAACACATGTGGGACACCTGGTGGTTGAAGGTGCAATTACATTAAAAACATTTAGGCCAATAGGAAAGAGACACATACCTTTTGGGCTGAACATATTACAAGTTTTATAATCTTATTGTGTGAGAGGGTATTTAAGAAGCAAGAGAGATAGTGAAAAGGAGGAGGACAGCTCAGGGGATCCAACCTGAGAGCTCAGGGACCCACCCTGGGGAAGGGACAATGGGAGAGAAACATCTTCCCAGATAGACTGACAGCCATGCCTGGAAATATACTTTAAACTCCAAGGAGATTCCTGAACCCGGTAGCCATCCTAAAGCCAGACTAATAGCCATTTTGGAATGGGTAAATATAACATGTTGATTTTATCTGGTATGTTCTCTTAACCATTGATGTATTGAATACTCTAGTATTGATAATCATTCTCCAGAATCAATAATCGCCTTTTCATAGATTTTTCTCTAATATTCAATTTTTATTATTATATATTACTTTTTGCATAGTTACCTTTTTATTGACAAACAAATGTCTAAATTTTTTCGCATTGTTCAACGTTACTTACCTGCAGCATAGTAACGGCTGGGTGTGTGTAAAATACAGACATTCTGTTAAATTGTCAAGTATAAGGTTATTGATTCTACTGAAGAAGTTATCATGGTGATATTGTGTCCAAGGTACTACTACGCCCATTTTGAGGGTATTTCCATTAATTGTCAAATGTTCAAATAATGCAATCTGTATTTTAATTTCATGTAAATATTTGTTTTCTGTCAACCAATAAATGTGACTATTAAGTATGATCACTCGTCTCCGTGAACAAGTTTCGCATATATAGACTGTGTCATATAGATTGATTTTGTATCTTAAAAAAAATATCTTCGTTAAAAATTACTTAATAAAAATGTGCGGGAAACTTTCCTTAAAAAAGCACAACCCCACAGTTACTCAGCTGTTGATGATATCCTGCTAGTCAGTCCTGCCTACTTAAGCTGTCCAGTCCAGAGGATCTCTGCTTTTGCCTTGGTCAACATCACAGAAACTTTCTCCTGCGTTCCTGTTTAAAGACTTGCTTGGCTGACATCCCTTCTGGCTCCAGGTCCTGCTTGCTGTTCCACTGCATTGATCCCAGACTTCTGGCTTGGCTGAATATCTGTTCCGGTTACTGAACCTTGGATATGTTTTGAATACGTTTGTTCTTTTTACTTTTATTATTAAACAAGTGTGATTTAACTGTACTTCTGTCTCGGTCTGATTTCATGGTTTGCATCAATAAGCATGTAGTTAACTCAGTTGGGAGTGTAAAATCTTTGTTTTTTTGTCTAAAATATATCTTGTATACCTCCCCAGATACTGCACATTTATATTATGTGGAATTTCCATTTTTTCCCGGCCAATGTACATATACGGCCGGGTGGGGGCCGTCTACTTCTGAATGGACGTTCCAGAACGTCCTTCAGAAGTAGAGGGATCACGCCCGCGCAGCGGCGCGATCCCAATGCGGCCGTGTCACCCGGACACGGCGCATCTCGGATAGGCAGGAGGGCTCGGTGATTGGCCCTCCTGATCACATGACGGCCGTGACGAATCACAGCCGTCATGTGATGTAAACAAACAGCCGGTTGCTAGGCAATCGGCGCTCCTCTCCTCACACGGAAGTCGTCGGTGAGGAGAGGAGAGCGGATCGCTGCAGCCGACTGGTGATCAGTGAGTATTAGCTGTTTTTTTTTACAGCTTTTACTCACTGATCACCTGTCTAGTGTCCCCACAGTAAAACACACATGTCCCCAAAACACACATGTCCCCAAATAATAAAAACACATGTCCCTCACATATGTCCCAGTAAACTAACATGTGCCAATGATTATCTGCACACATCTGTCCGTGATCACCTGCACACCCCTTTTACATGATCATTTGCGTACATATGTCCGTGATCAAGCGAACCAATTATTATACACTTAACAGAATTTTTTTTACAAAAAACATGTAGCAGAATACATTTTGGCTTAAATTTATGACAAAATTTGATTTTATTGGATTTCTTTTAAAAAAGAAAGGAGAAAATATTGTTTTTTTTTCAAAATTTCCGCTATGTTTTCACTTATATCGCAAAAAATAAAAAACGGAGTCGCAAATAAATACCACCAAACTAAAGCTCTATTTGTGCGAACAAAATGATAAAAAATTCATTTGGTTACAGCATTGCATGACTGCGCAATTGTCACTGACAGTGGGAGAGCACTGAAAGCTGAAAATTGGTCTGGGCAGGAAGGGTGTTTAAGTGCACAGTAAGCAAGTGGTTAAATACCGTGATTTCCTATGATCATTGGGTCCATCTAGTGGCCATAATGTGGTATTGAACTGATTTCCATGATTAAGGTATTTTGGAATTAATACCTCATTATGGCCACTAGTTGGTGCTGACGATTATAGGAAGTCACTGTGTAGATTAAAATACGGCCAGAATAGGCAATCCTTTTACTTATATATCACTCTGAATATTTATAACATTGTCTGTATACTATTTTCCAGGGCTTGACAAATTTGCTTGGAATCTAGGAGCCGTTTTTTTTTTTTTTTAACTTCTTGAGATCCGCGCTGTAGCCGTCGTTCTGCTTTGCCGGGACGACGTCCTATGACGTTGTCCCCTGTACGAGCGGCCTGCGCGCCCCCTGCTCTGTGATCAGCGAGTCTGTGAACGATCCCGACCCCTTACCACGTGATCATCTGTTAGCCCATGGGTGCTCAACCTGTGGCCCCCCAGCTGCTGCGGAACTACAACTCCCATCATGCCTCTGCCTTTGGGAGTCATGCTTGTAACTGTCAACAGCTTGCAATGCCTCATGGGACTTGTAGTTCTGCAACAGCTGGAGGGCCTCAGGTTGAGCACCCATGTGTTAGCCAATGACAGCTGATCACGTGATGTCAACACAGCCGGTAATCGGCTATTTTTTTCCTCGCCCTGACAGCACGAGGAGAAAAAAAAAGCCGATCAATAACGACCGACAATGGTTAATTTTTATATTGAAAAAAAGCTATCTTAAAATTTACACAGAATGACGACTAGAACCAAAGCATACATACACATATTACAATATATATATATATATATATATATAATATTATAAAATATGTGTGTGTGTGTTTGGTTCTAGTCGCCTGTGTAAATTTAAGATTGGTTAATTTTTTACAGCAGGCAGGGCTCCATTAGCATTGCTGGATGTCATACCAACGGCCACCACTAGATGGCACCAAGATCTTAGAAGGAAGTATAGGCTTGCAGAAGGCCGCAAAGCCGCGGCCTCGATTACCGGCCAGCGTGGAGACAGGATACCCCAGATGTGCTGCCCCGGGCGCCAGGTCACTAATTCTAGTCGCCATAGTGACCTGGCGCACAGGGATTGTCGAGCCCTGCTATTTTCTATGTAAAACTAATAAAAACCATTGAAAGTAAAAAATACGGCCAGAAGTTGTCATGGCTGGACTATTGGAGCATTTTTTCCTTCTAAATATTGGCCCATGACAAATGATGTGGATGGTCGGGAGATAAGTAGAGACAGTCTTAGTTCCTTAAAGGGGCAACATCTTACAGAGGGTTGTAATTCTTGCTCAATTTTTGACGGCTCTCGAAATAGAAGGTCATGAGATCTGGTAAGCGCCCATATTCCTAGAGGTGGTGGTATTCACATAAGAAGTATTTTCCTCTCCCTCTTCTTCCTCTCTCTTTTCTTTCACCTGTGGTGTTCCAAGTCTGAATTGGACTTTTATGAAGATTATTTTGGACTTTCTTCACTATTTCATATGGACTTAATCATGTTACAGTTGTTCAATTATCACTTTAGATTTAGCGCGGCTTTGTTGATATTTAGATATTTGTTGATATCACATGGTTAAGTCGCTGCATTTTATACCTATATTTTTTTGATTCACACTGATATTTGACATTGTTTGTTATAAATTTATGCTATATTTTCTAAAAGCAGAGGCCCTGGAGAATAAAATGGTGGTAATTTTTAAGGTGTTCCTCGTACACAAATTTCACCTTCATATCCGGGTTTATCTTCTACTTTCCCCCATTTTCTATGGTGTGATCTTTTCTACAATACTTTGTTATAATAATGTAACACGTTGTGTATTGTATTGTACACAAATGAATAATGGCTCCTCTTCCACATTCCAGACAAGTCATTTTCCCGACCAATTGGATTTCTTCCTTTACTATTTCTATTTTTTTTTATTGTTATCTTGTACAAAGTAAAATTATAACAAAAATATGTATTGCGTGAAAAAAAAAATTCTGTGTTGTAGCAATGATGAAAATCTTTGGTACCCAAAATTGCTCATAGATGACGCTTTAAAGGCCTTTACAAGTCATCAGTTAGCCATAAATAATGGCCCAGAGTGCAGTGGTCAGCAGTTTAGCATATACAGCCCTGTGTATAGAGTTCAGTGGTCAGGAACATGTCATATACAGCCCTGTGTATAGAGTGCGGTGGTCAGGAACATGTCATATACAGTCCTGTGTATAGAGTGCGGTGGTCAGGGACATGTCATATACAGCTCTGTGTATAGAGTGCAGTGGTCAGGAGTATATTATATACATCCCTGTGTATAGAGTGCAGTGGTCAGAAACATGTCATATACAGCTCTGTGAATAGAGTGCAGTGGTCAGGAACATGTCATATACAGCTCTGTGAATAGAGTGCAGTGGTCAGGAGTATATCATATACAGTCCTGTGTATAGAGTGCGGTGGTCAGGGACATGTCATATACAGTCCTGTATATAGAGTGCGGTGGTCGGGAACATGTCATATACAGTCCTGTGTATAGAGTGCGGTGGTCGGGAACATGTCATATGCAGTCCTGTGTATAGAGTGCAGTGGTCAGGAACATGTCATATACAGCTCTGTGAATAGAGTGCAGTGGTCAGGAGTATATCATATACAGTCCTGTGTATAGAGTGCGGTGGTCAGGGACATGTCATATACAGTCCTGTGTATAGAGTGCGGTGGTCGGGAACATGTCATATACAGTCCTGTGTATAGAGTGTGGTGGTCGGGAACATGTCATATACAGTCCTGTGTATAGAGTGCGGTGGTCGGGAACATGTCATATGCAGCCTTGTGTATAGAGTGCAGTGGTCGGGAACATGTCATATACAGTCCTGTGTATAGAGTGCAGTGGTCGGGAACATGTCATATACAGCCCTGTGTATAGAGTGCAGTGGTCGGGAACATGTCATATGCAGCCCTGTGTATAGAGTGTGGCGGTCAGGAACGTGTCATATACAGTCCTGTGTATAGAGTGCAGTGGTCAGAAGTATAAAAAAGAAAGAATGAAGGAGGGTGCACCGATCTTGTGCATTACCAATGGTAGAATTTTATTAAAAGCATAAAAAACAATGTTTATACTCACAAACGAGTATTTAGAGATTAGATTAGAGAGGCTTGTCAATTGGTGAGACTGCGTCTCTAGACCCCTGCAACCCAGACCTGATGTTGAGGGGATCAAAAGACTTTCCAAATGGCTGATGTGTTTCAAGGGTGAACCCTTTTCCTCAGAGCTTAAATGGTCAATGGCTCGTCTCTCCTGATTGCCTCTATGTATGTATGTATGTGCCCATGCCCCAAATGACAAATGTATGTGCCCATGCCTCAAATTATCCCCTGATGAAGTCACGTGACCGTGACAAACACGCGTCTGCTGAGATACCGGAAGTGAGGTACGAGCTCGCCGCTCGTTGTTACATATAAGTTTACATTTACCAAATGTGAGTGTTTTTATTATGTTTTTGCAAATAAACTATTTGTACTAAAATACTACACTATGGAGCATCCCTTTTACCTATCCTGCGAGGTATACACACCAGCGCCAGGTTACAGAGGGGACGCCCACTAGGAGACACAGCTACCAGGACCCAAAGAGAGCCCTATTTTGGGGGGACGCCACCGAGGAAAAGCAGAGGCCCCTCCGGAGCCTATACATCTATAAACGCTGTTACCTTACAGCGGTAAGTTAAGGGGACACCTATACTATAGCCCAGAGAGGAACAGAAACCACTGAATCACTGAGTGCACTACCCCTTGGAGAAAAAATTATTATGCACTACCAACATCACCTTCTGATTCACCTGCAATGTGTATTTTTATGACACCAAAGTCACAACAAGCTGCACTTTAGGTCAAGTTGAGACAGGACTTACCTCACGGACCTATATCACCCTTTATCCATCACCGTTTACTATACCAATAGTTTTTAGATCTACTGCATATTAGGATCTGCAATCTTTTACCCTATTTACACCAACGATTGTTTATTATGCGTTTTTATGCGATTTTATGTGATCTTATGCGATTTTATCTGAAGCAATCAGCATACTATAAACTTTTATGAACTATACATATGAAGATCCTCTAATAGCAGTATATTACATATCTTATATCTGAAACAGTACTTTTACCAAGCCATTGTCACATGCGATTTTGATTTTAGATTTGGATTTTATATTAAGTTATCATTTTGCACAGGATGCACTTATAGTCACTTTTCACCCACAAGTGAATGTTGTCCTTTGCACTTTGTATTTATTTTTATTTTCTTGCACTTATATATTGAACCGTTAGTATACTACCTCTTTTACATACCTGTTTAAAGACTTGCTTGGCTGACATCCCTTCTGGCTCCAGATACCTTTAACCTCACTATCGAAATACCCTATCCAAACCTACCATCTACACACATTACTCCTATCCATATCTGCAGCAAAAAGGCCCATTGTGCTTATCATCTAGTTCTAAAATTCAATGCGCCCTTAAATCCCCATGGCAACATAGCTCAATGCCATGAGTATTGTAAGGTCCTCTGTTAGGTCCTCTGCATCAGCCCCTCTGCATCAGCCCCTCTTTACCTCAATTGGACTTTGGCGGTCAATGAAAAAAAAAACCCTGTCTGTCCGGACAGATAATCAGACACCATACACCGTATGAGGTTGAAAAAAGAATGCCTTTACTTCCCGTTTCACAGAGCATATACAATACAAAAAAGGGGGAAGAACGCAATTGAACAACCAATCACATTCAAGCATTTAAGCATTTTGTTATATAATTCAATATTGATCTGCAAGATTCATAATATTTCTTCCTTCAGACTCAACATCATATTTACTCTAAAAATGTCTCACGCAATATATGTCCTTGATAAGGTTCTCAGTATGTTTTGATAATATGGAAGTACAAAACAGCATACTTGTTATGGGAAGCAGACCCGTTACTAGAAGCCATGAGAACTAAAACTTGTTATGGAAATGTATGAGTGTGAGATAAACAGAATTTACAGTGAGTTTCTACAGAAAAACAGAAAAACATCTTTGTTACAATACTATTAAATCTTGAAGGGTAACTCTACACTTCCCACCAGGCCGTCTTGACTACAGGCTATATTCTTGTTGCATTTGGCGGCTAGGCGGGGGCTGTGGACAGCCCGCAGCATCCCCCAACGGCGCCAAAACCAACCCTGGACGACTAGGGAAGGTTAATTGTTGTGTTTGATAATTGGGAAAATTACGCTGACGCTGATATCTGCCTCTGGAAATACCCCAGCCCCTCCTTTGAAACCTACCCTGTCCATTTTCCTGGGTATTTCTTCTGTGCGGACAATATTTTTTCCAATGGGAGGGGTCTCCACAATGAAAACAGCTTTGATTTGAGTATTCTTGTGTTTGCAACGTGGAATTATCAAAGGTTGGGAGCATGGGGGTGGGAGTCCCTGAGGTTTTGGTGAATAGTCCTCCTTTGGTATTAAAAAATCTGGAGGGGGTCAGGGTTGCCCACCCAGTATCAACCAGTTTAATTACCTTGGTCACCTTTGGATCTCCCGTAGTCAATTACAATGAAGTATTGAGTGTGTATACTAAAGCGCTAGAATGAATATTTAAAAACAGAAATGCAACAGTTATTTTAAGATACCCAAATGATATGGCTGCAACTCATGAAATAGTGTTCTCACACGTGAAAAATTATGTTAAAATATACACAAAATTGTGCAATGGGTTTTTCCAGGAAAATCCTTTGAAGAAGTCACGTGGGCGTGACGCAACTAGTCAGGAGAATCAGAGTCTGGTGACGCTGTGTGTGGTCATGGCCGAGATCACACACAACCCTACACATCGCTGTTTACTGTCTGCTTTAACTGTGAGTGATTCATTTTGATTTTAATAAAATTTATCTGGTTTACTACACAATGGAGTCCCTCCTTCCCTCTCTTTTGCCCATATGCCGAGCTATGCACTGAGAAGAGGTAAGGAGCCACAAGGACCCGTTTGTTTGCTGATTGTTGGGATAAAGACTTCTGTCCAGCTGGATTTAAGTAAGGCGGTTTTACCCTTACTCTGAGCACGGAAAGGGACAAGAAGCTTAAAGAGGATGAGATCACCAGGAAGCATCATCTTAAAAAGATAAGTGAAAGTGATACTTATACTAAGTAACCACACACCAGCAACAGTATTTATATATTGACGGTGCCTATCTTTGTTTCACACTCAAAAGGGTTAATTAAGTAAACCAATTAAAGGTGGTTTTAGCTCATTATCTGATTGTTTAACATAAAGCAATTATCCAATTGAGCAACAGGACTAACTAATGAGTAAAACCCTCTATGTGGCCGCAGTAAATCCCTAAGAGGCAATTAACTAATGTATGGACCTAATAGTGGGCTCCAACTAACATATATTTGATACAGGTGTGGCTTCCTTTTAAAAACACCTTACTAAAGCACAATTTAACAATCATCACAAATCCACCGGTACCACATAACACTGATTTAAGCAAGTTTTTTATTGATTTATTTATTTATTTATGTATGCTAATTTCACGGATATAAGTGTTTTTTACACACCACATATGTAGCACGTTTTTTTTTTAGGAATTTTTAATCAAATCTACTGGAATTTTAAGGTTGATTGAGAGCGCACCCATTGCACAATTTTGTGTATATTTTAACACAATTACAATGAAGGATAACATTTTTCCTTTGGCTTTTCCTCATTATCAGTTTTAATCATAGCATGGGGTGGCGGAGGTACTGGCACATAATACTCTGTATCCCCTATGTCATAACAAAGGGGTTGGACAGGGGCAGAGGCAAGTGTTGTTTTTTTAGGAGGCTTGTCTAAGGAAGGATGAGGCTTCTCTAATGAGGGAAATTGAGGGAGCAATGTAGTGTAGTGTAGTGTAATGTAGTGCACCTTTACAAAACATTTCTACATCTACTGGCTACATAGATTTTTTTTTGTTGACGGCAGCTGTTCTAAGCGATGATACTGTATGCTGTAGTGACTTTACCAGACATAATATTAGAAGCGAAACCACTAGCAGCGACTTCAGCTCGGCAGGCAGAGCTCTATGCTATGACACATGCCTGTCAATTATTCAAAGGACAAAAAATAAACAAAAAATAAACATTTACACTGACAATAGATACACTTTTGGGGTCTTTTGGGCCCGCGGGTACAAGACAGCGGATAATAAGCAAATCTCAAATCAAGTCTGGGTAGAGGATTTATTAAGTGCACTCCATTTACCCTCAACAAATAAAAATAAAAAAGCTAAATAAATTTAAAAAAAATAAAAAAAAAAATGCACCCCTGCCCCCCCTTCTCTTGTGCAAAGGCGTACACAAGCGTTGGTCTGGCGTCATATGTATTAAGTGCACTCCATTTACCCTCAACAATTAATGTCATAAAAGTAATAGGTCATTCTTATGACAAATCTGATATTACTAAGGGAAACAACTTAAGGGTCAGAGTAACCAAAATTGCTGCTGAGGAGACAATCCTCTGAAGTGGGAATCAACCCTCCAATTGTTTTCTACAGATTTTTCGTCCCCAAGTTTCCCAGCCCGAGACAGAATTGTCTGACATTACCTGTTGGGAGTCACATGGTTTGACACACAACCCGGACGGCTTGTGGTCAAACAAGGAGGGGATCAGAAACCTCCAGAGCAGATAGGTAAGAAACCCCTACAGCAACTTGCTTAACTTGTGTCCAGAATAATGTTCAGGGACACATAGGCCCATTAAAAGACTTACAGATTGATTTGACACACATGCCCAAACAGAACCCTCATGGCCGTAAGTTATTCCCGTAACAGGAGAGACCGCAGGGATAGCTACCAGGTGTTTGGTCAATCATTGGATTAGCAGGTTTGGTCTGCCAGCTACCATATACTCTGACCAAGGGCCCGCTTTTACAGCAAAACTTACCAAAGAGTTAGTGAGAGTTCTAGGGATACAATGGAAGCTCCATATTCCTATCACCCCCAGAGTGCAGGAGTAGTGGAGAGAATGAATAGAAACATTAAAGACAAAGACCCCCCCCCCCCTCCCATGGTAGGACAGGACTGTCCCCCTTTTGAGATCCTTATGGGAAGACCCGCTCAAAGAGCCCCTAAGATAGGCGAGGAATCTAACTTGTATTCCTTACAGGAAGAGCACGTGAAATATCTGGTAAGTAGCTCTGCTGAAACTTATGAAAAAGTTGCTGTCACCTTTCTTCCTCTTTCCACAGAACCAACACATCCTTTCGTCCCGGGGAATAAAGTACTGATCAAACAACTTGCAGTCCGCAAACAACCAGGCCCCGTCTTCCAAGGTCCATTTGAAGTCCTCAAGGTCTCCAGGACAGCAATACTGACGGATCAAAGCCCACAATGGATCCATGCATCAAGGTTGAAGAAGAGCCCACAAATAAAGGAGACAGGAAAGGAAATGGAGGAGCCCCACAAGAAGAGCCACTATTGCCCCATGCCCCCTCTCACAAAACCCCTTAACCCCCCCTATTTTGACCACAGACTCTCCCTGTGAGCCAAGAAAATGCACCACCTGGACAGTTTCTTTTTTCAATTGTAATGACCATCACTGTATTCTTGCTCTTATTTTTTGGGTGTTGGCTAAACTCCTCGTGTGGGATGGGGGAGGATACTGTTGTAGTGAATGCCAGAGCAGCATACATGGAAAGGAGTCACACTTATCCACAGGCCAACATTTAGTCCCTATGGTTGGAAGGCCTATCACCCTAGAGCAGTTACTAAATACCACCCAGGAAGTCCCTGTTATAAACACCACTTCCACGGGTTAGCTACTTTTAATATCCTGGACCCTGATGAAAGGATAGGTAACATGTCCCTATATGACATATGTAAATGTGTAAGGGGATCCAACAATCCACAGGTTACTGAATGGATAAATAGCACACACATGGACAGCCCCTGGATAAGGCAAGGTGGAGATAGCATTCCCTCTCTGGAGGATTGGATGTGTTTAGTGGGATTAAGGTCAAGACTTAGCCCCCCCAAAGTGGTTCAAACCCCTCATGTTCCCCACGGATGGATGGTCTGTTGTGGACTATGGTGCCATACCACCGTCCCTTACCCTATGGACAGAAAAACTTCAGGTTGGTGTACTATTGTGGAAATGATCCCTCTAATGAGGACCACAGGGTCAGACACACTTGTGTCCATGAAACCTGCCTACGGTCGCCTTGAATTTGGCAGACACAAGAGTAAATTAACCACTTGGTGGGACAAAAATTTTGCATCCTTCGGTGGGGTAGGCGTATACAATGCCCTCACAAAGGTAGATGAACTTGGGATGTTCATGGATGAATGCCACAGCAATAGATATAGGATTACTCAATGAAGAACTTAGGAAGGTATTATTTGAACAAGAGGTAATTAAACAAAGGCAAGAAAGAATGATGATGGTTCGTACAGGGCTGTGTGACCTAACCAGGGATAAAACCCTATGCTGCACATACATGAACAATCTTACAAAGCCGTCTGAAGATTTAGAAATCCCAGACTATTATGACATTATTAGAGGTCACAATGAAGAAAGGGCAAAATTGCAGGACCAAATAGACGTATGGGGGATTCATGGAATCCCTTTTCAGGTGTAGGAGGATGGTTCGGTTCTATTTGGGAAAACATTATGAATTTCTTTAAGAAAGCGGGTATGATACTCCTCATGATACTTATTTTAGCTCTGGCCGTTTATGTGACAATCAAATTGGTGTTCTGCCTGATAAGTAAAGTAGCAAAATCAAAGAACCTAGTTGATAAGTCTGAAACAACCATGACCATGTTCAAGGCAGGATATAGGTGGTACAATGAGTGATCAGCGGAGACTTCTTAAAGTCTCCTATGATCAAAGGAGGGATTGTAAGGAAACATGGGAAGTGTAGAGTTACCCTTCAAGATTTAATAGTGTTGTAACAAAGATGTTTTTCTGTTTTTCTGTAGAAACTCACTGTAAATTCTGTTTATCTCACACTCACACATTTCCATAACAAGTTTTAGTTCTCATGGCTTCTAGTAACGGATCTGCTTCCCATAACAAGTATGCTGTTTTGTACTTCCATATTATCAAAACATACTGAGAACCTTATCAAGGACATATATTGCGTGAGACATTTTTAGAGTAAATATGATGTTGAGTCTGATGGAAGAAATATTATGAATCTTGCAGATCAATATTGAATTGTATAACAAAATGCTTAAATGCTTGAATGTGATTGGTTGTTCAATTGCGTTCTTCCCCCTTTTTTGTATTGTATATGCTCTGTGAAATATTATGAATCTTGCAGATCAATATTGAATTGTATAACAAAATGCTTAAATGCTTGAATGTGATTGGTTGTTCAATTGCATTCTTCCCCCTTTTTTGTATTGTATATGCTCTGTGAAACGGGAAGTAAAGGCATTCTTTTTTCAACCTCATACGTTGTATGGTGTCTGATTATCTATCCGGACAGACAGGGTTTTTTTTTTTTCCATTGAGGGAAAGAGGGGCTGATGCAGAGGACCTAACAGAGGACCTTACAGGTATGACCAGACTAGGTGTTTGGGCCGAGCCCCTATAGATAATATCTATATCACAGAAAGAGGGGGCCACACATCCAAACCAGATTAGCGATAAAAGTAAGAGGAAAGGATCACCATAGCTAAAACACATGTACTAGGGGTCTCTGTGGGTACTACAAGAGGCATACTACATTATGCAGTTCAATTTCCTCATTCAGGCCATGCAGAGATAAAGTCCCCAAAGTAAAAATCCAAAACGCCTCTCTTGTGCATAATATCTGATACATATAACCACTATCTAAGTCATTTGATATGGCCTCTATTCCAAACACTTTGACACAAGTCCGCCTAAGTCTACAAAACTGACCAAAGGGGACATTCTTAATCTACCTAGGATAATGATGGCTGCGGGCGTGAAGGTAAGAATTGCCAGCACTCGGCTTGAAATGAGTTCTTGAATGGATTACTCCATTATCATCGGCCCGTAGCTCTAGGTCTAGAAAGACCAAGGACTTTTCATCTACCACATGTGTGAACGAGATTCCAAAGGGATTCCTTGCACAATGTGCAAGAAATCCTTCCAGTTCATTGTCGGTATCGTTCCAAATGATATCATCATTGATGTACCGTGCATACAGGACTAGGTTCCTCCCAAATGGGTTGTTAGCCCAAATATATTTGAGCTCCCAATACCCTATGAATGAATTTGCGTAGCTGGGAGCAAACCTAGCCACCATGGCTGTGCCCTTCATCTGCCTATAGAAACTATCCATGAATGAAAAGTAATTGTGGGTCAAGGTAAACTCTATACACTCCTATATGAATTGGGCTTGTACAGGGTTGAACAAATGTGCTTCCGCCAAATAGTACTCTACGGCTCTAAAGCCGAATTCATGCCGAATGGATGTATACAGGGACGCTACATCAAGTGATAACCATCTGTATCCTTTCTCCCATGTATACGCAGTTAAAATCTCTAGGGCATGGCCCGAGTCCTTTATGTATGACTGCAGGCTGGTTACAAATCCCTGGAGAAAATGGTTGATGTAACTACCAAGATTGCTGGTCAGACTGTCAATTCCTGCAATGATTGGTCTACCTGGAGGCTTCTCCATGTCTTTATGCACCTTCGGTATGTGGTAGAAGTGAGGGACCACTGGAGGATTTGAATATAGGAATTGATGCTTGCTTTTAGTCAGGACCTGATTCAATAGTGCCCTGCCCAACAGCCCTTTAAGCTCGTTATTATAGCTACCAGTCGCATAGGAGTCTTTCGTATGTGTTCAATCAGTCTAAAGGCTTCCTCCAGATATTGATCCCTATCTTGTATGACAAAGTCTCCACCTTTATCCGCTTTTCTAATTACAATTTATGATTTCTTTCTCAGGCTGCTCAGAGGGCCCTCCATACCTACTTCATGGTCCTTTTTATATTTGTAACCTTTGTCACCACACATCTTCCTAAACTCTTCCATCACAACCTCATAAAAAGTGGGTATGAAGTTGCCCTTATTCCAGTGTGGGTAGAAGCTTGATTTCGGTCTAAAATTCGTATTGATAGTCTCTCCCTCCAATGCCAAGGGGGGGTCTCGTCAACAAACTCTTGGCCTCCTTCTGTATATAATTCCTCCAAAATCTCCAGCATTATTATTTATTATATTATATTATTTATTCTGCAGCGCCATAAAATGGCCTGGTCATGAAGAGGGTAAATCTTCCTGAGGTGAAGTGGTTTAACAAAAAATTTAGGTTACACCAAAGCAAAATTTTGAGGCCCCCCACCTCCACATATACACACGTATGAATGTAAACACAAGTGTCAGGGGCACCTACACTTGAAAACATTTATTGCGATACATATGTTACATATCGCCGCACACGCTGGAATGAGAGCGATAATTCTATCACCAGACCTCCTCCATAACACTAAACTGATGACCTATAGGGGGCTTTTGAACCACCCCTATAGAAAATATAGGGTACAGAAATTTTTTGCCATTCAGGGGCGCACACAAATTTAAGGTATGACATGTTGAGTATCTATTTACTTGGTGCAATCTCATTTTACCAAAATTGGGTAATTCCTTGCATTTCTTTGCCCTAGAATTAACTTTAGTGTATTTGTGGTAATATCGTGTGCCATAAAAAATTGGAACTTACCACTATTTTATTCTCTAGGGTGTCTGCTTTCCGAAACTATATCATGTTTTGGGGTTTTTATGTAATCTTCAGGCCTACCATGAAAAAAGAAAATAAAAAAAAAAGACTCTGGCAACGAGTTGATAAAAAAAAAAATCTGTGGAGGTCACATGACTCCTGTGGAGGGCGGAGCTTCAGTCTGCAGCCAGATACCATGAGGAAATGCAGATGTGACCGGAAACATTATTTCTAATGTCTATTGAATGTTTGTTACATTAAAGTTCATTAAACAAACAGACAAAAAAAAAAAGAGTGGAGTGGAGGCCACATGCTTCCTGTCAAATGTGGAGCTCCGCTCTCGGAAGGCAAGAAGTCTCTATTGAAGACAGGAAGTGATGTCAGGTACAGACAGGAAGTTCCGGGTGAGAGGTGAGTCGGGAGGAAGTAGAGAGAAGACATTGCTGGAAGAGGTAGCAGAGGAGGTAATAAGATCTTATTTTCTATTTACACCCAGTAACCCCCCGTCATGTCTGTCCTCTTCCTCCATAATCACTGTGACGTCTTTAATCTCCAGCAGATGATGATACACACAGATATAGTGTGGAAATACGTAGATTAACCCCTTCAGGGAGGATCAGTTGATAATGAATAATGATGGGCTCGGGTGTGTTGGAAACCCCACATCCCCGATCCCACCAGGAAGCCGACGGTGCACATCGCTAATCACAGGCAGTGAGACCTTTCCTGGTCCTCAGCTGTACAGATCAGGAAATGTCTCATATCTTGCTTCCAAAGTTGGTCATACATGGTTCAGTTTTATCGTTCAGCCAGCAGGATGAGAGGAAAAAACTGAAGTGATTACCCCAGCCACACATTGGAGGGGGATGGAGGAATCCTCCCCGCTGCACTATTGTATTCTGACAATGGGGGGGGGGGGGGGGGGGGCGCTCCTCCGCTCTCAGAATACACAGATTAGTGATGAAGCTATTGGCTGTAGCCGCTGATCGAGTGACTTTTATCCGGCAGTGACCACACATGGATGGAAATGTGACCGATCCCTGCTAAACCAGCTGAATTTTCATGTATCTATGGTCACCATAAGTCAGGGCTCAACAAATCCCAGGTCACCACGGTGACTAGAAATGGCGTCCTGGGCTCTTGTCAGTCCATTCTCACTGTTGGTCTGAATAATGTTTCTGCCTGAAACCCAGACACATTATTCAGACAGGAATGTGGCTCGGAGTGGGGCCAGGCGGGAGGGTAAGGGGGAGGAGGTGGGAGATGATGGACTGGGCAGGACAGTGGCATGAGAGGACTCATCTCACTAAGCTCCCGCTGACGATCTTTCTCCTTTGCGCGGCCGCATTACTGTCACCATCAGCTCCTGCTTCCATCCACAACTGCCCGTGTCCCTGCAGAGCCCTCAAGCAGAACAGAGAGGAAGGAGCGGGACCAAATCTCCAACATGGCACCGCCTCGGCACTGCCCCAAAGATCCCCACAAGGTGCTGAGAAACAGGACTACAGAGTCCTTACAGGAGTAACCAGGAAAAGCCTGCAAAGTAGCCAGATAAGAAACCAGCCAGGGAGGGACATGCTGCTTTATGTATGTAAGGATTCCTTATTTCAGCCCCTCTTTCCCTTTGCTCGAGCTGGACTTTGGTGGTCAATGGAAAAACTCTCTGACCGGTCGGGTAATCAAGACACCATACAGTGTGTGGATGATCAAGAAATACAAGGGTTTATTCCGGGTTCACAGAATATATGCAATAAACAAAAAAGGCGTTGTGGGGAATGTCCCATGAACAACCAATTACATTCAAGCATTTATGTTATACAATTAATACTGATCTTGCAAAATATTCATAGTATTTCTGCCCAGAGACAGACTCATCATCACAATTCGTCACATCGTCACAATTCTAAGACTATTTCTAACCTTATCACATAACCTTATCACATTGGCCACAGTGGTCAATGTTCTTTAGCAAGCAATATATGTTCCTGACATGCGATAGCTAAAAAGGCGTATCCTGTCTCACACTTCTCTCAGCACTTCTGCACAAGCTAGCTTGAGATAAAAGAAAAAGAAAATTTTATGCAGAAAAACTCATACAATGTTATAATTTTAAAGAGAGACTCTACATTTCCTTACAATGTACACAAGATGTCCTCTCCATCCACTCTACTCTCACACACTACTGGGGGAGATGTACAATACATGCAGGAGGACACAGGGGAAGGGGGGATTGGATTACTGTCCTACACTCCATGTCCTGTGTTCTGCCCCCTGAACCCCATGTTCTGCACCCCATGTCCTGTAGTGTTCTGCACCACATGTCTTGCATTCTGCACCCAGCACATTATGTCCTGCGTTCTATATGATGAAACAATTAGCACCACAAGTAAAAAATATTGTGATGTTTAAATAAGATAACCTAATAATAAATGTGCACAGCTGCTAAACATTCCAAGTGGTACACCACACTAATTTCAAAATAGATAGTAAATAAATAAATGTAGCGCTATGTGTGAAAATATATATAAATGTAAAGTGCAAATCTCTAAAATAAATAAATCCTACATATGAATGAATAGTCCATGAAATGAAAAAATGAAACATGAAAAACTCTTCTTGTGATCAGTGTATCCACGCAATTCCACCACAGTGATTGTTTGTCCTCAAAAGTAGTGCACACCACCACCAGTAAAAATGCATGAGATGAGGAAGTGAGAGCAAACAGCTCGTGGGGAGGTCCGCATATAAGTTTTGACTCATCTAAGAGGTGAGCGTGCATTTTTACTGGTGGTGGTGTGCACTCCTTTTGAGGACGAACAATCACTGTGGTGGAATTGTATGGATACACTGATCACAAGAAGAGTTTTTCATGTTTCATTTCTTCATTTTTTTTTCATTTTATGGACTATTAATTTATATGTAGGATCACATGAGAGCTTACTTTCACAGATTCCTGACATATTTCTGTATGGTAAAGGTCAAAGTTCACTCTTCAGTTTAGGAGAGGAAGGACGCACCCAGGAACAATGATTTGGTTTACATGGGAGCCTCATATAGAGGACCCCTCAAATCTCCCCATCCAAATGTCCCTCCATCTGAAGTCAGAGAATCCTATGACATCACACTGACTTCACAGCTCCTCCTCCTAATGTCTATCCATCTGGCTTTTTAGGATGTGGATGGACCCTTGGCATCCTCACTAGCATAGTGGGACTGTTGGTCCTGTGTTGTATGTAGTGAACCCATAATGTCTTTAACAAGCTTTTAACCTGCAAAGTGTTAGGGTCCTTTCTGGGTAAATTGAACCTGAAGTGGGGTTTTAATAAAATGAAGACCTGAATGGTGAGGTGAGGAGGATTCTGGGAATATCATTTGATTTTACTTCTTGTGTTCAGATCTAGAGTTTTCCTCCTGTGAAGTCTGGAGATCATATGACCATCACATTGCCTCCACCTCCCTCCCTGATAGAATAGAGAAATACAAAGAAGATTCTAGAAGTCACCAGAGAGATCATGGAGGAGAGGTGAGCGGTGCTGGGAATTCTGGGACATTATCCAGTAACAGACAAGGGATGTGTCTGAATGGTGACTGTATCATTGTGTGTGTCAGGTTCCTATAAGGTGTCAGGATGTCACTGTCTATTTCTCCATGGAGGAGTGGGAGTATTTAGAAGGACACAAGGATCTCTACAAGGACGTCATGATGGACAATCAGCTTCCCCTCACATCACCGGGTAAGAGGAGACTTTATTGTAAAGGAGAGAGCAGTACAGAGGATCCACCTAGATCCCCCATCATCTGATAAACACATAGAAACAATGTATTCAGTCAGTGTGTGTGTTTCCTGCAGGTGGATCCAGTAATGAGAACCCACCAGAGAGATGTCCCCGTCCTCTGTATTCCCGGATTTCCACACAGGAAGGTCACACCATCCCTCACCATCATCAGGTAGACGAGGAACAATCACTGATAGTATCATTAGAATCTGTATATTATCTGCATTGTTACAATTGATGTCATTTTTATTATATATTCAGAGTGGAAACCTGAGAGATTCTAAAGTTGAGGTTAACGAAGAGATAAAAGAGGAGGATGATGAGGATGGGGTGATGGAGGAGTCAGAGTTTCTAAAAGAACACAAAGATCTGTACCAGGACACCATGGTGGAGTCATCCAGCTACAGAAACCCACCAGAGAGATGTCCCCGTCCTCTGTATTCCCGGTATTCCACACAGGAAGGTCACACCATCCCTCACCAACATCAGGTAGATGATTGACAGTTATTTGTAGTTCCGATTTATATACAGCATGTTTGTTACAATGAAAGTTTTATTATATCTTTTAGAGTGGAAACCTCGGGAATTATAATATTGTTGTTAAAGAAGAGTATAAAGAGGAGGATGAGGAGTATGGAGTGATGGAGAAGTTTTCAGAAGGACACAAGGATATGATGGAGCCACCTAATACCAGGAACCCACCAGAGAGATGTCCCTGTCCTCTGTATTCCCGGGATTCGACACAGGAAGATCACACCATCCCCCACCATCATCAGGTAGATGAGGAACAATCACTGATAGTATCATTAGGATCTGTACATTATCTGCATTGTTACCATTGATGTCATTTTTATTATATATTTAGAGTGGAAACCTGAGAGAGCCTAAAGTTGAGGTGAAAGAAGAGGAGACTTATGTGAGCGATGATCAGCAGTCTATGGAGGATGATGGAATAATGAGGCTAATTCTAGGGGACAGCACTCTTGCAGAGATCAGCACAGGTGGGTCATTAACACTAAATACATTCCTCCACCCATACGGCTCACTGTTTGGTCCAGAGTAGGGCAAGCACTGGGTGATAGCCTGTAATCCCCTGGTCACTTTTGTGAGCTGTGTTCCCCATCCTGTATGCCTAAATTTCTCTTAGATAATCTTCCTTCTCTGTGCTGCAGACACAATTTATGTATCTAGACTGGATTTATAGAGATTCTGGGGTTCAGCTGGCAGCAAAATGCTCATTTTCAGCATAGGCGCTACTAGACCTAGACACCTGGGGTATGTGTTTTGGGTCTTCTGCCCCATACCCGGGTATGGCAAGATCTCTGACAGAGCAATTCTCCCAGGGTTACATGCTCTGTTGTCTGCTGGCTGTGCCAGGTGGAGTGATATGTCTGTATAGTCTCAGACCCAAGTCACTGAGTGCAGTCTTAGCAGATGGGAGGCAGCTGTGTGGGATGTCTCCAGTAAACACTTAATCTTCCACTAATCACTGAATACCAATATTATGAGTCCTGACCCCTGCACGATATACTCTATGGTGTACATTACATACTCCTGACCCCTGCAGTATATACTCTATGGTGAACATTACATACTCCTGATCCCTGCACTATACACTCTATGTTGTACATGATATCATTCTGATACTATAAAATCCTATATGTTGTATCCTACATAATAAGTTGTACATTACATAGGCCTTACCTGTTTTGCACCCATTTCCTACCAGCTGGACATTTTATATCTGATGATCTGATTGGAGCACAGAGTTTTACATGTTGGTAATAATGAGATAACATCCTCAAACTTTTGAACCTTTAACAAAAAGTGATAATGAGGGAGGAGTCAATAACCCAATGATGGGGGTCTTCAGGATCAGTCCAGTCTTCATCTTGGTTGTTCTCCCCCATCCTCTCTCTGACCTCCCCTCATCAATGTCACTCCTATAAAAGACAGTTCTCGTTGTTTCCTCACTCTCTGACTAAGGTCCATGAATAAAGAAATGAACTGCTAGGAGATTCAGAGATGTAGGGCTGAAACAACTAATCGGCATAATTTGATTATAATCGATTATGAAAATAGTTGTCAACAATTTTCATAATCGTTTAGTTGGTCAGTCGATTAATTAGCCTGCATACAGAATGTACTGTTTCTTTACATATCCGAAAATACAGCTCAGTACACCATCCATACGTGAGGAGCAATGTCTCATGGGACATGTAGTCCTGGGCAAGAGAAGGAAGCAAGTGATTCTAAAGGCAGACCTTTACCTTCTTATATATATATAATAGTACATCTTCCAGGACGGCACACCTGAGAGATGAGAGGCTCCTCCCTACAGGAAACACAATCAAGCGACAGCTGTTTTAAGTCCCCACCCTTCCCACTTGATCCTCAGTT
Source organism: Lithobates sylvaticus (assembly GCA_028564925.1). NCBI lineage: Eukaryota > Metazoa > Chordata > Amphibia > Anura > Ranidae > Lithobates > Lithobates sylvaticus. Next base: position 568,832,559 of record CM053028.1, on the reverse strand, counting down.
TTTGATTGTGTTTCTCCCTACACAGCGAAACTGTTTGTTTTTTCCAAATGACCTGAAGCCTAGGGCTGGTGGTCTCCCCCTGGGAGCCGGACCACAAGCTTTTGAAGCCTCTGGGTCTGGTAGGATATTATTATCCTTCCTGGGGGGTTCCCCTATCTTTTCCTCAGCAGAAATTGGAAGAGCCCCCCTGAGGGCTGAAGGACCCTGGATACAGTGGTGTACCCAGAACTTCAGGGGCCATTATCCTGTCTCCCCTCCTTACCTGTCCAGGCGTCTGTTCAGACGGGGGGCTGGCCATCGGTTCTTTCCAGGGGGAAGCATGTCCCCCGACTCCTGGGCCCCCGGTAGTTCGCGTGGGCTGCTGGGGAGGGCACGGCGACAAGCACCCGTGTCATTTTCAAACTTTGGGAAAATGGCGGCGGCGTTCTTACCCAGAAGGGAAGGCTGAGAGTCAGCAGGAGCAGGCGCCCACATCCTCCTTTCGCGAGAGCGAGGAGGCACCAGTTCACTACGGTGGATGTCTTCCTAAACCACCTCAGATGGGAATGAGGAACGTAAGGCATTGCCCCCCCCTCCATGTGTATATACTGACTGGTACAGTGCAGGACACAGCCTAACCTTGCAGCTCCCTATGGGGACAGCAGTTGGGGGGGGGGGGGGGCACTTTGGCGGCTATCCTCCTTGCGTGTGGACCATAAGGATGGAAAAGCAAGCCCGGTGGCTGTGGCAGAAGGGGAAGACAACGGTGAGTACTTTCCTTTGCCTTGGGAATTTAGCTGCAAAGTCCCCAATTCCAGCCAGATGGTTTCTGGGCAGTTGAGATAATCTCCCCTGGGGTCTGGATTAATTTAGCCCAGAAGCTTCTGCTAAAAATACCAGCCGCAGCTCCCTCTTACATCAGAGACGCTGTATGGTGGATAAGTGGTGCAGCGGAACAAGTGTGCTTAAACCACCTCAGATGGGAAAGAGGTAGGTAAGGCATTGCTCCCCCTTCCCCGTGTATATACTGACTGGTGCAGTGCAGAACCTGGGGTCGGGATACAAATAGCCCAGAAGCTACTGCTAAAACCACCAGCCACAGCTCCCTCTGTGGCTGAGACACTGTGGTTATCGCAACAGTAGGTTGCCAGCCTCTCCCTACATGCCCAGTTGTGGTACATTAGTAGGGGTGAATATAGCGAACAGGGGGGACCTGACAGGTATACCACTGAACTAGTTATTAATTGTGCAGTGGTTGGTGGATTCAGACGCTCTCCTGGTCAGCAGGTGCACTAGGTTACTGGCCCTATTAGCCCAGCTGCTAGGAATCTGAAGTTGTTCCAAGATGTGTAGCGTAATGTTGGGCAGGGACCAAGCGTCTGTGTGGCACAGTACGGGGTTCCCTTGTGACAGATCCTCCTTTTGGGGGTTTCTTGCTATAGGTAATTTTTTTCATAAGCTCCAACCTCCCACTCCACTTTTACACTGTGGTTATAATATAGTGCAGGAGGTAAGAAAAACCTTGTTGGTTTGGGCTACAGTCCACTCAGTGGCAGATCTAGAGGCGATTTTACCATAAATTGCTTCCTACATCCTTTTGAGGATTTTCTGTGCAAACCTATGCAAGAGCTACATGATTGCTTGTTTAAAGCCTGCAGGTAGCTATTTACCTCCAGGCTAAATTGGTAACCACCTCTTCTAGGGGCTGTCTTAAATTGGTCTCTAGGGCTGGGCTCATTGAGACTTTAGTTGCTGATCAGCCATACCTGGGTATGATCTGGATAGCATTTACTCAGTCTATGGAGGTAAGGTAGGACAACAACTACTATAGTAAGGTGTCCAACCATTTTAGGATTTGTTCCTTCACTGGTGAAGGGTTAGTATCTACTGCCCAGGCTATGCCTATGAAATTGCCCCTGTTGGTTATTTCATAAAGGGATACCCCATGACTCCTTCTTGGCTGCACACCAGTAGACCTCCAGTAGTGAAGGTTTGTCCTTGCTGGGATATTTTGTGGCACAACAGAAATACACATTGAGATTTGTGACATCTCTGCTCATAAGGGGTATATTGCTGTACATCAGAAATGCACTGCACTGAAGCTTGTTTGGTGTCCTTTATATCCTAAAGGTACTACTTTGTTTGGCTGCAGATCAGAAAAATGGAACAGTGAAGGTGGTCTGTAGTTTCTGGTTTGGTGCCGCACAGCAGAAATGCACATCATTGAGTCTGGTGACATCTCTGCTCATAATTGTTATTGCTGCACATCAGACATACAAAAGATTGAGGTCTGTCTGTGGGGATATGTGTCATGTATTACTGCCTTATTGGTTGCTTATCAGAAATGCAGCAGTGAAGAATGATGGTCCTGATTTGTTGGGCTGCATAGCAGAAAAACAAATTGAACCTGGTCTAGGGGTAGTACATATACTACCTTTGGTAATCAGGCCAATTTTAGGCATGCGATTTGACATGTTGAGTCGCATGTCAAATCACTTCAATATGGATGTGCTATCTATATTCTATATAGAATTTTATTTTGTTGCACATCAGACATATACAAGATTGAAGGTTGTCTGTCCTTTATGTCTTGTATATACTGCCTTATGGGCTGCATATCAGAAAGGACATAGCAGTGAAGGTTGCTTGTCTTTTTCTGCTTTTTGTTTTTGCTGCTCAGCTTAGACACATTAAGGATGATGGCATCTCTGCTCAGTATTGGTATATTGCTACACATCAGACATACACAAGGATTGTTTGTACTGTATGTCCTATATTTACTGCCTTATCGTCTGTATATCAGGCACAGCAGTGAGCAGTGTTTCTCATTTACCTTACTGCTTCTCTAGGGATACACAGCAGGGGGTTGTTACTGCATTCCTCCAGGGAGTCGCAGAATTGGGGACCCCTCACTTGTTCGACCTGAAAATTGCTATTTTGTTGACCTGTGGATCCTGGAATCGGGGACTGCTGGAGTCGCATACACACGAATGGTACCCTTTGGAAGCCATAGTGTATAACTTCTCTTGCGTCTTGCAGTCGCAGGTTGGGTCGCACAGGTGTGGGAGCCCTAAGCTTATCTGTCCCTTCTGGTTGAGGTTTTGCTATGCAGCAAGAATACTCATCATGGAGTTATTGTCTTAATTTGCAGCAGACCAGAAAGATTGCAGCTGTAAAGGCTGTCTGTTTTTTTCTTAGTGTCTCTGTTTTTATGTTGCACAGCAGAAATACTCAAGATTGAAGCTTGTTGGTGCTTTCTGTTTCATGTTGCCTTACCTTACTGCTCTTCAGAAAAACACAATGCTGTAGGTTGCTTGTGTCTTGTCTCAGTGGTGGTTCTATCTGACTACAGAACTGAATAACAGAAATGAATTGTCTTGTGTTCCATATTATTTTACCCTGTGGCACAGCAGAAATGCACAACACGGGAGTTGGTGTTCATATTGATCTGATAACTGTATTTGGTGGTTTGTCAGAAATACGCAACATGGAGGTTTGGGTCTTTCTGTCTTATATTTATAGCCTTGTTTTGCTGTACATCAGTAAAACACCACAGTAAAGGGGGTTCCCGTCCTTTCTGTATTTATATATCAGTTATGACTTTGCTAGCTGCACTTCAGAAATACGCAGCATTTAGGGTTTGCTTGTGTCTTAATGTTTTTACATCTTGGCAGCACATTAGAAACCAGACTGTGAGGACTGTCTACATTGAGGTTCAGATTTGGGTCTCTTCCCATATTTGATGTATCGGTTTAGCTAGTCACACTCAGATACACAACATTGTTGTCTATGCTTGTGTCATTCTCTGTCTAAATCTATTGTGCCATGCCCACAATCTATGATCTTTTTATTTGTGATATTAATAATACATGTATCACCTTTTTGTATTTCAGCCTTCTTTTCCGTGGAGGGGCCAGGAGTTCTGTCTGCAGACGTCATATGTCAGAAAGCCTTGACCCCTTACATTCTGGGATGCCAGTACCATTTCCTAGGGTTTAAACCCAGTAGGGTTATGGGACACTGGCGGAAGGGGATAATGAATCGCCCTGTTTAGTAAGAACTTAGGAAGTTCTGTTCAGAGGAGTGTTCTGGCCTGACGATGAAATATAAAGATGTATACCCGACCGAATAGGTTATGGCTCGGTGCTTGGCCTTCATTTCGCCCTTGTAGCAAAACTAGATGTAGAAATATGGGTGTTCTACTCCTGCTATGGACTTTAATCCCCTGAAGTAGGCTCTCAGGCGTAAGTAAAGCCATAGATTGGGCATGCCTTAAACCCAGGGCTCAAGCTTTTGTTAATCTATTACCCTTAAGTAGGCTTCCCTTTAGTCTTTGCTGACGTAAAGATAAAAAGGAACAAAAAAGGTCTGTCAGGGCCCCCCCCCCCCCCTTTTTGCTGTTTTATTTCCCTGAATAGGGTAGTGTTAAGACGGGCCCTCTTATTGATCAATGTAGTGTCCTTGTCTTACAACACAGGTATCTGATTAATCTTTTTAGTGGTTCTAAGTAGCACCTACAGGTACAATAGGCCATGTTGTTGGATGTGTGAGACAGGCAACATTGCTAACCTACAAGTTTAACATGTTTTCTGATTCTATCTTTAAGAGCCCACTCCACCTAGATCCTGCATCCGAAGCAGGAAAGGCAGGGACATCTGTGGAGCAGACCTGCAGATCAGCAGCATGATCCAGCTAAGATACCTTCATCAAGCATATGGAGTGGAGGTAAAGCTCACTGCAGAACCAAGGTTCGCCAAGAGGGTCTTGCAGTGGTCCCACCCTAAGGTAGGCCTGAGGTACTTGTTCATCCTCTCAGGTGTGCCGTCCTGGAAGATGACTAGAGAAAATTGACAGTTACTTACCGGTAACTGCTTTTCTAGGAAATCTTCCAGGACGGCAGGCCTACTTCCCGCCCGTTGGAGGAGGGAAAATTGTACAACACTAGAAGGTGAGTATCTATGAGGAATGATTTCCCTTGTGAACCGGGTTCAGGAGTTACTTCTCTACAAACTGAGGATCAAGGGGAAGGGTGGGGACTTAAAACAGCTGTCGCTTGATTGTGTTTCCTGTAGGGAGGAGCCTCTCATCTCTCAGGTGTGCCGTCCTGGAAGATTTCCTAGAAAAGCAGTTACCGGTAAGTAACTGTCAACTAGTACAGGAAACACATGATCTACATTATAAAAGACCATCCATAGGCCATGGATGGTGGACATAGAAGAGAAGGGGACTGCGGATGCAGGTCTGGAGGGGCCATAATTTAAGTTCGGCCCTAAGGTAAGAAAAGGGGGGCTAGTGCGCTCCCATCTTTTTCTCCTACCCTCCTGTGGTGGGGCACAGGGGGGTTGTGTGGGCCTTTTTGTAGGTGCATTGGTGTAAACTCCCTCTATTTGAGGGTTGAGTCACATATAGCATCACAGGTCCTGGTGGTGTGTGGTTGTGTTAAAAATTCTAAGGGAGGAATTTTTTTGCTATCCACCTGGGTGTTTTCTTTCCATTCAGTTTGTACTTCAGTTGAAGTAACACTGGTTTGGTTTTGTCCTTTGGTTATTTCCAGGACAAAAATCGAGAGCCCAAAGAAAGCAAGACAGATGCTTCTAGAAAGAGATGCCCAGTCTGTACTAGAAAAATGCCCTCTGGTTGGAAAAAGGACATATGTCAAGATTGCATTGATAACCTGGTCAAAAAAGAAACAACCCCGCTATTCAAACATTTATTTGGATTCAATGAAAAAGTAGATGCTGCAGACTCTAAAATCATTCAAACCCTGTGCACAGTATTCCATCGGGCAGGTGACCGGGGATACCGGAGGAGCTGGAGGAAAGTTTTGAGTTGGCTTCGGACTTGGATGAAATGGAGTTTAATGAGGACGAGCCAAATAAAACCAAAAGATTCCTGTTTCCCTCAGAGGAGACAGATGAGTTATTAAAGGCCATATTGGATACTCTGGAGCCAGAAGATAAAGAACTGTCTGTGTATGACCTGTCATATGCAGCCCTCCAAGCAAGCAGGCCAGAACCTTTTTGGTTAATGCTTCACTAAAAGAAACAGTGTTGCAGGAGTGGAAAGTACCAGAAAAAAATAATCTTTCTCCCCAAAAACCTCAAAAGAAGGTTTTCTTTCAAAGAAGAGGATACAAGTCTATGGGAGAAGTGTCCGAAGTTAGCCGCCTCCCTATCGAAGATCTCAAAGGGAGCGGAACTCTCTTTTTAGGATACAAGCTCATTAAAAGAGACCATGGACAGGAAGGCTGAAGATTACTTGAAAAAGGCATGGGAGGCCTGTTCAGCGAACTTTAAACCTGCTCTAGTCACTACCTGTGTAGCCCGTATTTTGGATTTGTGGTTAAAACAGCTCCGCTCACTTCTAGAGTAAGATACTCCAAAAGAAGAGATCCTGGAGGCTCTACCAACATTAAACAAGGCAGTGGCTTATATAGTGGATGCTTCCACAGAATCTATGAGATTTACGGCCGGCGCTACAGCCTTAGTTAATGAGGCCAGGAGAGCTGTCTGGTTACTATCCTGGGAAAGGGATACAGTCTCAAAAATGAAGCTCTGTCTTCTTTCTTTTTCAGGCGAATTGTTGTTCGGGAAAGAGTTGGAGTCGGTACTTGAAAGGTCAGCCGACAGAAAAAAGGAATTTTCATCCCTTTGAAGGGACAAGTGGCAGCAGAGGTGACAGATGTCGGCAGAACAAAGATTATGCAAACAGGCAGAATCAGAGAAAAGGATGGAAGTATAGGAGGGGGAAGGAAAAGGTGGCTTCCTTTTTAAACCCCCCAGTCTAAGGACCCCTCTCAGGCACTCAGCTGGCCAGGTGGGGGGAAGATTTTTTGGCCTTCTTCCCACAATGATAGGCCATTTCTAGCAACAATTTTATTCTGGATCTTATCAATCACGGATACAGGATAGAATTAGTGGGCTGTCCTCAAAAATGTCTTCTTACAATTTTACCAAGAGAGCAAGATAAAGTGTCAATGCTCGTTCCACAAGAGCCGTATCTACATCTTGGGCTGAAAGGGTCGGAGCTTTGCCACCCCAGATATACAAAGTGGCAACCTGGTCCGGCTTTCAGACGTTTGTAAAGCACTATAGGCTGGATTTGCTTGCAAATCAAGTCCAGTCCTTCGGCAGGAAAGTGCTGCAGGCTTTGGTCCCGCCCTGATCACATAGTTCTATTTTGTCCTCTCTGTAAGCCGTCCTGGATGATGACTGTGAGTTATTACCTGTTAACGCTCTTTTCCAGGAGTTTTCCAGGACGGAGTCCCCCCTGTAGTGATCTAATAACGTACTACACCCCCCTTGTTTCATAGGAATAATTATGTAACACTAAGGTGGTTGCACCAATGGAAGTGTTTATTATTTTATATGCGCCTTCAGTTATTTGTTTACTGAGGGGCCATGGCCTATGGGTGGTCTTTTATAATATGGATCATGTGTTTCCTGTACTAGGTGGAAGGAGCCTCTTTCTCTGTAAGCTGTCCTGGAAAAGAGCATTAACAGATAATAACCCTGTTTTTGTAACCCCATCATAATCATTTAAAAAAATCATACTGCTGCTACTAAATGTCCTATGCTGGCCAAACACGGATCCATTTTTGGACGAGAATTTTCCCACAAATATTTGTATGAAATATATTTGTACAATCGATGAATGGACGAGTGTAGTTCAAAAATTCCACTTGCTTTTAACATTCAATTATAAAATAAATGTAACTTCTGAGCAAAAACCACATACACGATGTGAAAATTTGTTAGATGGAGAAAAGTTTTCTGTTCTGCTCCTTCGAATTTTCCCTTCACTGTGGTGGAAAATGAACGCTGATTTGACCCCACTAATGGTTAGAAAATTGGATGAATGTTTTTTTGAAAGACATTTTTTTTGTGTTCGGCCAGCATAAGTGACATCATGTGCAGGGAGCTTGTACCCACCTACCTGTCTATGACAAGGGAGTCTGTCATCCATCATATTATATTACACTCCTGTCTGATCATCTACAAAACAGCGTTTTACCTCTTTTTTACACTTTAATAATGTTGATCTCTGATTCTGATATGTAGCAGATTCTCCCTCTAATAATCCATCTATCTGTCTGTTATTCTCAGAGTGGATTAAATATCCAACTATATATCTGGATATTTATATTTACCGCTGTATATAGATATTCAAGAATATTAACTCAATTATACACCAACCTTTTTTTTGAGGTTTTTATCCAAATAATTGATTAGTTGGCCGATTATTGTTTTGAATAATCAATTATGAAAATAATCATTAGTTGCTGTCCTACAGAGGACCCATTTACTAGTTACTTTGAGGGGGAATTGTAAGATCCTCAGAGACAAAGCTGCCTGATGTGGGCGAAGTCCTGGTTTAGGGGAACCAATCAGCTCATGTCTAGTAATAATCTTTGTATTTCTATTTTAGTAGATGGACGGGAGATGAGGAAAACCTCAGAGGATTGTCTCACTTTGTCTCCAGACTGTAAAGTAGAAGATGAGGACATCACACAGTATAGTCCAGGAGAAAACCCGACTACCTCAAATGTCCATCCGGCACCACACAGTGTAGATGGACCATCGTATTCCTCTTATCCTGAGGAACCTCAGACTGTGAGGGACGGTGCCGTCCTTCCAACAGATAAGAGCTTTTCCTGTACTGAGTGCGGGAAGCGTTTCCCTTCTAAATCCCATCTTCATGTGCATAACAGATCTCACACAGGTGAGAAGCCGTATTCCTGTCCTGAGTGTGGGAAATGTTTTTCAGTGAAGTCCAGTCTTTCTAAACATCAGAGATCTCACACAGGTGAGAAGCCGTATTCCTGTCCTGAGTGTGGGAAATGTTTTTCAGTGAAGTCCAGTCTTTCTAAACATCAGAGATCTCACACAGGGGAGAAGCCGTATTCCTGTCCTGAGTGCGGGAAATGTTTTTCAGTCAATTCCAGTTTAAACAGACATCAGAGATCTCACACAGGAGAGAAGCTGTATTCCTGTCCTAAATGCGGGAAATATTTTTCACAGAAGTCCCATCTTTACACACATCAGAGCTCTCACACGGGGGAGAAGCCGTATTCCTGTCCTGAGTGTGGGAATTGTTTTTCACGGAGGTCCAATCTTTACAAACATCAGAGATCTCACACGGGGCAGAAGCCATATTCCTGCCCTAAATGTGGGAAATGTTTTTCAGTGAAGTCCACTTTTTACACACATCAGAGATCTCACACAGGTGAGAAGCCATATTCCTGTCCTGAGTGTGGGAAATGTTTTTCAGAAAAGTCCAGTCTTTATAAACATCAGAGATCTCACACAGGTGAGAAGCCGTATTCCTGTCCTAAGTGTGGGAAATGTTTTTCAAACAATTCCAGTTTTAACAGACATCAGAGATCTCACACGGGGAAAAAGCCATATTCCTGTCCTGAGTGCGGGAAATGTTTTTTGCAGAAGTCCAATCTTTACAGACATCAGAGATCTCACATGGGGGAGAAGCCACTTTCTTGTCCTGTGTGAGGGAATTGTTCCTCATTGAAGTCCTGTCTTCCTGTACATCAGAGATCCCACATAACCCTCAAAGTGTATTAGTGCCTTGAGTGTGGAAAATGTCTTCTATATGAATGTTTCCAGACATAACAGCTCTCATGTGGGGAAGAAGCACACCCTGATATACACCTCAGATATACTCCATGGCTGATCTTCATCATGTAAGAAACAGTTCCAGGGGTGTGGACATTTTTGCTTTGTTTACAAACTTTTTTATTGAGTGTAAATGGTGGTACAAAACCGACATGGCATAAGTAAAGTATAAGTTACAGAGAGTCAGATATACACATGGACAATATAACATACATATGTAATGGTAATAAATTATGTTATATAGGAAAATGAAGACAGGTATTGTAATCTTTGTAATAGTGATTTATATATGTCCTTAGTCTACATATTATAGAGGGGTATGTTATTCTGGATTAAAGAACTCGTTGCTATGTTCGAACCAGGGATCCTATTTCTTCTTATATATATGGCTCGTGTTTTGAACTTTACTAATTCTCGTTTTGAGATGTACTAATGGGACAGTTGGTGTTTTCCAATGAAATGCAATTAGCCAGTGGTTTGCTACACATATACTGTGTATTAGTCTCATATCGTGGGTAGAGAGTCCTATAATGGGAGAGAAGAGAAGGCAGTTGTGTAAAGTTAAAGTAATATTTTTATCTGAGATTTTGGAGGCAAATTTCTCTAATTGTTTCCAGATATAAGTAATCTTATTACAATTCCAAAAGATGTGTGTGAACGATCCAGTGGAGTTGCATTCTCTAAAGCATGATGGGGAGGAGGTAGGGAAAATGGTGTGGAGCTTGATTGGGGTATAGTACCATCTTGTAAATAGTTTCAAAGCAGTTTCTTTGATGGCAATGGATTTAGTGCATTTGTGTAAATTGTTTATACAGTTATCCCAGTTAACAGAAGAGTACGTGAAGTTTGCTTCCTGTTCCCATTTAACCATGTATGGAAGTTTGTTTGTGTCTGTGTTGTCGATTAAATTGGAGTATACTTCCGAGATAAAACCTTGTTTTCTAGGTGACTTAAGACAAAGGTTCTCAAAAAAGGATGGGGGTTGTATATTTGTGGTTTGAAAATATGTATTGAAAAATTGTTTAATCTGGAGAAATTTGTTGTGTTCCGTATCAGGGATTTGATGTTTAGAATTAAGGGAGGAGAAAGAAATTCAATTTGTGCCTTCTATAAAGTTGAAAAGGGACGTAAGATTGTTATTGATCCACCAAGTGAGGTCAGAGGAGTCCTGTGCAGTTTGGTGGAATTTTGGGTCGCCAATAAAGGATGCGTGTGGAGGAGTTTTAGATATAAGATTACATTTTTGGTTATACATTTTCCATAATTGGTATGACTGTGAGACTATTTGATTTAAAGAGTCTATAGCATGGTTTGTAATTTTGTTTCCCCACAGTAAACCTGAGATGGAGAATGGCAAGATAGAGTTCTTTTCAAATTCAACCCAGGGAACTTTTGGTTTGGGGGTGTGGACATTTTTAAAGGGAGTGGGAGTTCATTGAAAACTACAAGCTGGCATCGGCAAAGGACAGAACTCTGTGAATGAATGGCACGGCCGCGCTCTTTTCATAAAGCGACAGCCGGTACGGGGAAATTCTTGCCGCACTGCTTTCACACAGAGGACCATAAAGCGAAAGATTGCCACTCCAATCTCTCAAACCGTAACAAGACACCCTCCCTAATAGAACTCACTGGTGCTGGCTCTGCACAAACTTGAGGAATGAAAAAAGATCCTGGACGGCTGCACACCATAGAAGGCATATTTATTGCTATGAAGAAATAAAATCCAAATGCAGTCACCTCATGTACAGGGAAGCAAAGGAAAAAATAACTTACGCGTTTCACGCCCTATCATGGCGCTTATGAATAAGCGCCATGATAGGACGTGAAACACGTCAGATATTTTTCCTGTTCTTCCCTGTACATGAGGTGACTGCATTTGGATTTTATTTCTTCATATCAATAAATATGCCTTCTATGGTGTGCGGCCGCCAGGATCTTTTTCTTTCCTTGTCACACAGAGGAGTCGGATCGCGGAGCCACTGCAGGAACAGGAACATGTAACATGTTCCCGAAGGTGAACATTTCCTTTAACCCTTTCACTGCCAGAGACATTTTTGTGTTTATTTTTTTTGTCCACATGTTTAATCCCTTCAATACCGGACACTTTCACCCCCTTCCTGCCCAGACCAACTTTCATCTTCAGCATTCTCACACTTTCAATAACAATTACAACACTGTACTCATATGTAATTTTTATCTTTTTTTAATTACATTTTTATCTTTTTGTTCAACACAAATAGAACTTTCTTTTGGCGGTATTTGATCACTGCTAGGAGTTTTATTTTTTGTGCTACATAAAAAAAAGACAGAAAATTATGAACAAAATACGTTTTTCTTTGTTATAAAATTTTGTAAATAAGTTTTCTCCTTCACTGATGGATACTGATGTGGAGGCACTGATTGGCATACCTGGTTACATAGTTACATAGTTATTCGGGTTGGAAAAAGAGTCCATCTAGTTAAAACAAAAAAAATAATAATGCAATCCCATATACACAATCCTTTACCCACAGTTGATCCACTGGAAGGCAAAAAAAACATGCCTCTTATCAATTTGGTTGCCCTTCTCTGCACTTTCTCCAGTTCCCCCGATATCCTTTTTAAGAACCGGTGCCCAAAACTGAACTGCATATTCCAGATGAGGTCTTACTAATGATTTGTACAGATGATTTCTCTCTCTCTGGAGTCCATACCTCTCTTATACAAGAAAGGACTTTGCTCGCTTTGGAAACTGCAGCCTGGCATTGCATGCTTATTCAGCTTATGATCTACCAAAACCCCCAGATCCTTTTCCACTATTGATTCCCCCAGTTGTATTCCCCTAGTATGTATGATGCATATTCTGCCCCCAAGTGCAGAACTTTACATTTATCAACATTAAACCTCATCTGCCACATAGTTACCCAATTAGAGGATTGAGGTTGGCTTGTAAATTGGAGGACGTTATTCCACTGCATAGTTTGGAGTTATCTGCAAAGACTGAAATGGTAATTTTAATCCCAGACCCAATATCATTTATAAAGATATTAAAAAGTAAAGGTCCCAGCACTGACCCTTGGGGTACACCACTGATAACCTTAGACCATTCAGAGTAAGAATCATTAACCACTACTTTCTGAATTCGGTCTTTTAGCCAGTTTTATATCCACTTACAAATTGATCTTTCCAAGCCTTTAGACTTTACCTTACCCATTAGCTGTGTGTGGGGAAGTGTGTCAAATGCTTTTGCAAAATCCAAGTATACCATGTCCACAGCCACGCCTCTGTCCAAGTATACCATGTCCACAGCCACCCCTCTGTATAAAGTTTTACTTACCGCTTCATAAAAATAAATCAAGTTTGTTTGACAACGTCTTGTCTTTCATGATACCATGCTGTCTGTTGCTTAAAGTGGAGTTCCACCCAAAAATAAAACTTCCACTTTATCTGTTTCCTCCACCCTCTGGTGTCACATTTGGCACCTTTCATGCGGGAGGGGGGAGCAGATACCTAGACATATATATGTCTAATACAGGTATTTGCTCCCACTTCTGGTGATAGATCAGATAGACAGAATCGGTAGCGATCTACGATCCCAGAGCAGCGACCAGAGCCAGGACATGCAATGCGACTCATGCATGCGCAGTGGGGAACCAGGCTGTGAAGCCACAAGGCTTCACTTCCTGATTCCCTTACTGAAAATGCCGGCACCTGCACCCAGAGCTGAGGGACGGGTCGGCTTCGGGTGAGGACATTGCGAGCGCCCCGGACAGGTAAGTGTCCTTATTTTAAAAGTCAGCAGCTGCAGTATTTGTAGTTGCTGACTTTTTTTTATTTTTATTCGACAGAACTCTTTTTAAAATATTTTTTTACAGCAAGAACTTGTTTATGTGGTCTTTTATTAAACTCTCCTGTAACTTCCCGACTATAGATGTTAAACTAACATGTCTATAATTACTTGGTAAAGACTTTGATTCCTTTTTAAATATAGGCACCACATTGGCACTGCGCCAATCCAGTGGTACCACTCCAGTCATCAACGAGTCCCTAACAATGAGAAACAATGGCTTTGAAATGACAGAGCTCAAGTCTTTTAGGATCCGTGGGTGGATGCCCTCCTGGTCCAGGTGCTTTATCCATCTTTATTCTGTCTAAATATTTCTGAGCTATATCACTTTTGAGCCATTGTGGATCATTTGGTGCTGTATCACTACCACCCTCCTTATGGACATGAGCTCCCCCATGCTCATTTGTATACACAGCTGAAGAAAGTAATACATTTGCCTTCTCATTGTCCCCAGTCATCTACTCTAGATTATTTTGTAAAGGGACGACATGCTTATATCTGACCTTTTTACTATTAATGTATTTGAATAATTTTTGGGGGTTTGTCCTACTATCTTTTGCAATCTTTCGTTCATTTTGAATTTTTGCATCCTTGATTTCCTTTTTACATATTCTGTTATATTCTTTGTAACATTTAAATGATGATAATGTTCCTTCATTTTTATATTTTTTAAAAGCTCTTTTTTTATTATTTATAGCCATTTAAACTTATTATTTAAAGTTTAAAATATTTAAAGAGGAAATGTCATTTATTGACCAGAAAGTGGACCACATTGAACAACGTATGAATGTCATGACAGAAACAGTTAACGACCTGGTGGATGCACATGACCACACTAGAGATGAACAACACTGGGTCAGAACCAAAATGGCGGACCTCGAGTATAGGTCAAGATGTAACAATGTCAAAATAAGGGGTATACCTGAGTGAATTTTACCACCTGACTGAAAAGTTTTAAATGTTTATTGTGTGACTATTTGAAAAACAATAACCCTGAGACTAGAAGAGATTTTTAATCCCACTTATGAGCACATTGTATTAACTTTTTTTAGGATGATTAAGCGTAACCAAATATGGTAGTATTAGATTGTACAGGAAACACAGATATTAGCAAAATAAAGTATCACTCTGTACCAGGCGGCTTGCTGTGTTTCCCCAATAGAAAAATAGAGGCTGGGTTATGAAGTAATTAGGGAGAGAGAGATACATTCCTTTGTGTGATTCTAGCAGCATTTTTTGGCTTGTAAGGCTCATGCTAATGTGTACACATTTGAAATAAATTGTCTTCTTCTCAATACATCTGGAGTTTGACTGATCACAAGAGAAGAATAAACCTAACATTTTTGGTCCTTCGCGCCCTTGACAATAGTATATATTCGGTTTAGATGGCCCCGACAAAACTTCTGTGAGTATTGGACTTAGGAACTCACTGAGAATTAAAAGCCCCCCACTCAACGTTAGTGGTTAAACAGGGGCAGGGGCTTTATGACCCGAATACACTGTCTGTTTTCGAACTTGCGTGATCCAGTCCTCCTGGTGTTTGAGAGGTAAGATCATTTAAATTATTCTTAATTCTTTCTAAGAGTCTTTTCTTCTTTTTCTGTTTGATTCTGGTTTAAATGTGTTGTAATTGCCGACATTGGTATTGATCGTATAATATCTTGATAATCCAGTGTTCGTAGACAGAGACATTTGGGGACGTTGTCTAAGGTAAAAAATTACGTTGCCCGCTGTCCGGACAGACAAAAAAAAGATTTGAGGTATACCGAACGTCAGAGGTTGATTGCCTGACGCCGTCAGAGGTTGATTGCCCGACGATTTAAGTGCTATTTAGTTAAGTGATCTAAAAAGATCGCAAAGGCTAATTTTTATTTCTGTGTGTTTATTTTCTCCTTTCTCATGTTTAACTTTTCCGTTGATGTTGTAGCTCATTGAATAATTAGTACTGCAGACATACGTATAAATAATTATTTTTTTCCTATGATTCTCCCTATAGTGAGGGGAGTGCTGATATTTTTTTGTTCCTTTTGTTACCGTGAGCCAGGGTCACGATCCCAGTGTTTTATAGGTTAATGAGAGACCCGACTGGTGCTGACAATTGGGAATAGTTTCTGGGGAAAAAAAAAAGGAAAATGTTTTGTCTGTGGGAAGTGGGAGGGGAAGTTTGGATTCAATAATAATCTAAAAAAAAAAAAAAAAAAAAAGGTCAGGATTTGGTGGATAAACTTAAAATTGTTAGGACCCAAAGATAAAAAAAAGGTATGGGTTGATAATAAGAATTTAAACAACCAGCAAAAAAAATAAAAAATCATTCTTTACGTTCTTATGTTCTGTGTGTCTGTAAGATTTGCCAGACGATGACCTCACTCCCCCCCTCCCTCGTGTTGTAGCCTGCTTGCCTATCAGTGAGATTGGGAGCGGGCAGGGAAGCTGGAAACTTTGCAAAAGCTTAAAGAGATACTTGGTTGAATTGTCTGACGGCTTCGCTCTATAAGGCAGCAAACACTTTGCTAGCCGATGTATTAAGCAGGTAAACATGTAACATACCAGGTGGTATTGCACTATATGGCCCATGGGGATTGGACCAGAGCCGGTGTCTTGGATTATGGCACTGTCTCAGGTACCACTGGACAACATTGTCTGGGAGACTGTGCTACATCTGGGCTACCTGCTCGGGGACAATGCGTCTCACTTTGTTCTACACTCTTTAACTTCACTGCGACTCGGTCACAATACTCTAATTACCTAGATCTATCCAAGTCAGCTGGTGCTTCTTCAGTGGTGACTGCTTTACGACATCACATTCTGTTGCACACTTACTTCACTACTTTACTCACTGGGTACTACACTTGCTTGATCGCTGCGTGCCCTTCGACCACGAGCTGGCAGCATGACTTTGTTTCACTCTACACTTACAACTATTAACTCTACTGACTCTCTCACTACTTGGCACGTCTACTCTCACTTAACTATCGAACTACTCACTGGTACTCTTAAACTTCTGGGCTACCACCTCGTAGATTTTTGGCTTTCACTACCTACTTGACACAGGTGCCATCTTTTCTTTCTCCTTTGGCTTGGTCTACTTGAGCTACAACTTTGTGGACACATGCACATCGCTAGGCTTTTCACTGCAACCTCTCTGCCCTCTTACATTCGCACTGTCTTATACTTTCTTGATTAGTGTGCTAGGTCTCGCTAACTGCTGCTTCTGTCAGCACTCACAATGCTGTATTCTGCTTACTCACGACTAAACAGGAATTTTCTGTAGGCTGAACCTCATTACTACTGTCATCTACTGCCACGTGTGCTTTTTTGTGTGTCACTACATATCCTTTGTTACTTACTCCTTTTCTCCTCTTGCTGCGAATCTTAGCAAGGCTGCTCCACTTATGCCTACTCTCTATCTCACAACATTTTCATACTTTCTGGTATGACTTACTACGTTCTCTTGCCACTGGCGTAACACTGGTTTGTCGCCTACTCTAAGCGCTTCATTTTTACTTTCCTGAGCCTAAGACTCTATGACTATATCATCACACTCTTTGGCTCTCCAGGTAACTCTGACTACTCGAAACCTTCTGCACGTCTCACTCTGGCACTCACTTACTCGCTCTGAGTCTCATTTCTGACTATGTATCTTTTCTCTCATCACAGTTCTTGGTCAAGTGAGGCTTGGCCTATTGGATCACTTAAACAATACTACCCTAGGGTCACTCTGCTACTTTATTCGTTCCACTACTGCTATCTTATGACAGACACTTTCTGTGCGCTGGGGGCTGGTGGGATGAGTACCGACTGCTACTAGGAGGCTCCATCTTCAAACTCCCTCTCTGGCCTTCATTGGGAATGCACCAGTACCTTCCTCGCAAGTGCGCACTAAACTTGGCTCCACTATTAGTCCTATCATCACTTACTACTGTTTACAGACAGGATTGTTTACACACATTTGTACACAGGTATTTGGACTAACAATCCTCACCACGACCTACATCTATTTCCACATGCTCTCCTACACTGCTTATATCCTACCTACAGCTCACACACTTGGACTCTCAAGACTCTCATCTCACTGTTCAGCCACTACTCACTTCTCAATACTTCTACGATCGCGCCCCCTTCTCACTCTACACCTTTACACAACACTACTTACTGTCTCGCGCCCCCATGGGGATAGATCCCTCGTGTTGTAAGGGACAACCCTCGGCTGGACTCATAGGAGCCAAACAGTTGGGGCTGCAGCTTCAGGTAAATATCCAATAGTCATATCATTGATGGGTCTAGCAAAAGAGAATTAGACCAGACATAAGTGTTATCTAAATGTTTAACAAACATTTGAGAAGCAGAAAAATAGCTAAGAATGGCTGCAGAACAAATAAATAAATAAACAAACAAGTGTGATTATTCATTACAGGGAGTTTTCAGTTCTCCTTGACACCCTCCTTTTCAAATTCCTGTGTGACAGATTGGGTCTGTAAAAAAAAAAAGTTAACCCTTGACCAGCCATGGCAATACGGAAAGTTTATATTGTAAATATTGAAACTTGGTAAAAAAAAAAGGGGTACATTGATAACACCAGGTTGCTTTATTATTTTAGCATGCCATGGTGTTAAAGGAAGTGCATGGCAGAAAGTGTTAGTGTTCTAAGGCGGTAGACATGAAGGTGTATTGCACTGTCGAGTGAACAGTGTCAGAGAATCATTGGCCTTCAGCATCGGCGCTTCCCTGTGCGCCTGCGGGGAAGAGCAGCGCAGTGGCGCACACGGGTGTGCAATGCGGCGGGTATGCGCACACGGATGCGCGAATCAGCGGGTCCGCGCACATATCGGTATGGTCTGGCGCACGTTACTGCGCGAACCAGTTCAAACGACTTGTGCGCATGCGCACCACCTGACCACTTGACTGGCCTATAAAAGGCATCCCTGTGCTCTGTGTCTTTGCTGGTTTGTCTTCTCAGCTCCTGTGTTCCTTGTGTTCCTGTGCCTAATCTTCTGACACCTGCCTGTTGTGACCTGGATTGTACCTGACTACCCCTGAACTTCTCCTGTGTTTGCCCCCCTGGCTTGTCTCTTGGATATCATTCTGCCTGCTTACCTGTGTTTGACCCTTGGCCTGCCTCCTGGACTTTGCCTCTGCCTCTTCCGTGTGTTTTGACGATTCGGATCCATGGACTGTCTTCCTGTGTATGACCTGGCTTGCCATCGGACTCTGATTCTCTCCTTGGTGTTTAAACCCCTGCCAGGCATTCACTCTCAACCAGTTCAACCACCCTGCATGGGCTCCTGTTCTTCAGCAATACAGCTGCATACACCTGCTGGCGACCCGTGCTCCTTTGTGCTCTGTACCTGCTGTTCCACCCTCAGGGGTACTGGGCACCCAGCTGCAAGGGAAGCCGCTCTCAGCACTTCGGCCCTGGTGAGTACCTGATAAACAGATTGTAAAATGATTAAGTGGCTTGAGGAATGTGAGAAAAGAAAAGGCTGAGGATGTTTTGATTATTTTAAATGTGTCTAGTCCAGAAACAGTATGTGACTGATTGCTAATTTTACTGCCATAAGGAAACGAGGATTTGAATGGAATTTGCTAAGAGAAGTGTGTAATAATATTATGGCTCAGAGAGAGGAGAGAAGGGAGTACAACAGACTTGATGTTTTTATAGCACAAAAAAGATGGTCGAGAAGGTGTTTCTCGGAAACAAGAAAATGCAGATTGCCTGACAGAGGTAGCAGAAGAGAGGGGGCAGCATTAACCCTTTGAGCACACAGAGGTTACTTTGTGCATCTGTGAAAACATTAGGACTTTCGTTCAGAATGAAAGTCTGAATTATAGTCTTAACCGCTTCCCGACCGCCTCCTGTAGATATACGTCAACAGAATGGCACGGGCAGGCAAAAGCACGTACCTGTACGTCCCCTTTAATTTGCCTGCCCGGGGGGCGCGCGCGTGACCCGGTCGGGAGCTCCGTGACCACGGCCGCGGGACCAGCGGACCCGATCGCCGCTGGTATCCCGCGATCGGGTTACGGAGCTGAAGAACGGGGAGAGGTCTATGTAAACAAACCTCTCCCCGCGCTTCCTACACTGACTGTCAGTGATCGGCGGTTCCCTGTCATCGGGAACGCCGATCAATGACGTCAGACGTACAGCCACGCCCCCCTACTGTAAAAAAAAACACAACACGTCACACTGACTCCTCCCCCGCCCCCTAGTGGTTAACCCCCTAACTACAACTGTCATTTACATAGGAATCAGTGCTATTTAAATAGCAGTGATTGCTGTATAAATGACAAATGTCCCAAAAATGTGTCAAAAATGTCCGATGTGTCCGCCAAAATGTCGCAGTCACAATAAAAATCACTGATCGCCGCCATTACTAATAAAAAAAAAAATATTAATAAAAATGCTATAAAACTATCCCCTATTTTGTAAACGCTATAACTTTTGCGCAAACTAATCAATAATCGCTAATTGCGATTTTTTTTACCAAAAATATGTAGAAGAATACGTATCGGCCTAAACTGAGGAAAAAAAATGTTTTTTTATATATTTTTTGGGGATATTTATTATAGCAAAAAGTAAAAAATATTGCATTTTTTTTCAAAATTGTCGCCCTATTTTTGTTTATAGCGCAAAAAATAAAAACCGCAGGGGGCGATCAAATACCACCAAAAGAAAGCTCTATTTGTGGGAAAAAAAGGACGCCAATTTTGTTTTGGAGCCACGTCGCATGACCGCGCAATTGTTAGTTAAAGCGACGCAGTGCCGAATTGCAAAAAGGGGCCTGGTCCTTTGGCTGCCAATTGGTCCGGGGCTGAAGTGGTTAAAGTAAATATTTCTTTGATATGTTACTTTTAGAATTCACAGACTTTCAACTGTGAAGTGTTAATGATTCAATGCTGTTTATATTGGGTACATTTATAAAGTTAAAAAGGCTAAGTTCTGAATCAGAATATGTGTTTAAAAAAAAAAAAGGGGAGGTTCTGTTTTAGGACCCTGTGAATTTCATTTGGGACCAGAGAATACGGGGAACAATACAAAAGGAGGTTCAAGTTTTCTTAAATTCTGCTAAAATATTGGGGTCTGAGGAAAAATATTCAGAAATATATGTGTGTATGCATATATGAATATACATTGAATCTATATGTCAAATAATGAAAATGCCTGGAAACATTTTATGTCTGCATACTTGGTGGACTTATATTTGAACAAATGAAAGAATATTGTTTATAACAACTCCAAGGTAAGGAAGGCGTTTGGTAGTTTGACCTGTGATTCTGTGTTCATTCATGTTAGGTAAAGAGTATCCATTTTCCCCAGCTCCAATTCTAGTGCAGACATAACACCCCCCACCCCCCTCCTTCTACACAACTGAAGAATGAGGCGAGTTCCTTTTTATGGGGTGGGGGTCTACTGATCACATGAATGAGTACAAAATTGAACCTTTAGAGGTATTTTTGAGTTTAGAACATTAAATTAAGGTATAAAAAAAAATGTAGACTACACAGTCTTTTAGAGACAAAGAAACAAATGATGCCCTTCCTGGGTATGACAAACCTTTTGAACAAACAGTAGACTAAAGGGAAGGACACATGACATCAGTACTTACACAGTCATATGGTGGGCACTAGAGGCCGATTGTTTACTACTCTATAAAATTAGACAGTGTAAGTGGAGCACTTCCACCCTGTGTACAGGCAGTGGTAGCTGCAGCTGAAGCAGTTAAGGCCTCAGCATTTACAGTGCTATATCACCCGCTGACACTCAAGGTACCGCATGTAGTGTCTGTTATCCTTTTACAACAAGATATCACATTTAAGCGCAGCACTGCACCCTTTTTTGTATGACAATACTCTTGACACAACCTCACTTAACAATACAGAGGTGTACTACATTAAACCCATCCACACTACTAAATCTGGATGGCACAAATGCAACTGGATATGCAGTAGTGACACAGGATGACATTTTGGAAGCTAGGCTACTACCAAAACATTATTCAGCACAAGTAGCAGAACTTGTAGCACTGACAAGAGCATGCATACTATCAGAAGGAAAATCTGTAACCATACACACTGACAGTCAATATGCCTTTAAAACAGTACAACAATGGTAAAATAGGGGGATGGTCACCTCCAGTGGTAAACCAATTTCACACATGGACTTCATTCTAGAACTCCTAGATGCAATACAGTTACCAAAAGAGCTTGCAATCTGCAAATGTCAAGCACACACAAAATATACGGACCCCATCTCAAAGGGAAACAAAAGGGCAGATGAAGCTGCCAAAGTAGCGGCACAAGAAACACATCAAATAATGACAGAACAGGAAATCATAGCGATAGATCATACAGTCCTTACTGATATGCAGCAGAATGCACCCCCCCCCCGGGAAAAACAATATTGGAAAACAAAGGGTTGCACAATAATAAATAACATTTACACATCACCTAAAGGGAAACCGGTATTGCCAAAGTCCTTATTTATGGATTTTATTGAATTAGACAAATGTGAAAGGAAGAAATATTGTTTGGTAATCATGGGCACCCTGGCCGAATGGGTAGAGATATTCTCGACAGGAAGTGCAGATGCACAGACAGTGGTAATAGACCCCATTTTGTAAATAAATCTATACAACATTTGACAGAAGTGATGGGAATTCAAGTGAAATACCATTGTGCCTATCATCCCCAATCAACTGGATTGATGGAAAGACATAATGACATTCTAAAAAGCAAACTGAGAAAAGCTATGGAAAGAAACAGGTAAAAATTGGATATACTGCCTACTAGTAGCAGTGACCCGTATGCATATCACACCCACGAAAGAAGGTTTAAGCCCATTTGAAATGATACATGGAAGGCCATATAATATACAGTGGTGTGAAAAAGTGTTTGCCCCCTTCCTCATTTCCTGTTCCTTTGCATGTTTGTCACACTTAAGTGTTTCGGAACATCAAACCAATTTAAACAATAGTCAAGGACAACACAAGTAAACACAAAATGCAATTTGTAAATGAAGGTGTTTATTATTAAAGGTGAAAAAAAATCCAAACCATCATGGCCCTGTGTGAAAAAGTGATTGCCCCCTAAACCTAATAACTGGTTGGGCCACCCTTAGCAGCAACAACTGCAACCAAGCGTTTGCGATAACGTGCAATGAGGCTTTTACAGCGTCCTGGAGGAATTTTGGCCCACTCATCTTTGCAGAATTGTCCTAATTCAGTTACATTAGAGGGTTTTCGAGCATGAACGGCCTTTTTAAGGTCATACCACAACATCTCAATAGGATTCAGGTCAGGACTTTGGCTAGGCCACTCCAAAGTCTTCATTTTGTTTTTCTTCAGCCATTCGGTGGTGGACTTGCTGGTGTGTGTTTAGGATCATTGTCCTGCTGCAGAACCCAAGTTCGTTTCAGCTTGAGTACACGAACAGATGGTCGGACATTCTCCTTCAGGATCTCTTGGTAGACAGCAGAATTCATAGTTCCTTTTATCACGGCAAGTCTTCCAGGTCCTGAAGCAGCAAAACAGCCCCAGACCATCACACTACCACCACCATATTTTACTGTTGGTACAATGTTCTTTTTCTGAAATGCAGTGTTCCTTCTACGCCAAATATACTTGGACACACACCTTCCAAAGAGTTCCACTTTTGTCTATTCGGTCCACAGAATGTTGTCCCAAAAGTCTTGGGGATCATCAAGATGTGTTGTGGAGAAATTGAGACGAGCTTTAATGTTCTTTTTGCTCAGCAGTGGTTTTCTCCTTGGAACTCTGCCATGCAGGCCATTTTTGCCCAGTCTTTTCCTGATGGTGGAGGCATGAACGCTGACCTTAACTGAGGCAAGTGAGGCCTGCAGTTCCTTGGACGTTGTTGTGGGGTCTTTTGTGACCTCTTGGATGAGTCGTCGCTGCGCTCTTGGGGTAATTTTGGGCGGCCGGCCACTCCTGGGAAGGTTCACCACTGTTCCATGTCTTCGCCATTTGTGGATAATGGCTCTCACTGTGGTTCGCTGGATTCCCAAAGCTTTGGAAATGGCTTTATAACCCTTTCCAGACTGATAGATCTCAATTACTTTCTTTCTCAATTGTTCCTGAATTTCTTTGGGTCTCGGCAGGATGTGTAGCTTTTAAGGATCTTCTGGTGGACCTTACTGTGTCAAGCAGCTCCTATTTAAGTGATGCCTTGATTGTGAACAGGTGTGGCAATAATCAGGCCTGGGTGTGGCTAGAGAAATTGAACTCAGGTGTGGACAACCACAGTTATAGTATGTGTTTTAACAAGGGGGGCAATCACTTTTTCACACAGGGCCATGATGGTTTGGATTTTTTTTCACCTTTAATAATAAACACCTTCATTTACAAATTGCATTTTGTGTTTACTTGTGTTGTCCTTGACTATTGTTTAAATTGGTTTGATGTTCCGAAACACTTAAGTGTGACAAACATGCAAAGGAACAGGAAATGAGGAAGGGGGCAAACACTTTTTCACACCACTGTTTATTTTTTTTCCCTTCCATATACAAATTGCATTTTGTGTGTTTACTTGTGTTGTCCTTGACTATTGTTTAAATTGGTTTGATGTTCCGAAACACTTAAGTGTGACAAACATGCAAAGGAACAGGAAATGAGGAAGGGGGCACACACTAGCAGAATACATGTCTAGGTTGTTAAGACAAAGACGTACTAACGATTTTGGTTCTGTCCTAAAAGGTCCAATTCAAAAAGATGAAAAGGTGCATGTGGGAGATTAGGTCCTGGTAAAAGTAATAAAAAGAAAAACATTGGCACTCACCTAAGTGGGAGGGACCGTATCAAGTTCTTCTCACCACTCCCACGGCTATAAGGATAGCAGAGAGGTCTACCTGGATTCACCAGTCCCATTGTAAAAAGGTTTTACAGGCAGAATAGGGCCAGTTGGCTGCAAGAGGTCCAGAAAATCCGGCTACAAAGGGAGGTCTTGCACAAGGTGGGGCTTGTCTCAAACCGGTGAAGTCTCCCCTCCCAACTCCCCTATGCGCTGGAACTCTGTAGCTGGTTAGGATGAAAGGGACAGTAATTATCCTTGGGTTACTGGTGACTCTGGGAGAGGCATCCATAAGAGGGGGTAGACAGTATGGAAGAGAAGAGGAACCTTTGGATTGGGAAAGAACAGGAAAAGCATTGAATTTAACCTTTTATAGAAGGAATAATTAGCACTATACTGGTAGACTTTTGTCAGATTGCAGATTGTGGGGATACAACTGGGGCTAGAGGACTTCTATGGGCAGATACATATATTTGCTGGCTCTGGAATAGGGCAAGATCTCAAGCATGGGATCAGGCCCTGTGGACCACAGCACATCAAGATTGGGGGTATAATCAACCAGGGGCTAAAAAGAGTGGAATAAAAGGAAGACTCATAATTACAAAAGCGGCCAACTCCCACTGCACAAATAGTAAGAACTGTAACCAACTATTAATAACATTAAAGGAGCCGAGGAAGGAAGATCAGCGGTTGTATTCTATGGGAGCATGGGTGTCAGGAACTGATCCCTCAGTCAAATTTTTTCCTCAAGGTATTACCACCCAATAAAATCAGACAACAGGAAAAGGTAGACCCAAAAGGGAAAGAAGAAGGCCATACTAAAATAGAAGTTCTGAGTGAAACTATAAGATTTACTAACCTAACAATAGACGATGCCATAGCTTTAGAGACGGGTTATCAAGAAAGCAATGAGTGGTTGAGGTACACGGTTAAAACTCAAAAAAAAAAAAGAAAACTGTTTAGTTTGTGCCGAAGCAAGACCACTGTCACGTTCCGGGTATGGCGGGGAACAGGCGGTGGAACCCCTATGTCAATGAGGCGATAGCACGGTTTGTATTGGAGGACCGGTTCTAATGTTACTACTGGTTTTCACCAGAGCCCGCCGCAAGGCGGGATGGACTTGCTGCGGCGGTAGCAACCAGGTCGTGCCTTCCAATAGCAACTCGACCCCACTGACAGCTGAGACAGGCGCAGTACACAAGGATAATGCAGAGGCAAGGTCGGACGTAGCAAAAGGTCAGGGCAGGTAGCAAAGGTTCGTAGTCGGGGGCAACGGCAGAGGTCTGGATACACAGTAGGAGCAAAACACAAAACACGCTTTCACTGGGCACTATAGGCAACACAAGATCCGGCAAATGACAGGAAGGGGAAGTGGATTAATAAAGGAAAGGGTGAAGCATGATTGGACCAGGCACAAACAATTGTGTACTGGCCCTTTAAGAGAAGGAAGGAGCCGCGCGCGCGCGCCTGGAGAGAGGAGGCGAGAGCGCAGGGGGAGGTAGGCGGAAGGGCCGGCGGGGACGAGCCAGCAGAGCGGGATGCGATCCACGGGCGGACCGGGGGCGCCGCGTGGATCGCATCCCAGATACAGAACAGCGCCCACGGCCAGGGGAGCCGGCCGGGGCGTTGCAGGAGGACAGGCGCCGTGAGCGCTCCGGGAAGGACGGGGCACCCGGAGCGCTCGGCGTTACAGTACCCCCCCCCCCTTGGGTCTCCCCCTCTTCTTGGGCCTCCCCCTCCTCCTGGAACCCAAGAACCTGAGGATGAGATCCTTGTCAATGATGTTACCCTCAGGTTCCCAGGACCTCTCCTCAGGACCACAATTCTCCCAGTCAACAAGATAGAAGCGTTTACATCGGATGGTTCTAGAGGCGAGGATCTCTTTAACGGAGAAGATGCACGACCACCCATATGGTAGTGTGGCCGTGGGAAGGAGGAAGGTCCGTGATGAAGTCCATAGCTATGTGGCCCCAAGGTCGTTCAGGCACAGGCAGAGGGTGAAGAAGGCCAGCAGGCTTTTGGTGAGGGGTCTTGTCTCGAGCACATATAGTACAGGCCTGTACGAAGTCCGTCACATCCTTTTTTAAGGAGGGCCACCAATAATACCTGGAAATCAGTTGGAAGGATTTCTTGATTCCAGGATGACCAGCGAGATGAGAGGAGTGACCCCATTTGAGGATCTGAAGACGAAGACTTGGAGGGACCAAGGTTTTCCCAGAAGGAACTTGCAGCAAGGAGGCAGGAGCAGAAGAGACCAGACACTCAGGGGGTACAATGTGTTGTACAGGAGACTCAGACTCAGAAGAATCGGTGGAACGTGATAGGGCGTCAGCCCTGACATTCTTGTCTGCAGGACGGAAATGGATCTCGAAGTTGAAGCGGGCAAAAAACAACGACCACCTAGCTTGGCGTGGGTTTAATCGTTGGGCGGATTGGAGGTAAGAAAGATTTTTGTGATCCGTGAAGATCGTGATGAGGTGAACGGACCCCTCAAGGAGATGTCTCCATTGCTCAAGTGCTAGCTTAATGGCCAGTAATTCACGGTCTCCGATGGAGTAGTTCTTTTCAGGAGGAGAGAAGGTCTTGGAGAAGAAACCACAGGTGACGTTCTTGCCCTTGGGGTCTTTCTGAAGAAGCACAGCTCCTGCTCCCACAGAGGAGGCATCGACTTCCAGGAGAAACGGTTTGCGAGGATCGGGCCTGGACAGGACGGGTGCAGAGGCAAAGACAGATTTGAGGTGGTTAAAGGCCTCCTCAGCTGGAGGGGGCCAGGACCTAGGATTAGCATCCTTTTTGGTTAATGCCACAATAGGTGCGACAATGGTGGAGAAGTGAGGGATGAACTGGCGATAGTAATTGGCAAATTCAAGGAAACGCTGGATGGACCGTAGTCCGGTAGGACGTGGCCAGTTCAAGACGGCAGAAAGCTTCTCCGGGTCCATTTGGAGGCCTTGTCCAGAGACCAAGTAACCTAGGAAGGGAAGACTGCAACGTTCAAAGAGACATTTCTCTAGTTTGGCATAAAGATGGTTCTCCCGAAGCCGTTGGAGCACTTGACGGACCTGAAGACGGTGTTCCTCCAAGCTGGCGGAAAAAATCAGGATATCATCCAGATAGACAATGACGCAGGAGTATAGTAAGTCTCTGAAAATCTCATTCACGAAGTCTTGGAAGACCGCCGGGGCATTGCATAAACCGAAGGGCATGACGAGGTACTCGAAGTGTCCGTCACGGGTGTTAAAGGCGGTTTTCCACTCATCGCCTTTACGGATACGGATGAGATTATATGCGCCCCGGAGGTCCAATTTGGTGAAGATTTTTGCACCACGCAAACGATCAAAAAGTTCAGAGATAAGGGGCAGCGGGTAGCGATTTTTTATCGTGATCTTGTTAAGACCACGATAGTCAATGCAGGGACGTAAGGACCCGTCTTTTTTGGCGACAAAGAAGAATCCAGCTCCAGCAGGGGAGGAAGACTTGCGGATGAAACCTCTTTTGAGGTTCTCCTGGACGTACTCCATCATAGCTTTAGTCTCCGGGATGGAGAGAGGGTAGGTCCTGCCACGGGGCGGCGTGGTCCCAGGAAGAAGATCGATAGGACAATCGAAGAGTCTATGTGGCGGCAAGGTCTCAGCTTGTTTTTTGCAAAAAACGTCAGCAAAGTCCCTGTAAGGTTTAGGGAGACTAGACCGAGAGGTAGCGATGAAAGCTTGCCTAGTGGGTACCGCTTTGAGGCAATGCCTGTGGCAGGAGGGACCCCAACTTTTGAGGTCCCCCGAGGTCCAGTCGAGGGTAGGGGAATGTAGCCGGAGCCAGGGTAGGCCCAAAAGGATCTCAGAGGTGCAGTTGGGCAATACAAAAAAGTCTATCTTTTCATGATGGAGAACTCCAATTCTCATGAGGAGAGGTTCGGTGCGGTAACGCACGACGCAGTCCAGATTTTGACCATTTACCGAGGAGATAAAAAATGGCTTGACAAGACCAGTGACTGGAATATTAAATTTGTCGATGAGTGAGGCTTCAATGAAGTTTCCTGCAGAACCAGAATCCAAAAAAGCCACGGCGGAAAAAGAGGACTTCTTGGGCAAAGAAAACTTTGCTGGAACAGTCAGACGTGGAGAGGAAGAGTCCACACCTAGCAACACCTCTCCCACGTTAGCTAGGTGCGAGCGTTTCCCTGACGCTGAGGGCGGATAGAGCAATCCTTTAAGAAATGGTCAGGACTGGCGCAATACAGGCACAGATTATGGTCTCGGCGGCGGGTCCTCTCTTGTGTGGTCAGGCGTGACCGATCTACTTGCATAGCCTCCTCAGCGGGAGGCGCAGGTACGGGTTGTAGAGGATTCTGGAAGAGAGGTGCCAGGCGAGGAAACCACCTGACGCGACCAGAGTCCTTTTCTTGGCGTAGCTCAAGGCGTCTCTCGGCATAACGCATGTCAATGCGGGTGGCCAGCTGGATGAGTTCAGACAGAGTGGCAGGAATTTCTCGAGCAGCCAGCACATCTTTGACGTGGCTGGATAGACCCTTTTTGAAGGTCGCGCAAAGAGCCGCATTGTTCCAGGAGAGTTCGGATGCCAGGGTGCGGAATTGAATGGCATAATCGCCCACAGAAGAATCTCCCTGGACCAGGTTCAGGAGAGCCGTCTCGGCAGAGGAGGCCCGGGCTGGCTCCTCGAAGACACTGCGAACTTCGGAAAAGAAGGCTGGAATAGAAGCTGTGGCAGGATCGCCACGGTCCCAAAGCGGTGTAGCCCAGGCTAGGGCCTTATCTGAAAGCAGGCTAACCACGAACGCCACTTTAGACCGTTCGGAGGGGAGCTGGTCAGACAACATCTCCAGATGGAGGGAGCACTGGGATAGGAACCCTCGGCATAGCTTAGGATCCCCATTGAACTTGTCAGGTAGGGACAGGCGGACCCTAGCAGCAGCAACTCGTGGAGAAGATGTAGGAGCTGGCGGTGGGGGCGGTAGAAGCTGTTGTAGCATAGCAGTCAACTGCGCCAATTGCTGTCCCTGTTGAGCGACCACCGTGGTCAGATCCGAGAGGCTTGGCAGAGGGACGTCAGCGGGTTCCATGGCCGGATCTACTGTCACGTTCCGGGTATGGCAGGGAACAGGCGGTGGAACCCCTATGTCAATGAGGCGATAGCACGGGTTGTATTGGAGGACCGGTTCTAATGTTACTACTGGTTTTCACCAGAGCCCGCCGCAAGGCGGGATGGACTTGCTGCGGCGGTAGCAACCAGGTCGTGTCTTCCAATAGCAACTCGACCCCACTGACAGCTGAGACAGGCGCGGTACACAAGGATAAGGCAGAGGCAAGGTCGGACGTAGCAAAAGGTCAGGGCAGGTAGCAAAGGTTCGTAGTCGGGGGCAACGGCAGAGGTCTGGATACACAGTAGGAGCAAAACACGCTTTCACTGGGCACTATAGGCAACACAAGATCCGGCAAATGACAGGAAGGGGAAGTGGATTAATAAAGGAAAGGGTGAAGCATTATTGGACCAGGCACAGACAATTGTGTACTGGCCCTTTAAGAGAAGGAAGGAGCCGCACGCACGCGCCTGGAGAGAGGAGGCGAGTGCGCAGGGGCAGGTAGGCGGAAGGGCCGGCGGGGACGAGCCAGCAGAGCGGGATGCGATCCACAGGCGGACCGGGGGCGCCGTGTGGATCGCATCCCAGATACAGAACAGCGCCCACGGCCAGGGGAGCCGGCCGGGGCGCTGCAGGAGGGCAGGCGCCGTGAGCGCTTCGGGAAGGACGGGGCACCCGGAGCGCTCGGCGTTACAACCACATTTAGCAACAGTTCCTTTTCCTCTAGATCGCAATACAGATCCAAAAGGTTTAAAATGTATGTTGCGATTATATAATAAGAGCTATAAACCTGAAACAAATTCTACCTGTCACACATTGAGTTTATTTCCCCAGTAAAGAGACCTCAGATACCTCCGGCGGTTACTGCTTATCCGGGCAATTTTACTTGTTTTGCACTCCCAGGGAACCGTAGCGGGGTGGATCTTGGGTCATTACCCGATGACTACTGTGTGGAGAGGATTAACATAGACAACGGTGACTGGGTTGAACATGACATTCAGAGAGCTGACATCTGGTGGATGTGTGGGGATAAGAAACTGCAAGCTAATCCCAAGGGGATTGTGCTATGGTCCAGCTGGCTATGCCCCTGAGGATTCTGTCAGAACACCCATGGACTAAGTCACCAACGGTATCGGAAGGACACCTCTCCCATGGGGTCATTTGACTCTCAGATCTACATAGATGAGATTGGGGTTCCTCGTGGGGTGCCGGATGAGTTTAAGGCCAGGAATCAGGTGACAGCTGGGTTTAAGTCTCTTCTCTGGTGGGTGACTATAAACAAAAATGTTGACTGGATTAACTATATATATTATAACCAACAACGATTTGTAAACTATACTACGGATGCTGTGAAGGGCCTAGCCGAACAGTTGGCCCCCACATCTCTAATGGCATGGCAGAACCGAATGGCTTTAGTTATGGTCCTAGCTGAAAGAGGAGGGGTATGCAAAATGTTTGGTAGCATGTGTTGCACCTTTATCCCTAACAATACAGCTCCTGGAGGGACCGTGACCAAAGCCTTGGAAGGACTGACTGCTCTATCGAATGAATTAGCGAAAAACTCAAGTATCAATGATCCATTCACAAACTGGCTTGAAGGATTGTTCGGTAAATGGACTGGACTTATCACAGGCTTTGGCTGTTTTGGTCACTTGTGGATGCTGCTGCATTCCCTGTATTTGAGGACTTTCACAAAAACTGATTGAAACTGCCGTCTCAAGAACAATGTATCAAACCCTTCCTACCTCTGAGGAGATCTACAGTGGTGTGAAAAAGTGTTTGCCCCCTTCCTCATTTCCTGTTCCTTTGCATGTTTGTCACACTTAAGTGTTTCGGAACATCAAACCAATTTAAACAATAGTCAAGGACAACACAAGTAAACACAAAATGCAATTTGTAAATGAAAGTGTTTATTATTAAAGGTGAAAAAAAATCCAAACCATCATGGCCCTGTGTGAAAAAGTGATTGCCCCCCTTGTTAAAACATACTATAACTGTGGTTGTCCACACCTGAGTTCAATTTCTCTAGCCACACCCAGGCCTGATTATTGCCACACCTGTTCACAATCAAGGCATCACTTAAATAGGAGCTGCTTGACACAGTAAGGTCCACCAGAAGATCCTTAAAAGCTACACATCATGCCGAGACCCAAAGAAATTCAGGAACAATTGAGAAAGGAAAGTAATTGAGATCTATCAGTCTGGAAAGGGTTATAAAGCCATTTCCAAAGCTTTGGGAATCCAGCGAACCACAGTGAGAGCCATTATCCACAAATGGCGAAGACATGGAACAGTGGTGAACCTTCCCAGGAGTGGCCGGCCGCCCAAAATTACCCCAAGAGCACAGCGATGACTCATCCAAGAGGTCACAAAAGACCCCACAACAACATCCAAGGAACTGCAGGCCTCACTTGCCTCAGTTAAGGTCAGCGTTCATGCCTCCACCATCAGGAAAAGACTGGGCAAAAATGGAGAAAACCACTGCTGAGCAAAAAGAACATCAAAGCTCGTCTCAATTTCTCCACAACACATCTTGATGATCCCCAAGACTTTTGGGACAACATTCTGTGGACCGATGAGACAAAAGTGGAACTCTTTGGAAGGTGTGTGTCCAAGTATATCTGGCGTAGAAGGAACACTGCATTTCAGAAAAAGAACATTATACCAACAGTAAAATATGGTGGTGGTAGTGTGATGGTCTGGGGCTGTTTTGCTGCTTCAGGACCTGGAAGACTTGCCGTGATAAAAGGAACTATGAATTCTGCTGTCTACCAAGAGATCCTGAAGGAGAATGTCCGACCATCTGTTCGTGTACTCAAGCTGAAACGAACTTGGGTTCTGCAGCAGGACAATGATCCTAAACACACCAGCAAGTCCACCACCGAATGGCTGAAGAAAAACAAAATGAAGACTTTGGAGTGGCCTAGCCAAAGTCCTGACCTGAATCCTATTGAGATGTTGTGGTATGACCTTAAAAAGGCCGTTCATGCTCGAAAAACCCTCTAATGTAACTGAATTAGGACAATTCTGCAAAGATGAGTGGGTCAAAATTCCTCCAGGACGCTGTAAAAGCCTCATTGCACGTTATCGCAAACGCTTGGTTGCAGTTGTTGCTGCTAAGGGTGGCCCAACCAGTTATTAGGTTTAGGGGGCAATCACTTTTTCACACAGGGCCATGATGGTTTGGATTTTTTTTCACCTTTTAATAATAAACACCTTCATTTACAAATTGCATTTTGTGTTTACTTGTGTTGTCCTTGACTATTGTTTAAATTGGTTTGATGTTCCGAAACACTTAAGTGTGACAAACATGCAAAGGAACAGGAAATGAGGAAGGGGGCAAACACTTTTTCACACCACTGTATGTGGACATTGAAGCTCAACTTAATGACATACAGTCCGAAAGTGTATAACACAGGGACTATCATCGAAATGTGTTGAGATAAAATAGTCACACAAAGAGGAGGGAATGTTAGAAAAGTTTTAAATGTTTATTGTGTGACTATTTGAAAAACAATAACCCTGAGACAGATTTTTAATCCCACTTGTGAGCACTTTGTATTAACTCGCTATATCGTTTGCTTTAACTAACTCCACAGTAAGTCTTAGGATGATTAAGCTTAACTAAATATGGTAGCATAAGATTGTACAGGAAACACTAATTAGCCAAATAAAGTACCACCTTGTACCAGGATGCTATCTGTGTTTCCTCAGCCAATAGAAGCGTAGAGGCTGTAGGTATTAGGAGGGGGGGATACATTCCTTTGTGTGATTCTTGCTGTGTCCTTTGGCTTGTAGAGATCACCCTTTTGTGTTACACATCTGGAATAAATTGTCTACGTCTCAATACATCTGGAGTTTGACTGATCACAACAGAAGAATAAACCTAACACAAAAATAATGGAAAATCAGCTCTGGCAGTGAAAGGGTTAATGTGAGCTAGATGGGATCACTCTGCTGTGGTCACACTCTAAACATTAGAGCTCCCCCTAGCTGCAGCCTGGTAATAACATTGCTAGGAGGTCTATTCATTTATCTGCTACATACTTCCCATCTTTATATAAACGTCTCCTGATATTTAGGGCTCTATTCATAAATAATTTACATAATAATTCACCCAATGAATGTACATGTACATTCCTTTTGTGTGAATGAGGGGAAAATTGAGTTTAATTGGTAATTTGCTGGTTGAATAATTTCCATTGATTTAAAATAGAAAATACTACATTTGCCACTAGCTGGAGATAATTGCTATTATACTTAGCACCATCTAAAGCCTAAACATAGTATTTCTCATTTTAAATCAATGGTTAGTCTAATAGTGTTGGCTTATTTAAGTTCTATCCTTCAGTGTGTACTGTACTGATAAGTGTATGAGTATGATCTCAGGTATTAGTATGAAGACATGTCTGATGAAGGAGACTAAGAGGTCTATTTTTCAAAAAAAATATATTAGACTAATGTGACAATCATTCATCCAGCTGTTACAATTTCTGGCTGTGTGTGAACACAGTGATTTCCTATGATCATCGGCTCCATCTAGTGGCCATAATCTGGTATTTTTCCTCACAAAGTGCAATACTACATTATGGTCATTAGATGGAGTCAAGGAAATCAGAGTATGAAATAAAATACGGCCAATATTCATCATGGCTGGATGAATGCCGGTCATAACCATTCAACTTTTTTTTTTTTTAATTAGACCTCTTAGTCTTTGTGAAATCTTCCACCACAAAATGTACTCAGCCAATGAGAGGTAATGACTCCATTTTTATTTTTCTCCTGCTATCAATGGCCAACACGGTACAACACTTCATCCATGTCTTTGGTGATCTCTGATCTCCTTATGAACTGTTTCTTACATGATGGAGATCAGCCATGGAGTATATCTGAGGTGTATATCAGGGTGTGCTTCTTCCCCACATGAGAGCTGTGATGTCCAGCAACATTCATATAGAAGACATTTCCCGCACTCAAGGCACTAATACACCTCGAGGGTTGTGTGAGATCCCTGATGTACAGGAAGACAGCACTTCAGTGAGAAACAATTCCCTCACTCAGGACAGGTATACGGCTTCTCCCCCGTGTGAGATCTCTGATGTCTGTAAAACACCGCACTCGGGACAAAAATACGGCTTCTTCCCGGTGTGAGATCTCTGATGCACATTAAGATCGTATTTACAAGGGAAACACTTCCCGCACTCAGCACAGGAATACGGCTTCTCCCCTGTGTGAGATCTCTGATGTTGGTAAAGATTGGACATCTGTGAAAAACATTTCCCACACTCGGGACAGGAATACGGTTTCTCCCCGGTGTGAGATCTCTGATGCACATTAAGATCGTATTTACAACGGAAACACTCCCCGCACTCAGTACAGGAAAAGCTCTTCTCTGTCGGAAGGACGGCACCATCCCTCACAGTCTGAGGTTCCTCAGGATAAGAGGAATACGATGGTCCATCTACACTGTGTGGTGCCGGATGGACATTTGAGGTAGTCGGGTTTTCTCCTGGACTATACTGTGTGATGTCCTCATCTTCTACTTTACAGTCTGGAGACAAAGTGAGACAATCCTCTGAGGTTTTCCTCATCTCCCGTCCATCTACTAAAATAGAAATAAAAAGATTATTACTAGACATGAGCAGATTGGTTCCCCTAAACCAGGACTCCGCCCACATCAGGCAGCTTTGTCTCTGAGGATCTTACAATTCCCCCCTCAAGGTAACTAGTAAATGGGTCCTCTGATCTCCTACCAGTTCATTTCTTTATTCATGGACCTTAGTCAGAGAGTGAGGAAACAACGAGAACTGTCTTTTATAGGACTGACAGTGATGAGGGGATTATAGGACGAGTGTCCCCACCCCCTCTATCACTCATTGCCATCTTCCCAACACAAGAAGTCCTGCACTTCCTTATTTAGTCCATGATTTAGTCATGAATAACAGCGGGGCTGAGCCCCACCAGAGGTCAGGAGTGAGGATGGGGGGAGAACAACCAAGATGAAGACTGGACTGATCCTGAAGACCACCATCGTTGGGTTATTGACTCCTCCCTCATTATCACTTTCTGTTTAAGGGTCCAAAGTTTGAGGATGTTATCACATTATTATCAACATGTAAAAGTCTGTGCTCCAATCAAATCATCAGATATAAAATGTCCAGCTGATAGAAAATGGGTGTAACAAAAGAGAATACATATTATGTGTATATATAGCAGTGGGTAGAGGGGAGAGAGCAGAAGTCAGGACTATGTAATGTACAACATATTGTATAAGATACAACAGAGAGGACTATATAGTATCAGAATTATGTAATGTACTACATAGATTATATAGTGCAGGGGTCAGGAGTATGTAATGTACAATATAAATGATACAGTGTAAGGGTCAAGACTCATAATATTGGTATTCAGTAATCAGTGGAAGATTAAATGTTTACATGAGACAAGTTGCAGAGGTCCCACACCGCAGCCTCCCATCTCCTGAGACTGCACTCAGTGACTTGGGTCTGAGACTATACAGACATATCCCTTCACCCGGCACAGACAGCAGACAACAGAGCAAGTAACCCTGGGGGGATTGTTCTGTTAGAGATCATGCTAGACCTGGGCATGAGGCAGCAGACCCAAAGCATATGCCCAAGGTGCCTGGGAAGAGCAACATCTATGGTGAAAATAAAAAATGTTCTGCCAGCTGAACCCCAGAAATTCCATAAATCCAGTCTAGATACATAAATTGTGTCTGCAGCACAGAGAAGGAAGATTATCCGAGAGAAATAAAGGAATACAGGACGGGGAACACAGCTCAGGAAAGTGCCCAGGGGATTACAGGCTGATATCACCCAGTCCCCGCCCTACTCTGGACCAATCGGTGAGCAGTATGGGTGGAGGAATGTATTTAGTGTTAATGACCCACCTGTGCTGATCTCTGTAGGAGTGTCCTCCTCTATAAATGTCCCCGTTATTCCATCCTCCTCCATAGACTGCTGATCATCCCTCACATACCTCTCTTCTTCTTCTTCTTTAACCTCAAATTCTATATCGATTGGATCTCCACTCTAAATCAAGAAAATGAGAGAGAATATCATCTGTAAGATATAAGATTTATTATTGTGACATCACATAAGAAATCTACACATTGGTGTTGACTTACTAAAGGAAAATCCACTACACACTACAAGTGTACATGGAGGTGCAGTCGCTGTAGATCCGAGGGGAAGATCTGAAATGAGGGGAAGCTCTGGTGGGTTCTGATTTCTATCATCCAATTATATGCAAGCAAAAATGCTGTTCTTTTTATTTTCCTTCTATGTTCCCCTCAGATCTACAGCGACTGCACCTCCAAGTGCACAGTGGATTTGCCTTTAGTAAATAAACCCCCCTGTCTCCTCAAGTTCATGTTCTAGATGATCCATCCCACCAACCTTGTAACAGCGAGGGATGGTGTGATCTTCCTGTGTGGAATCCCGGGAATACAGAGGACGGGGACATCTCTCTGGTGGGTTCCTGGTATTTTGTGGCTCCATCATATCCTTGTGTCCTTCTGAAAACTCCTCCATCACTCCATACTCCTCATCCTCCTCTTTATACTCTTCTTTAACATCAATATTATCACCCCTGAGGTTTCCACTCTGAAAGATATAATAAAACATTCATTGTAACAATCATGTTGTGTATAAATCAGAACTACCAATAATTGTCAATCATCTACCTGATGATGGTGGGGGATGGTGTGACCTTCCTGTGTGAAATCCCGGGAATACAGAGGATGGGGACATCTCTCTGGTGGGTTCCCATTACTGGATCCATCTGTAGGAAACACACAGACACTGACTGAATACATTGTTTCTATGTGTTTATCAGATGATGGGGGATCTAGGTGGAGCCTCCGTACTGCTCTCTCCTTTACAATAAAGTCTCCTCTTACCCGGTGATGTGAGGGGCGGCTGATTGTCCATCATGACGTCCTTGTAGAGATCCTTGTGTCCTTCTAAATACTCCCACTCCTCCATGGAGAAATAGACAGTGACATCCTGACACCTTATAGGAACCTGACACACACAATGATACAGTCACCATCCAGACACATCCCTTGTCTGTTACTGGATAATGTCCCAGAATTCCCAGCACCGCTCACCTCTCCTGTCAGCAGCTCCATCGTCTTCTTGGTGACTTCTAGAATTTTCTGCATGTTGTGTCTCTCAGGTTTTAGGGAGTCACATGGAGGCACTGTGATGGTCATATGATCACCTGACTTCACAAGAGGAAATCTCTGTATTGAGGAACCAATAGGAATATCATGTTAGAATCCCAGAATCCTCCTCACCTCTCCGGTCAGGTTTGTGTTTTATTAATAGAGATAAGAGTGATGTCATGTGACCTCCCAGAATCCTCCTCACCTCTCCGGTCAGCAGGTAGATGATCTCCAGGGTGAGGTTTAGTATCTTCTCAGTCATGTGACTCCAGTCCTCCTCCATCCTCATTGGTGCCGTCATTTGATCTATACAGGTCTCCTTATAGACGGATAAATTTGGGAAATGAAAGTAAGAATTATTTGGATGGTATTGGTCACACAATAATAGGATGTGGATGTGAGGGGGGTAATAGGAGGGTTGCTGTACATTTAAGAACTACTCCCCCCCATGGGAACACATTCAGTTTGGCTGTTTAGTGTTTATTACATATTGGAGGACCCGGGACCCTCTTGGCCTGCCGGATCAGATATCCCCTTTTCCCTGTTGGGTTTGTTTCTTTCTGAACTGATTTTCAGCTGAAACAGAATTTCTCTAAGAACAAGTGCTCACCAATGAGTGAAGGAATTCCCTTTTTCATCTTATGCCGCGTACACACGTTCGGACTTTGTCCACCGGACCTAGTCCAGCGGACAAACCGCCGGACTTTCCAGCGAGGCTTCGGCGGACTTTCCGAGCGTGTGACTTGCCCACACACGCCCGGACTTCTCCGGCGGACAATCCGCGGGAAAAAAGTCTGCGGGACTTTTGAAAATGAACGGACTTGCCCACACACTGAGCAGTCCGTTCATTTAGAACGTAACTGCAGGTAGACGGGGCTAGCGAAGGCAGTGAATGCCGCCGCGCTAGCCCCGTCACTTGGCATGGATTTAAAGGGAATCCCCACGCTGAAGAAGAAGAAGAAGAAGGTCGGAGCAGAAAACGACGACAGCGCAAGAACAGAAGAGACCCGGAAGACCCCCGAAGGCGGATCGAGACCCCCAGACGACGGCGTCGACGACGAAGAAGGTAGCCAGCCTCCTCTGCTCGGTAAAAGAGCTAGGTAAATAGTGGAGGAGTCCGGCGAGAAGACCCCCCAAGACGGAAGAAGACCCCGGAGCAGTGCAATAAAAATTTTTTTTTAAAAATTGTGTAGTTTTTTTATTTACACTTTACACCTTAGGTGAATGGGTAGGGGTACATCGTACCCCATACTCATTCACATAGGGTGGGGGGCCGGGATCTGGGGGCCCCCTTATTAAAGGGGGCTCCCGGATTACGATAAGCCCCCGCCCGCAGACCCCAACAACCAACGGCCAGGGTTGTCGGTAAGAGGCCCTTGTCCTCATCAACATGGGGACAAGGTGCTTTGGGTTGGGGGGGCTGCACGGCCCCCCTTTCCCCAGGGCACCCCCCATGTTGAGGGCACGCGGCCTGGTATGGCTCAGGAGGACCCCACCCCTTTCCTGGCCTGCCGGGCTGCGTGCTCGGATAAGGGTCTGAGATGGATTTGGGGGGGACCCCCACGCCGTTTTTTCGGCGTGGGGATTCCATTTAAATCCATGCCAGGTGACGGGGCTAGCGCGGCGGCATTCACTGCCTTCGCTAGCTCCGTCTACCTGAAGTCACGTGCTAAATGAACGGACTTTCCGATGATCGGCAAGTCCGTTCATTTCCAAAAGTCCGGCAGACTAGCATACTAAAGGCGGGATTGTCCGCCGGACTGCCAAGTCCAGCGGATAATTTTAAAACAAAACTTAAAACCTAGTCCGCCGGACTTTTGGCGCCAAAAAGTCCGCCGGCGCCCACACACAGGGGGATTGTCCAGCGGACTCGAGTCCAGCGGACAATCCCGCGGGAAAGTCCCTTCGTGTGTACGCGGCATTACTTGATATTCCAGAACAAATCATGTAACCACTGAGACAATAAGATGGTTAAGGTTGCCAGTTCTGTAAGGTCTGAAAAGTAAGTAGAGGTGGGGTAGGAGGGCCATCAAAGACCCAGAGACCCCCATCTGTCCCTCAGAGTCTCCTGAGCCCTCCAGCCCCCTATTCCCTCAGAGCCCTGCAGCCGGACTACCCCCTCATAGGTACCAGAGTCCTTCAGGCACATTACCCCTTCAGAGGCCCCTAAAGTCTTTCAGCTTTACTAAACCCTCACAGCCCCTCAACTTCCCTCAGAGCCCTCAGTATTTTCCTCCCTCTGACACCAATGATGGAACATATTCTTCATGGAAGGCCTGGGAATGTTTTCTTCCTCCTGACCAGCAATGTAAGGGGCTCTATGCTCCATACTCCTAACCCCGGCACTCCATCATTGTGTTGGCTGCATATTGTAATGATTGCCCATTGGCTGCCTGTGTAGTGAAATAATTGGCCTTTGTAGGCCATGTATGGTCAGGATAGTCATTGTCTTGTCTATTTATTGTCAGTGCTGTTTGTTTATAGGACCATATTACTAGAATTTATCGACAAAATTAAGAGAATGTTCCGGCCTTGTAAGTGGGGGAATGTTCTGACCCTGAAGGGGTTAATCTAGGTTTGCACACTATATATGTGTGTGTCATCATCTGCTGGAGATAAAAAAACATCACAATGACTATGGAGGAAGAGGACGGACATGACGCGCGGGGGGGGGGGGGGGGTGTGGGAGAGTAGGGGGGGGGTGGGGGGGGTTGGGGGGGGGGGGGGGGGGGGGGGGGGGGGGGGGGGGGGGGGGGGGGGGGGGGGGTGTAAATAGAAAATAGGATCTTATTACCTCCTCTGCTGCCACTTCCAGCGATGTCTCCTCGCTACTTCCTGTTGGTATCTGACATCACTTCCTGTCTGTATTCCATAGAGACCTCCTGTCTGGGTAGAAGTGAGATCACCACCTTGTGGAGCTCAGAGGAACTGCAGCCCCAAGAAAGGTCTGTAACAAAGGTAAGTATTCCCTTTATCAACTAGAAGAGCATTATGTGTCACAGCGCTGTCCTATTGTCTGTGCACATAAATCATCACAAATACACTAAAATATATGGATACATTCATTCCCAGACAGCAAGTCTCTATGGAAGATAGGAAGTCTCTATGGAAGACAGGAAGTGATGTCAGGTACAGACAGGAAGTTCCGGGTGAGAGGTGAGTCGGGAGGAAGTAGAGAGAAGACGTTGCTGGAAGTGGCAGCAGAGGAGGTAATAAGATCTTATTTTCTATTTACACCCAGTAACCCCCCGTCATGTCCGTCCTCTTCCTCCATAGTCACTGTGATGTCTTTTATCTCCAGCAGATGATGATACACACATATATAGTTAAGTCCAGAGATTGTTGTAGATAGGAAGAGATAACCACTGCTCAAGGACAGTCCTTCAAAGCGAATGCTCCTACTCCTGTTTGGGAGCCCAAGGTGCTGGCTAATGACACAGTAGATTAAAAATCAGGAAGAACTCCGGACAGCCGCACACCAGGAAGATATAAAATTCAATGAGTAAGCACTAGGCATAGTGCGAAACGCGTCAGCTTTGTACCCCCCCTATTCTGCTTGGCTGTGTTTTGGATTGATGTGATTCCTGCTTTTTAAATAAATTCATTGAATTTTATCTCTTCCTGGTGTGTGGCTGTCCGGAGTTCTTCCTTTTTTTTTTTACACACATATATAGTGTGGAAATGTAGAATAACCCCGTATATTACTGTAGCGCTGGCTCCTGACAAGCAGGCGCTATTGTTTTGAAAATTAAGTTGCATGAAGCCACAGTTGGGCTTCAGGATAATTCTTCAAAAATTTCTGGTTTCAGTACCAGTCCAGCTGGGTTGCACTGGGTTCTCCTTGAACGTAGTTGTCGCTGTCACCGCTGGCAAAAGTAGAAAGCAGTCTAGCTGCATGCATTAAATGCCACTTACCTCTCAGAACCAGCCCAGTGGGAGTGTTCTCTCGCTGTGCCTTCTGGGGGGGGGGGGGGGGGATTTAAAGTACCAACACCATGTGACAAAAAATAGTTTTTTCCTGTCTGCGTTGTTCTGGTGGTCCTCCTGACCCAGCCTCGTGGCCCTCCTGTCCTGGGGTGCAAACCATGCATCCTGTGGCTTGCTGGTCCGAGGCAATGTAACTGCAGGGGTAGGCCCGAGTGACTTTTGGAGCCTACTGATCCAAGGAAGGTCCGGTGTTATCTCAACGGAATGGAGAGGCCCAGCAACTGAAGTCACAAAGGTTCTCAAAAAGGATGGGGGTTGTATATTTGTGGTTTGAAAATATGTATTGAAAAATTGTTTAATCTGGAGAAATTTGTTGTGTTCCGTATCAGGGATTTGATGTTTAGAATTAAGGGAGGAGAAAGAAATTCAATTTGTGCCTTCTATAAAGTTGAAAAGGGACGTAAGATTGTTATTGATCCACCAAGTGAGGTCAGAGGAGTCCTGTGCAGTTTGGTGGAATTTTGGTTCGCCAATAAAGGATGCGTGTGGAGGAGTTTTAGATATAAGATTACATTTTTGGTTATACATTTTCCATAATTGGTATGACTGTGAGACTATTTGATTTAAAGAGTCTATAGCATGGTTTGTAATTTTGTTTCCCCACAGTAAACCTGAGATGGAGAATGGCAAGATAGAGTTCTTTTCAAATTCAACCCAGGGAACTTTTGGTTTGGGGGTGTGGACATTTTTAAAGGGAGTGGGAGTTCATTGAAAACTACAAGCTGGCATCGGCAAAGGACAGAACTCTGTGAATGAATGGCACGTCCGCGCTCTTTTCATAAAGCGACAGCCGGTACGGGGAAATTCTTGCCGCACTGCTTTCACACAGAGGACCATAAAGCGAAAGATTGCCACTCCAATCTCTCAAACCGTAACAAGACACCCTCCCTAATAGAACTCACTGGTGCTGGCTCTGCACAAACTTGAGGAATG
Organism: Lithobates sylvaticus; assembly: GCA_028564925.1. Classification (NCBI taxonomy): domain Eukaryota; kingdom Metazoa; phylum Chordata; class Amphibia; order Anura; family Ranidae; genus Lithobates; species Lithobates sylvaticus. Next base: position 568,790,116 of record CM053028.1, on the reverse strand, counting down.
AAAAAAGATCCTGGACGGCTGCACACCATAGAAGGCATATTTATTGCTATGAAGAAATAAAATCCAAATGCAGTCACCTCATGTACAGGAAGCAAAGGAAAAATAACTTACGCGTTTCACGCCCTATCATGGCGCTTATGAATAAGCGCCATGATAGGACGTGAAACACGTCAGATATTTTTCCTGTTCTTCCCTGTACATGAGGTGACTGCATTTGGATTTTATTTCTTCATATCAATAAATATGCCTTCTATGGTGTGCGGCCGCCAGGATCTTTTTCTTTCCTTGTCACACAGAGGAGTCGGATCGCGGAGCCACTGCAGGAACAGGAACATGTAACATGTTCCCGAAGGTGAACATTTCCTTTAAAACCCTTTCACTGCCAGAGACATTTTTGTGTTTATTTTTTTTGTCCACATGTTTAATCCCTTCAATACCGGACACTTTCACCCCCTTCCTGCCCAGACCAACTTTCATCTTCAGCATTCTCACACTTTCAATAACAATTACAACACTGTACTCATATGTAATTTTTATCTTTTTTTAATTACATTTTTATCTTTTTGTTCAACACAAATAGAACTTTCTTTTGGCGGTTTTTGATCACTGCTAGGAGTTTTATTTTTTGTGCTACATAAAAAAAAGACAGAAAATTATGAACAAAATACGTTTTTCTTTGTTATAAAATTTTGTAAATAAGTTTTCTCCTTCACTGATGGATACTGATGTGGAGGCACTAACAAGCATCTCTGATGGGCACTGATTGGCATACCTGGTTACATAGTTACATAGTTATTCGGGTTGGAAAAAGAGTCCATCTAGTTAAAACAAAAAAAATAATAATGCAATCCCATATACACAATCCTTTACCCACAGTTGATCCACTGGAAGGCAAAAAAAACATGCCTCTTATCAATTTGGTTGCCCTTCTCTGCACTTTCTCCAGTTCCCCCGATATCCTTTTTAAGAACCGGTGCCCAAAACTGAACTGCATATTCCAGATGAGGTCTTACTAATGATTTGTACAGATGATTTCTCTCTCTCTGGAGTCCATACCTCTCTTATACAAGAAAGGACGTTGCTCGCTTTGGAAACTGCAGCCTGGCATTGCATGCTTATTCAGCTTATGATCTACCAAAACCCCCAGATCCTTTTCCACCATTGATTCCCCCAGTTGTATTCCCCTAGTATGTATGATGCATATTCTGCCCCCAAGTGCAGAACTTTACATTTATCAACATTAAACCTCATCTGCCACATAGTTACCCAATTAGAGGATTGAGGTTGGCTTGTAAATTGGAGGACGTTATTCCACTGCATAGTTTGGAGTTATCTGCAAAGACTGAAATGGTAATTTTAATCCCAGACCCAATATCATTTATAAAGATATTAAAAAGTAAGGGTCCCAGCACTGACCCTTGGGGTACACCACTGATAACCTTAGACCATTCAGAGTAAGAATCATTAACCACTACTTTCTGAATTCGGTCTTTTAGCCAGTTTTATATCCACTTACAAATTGATCTTTCCAAGCCTGTAGACTTTACCTTACCCATTAGCTGTGTGTGGGGAAGTGTGTCAAATGCTTTTGCAAAATCCAAGTATACCATGTCCACAGCCACGCCTCTGTCCCAAGTATACCATGTCCACAGCCACCCCTCTGTATAAAGTTTTACTTACCGCTTCATAAAAATAAATCAAGTTTGTTTGACAACGTCTTGTCTTTCATGATACCATGCTGTCTGTTGCTTAAAGTGGAGTTCCACCCAAAAATAAAACTTCCACTTTATCTGTTTCCTCCACCCTCTGGTGTCACATTTGGCACCTTTCATGCGGGAGGGGGGAGCAGATACCTAGACATATATATGTCTAATACAGGTATTTGCTCCCACTTCTGGTGATAGATCAGATAGACAGAATCGGTAGCGATCTACGATCCCAGAGCAGCGACCAGAGCCAGGACATGCAATGCGACTCATGCATGCGCAGTGGGGAACCAGGCTGTGAAGCCACAAGGCTTCACTTCCTGATTCCCTTACTGAAAATGCCGGCACCTGCACCCAGAGCTGAGGGACGGGTCGGCTTCGGGTGAGGACATTGCGAGCGCCCCGGACAGGTAAGTGTCCTTATTTTAAAAGTCAGCAGCTGCAGTATTTGTAGTTGCTGACTTTTTTTTTTTATTTTTATTCGACAGAACTCTTTAAAATATTTTTTTACAGCAAGAACTTGTTTATGTGGTCTTTTATTAAACTCTCCTGTATCTTCCCGACTATAGATGTTAAACTAACAGGTCTATAATTACTTGGTAAAGACTTTGATTCCTTTTTAAATATAGGCACCACATTGGCACTGCGCCAATCCAGTGGTACCACTTCAGTCATCGAGTCCCTAACAATGAGAAACAATGGCTTTGAAATGACAGAGCTCAAGTCTTTTAGGATCCGTGGGTGGATGCCATCTGGTCCAGGTGCTTTATCCATCTTTATTCTGTCTATTTCTGAGCTATATCACTTTTGAGCCATTTGGTGCTGTATCACTACCACCCTCATTATGGACATGAGCTCCCCTATGCTCATTTGTATACACAGCTGAAGAAAGTAATACATTTGCCTTCTCATTGTCCCCAGTCATCTACTCTAGATTATTTTGTAAAGGGCCGACATGCTTATATCTGACCTTTTTACTATTAATGTATTTGAATAATTTTTGGGGGTTTGTCCTACTATCTTTTGCAATCTTTCGTTCATTTTGAATTATTGCATCCTTGATTTCCTTTTTACATATTCTGTTATATTCTTTGTAACATTTAAATGATGATAATGTTCCTTCATTTTTATATTTTTTAAAAGCTCTTTTTTTATTATTTATAGCCATTTAAACTTATTATTTAAAGTTTAAAATATTTAAAGAGGAAATGTCATTTATTGACCAGAAAGTGGACCACATTGAACAACGTATGAATGTCATGACAGAAACAGTTAACGACCTGGTGGATGCACATGACCACACTAGAGATGAACAACACTGGGTCAGAACCAAAATGGCGGACCTCGAGGATAGGTCCAGATGTAACAATGTCAAAATAAGGGGTATACCTGAGTGAATTTTACCACCTGACTGAAAAGTTTTAAATGTTTATTGTGTGACTATTTGAAAAACAATAACCCTGAGACTGATTTTTAATCCCACTTATGAGCACTTTGTATTAACTTGTTATATTGTTTGCTTTAACTAACTCCACAGTAAAGTTGTAGGATGATTAAGCTTAACCAAATATGGTAGTATTAGATTGTACAGGAAACACAGATATTAGCAAAATAAAGTATCACCTTGTACCAGGCACGCTATCTGTGTTTCCTCAGCCAATAGAAAAATAGAGGCTGGGTTATGAAGTAATTAGGGGGAGAGAGATACATTCCTTTGTGTGATTCTAGCTGCATCCTTTCGCTTGTAAGGGTCACCCTTTTGTGTTACACATCTGAAATAAATTGTCTTCTTCTCAATACATCTGGAGTTTGACTGATCACAAGAGAAGAATAAATCTAACATTTTTGGTCCTTCGAGCCGGAACAATAGTATATATTCGGTTTAGACGGCCCCGACAAAACTTCTATGAGTATTGGACTTAGGAACTCACTGACAATTAAAAGCCCCCCACTCAACGTTAGTGGTTAAACAGGGGCAGGGGCTTTATGACCCGAATACACTGTCTGTTTTCGAACTTGCGTGATCCAGTCCTCCTGGTGTTTGAGAGGTAAGATAATTTAAATTATTCTTAATTCTTTCTAAGAGTTTTTTTTTCTCTTTCTGTTTGATTCTGGTTTAATGTGTTGTAATTGCCGACATTGGTATTGATCGTATAATATCTTGATAATCCAGTGTTCGTAGACAGAGACACTTGGGGACGTTGTCTAAGGTAAAAATTTACGTTGCCCGCTGTCCGGACAGACAAAAATTTTTTTGAGGTATACCGAATGTCAGAGGTTGATTGCCTGACGCCGTCGGAGGTTGATTGCCCGACGATTTAAGCGCCATTTAGTTAAGTGATCTAAAAAAGATCGCAAGGCTAATTTTTTTTTCTGTGTGTTTATTTTCTCTTTTCTCATGTTTAACTTTTCCGTTGATGTTGTAGCTCATTGAATAATTAGTACTGCAGACATACGTATAAATAATTATTTTTTTTTTGATTCTCCCTATAGTGTGGGGAGTGCTGATATTTTTTTGTTCCTTTTGTTACCGTGAGCCAGGGTCACTATCCCAGTGTTTTATAGGTTAATGAGAGACCCGACTGGCGCTGACAATGGGGAATAGTTTCTGTAAAAAAAAAAAAAAAAAAATTTTTGTGCCTGCTTAGAAGGCTGTTGTGTTCCTAATGTGCCAAGTGGGAGGGGAAGTTTGGATTCAATAGTAAAAAAAAAAAAAAAAAAGTGTCAGGATTTGGTGGATAAACTTAAATTGTTAGGACCCAAAGAAAAAAAAAAGGTATGGGTTGATAATAGGAGTTTAAATAACCAGCAAAAAAAATAAAAAATCATTCTTTACGTTCTTATGTTCTGTGTGTCTGTAAGATTTGCAAGTCAGACGATGACCTCACTCCCCCCCTCCCTCGTGTTGTAGCCTGCTTGCCTATCAGTGAGCTTGGGAGCGGGCAGGAAAGCTGGAAACTTTGCAAAAGCTTAAAGAGATACTTGGTTGAATTGTCTGACGGCTTCGCTCTGTAAGGCAGCAAACACTTTGCTAGCCGATGTATTAAGCAGGTAAACATGTAAAATACCAGGTGGTATTGCACTATATGGCCCATGGGGATTGGACCAGAGCCGGTGTCTTGGATTATGGCACTGTCTCAGGTACCACTGGACAACATTGTCTAGGAGACTGTGCTACATCTGGGCTACCTGCTCGGGGACAACCCTCGGCTGGACTCATAGGAGCCATATCCAATAGTCATATCATTGATGGGTCTAGCAAAAGAGAATTAGACCAGACATAAGTGTTATCTAAATGTTTAACAAATATTTGAGAAGCAGAAAAATAGCTAAGAATGGCTGCATAACAAATAAATAAATAAACAAACAAGTGTGATTATTCATTACAGGGAGTTTTCAGTTCTCCTTGACACTTTTCAAATTCCTGTGTGAGAGATTGTGTCTGTAAAAAAAAAAAAAAAGGTTAACCCTTGACCAGCTATGGCAATACAGAAGGGTTATATTGTAAATATTGAAACTTAGTAAAAAAAAAAAAAAAAAGGTACACTGATAACACCAGTTTGCTTTATTATTTTAGCATGCCATGGTGTTAAAGGAAGCACATGGCAGAAATTGTTGATGGTTCTAAGGCGGTAAATGGGAGACATGAAGGTGGATTGCACTGTGGAGTGAACAGAATGTTTATCAAGTGGCTTGATGAATGTGAGAAAAGAAAAGGCTGAGGATGTTTTGATTACTTTAAATGTGTCCAGTCCAGAGACAGTATGTGACTGAGTGCTAATTTTACTGCCATAAGGAAACAAGAATTTGAATAGGCTTTGCTAAGAGAAGTGTGTAATAGTATTGAAGCCCAGAGAGAGGAGAGAAGGGAATACAACAGACTTGATGTTTTTATAGCACAAAAATGATGGTCAAGAAGGTGTTTCTCGGAAACAAGAAAATGCAGATTGCCTGACAGAGGTAGCAGAAGAGAGGGGGCAGCATTAACCCTTTGAGAACACAGAGGTTAATTTGTGCATCTGTGAAAACATTAGGACTTTCGGTCAGAAAGAAAGTCTGAATAATAGTCTTAAAGTAAATATTTCTTTGATATGTTACTTTTAGAATTCACAGACTTTCAACTGTGAAGTGTTAATGATTCAATGCTGTTTATATTTGGGTACATTTATAAAGTTAAAAGGCTAAGTTCTGAATCAGAATATGTGTTTTAAAAAAAAAAGGTGGAGGTTCTGTTTTAGGACCCTGTGGATTTCACTTGGGACCAGAGAATAAGGGGAACAATACAAAAGGAGGTTCAAGTTTTCTTAAATTCTGCTAAAATATTGGGGTCTGAGGAAAAATATTCAGAAATATATGTGTGTATATATGCATATATATATATATATATATTGAATCTATATGTCAAATAATGAAAATGCTAGGAAACATTTTATGTCTGCATACTTGGTGGACTTATGGACTTATATTTGAACAAATGAAAGAATATTGTTAACAACTCCAAGGTAAGGAAGGCGTTTGGTAGTTTGATCTGTGATCCTGTGCTCATTCATGTTAGGTAAAGAGTATCAATTTTCCCCAGCACCAATTCAAGTGCAGACATGACAACCCCCACCCCCCTCCTTCTACACAACTGAAGAATGAGGCGAGTTCCTTTTTATGGGGTGGGTGTCTACTGATCACATGAATGAGTACAAAATTGAACCTTTAGAGGTATTTTAGAGTTTAGAACATTAAATTAAGGTATGAAATAATGTAGACTACATAGTCCTTAGAGACAAAGAAACAAAGGATGTCCTTCCTGGGTAGGACAAACCTTTTGAACAAACAGTAGACTCAAGGGAAGGACACATGACATCAGTACTTACAGTCACATGGCAGGCACTAGAGGCCGATTGCTTACTATTCTACAAAATTAGACAGTGTAACTAGAGCACTTCCACCCTGTGTACAGGCAGTGGTAGCTGCAGCTGAAGCAGTTAAGGCCTCAGCATCTATAGTGCTATATCACCCGCTGACACTCAAGGTACCACATGCAGTGTCTGTTATCCTTTTACAACAAAAGATATCGCATTTGAGCCCAGCACGGCACCTTTCCTGTATGACAATACTCTTGACACAACCTCACTTAACAATACAGAGGTGTACTACATTAAACCCATCCACACTACTACCACTTCCTACTGATGGTCATAAACATGACTGTACTGCTGCCATCGCTGAAAAGGTACTGCCACAAAGTGATTTGAAAGATGTACCGTTATCTAACCCTGACATGACACTTTTTGTTGATGGTTCTAGTAAGAAAAATCCAGATGGCACAAATGCAACTGGATATGCAGTAGTGACACAGGATGAAATTTTGGAAGCTAGGCCACTACCAAAACATTATTCAGCACAAGTAGCAGAACTTGTAGCACTGACAAGAGCATGCATACTATCAGAAGGAAAATCCGTAACCATACACACTGACAGTCAATATGCCTTTAAAACAGTACAACAATGGAAAAATAGGGGGATGGTGACCTCCAGTGGTAAACCAATTTCACACACGGACTTCATTCTAGAACTCCTAGATGCAATACAGTTACCAAAAGAGCTTGCAACCTGCAAATGTCAAGCACACACAAAATATACGGACCCCATCTCAAAGGGAAACAAAAGGGCAGATGAAGCTGCCAAAATAGCGGCACAAGAAACACATCAAATAATGACAGAACAGGAAATCATAGAGATAGATCATACAGTCCTTACTGATATGCAGCAGAATGCACCCCCCGGGGAAAAACAATATTGGAAAACAAAGGGTTGCACAATAATAAATAACATTTACACATCACCTGAAGGGAAACCGGTATTGCCAAAGTCCTTATTTAGGTATGCAGCAGTATTGACACAAGGAGTAACACATGTGTCAAACAGGGGGATGACTGAGATGTTAAATAAAGTATGTACAGCCTATGGCTTCACAAACTACTCAAACTTTTTTGCTCTCAATGTATTATATGTGCAAGACACAAGGGAGGCATAAGACCACAGAAAGGGAAGTTCCCTACAGCGCAATATCCATTCCAAAACATTTGCATGGATTTTATTGAATTGGACAAATGTGAAAGGAAGAAATATTGTTTGGTAATCATGGGCACCCTGGCCAAATGGGTAGAGATATTCTCGACAGGAAGTGCAGATGCACAGACAGTGATAATGGACCCCATTTTGTAAATAAATCTATACAACATTTGACAGAAGTGATGGGAATTCAAGTGAAATACCATTGTGCCTATCATCCCCAATCAGCTGGATTGGTGGAAAGACATAATGACATTCTAAAAAGCAAACTGAGAAAAGCTATGGAAAGAAACAGGTAAAAATTGGATGTACTGCCTACTAGTAGCTGTGACCAGTATGCATATCACACCCACAAAAGAAGGTTTAAGCCCATTTGAAATGATACATGGAAGGCCATATAATATACCCTTATATCCAAATGAAGCACCTATTGAGCAGTCTGAGCACACACTAGCAGAATACATGTCTAGGTTGTTAAGACAAAGACGTACTAACGATTTTGGTTCTGTCCTAGAAGGTCCAATTCAAAAAGATGAAAAGGTGCATGTGGGAGATTGGGTCTTAACAAAAAGTAATAAGAAAAATCAGTGGTACTCCCCAAGATGGGATGGCCCTTTGAAAGTCCTCTTAACTACCCCTACTGCGATAAGGATAGCAGAGAGGTCTACCTGGATTCACCAGTCCCATTGTAAAAAGGTTTTACAGGCAGAGTAGGGCCAGTTGGCTGCAAGAGGTCCAGAAAATCCGGCTACAAAGGGAGGTCTCGCACAAGGTGGGACTTGTCTCAAACCGGTGAAGTCTCCCTCCCCTTCCAACTCCCCTACTCTAGCCGCTGGAACTCTGTAGCTGGTTAGGATGAAAGGGACAGTAATTATCCTTGGGTTACTGGTGACTCTAGGAGAGGCATCCATAAGAGGGGGTAGACGCTATGGAAGAGCAGAGGAACCTTTGGATTGGGAAAGAACAGGAAAAGCATTGAATTTAACCTTTTATAGAAGGAATAATTAGCACTATACTGGTAGACTTCTGTCAGATTGCAGATTGTGGGGATACAACTGGGGCTAGAGGACTTCTATGGGCAGATAAATATATTTGCTGGCTCTGGAATAGGGCAGGATGTCAAGCATGGGATCAGGCCCTGTGGACCACAGCGCATCAAGATTGGGGGTATAATCAACCAGGGGCTAAAAAGAGTGGAATAAAGGAAAGACTCATAATTACAAAAGCGGCCAACTCCCCCTGCACAAATAGTAAGAACTGTAACCAACTATTAATAACATTAAAGGAGCCGAGGAAGGAAGATCAGCGGTTGTATTCTATGGGAGCATGGGTGTCAGGAACTGACCCCTCAGGCAAATTTTTCCTCAAGGTATTACCACCCAATAAAACCAGACAACAGGAAAAGGTAGACCCAGAAGGGAAAGAAGAAGGCCATACTAAAATAGAAGTTCTGAGTAAAACCATAAGATTTACTAACCTAACAATAGAAGATGCCATAACTTTGAAAAAAAAAATGAGTGGTTAGAATGGTTGAGGTATACGGTTAAAACTCTAGAAAAGGAAAACTGTTTAGTTTGTGCCGGAGCCAGACCACATTTAGCAACAGTTCCTTTTCCTCTAGATCACAATACAGATCCAGAAGGTTTAAAATGTATGTTGCGATTATATAATAAGAGCTATAAACCTGAAACAAATTCTACCTGTCACACATTTAGTTTGTTGTTTCCCCCACTACAGAGACCTCAGATACCTCCGGCGGTTACTGCTTATCCGGGCAACTTTACTTGTTTTGCACTCCCAGGGAACCGTAGCGGGGTGGATCTTGGGTCACTACCCGATGACTACTGTGTGGAGAGGATTAACATAGACAACGGGGACTGGGTTGAACATGACATTCAAAGAGCTGATATCTGGTGGATGTGTGGGGATAAGAAACTGCGAGCTAGGATACCTGCCAATGCCCAATGGGATTGCACTCTGGTCTAGCTGGCTATACCCCTGAGGATCCTGCCAGAACACCCGTGTACTAAGAGTCACCAACGGTATCGGAGGGACACCTCTCCCATGGGGTCATTTGACTCTCAGATCTACATAGATGAGATTGGGGTTTCTCGTGGGGAGCCTGATGAGTTTAAGGCCAGGAATCAGGTGACAGCTGGGTTTGAGTCTCTTCTCTGGTGGGTGACTATAAATAAAAATGTTGACTGGATTAACTATATATATTATAACCAACAACGATTTGTAAACTATACTAGGGATGCTGTGAAGGGTCTAGCTGAACAGTTGGCCCCCACATCTCTAATGGCATGGCAGAACCGAATGGCTGTAGATATGGTCCTAGCTGAAAGAGGAGGGGTATGCAAAATGTTTGGTAGCATGTGTTGCACCTTTATCCCTAACAATACAGCTCCTGGAGGGACCGTGACCAGAGCCTTGGAAGGACTGACTGCTCTATCGAATGAATTAGCGGAAAACTCAGGTATTAATGATCCGTTCACAAACTGGCTTGAAGGATGGTTCGTTAAATGGACTGGACTTATCACATCATGTTTGATTTCAATCGCTGTGGCTTTGGCTGTTTTGGTCACTTGTGGATGCTGCTGCATTCCCTGTATTCGAGGACTTTCACAGGCCGTTCTGGTCCGCTCGTTCCTGTTCTTCAGTTCGTTCTTCATAGGCCTTGCTGTTCTTCAGTGCGTTCAGTTAAGTTGTTTGTTTGATCAGCCGACCGTTTTGAAGCCATGGAGTGTGGACGTACTCGGGAACGAGTTCGTGCTGTGCAGGGGCTCGGTGTTGCGGTTAACACTTTGGCCCGAGCCCAGTCCATGAACAGGGTGACGAGGAGTTCATGGACCAAGAATTGGCTGCGCCAGCGTGACCAATTCTCGCACATGCCTTTGCTCCGTGAGATCCGTGAGAATAATCCTGATGATTTCAGGAATTATCTCAGGATGACGGACCCCATTTTTCACCGTCTGTTGGCTTCGCTGTCCCCTTATATTAGCAGGCAGAATACCTGCATGCGGCAAGCCATCAGTGCGGAGCAGAGGCTAGTCGCCACGTTGCGTTACTTGGCGACGGGGAGAAGCTTGCAGGACCTCAAGTTCACGACAGGCATCTCCCCCCAGGCTCTGGGGATCATTATTCCAGAGACCTGTTCTGCCATTATTCACGTCCTGCAGGAGGAATACATTAAGGTAAGTTTTCTCTTTTAAAATTACCTATGTCTTGTATGTTTGCTAATGTAGTGCATCAATTTCATAATTAGCTAATTACCATGATAGGACTATTCTATGAATGTCCCCTATTCATGCATGCATTTTTTTTTTTTTTTTTTTTTTTTTTTTTTATTTTACGGTTCACTTATAGAAATTGCTTTAGAATGTATTATTTAGTGGGTCACATGCATATTTGCTTGCACCAACCTCCCCAGCATGGAATCTTGGGCCCCTAAAAACCCCTAGGCTAGTCACTTTAGTTGTAAAAAAAGGTATCTTAATAGCTCCATTGTACTGCTTTACTCACCCCCCCCCCTTTCACCCCCCCCTTGCCCCTCTTTTTTAAATTGATTGCATGTGTTTTGGGTCAGCTTCTAATTAACCCGCCCCCCCCCCCCCACACTGTTTAATTGTTTGCATGTTTTTTGGGTCATCTTCTAATTAACCCCCCCCCCCCCCACACTGTTTAATTGTTTGCATGTGTTTTGGGTCAGCTTCTAATTAGCCCCCCCCCCCCCACACTGTTTAATTGTTTGCATGTGTTTTGGGTCAGCTTCTAATTAACCCAGCCCCCCCCCACACTGTTTAATTGTTTGCATGTGTTTTGGGTCAGCTTCTAATCAACCCAGCCCCCCCCCAAACTGTTTAATTGTTTGTTTTGGGTCAGCTTCTAATTAACCCAGCCCCCCCCACACTGTTTAATTGTTTGCATGTGTTTTGGGTCAGCTTCTAATTAACACCCCCCCCCCCCCACACTGTTTAATTGTTTGCATGTGTTTTTTGGTCAGCTTCTAATTAACCCCCCCCCCCCCACACTGTTTAATTGTTTGCATGTGTTTTGGGTCAGCTTCTAATTAAGCCCCCCCCCCCCCCACACTGTTTAATTGTTTGCATGTGTTTTTGGTCAGCTTCTAATTAACCCAGCCCCCCCCCCACACTGTTTAATTGTTTGCATGTGTTTTGGGTCAGCTTCTAATTAACCCACCCCCCCCCCCCCCCACTGTTTAATTGTTTGCATGTGTTTTGCTTCTAATTAACCCAGCCCCCCCCCCCCACACTGTTTAATTGTTTGCATGTGTTTTGGGTCAGCTTCTAATTAACCCAGGCCCCCCCCCCCACACTGTTTTATTGTTTGCATGTGTTTTTGGGTCAGCTTCTAATTAACCCCCCCCCCCCCCCCCCACACTGTTTAATTGTTTGCATGTGTTTTGGGTCAGCTTCTAATTAACCCAGCCCCCCCCCCCACCATGTGTTTTGGTCACACTGTTTAATTGATTGCATGTGTAGGGTGTCAATCAGAGAATTGACCTTAGAATTAATTACTCCCCACCCACATCCCCATTATTATCTTCTCTGGGCCATCAGAGGGGTCATCAATCAGAGAATTGTCCCTTATCTTTAATATTTTTGATTGATTTCAAGGACTAAGAAAATAAATACATATGTTGCTCAAAATTGTTTGTTAATTTTCTTGGATTTAGTTTGTGTTTTGGCTTGTTTTTAATTATAATTGTATCTTTCTGTTTGACTTCACAGTGTCCTTCCACGCCACAGGAATGGCAGACTGTGGCTTCCCAGTTTGCTGCCCGTTGGGACTTCCCAACTGCGGAGGGGCGATTGACGGCAAACATGTCCGAATTGTGCCCCCACCCCATTCAGAGGGGGTCTTACTATTGGAACTATAAGGGGTTCCATAGTATAGTGTTGATGGCGGTGGTGTCGGCACAATATGACTTTCTTTATGGATGTGGGGAAGCAAATAAGAAGCACTTACATTGTTTTTTTTTATTCCCTTATGTGCATGTCGATAAAAAATGCCGGGCCGGAATTGTGGGAGCCCGTCCTCCTCTAAAAACGGTGCCCCAGACCGGATGTTATGGGGTAAAAAAAACGGCCGGTGTTTAACCAGACGAGAGTTCTGCCGTCGTCTCCAGACTGGTGGCCTGGAGCTGCCACCAGATGCAGAGAATGTGGACGGACTCCCCTTTTGTTTTCATTGCCGACGAGGCGTTTGGTCTGGGTGAACACCTGATGAGGCCATTTCTCCAAAGATCCCTCACCCCTGAGAGGAGGATTTTTAATTTTAGGTTGGCCAGAGCAAGAAGGGTGGTTGAAAATGCCTTCGGAATTATGGCCAACCGTTTCAGATTGCTCTTAACTTCGATCCATCTGGCAGAGTACAAACTCAATACAATTATTCTCACCTGCTGTATAATGCACAATTACCTCCGGAAGCATTCGACCAGCTACACACTACCTATTGGGCCTGAGGCCGGAGTGGAGGCCGAGATGACAGGGCTGGATAATCGCCGTCTTGGCTTGGCCCCACAAGCAGCACAGCAAGTGCGGGACCGATATGTAACTTATTTTAATGGTAGGGGGGCCATTGCAATGGCAGCAGACCCTTAAAACTTACTTTATTTTTCAAAAATAAATCCATTGATGTCTGTTTCAAATATTGTTTTTTTCGTATTGTTTGCTTTTATTTTTGGCTGTTTTATATGTTGTCCTAGTGCACTTATTATAGTGCAAAACTTGTTTAGCGTTTAGTAAATAAGCCCCTTTGTCAATGAACCACAACATTTTTTGGTCAAACTGGTAGTATTTAAAAAGAAGAAGCCACACATATTGTTTAATTTGTGCAAACATTTTTTTTTTTTTTTTATTATAGTGCACATCCAAACATTTTTTTATTTTTTTTTTTTTTGGTTTTTTTTTGGTAATATAATATTTTTTTTTTGGTATTTTTTCCCAACATTTTTAATTTTTTTTTTTTTTTTTTGGTTTTGGTAATATAATTTTTTTTGGTATTTTTTCCCAACATTTTTTTTTTTTTTTTTTTTTGAAAAAATAAAAACATGGTTTCAAATATAAAAAACATTTTTTTTTTTCATTATAAAATATTTAGGCAATGTAAAACTAGGGAACTTACAAAGTTCAACTGGTAACCCATGTACAGTAGAAGCCAAATTTTGAATATGCACACAAATTTAACATCAAAATGGGTAATGTCAACATGTGCTATGTTCCATCATGGGGAATCAATGGACTTGTTTTGTGTGTGACACCCCTTTCCTCTCACCTACTAGCATTAGGGGTTGCAAACACAAAATGCGTACATTGAGATCCCCTGATGGCACATAGCACATGTTGACACACCATGTGCATATTCAAAATTTGGCATCTAAAATTCTAAAAAATTTGCGGATCAAAAGGGGAATGAAGGACATGATTGATGTTTGGAAATGGAAAAGGGGTCTTTAGATTCTCCCCAAAACATCAATCATGTCCTTCATTCCCTGCTGCATGGTGGCCATCTCCTTCTGCATGGTTTGCAACTGGTTTGCCATCTCCTTTTGCATGGTTTCCAAATGTTTTTCCATTTTTTCCAGCTGCATATTCCAGCCCATGATCTGGCCAATAAGCCTGTGGGCACTGTCCGTGGAAAATGGCTCCGCAGCTTGGCCTTCCACAACCAGATCATCACCTAAAAGTTGGGTAGATAAAACACAAGAAAAAAAAGGTCAAAAACATGCAGAACTTAATTTAGTAGCTCAATCTGTGTTCTCAGACACTCACTTGGTGGGGTGCAGATTTGACTTCAAGCACCTCAACTTCCTCCACATCCCCGCGTGGGCTTGGGCTAACTGCCCAATTAGTCTGCTGAGGCCGGGAGGTCCTGGGATGTCCTGAGTGACGTCTGAGTCTTTTGCCCCCTATGGTAATGGAACACAAAGGTACACTTTTAATCACATTGATATTTGAGTGCCGAAATATGAATATTAAACATTGTTTAAAAGTGTTGTCCAATTATTAGCAGTTTGTTACAAGATCCTACTTGAATACAGAATTTAAATCTCTATCTAATGAAACTCCAATACTTAAACCGGCCTTCAACCCTAAAGTTGAACTTCCGCTCATTGGATCCCTGCACCCCTCTGGTGTCTTATTTGGAACCTTTTAGGGGGGAGGGGTTGCAGATACCTGTGTAAGGCAGGTATTTGCACACACATCCGGCCATAGACTCCCACAGAAGTATACGCCACATCCCGTCCCACCGTGCTGTCTGCTGGGACACACAGGGGTCCCAGAGCTAGCGCGGACCAGTCCTATTGCATTGCGCAACTGGCGCATGCCCAATAGTGACCCGGGAAGTGAAGCCGCAAAGATTAATTTCATGATTCCAATATCAAAGATGGTAGCTGCAGCATCCAAGGGACGGTTAGTCTCGGCTGCTGAGGTCGCTGGACCCTGTGACAGGTGAGTGTACTTATTTGAAAAGTCATCAGCTACAGTATTTGTAGATGCTGAGCATTTTTTTGGAATTTGTAGCTTGACACCCTGCTTAACAGATTTGCCCCCCCCCCCCCCCCCCAAAACCATCTTCTGGAGTCCCTGTGTAAGTTACCCACAAAACCATTACTACAGTAGTAATAGTATAGATGCTGACAATAATGAACAACCTTACAACTCAAACAACCCACAGCCAGGTAAACTGAATCAACTTTATCATGACAAACGAACTTTCATCAAGTCTTCGCCAGATTCACGTACGAGTTCTAATAAAATCTTCGCCAGATTCACGTACGAGTTCTAATAAAATCTTTGACAGATTCACGTACGAGTTCTAATAAAATCTTCGCCAGATTCACGTACGAGTGCTAATAAAATCTTCGCCAGATTCACGTACGAGTTCTAATAAAATCTTCGCCAGATTCACGTACGAGTGCTAATAAAATCTTCGCCAGATTCACGTACGAGTGCTAATAAAATCTTCGCAAGATTCACGTACGAGTTCTAATAAAATCTTCGCCAGATTCACGTACGAATTCTAATAAAATCTTCGCAAGATTCACGTACGAGTTCTAATAAAATCTTCGCCAGATTCACGTACGAATTCTAATAAAATCTTCGCAAAATTAGACATATCAAATATAACCATAGTAGCGCACGTGCTTGACTTACTTTTTTTGATTGCTTTTCGAATTCTCCTGTACTGATCGGGCTTCCTGGATTTAATGTCGGACCATCGCTTGCGCAGTTGATCCTTGCCCCTTCGTACGCCGAACTTATGCTCCAGGGTGCTGACGACTGTACTCAGAATCTTGTCCTTGCGCAAGTTGGGTCGAGGGTAGGGGCCATTTTCCCCGTCGTAATCTTCCCTTTGGAGGATGTCCACCATCTCCACCATCTCTTCAAAGGCCATATTGGTGGCCTTATATCTGCTGCTGGATGCAGATGTCTGGGGTTCTGGGCTTTCCTCCGCGCTACTTGCTGAGAATGTGTCCGCCATCTTCATGTACTTATTCACCCACAATGCAACGAGGGGAAGTGGGGCGGGGAATACTCATCACGAGGAACGTCATGGGCGGGCGTCGCCGAGGACGCAGGCGGACTTCGACGCGTGTGCAGTGTATATAAGGCTGTTTGAGGGCCCACGTGTTTTCCGAACGGAAGTAGCGAGCGCTCTGTACGAAGGTAAGGGTTTTCTAGGATACATTACTGTGGTTTATTGGGTTTTGGGCCTGCATTTTTTACTGATGTGTGTGTGTTGCTGCCTGTGTGTGTGTGTGTTGCTGCCTGTGTGTGTGTGTGTTGCTGCCTGTGTGTGTGTGTGTTGCTGCCTGTGTGTGTGTGGTGGTTGCTGCCTGTGTGTGTGTGTGTTGTGCTGCCTGTGTGTGTGTGTGTGTGTGTTGCTGCCTGTGTGTGTGTGTGTTGCTGCCTGTGTGTGTGTGTTGCTGCCTGTGTGTGTGTGTGTTGCTGCCTGTGTGTGGGTGTTGCTGCCTGTGTGTGTGTGTGTGTGTGTGTGTGTTGCTGCCTGTGTGTGGGGGTTGCTGCCTGTGTGTGGGTGTGTTGTGTAATGTTTTGGTGTAAAAACTGGATGTGCGTTTTTAGTAACATTTGTGTTTTTTGTCTTTTGTATTGCCATTACTAACAAAACAGAAACAAACATGTCAACATCCCAGTACAATCCATTTAAGGATCAGGATTTTCTGACAGAATTTATCGCGCTGTACAGGAAAAATGCCACCCTGTGGGAGGTCAAGAACCCCTTATATGGAAATGGGGATGTCCGGAAGGTAACACTGGGGCCACTTTTGGATTTTGTGAAGACTCGAGTCCCCAACGCAGACATCAAGTTTGTTGAAGCCCGAATTTCAAGTTTGAGGCACATGTACAAGCGGGAGCGCAAGAGGATTGCGGATTCAGTCAGATCAGGAGCAGCAGCAGAGGATGTTTATGTACCCAAGCTGTGCTACTACAACCAACTGTGTTTTCTAGGTGACCAGATGGAACCCAGGCAATCACTGTCCACTCTTCCCTCCACCCTTCCCTCCACCCTTCCCTCCACTCTTCCCTCCACCCGAGCTGAGGCTTCCACGGAAGGAGAAGACACCTCCACCTTGGAGCTAGCTGATGCGCCCAGCTGGAGCCAGGTATATATTTTTGAGCCTAAATAGTCATTGGGTGAATATTAATGATGTAAATGTAAAGATTAGAATTGCTTAGAAATGTATGTTTTAATCAGAAATTCTATTATGCCCAACCACCTCCACTCCCACTCTATAACAGGCCTCTATGTCTTTTCACGGCTTACCGATTACCCGCTTCTTGTAGCTTGTCATTCATTGTCTAGGGGTTCCCCAGGTTAGTAACCATCAATTCGGGAGACCCATACTCCAAGCACCTTTCATTTGGACAGATTTTGGATAATTGTTTAACAACGTTTAAACATTACACAGTGTCTCGGTTGTAAATTGAGGGCATGGGTGAAAAAGCTCAGACACTTCATTCTGAACTGCTGGCAGCCCAAGAAAGGTAAGTAAGAAAGGCCAGAGAGTAGCCCCTCACAACTGGACATTTCACTGTTGGATATACCCTTGTCCGCAGATGTAGCAAACAACAAGTGACTTGGAACCAGCAAAGTGTCCGCCACACACTATGTTGTAAGGAAAGGTTGTTTTTTTGCAACAGTTCCGAGGTTACGTTTACATTTCAGCCGTTGCAGCAAAACAGTAGGGCATGGGAATTCACTAGTGCCCATACATCTCAGCTCATAACAAGCAGCCAGACCCACTGCCCTCCTCCGAAGAGCCCCCTCTCCCGTGTTCGCCGGTACGAGTCGCTATGTCTCTCCAATCCTGAGAGGACACGGGGGCACTTGAGAATCCTCCTTCAATTGCTGGGCCTCAAACTAGCCAGTTCTGAGGCTCGGGAACGGATGGATCCCCACCACACACAACAAGGGCCTCTGGGGCTGGTCAGGGTGACCAGGCTTCCAGGGCCAGCAGACACTCCTGGGCCCAGGAACACTTGTGGGGTTGTTGCGGAACAGAAGCAGGAATCTAAAGTGAAGCTCAAGCCTGAACACATGACCTCAGCATCTCAAATCACGCTTCCCAAAATACACAGTGGGGCCAGACGCTCCCACTGATTGTGTCCGAGCAAATGTAACCTCATCATGTGTACAAGCAGACTGTGTTATGAGGCTGTCACAGGTGCCTCACCTCACCTAGGACCAGACAGAACTCCAGCACAGGCCAGACAAACTGATGTCAACGTAAAAATGTGAAACAATTAACACCCTGAACTCAGAATTCAGAAAACAAAAAAAAAAAGCGCCCACTTCTAAAAAGTGTTGGTGCTACATATGTATACATATAGTGTATACATACATCCAGTAGTGGGCAAAAATGCATTAAAAAAGATTGGTGATCTGCTGTGAAAATGCTGGGGTCCAAATGATAGCCTTTTTGATATATGGACAAATTTATCTGCACGTTCAGAAATTTACTATTGTATGATTGAGGAGGCCATAACCAAAAAAACATGTGTTTCATTTTGGATTTTGTTTTGACACAGGATGAGCTCACCCAGGAGGATGCCGGGACAAGTGGTATGGAGGAGGAGGCCATGACCAGCGAGAGCCAGGAGGTGGCTGGGCCCAGCACGAGCCAGACTGTGAGCCAGACTGTAAGAAGTCTACCTCCACCCCTGCGCTTACCCACAAGAAGGCCCAGAAGGATGAGCAGGGTTGAGGAGGAATCACTCGCCCTAATTCGGGAGGCGAGTGATATTCTCCGAAGACCCCCCATTCCGGAAGAGGCCTATGCCACCTACTTGGCCAGCAGGTTGCTGGAAATGGAGAAGGGCCAACGGCAGCTGTGGGAGGGCCTATTTTATGCAGCTCTTCAGGGGGGTTTGAGGGGTGAACTAACTACATCCACCCGCCTGACACATGAAGGCCCGACAGCAACTCCTCCTCCTCCTCCTCCTACCACAAGTCCGCCTCCAAGGAAGCGTGCAGGGAAGACTGCAGGGCAGCGTGGTGGGAAGGCTGCAAGGAAGAGTCGGAAGTGATTGCCTGGCTTCAGTCTGGTCTGACAGAAGACGCAGGCTGTTGTAGTGCCACAGCTTGGGGACATAGATGTCATCTGCTGCTGTTCCTGGTCTGTGTGATTCCTGGACAATCTTGTTGTGCTCCCTATATTGTATCAAATATGCCCAATCTTAAATTTTGGCTTCACAAACTTGATGTCTGCCGTGGGGGCAAAAAGCCTTCACAAAATCTCAAAGTGGCTCCAGTGTTGCCTTCCTATTTTGTTTACCCTTGTTTAAACCAGAATAAATGGTAATTTAATTTCACCAAAATAATGATATACGTGTTTGTAATTGAAAAACATAGTTTATTTAGGAGTAGGCAGGTACATGTCTAAATAATATGGAGGTAATTTCCAAAACGCACATTCATTTGACAGTACAAGTACAACTTCAATTGCACTGCAAGTGCATTTGCTGGAAATGTGAGGGTAAGATCTGAATTAAGGGCAAGCTCTGCTGATTCCCCAATTTAATCATGTGTAATCCAAAATACTTTTGATAACCAAAAACAAAAAAAAAAAACAAATATATCTATATCTATATATATATATATATTTGTGTGTGTGTGTGTGTGTGTGTGTGTATGTATATATATATATATATATATATATATATATATATATATATATATATATATATATATATATATATATATACAGTGGTGTGAAAAAGTGTTTGCCCCCTTCCTCATTTCTGTTCCTTTGCATGTTTGTCACACTTAAAGCGGGATTGTTCTGAAAAAAAAAAATTTATTACAAATATATATATATTTTAAAAAATACACTTACCTGTCCAGGGTCCAGCGGTGTCGGCAGCAGAGGCCGATCGATCGCTCGGCTCCCTGCTGTAGCCGGCGCCATTCTCGGTGAGGGAATCAGGAAGTGGCTTCACTTCGATTCCCTACTGCGCATGCGCGAGTCGCGCGGCGCAATGAGAATCTTCAGCGCCGTCTGCCGGGTCACGTGTGTGTCCCGGCAGACCGCGCGCCGGGACAGGAGGTGACGTAAACTCCCGTGGGAGTTTATGCCCGGAAGTGGGTGCAGATACCTGTCTTAGACAGGTATCTGCACCCCCCTCCCCCCTGAAAGGTGCCAAATTGACACCGGAGGGGGGGAGGGTTCCGAAAAGCGGGAGTTCCACTTTAGGGTGGAATCCCCCTTTAAGTGTTTCGGAGCATCAAACCAATTTAAACAATAGTCAAGGACAACACAAGTAAACACAAAATGCAATTTGTAAATGAAGGTGTTTATTATTAAAGGTGAAAAAAAATCCAAACCATCATGGCCCTGTGTGAAAAAGTGATTGCCCCCCTTGTTAAAACATACTATAACTGTGGTTGTCCACACCTGAGTTCAATTTCTCTAGCCACACCCAGGCCTGATTATTGCCACACCTGTTCACAATCAAGGCATCACTTAAATAGGAGCTGCTTGACACAGTAAGGTCCACCAGAAGATCCTTAAAAGCTACACATCATGCCGAGACCCAAAGAAATTCAGGAACAATTGAGAAAGAAAGTAATTGAGATCTATCAGTCTGGAAAGGGTTATAAAGCCATTTCCAAAGCTTTGGGAATCCAGCGAACCACAGTGAGAGCCATTATCCACAAATGGCGAAGACATGGAACAGTGGTGAACCTTCCGCCCAAAATTACCCCAAGAGCGCAGCGACGACTCATCCAAGAGGTCACAAAAGACCCCACAACAACGTCCAAGGAACTGCAGGCCTCACTTGCCTCAGTTAAGGTCAGCGTTCATGCCTCCACTATCAGGAAAAGACTGGGCAAAAATGGCCTGCATGGCAGAGTTCCAAGGAGAAAACCACTGCTGAGCAAAAAGAACATCAAAGCTCGTCTCAATTTCTCCACAACACATCTTGATGATCCCCAAGACTTTTGGTACAACATTCTGTGGACCGATGAGACAAAAGTGGAACTCTTTGGAAGGTGTGTGTCCAAGTATATCTGGCGTAGAAGGAACACTGCATTTCAGAAAAGAACATTATACCAACATTAAAATATGGTGGTGCTAGTGTGATGGTCTGGGGCTGTTTTGCTGCTTCAGGACCTGGAAGACTTGCCGTGATAAAAGGAACTATGAATTCTGCTGTCTACCAAGAGATCCTGAAGGAGAATGTCCGACCATCTGTTCGTGTACTCAAGCTGAAACGAACTTGGGTTCTGCAGCAGGACAATGATCCTAAACACACCAGCAAGTCCACCACCGAATGGCTGAAGAAAAACAAAATGAAGACTTTGGAGTGGCCTAGCCAAAGTCCTGACCTGAATCCTATTGAGATGTTGTGGTATGACCTTAAAAAGGCTGTTCATGCTCGAAAACCCTCTAATGTAACTGAATTAGGACAATTCTGCAAAGATGAGTGGGCCAAAATTCCTCCAGGACGCTGTAAAAGCCTCATTGCACGTTATCGCAAACGCTTGGTTGCAGTTGTTGCTGCTAAGGGTGGCACTTTTTCACACAGGGCCATGATGGTTTGGATTTTTTTTCACCTTTAATAATAAACACCTTCATTTACAAATTGCATTTTGTGTTTACTTGTGTTGTCCTTGACTATTGTTTAAATTGGTTTGATGTTCCAAAACACTTAAGTGTGACAAACATGCAAAGGAACAGGAAATGAGGAAGGGGGCAAACACTTTTTCACACCACTGTATATGTGTGTGTGTATATATATATATATATATATATATATATATATATATATATATATATATATATATATATAATATATATATGTGTGTGTGTATATATATATATATATATATATATATATATATATATATGAAAATCAAGACGGGACAAGACGGGACACGTACTTCAATTGCGAAAATCCTTTACTTCGATATACGTTGGGGAGACTACCCAAAAAATCAAGGACAGAATCGCACAGCATCGCAGTACGATCCGACTAAAACAGCCGACGTTTCCTGTATCCAAGCATTTCTTGGAGAAAGGGCACTGCGATTCTGACTTGCGATTTATGGTACTCGAGGAAGTTACTAGGGACAAGAGAGGGGGTGACCGAATCCTGAAGCTGAGAAAACGGGAAGTTTGGTGGATTAACCGATTAAAATCTCTAAGTCCACATGGAATGAACAGAGATTATGATTTGTATCTATTCCTATGACACATGATGTGTGATTGGTGATGCTGCATATAATCCTATTTTAATTGTCTCATTGCCTTGATCGTTCTACCAATGTTTGATACTGATATAGGATACTGTTTGTGGTCATGGGGCTATGCAATGTTATGCAAATCTGATACCAATGAACGTCTTCTCTTTCCTGCAGGAAATATTGAGAGTTCTATTATTGTATGCTCTACTGGAAACTGGTGAAGATGAATCTTTGCAGAATATACGAGATTTTTGCTTTTTCATGGCATCATGACCATTTACCGAATTGGAACAACCCGATTGCTTGTATAGTGTATGATGATCTTAATTGGTTGGATACTTTATCTTGCTGATAGGGTTAATTTTGAAATCTTCAATTAACAATGATTAGTGATCTGTGACATACACCTGTGTGTTGTACTCCTGGATGTGGTATATATATGCTTAGTTTGAGATAGTTTGTTACACAAGCCAGAGATAGCCTGACGAAGAGCTGGTGCTCGTAACTGTACAGTGGCTGTGCTTTTGAAATAAGATGTACCTTTGAAATATCGAAGTAAAGGATTTTCGCAATTGAAGTACGTGTCCCGTCTTGATTTTCATATGAATATTGGTGGATTTATTGGAGGTACCACTTGACGCCTGCTTCTAATACTCCCATTACTGAAGAAAAAGTAACCTGCCCATATCTAACTACTGAATACTTCCAGCAAGTAACGTTACTTTTCTGAACCATGGAAACCAATGGATCAACCTTTTCATTCACTCAGGAGGAAACCACGCAGATTATGTCCCAGATCACTGGTTCTCGAGACTTTTTAGTTGGTAATACACCAATCCACAACACTCGTGCATGGGAAAAATTGCAAAGAAAACACACATCATTGGAGTTGCATGGATTGACTCTTTCAGAGTATCACCGGGTGCAGCGGATCCCAAGAGGCCTACGGGTGAGACTGTCTCCAACATTATTTAGCGATAATGATGAGTTTAAGAACACTTTTATGCAGATCTTGAACAAATGCTCGTTTGACCTCATGACCCTCACCATTTCGTTTATTCATAAGGAATTGGCCACTTTATCTGAACAAGTGAATAAAATTGAACAGGACTTACAATCATCCCTAACCAGCGATGAATTTGCTAAATGCAAGGAATTGGTGGATGAGAATGTTGGAAAGTACAGAGCGGATTTGGAAAATAAGAAACGGAACAAATTTGATCGTGACATAGAGGATTATGAAAGAAACCAGGTATACAGATGGCCCCGACCTTACAACCGCCGTGGCCGACAAGACAATGGAAATACCAGGCGTGATATGTCGGATAATTCATCTGCCAACACCGATACGGATTCCTCCTCAACTTTTTTTCAGCAAGGCAGGAGAGGAGCCCCCCCTCGGATGCAAACAAGGTCCCGCTTCAGGGACGAAGCAGGCGGTCAGGACAGACAGCGCAACTTCCGCAGCAACCGGGGCAGAGGATGGGAGAACTGATACATAATATCTCCAGGAGGGTCCTTGCTCCAGAAGAGGTAGGACTTCTTAATCATGGTCTTTCTTTTTCCCCGAAAAGTCACCTTGATCAGTTCCAATTAGATCAGGATCTGTACAGGCTATTTCGTAATATAAGGTGGAAAGTTCACTTTATACATAAACCGTTCATTCATAATGAACCTATGGGTGATGCTCTTGACTGTAAAACCTTTAATCTAATCACCAAATCAAAATCTGTTCCTCCCACATCATATGCACCTGTTGAAATGTTTATCAAAGAGGTTACCCGTGATGTGAAGGATCTTGTCCACAGGACGGACTATAGGGACCATATACCCAACAATTTGTCATGTGCAGAGAAATTGGCCCTTAGGAATCTTAGCAAACGTGATGATATCGTATGTAAACCTGCTGACAAGGGGGGTTCTGTGGTCATCATGGATACTGCCATGTATGAATCTGAGGTCCTCCGCCAGCTCAGTGATCCGCTGGTTTATAAGAAGGTGTCCACAGACCCTACCTGGGGTATAAAGAAAAAGCTGGAAACCCTTTTGAAAGCAGCGCTAAAAGATAGTTTGATATCTCGTGATCTGTTTGAGTTTTTACTTCCTTCACACACTAGGATTCCGGTCTTATATATGCTGCCTAAAATCCATAAGAACAGCCAATCTCCCCCTGGTCGCCCGATTGTGTCGGGTAGGGATTCAATCTTTGTCCCGACAGCACGTCTTCTGGACAGGGTCCTATCCCCTCTTGTCAGGAATACAAGATCCTATATTAGAGACACACAGGACTTCCTATCGAAAATTAGAAAAACACCGTTATGCCAGGGTGATGAGATACTTGTAACCTGGGATGTAACTAGTCTGTATACCTGTATCCCACATAGGGAAGGAATTAATGCAGCTATTGGGCTTATTAGATGTAGCGACATTTATTCTGAGGCTCAAGTCACACTTTTTGAAAATTTATTTAACATTTTGCTATTGAATAACTATTTTTTGTTTAAAGATCAATTCTATGTGCAGCAGAATGGTGTTGCCATGGGATCCAATGTTGCCCCGCCATACGCTTGCTCATTCATGAACGATTTCGAGCATAAATATGTGTTTGTAGAAGAGTTGTTCCAGCAGCACTGCGCCACCTGGTGGCGGTATATAGACGATGTCTTTGCAGTGTGGCGGGGCAACATTGAATCCCTTATGGCCTTTGATGAGATACTGAATGAATTTTCTCCGGATATCCAGTTCAAAATAAATGTTGGAGGGCTCTCCATTCCGTTTTTGGATACTAGGATATATATTCATCAAAACCGTATTGAGTCAGATTTGTATGTCAAACCAACTGATAGGAACCAACTCTTAATGTTTAACAGCTATCATCCACCCCATGTTTTTAGATCTATTATTAAAAGCCAACTGTTGAGGGTGAAACGGATAGTGAGTGATGATAATACTAGAAGAACTAGACTTGATGAGATGTGTTGCAAATTCAAAGAACGGGGATATCCAGACAACCTAATTAGACAGGAGCTTACAAAGGTAACTAATGATGTGGTAGTGGTCAGGAATCGGCACTGCGATATGGACAAACCTAGACTCCCTTTCAGTTTTCAGTTCAATAGCTACAGTGAAAAGATATTCAACATTATTAAAAAACATTGGCCCCTATTGAGAAGATCCTACCCCCAGATTGAAATTTTACAGCAAATCCCGATGCGGGCATATCGCCGAAACAGAACGATTAGGGACTGGCTGGTTAAATCAGAATTTAGAGATGAAAAAAAGATGTCTAAAATGACATTTCTTGGCAGAAAAAGGAAGGGATGCTTCCCCTGTTTGAAATGCATTCAGTGCAATTTGCTTGTTAAAAGTGATCATTTTATACATCCGACTCATGGTGATAAAATCACCATTAATGGTTTTTATACTTGCCAGTCCTCCTATGTCATTTACATCTTAATATGCCCTTGCGGGTTACTATACGTTGGGGAGACTACCCAAAAAATCAAGGACAGAATCGCACAGCATCGCAGTACGATCCGACTAAAACAGCCGACGTTTCCTGTATCCAAGCATTTCTTGGACAAAGGGCACTGCGATTCTGACTTGCGATTTATGGTACTCGAGGAAGTTACTAGGGACAAGAGAGGGGGTGACCGAATCCTGAAGCTGAGAAAACGGGAAGTTTGGTGGATTAACCGATTAAAATCTCTAAGTCCACATGGAATGAACAGAGATTATGATTTGTATCTATTCCTATGACACATGATGTGTGATTGGTGATGCTGCATATAATCCTATTTTAATTGTCTCATTGCCTTGATCGTTCTACCAATGTTTGATACTGATATAGGATACTGTTTGTGGTCATGGGGCTATGCAATGTTATGCAAATCTGATACCAATGAACCTCTTCTCTTTCCTGCAGGAAATATTGAGAGTTCTATTATTGTATGCTCTACTGGAAACTGGTGAAGATGAATCTTTGCAGAATATACGAGATTTTTGCTTTTTCATGGCATCATGACCATTTACCGAATTGGAACAACCCGATTGCTTGTATAGTGTATGATGATCTTAATTGGTTGGATACTTTATCTTGCTGATAGGGTTAATTTTGAAATCTTCAATTAACAATGATTAGTGATCTGTGACATACACCTGTGTGTTGTACTCCTGGATGTGGTATATATATGCTTAGTTTGAGATAGTTTGTTACACAAGCCAGAGATAGCCTGACGAAGAGCTGGTGCTCGTAACTGTACAGTGGCTGTGCTTTTGAAATAAGATGTACCTTTGAAATATCGAAGTAAAGGATTTTCGCAATTGAAGTACGTGTCCCGTCTTGATTTTCATATGAATATTGGTGGATTTATTGGAGGTACCACTTGACGCCTGCTTCTAATACTCCCATTACTGAAGAAAAAGTAACCTGCCCATATCTAACTATATATATATATATATATATATATATATATATATATATATATATATATATATATATATCTCTATATATCTATATATCTATATAAGTTCACTAAAGAATGATGAAGAAAAATGTTCGGGAGGACTCTGCGTGAATATACAAGCAGCAAGGCGAAATCATTCTTCAAGCACGATAACATACAAATTCCGCTGTAATAAAAAATCAAAGAATCAGCAGCGTGACGATTGTGCTAGCTTCAATACGAAGGCTAGTTTTACCAGACCGAGCGATTCCGTCACATACTTGCTACTGAGCATGCGTCCTTTTTGGTCCGCCGGACCATACTACACACGGCCGTATTGTCCGCCGGACTGCCAAGTCCAGCGGATAATTTTAAAACAAAACTTGAAGTGATTGTAGCCGTGTCGCTGTTGACCTGTGTTTCCTTTGTGATCAGGTTGGTTAACTGCTTCTTCATTCGGCTATATGCAGTATCTTCCATCATACTTGAAGTGACAAAACTTAAAACTTTAGTCCGCCGGACTTTTGCCAAAAAAAATCCGCCGACGCCCACACACGAGGGGATTGTCCGCTGGACTTGAGTCCAGCGGATAATCCCGTGGGATTGTCCCTTCGTGTGTACGCGGCATAAGGATGATTAAGCTTAACTAAATATGGTAGCATAAGATTGTACAGGAAACACTAATTAGCCAAATAAAGTACCACCTTGTACCAGGATGCTATCTGTGTTTCCTCAGCCAATAGAAGCGTAGAGGCTGTAGGTATTAGGAGGGGGGGATACATTCCTTTGTGTGATTCTTGCTGCGTCCTTTGGCTTGTAGAGATCACCCTTTTGTGTTACACATCTGGAATAAATTGTCTACGTCTCAATACATCTGGAGTTTGACTGATCACAAGAGAAGAATAAACCTAACACAAAAATAATGGAAAATCAGCTCTGGCAGTGAAAGGGTTAATGTGACCTAGATGGGATCACTCTGCTGTGGTCACACTCTAAACATTAGAGCTCCCCCTAGCTGCAGCCTGGTAATAACATTGCTAGGAGGTCTATTCATTTATCTGCTACATACTTCCCATCTTTATATAAACGTCTCCTGACATTTAGGGCTCTATTCATAAATAATTTACATAATAATTCACCCAATGAATGTACATGTACATTCCTTTTGTGTGAATGAGGGGAAAATTGAGTTTAATTGGTAATTTGCTGGTTGAATAATTTCCATTGATTTAAAATAGAAAATACTACATTTGCCACTAGCTGGAGATAATTGCTATTATACTTAGCGCCATCTAAAGTCTAAACATAGTATTTCTCATTTTAAATCAATGGTTAGTCTAATAGTGTTGGCTTATTTAAGTTCTATCCTTCAATGTGTACTGTACTGATAAGTGTATGAGTATGATCTCAGGTATTAGTATGAAGACATGTCTGATGAAGGAGACTAAGAGGTCTATTTTTCAAAAAAAAATATTGGACTAATGTGACAATCATTCATCCAGCTGTTACAATTTCTGGCTGTGTGTGAACACAGTGATTTCCTATGATCATCAGCTCCATCTAGTGGCCATAATCTGGTATTTTTCCTCAATTAGTGCAATACTGCATTATGGTCATTAGATGGAGTCAAGGAAATCAGAGTATGAAATAAAATACGGCCAATATTCATCATGGCTGGACGAATGCCGGTCATAACCATTCAACTTTTTTTTTTTAATTAGACCTCTTAGTCTTTGTGAAATCTTACACCATAAAATGTACTCAGCCAATGAGAGGTAATGACTCCATTTTTATTTTTCTCCTGCTATCAATGGCCAACACAGTACAAAACTTCATCCATGTCTTTGGTGATCTCTGATCTCCTTATCAACTGTTTCTTACATGATGAAGATCAGCCATGGAGTATATCTGAGGTGTATATCAGGGTGTGCTTCTTCCCCACATGAGAGCTGTGATGTCCAGCAACATTCATATAGAAGACATTTCCCACACTCAAGGCACTAATACACCTCGAGGGTTGTGTGGGACCCCTGATGTACAGGAAGACAGGACTTCAGTGAGAAACAATTCCCTCACTCAGGACAGGAATACGGCTTCTCCCCCGTGTGAGATCTCTGATTTTTGCAAAGATCGGACTTCTGTGAAAAACATTTCCCTCACTCAGGACAGGAATACGGCTTCTCTCCTGTGTGAGATCTTTTATGCATATTAAGATGTGATTTAGAATGGAAACATTTCCCACACTCAGGACAGGAAAACGACTTCTCCCCCGTGTGAGATCTCTGATGTCTGTAAAACACCGCACTCGGGACAAAAATACGGCTTCTTCCCGGTGTGAGATCTCTGATGCACATTAAGATCGTATTTACAAGGGAAACACTTCCCGCACTCAGCACAGGAATACGGCTTCTCCCCTGTGTGAGATCTCTGATGTTGGTATAGATTGGACATCTGTGAAAAACATTTCCCACACTCGGGACAAAAATACGGTTTCTTCCCGGTGTGAGATCTCTGATGCACATTAAGATCGTATTTACAACGGAAACACTCCCCGCACTCAGTACAGGAAAAACTCTTCTCTGTTGGAAGGACGGCACCGTCCCTCACAGTCTGAGGTTCCTCAGGATAAGAGGAATACGATGGTCCATCTACACTGTGTGGTGCCGGATGGACATTTGAGGTAGTCGGGTTTTCTCCTGGACTATACTGTGTGATGTCCTCATCTTCTACTTTACAGTCTGGAGACAAAGTGAGACAATCCTCTGAGGTTTTCCTCATCTCCCGTCCATCTACTAAAATAGAAATAAAAAGATTACTACTAGACATGAGCAGATTGGTTCCCCTAAACCAGGACTCCGCCCACATCAGGCAGCTTTGTCTCTGAGGATCTTACAATTCCCCCCTCAAGGTAACTAGTAAATGGGTCCTCTGATCTCCTACCAGTTCATTTCTTTATTCATGGACCTTAGTCAGAGAGTGAGGAAACAACGAGAACTGTCTTTTATAGGAGTGACAGTGATGAGGGGATTATAGGACGAGTGTCCCCACCCCCTCTATCACTCATTGCCATCTTCCCAACACAAGAAGTCCTGCACTTCCTTATTTACTCCATGATTTAGTCATGAATAACAGCGGGGCTGAGCCCCACCAGAGGTCAGAGAGTGAGGATGGGGGGAGAACAACCAAGATGAAGACTGGACTGATCCTGAAGACCACCATCGTTGGGTTATTGACTCCTCCCTCATTATCACTTTCTGTTTAAGGGCCCAAAGTTTGAGGATTTTATCACATTATTATCAACATGTAAAAGTCTGTGCTCCAATCAAATCATCAGATATAAAATGTCCAGCTGATAGAAAATGGGTGTAACAAAAGAGAATACATGTTACCAATTGTTACCAATTGACATCATCCCTACAAGACTCCTGAAAGAATGTTCCGACATCTTGGCTCCCGCCATAACTCACCTTATAAATCAGTCGTTTAAAGAAGGGATTGTTCCCGACACCCTCAAACATGGGATCATCAAACCCCTACTAAAGAAACCCAACCTCGACCCTCAGGACCCTAACCACCGCAGACCGATAACAAGCCTTAACACCATCTCCAAGATTATGGAAAAAGCTGTAGTACAACAGATTCAAAGCCACCTGGACACACACAAACTCCTGGACCCTCTACAATCAGGCTTCCGCCCGGGCCATGGAACAGAAACAGCACTCCTAAAGATATGGGACGACGCCCTCGAAGCAGCAGATGACGGAGAATCATGTCTCCTGGTACTGTTGGACCTCAGTGCAGCATTTGATACTGTGGACCACAATACTCTACTCATCCGACTCACAGAAGTAGCAGGAGTCACAGACTCAGAGCTACAATGGTTCGCATCATTCCTAGGAAATCGCTCTCAGACAGTGAAACTAGGAGGTTTCACCTCGGAAACCTGGGCAATCGCTTGTGGAGTCCCTCAAGGATCACCTTTGTCGCCAGTGCTCTTCAACATATACATCCGCCCACTCCTAAAAATAATCAGAAGATCAGACCTCTGCTTCCACTCATACGCTGACGACACGCAATTATATTTTCGTATCACCGGACAAAAAGACCATCATCAGCAATTAGAAAAATGCCTCACCTTGATAGACGACTGGATGACCACTAGCTCCCTGAAACTCAACGAATCAAAAACAGAGCTCTTTATCCTGCACGCAAATCAAAATTCCCGGACCAAGATCCCTTGGTCACTACCCACCATCTTTGGACAGACCATCCCCCTAAGCACCAAGGCCAAGAGTCTCGGAGTCATTTTTGACTCAGAAATGTCAATGGATGCCCAAATAGGAGCAGTAGTCAGCGGTTCTCACCATCTGCTCCGCCTGCTACGTAGACTTATCCCCTTCATTCCAAAGGAGGACAAAGCAGCGGTAGTTGGAACAGTCATTAATTCTCGACTGGACTACGCAAACTCCCTCTACATAGGATTACCCCAATATCAACTTGCGCGCTTACAACTTATCCAAAATACTGCAGCAAGACTGATAACCGGAAAAAAACCCTGGGAATCCATCTCCCCTTCATTGAGGAGCCTACATTGGCTAACCGTAAAGAATCGGATCACATTCAAGACCCTCTGCCTCACCCACAAATGTACCTATGGAGACGCTCCTCAATACCTAATTGAGAAAATAAAACACTACACACCCAATCGCAGTCTTCGATCGGCTAACCAAAACCTCCTCATCATTCCCAAATCCCGCTACAAATCAAAGGGGGAGCGGAGATTCGCTGTTCAAGGACCACGGCTATGGAATGCTCTTCCTACCAACATCCGCATGGAAGAAAACCATAAGGCCTTCAGGAAAAAACTCAAGACCTACCTCTTCTAGAAGCTCGACAACCAAACGCCAATACAGCGCCTTGAGGCGATTCAGTTCGCATTGTTAGCGCTATACAAATCATTCATTCATTCATATGTGTATATATAGCAGTGGGTAGAGGGGAGAGAGCAGAACTCAGGACTATGTAATGTACAACATATTGTATAAGATACAACAGAGAGGACTATATAGTATCAGAATTATGTAATGTACTACATATTGCATATAGTGCAGGGGTCAGGAGTATGTAATGTACAATATAAATTATACAGTGTAAGGGTCAAGACTCATAATATTGGTATTCAGTATTCAGTGGAAGATTAAATGTTTACATGAGACAAGTTGCAGAGGCCCCACACCGCTGCCTCCCATCTCCTGAGACTGCACTCAGTGACTTGGGTCTGAGACTATACAGACATATCCCTCCACCCGGCACAGCCAGCAGATAACAGAACAAGTAACCCTGGGGGGATTGTTCTGTTAGAGATCATGCTAGACCTGGGCATGAGGCAGCAGACCCAAAGCACATGCCCAAAGTGCCTGGGAAGAGCAACATCTATGGTGAAAATAAAAAATGTTCTGCCAGCTGAACCCCAGAAATTCCATAAATCCAGTCTAGATACATAAATTGTGTCTGCAGCACAGAGAAGGAAGATTATCCGAGAGAAATAAAGGAGTACAGGACGGGGAACACAGCTCAGGAAAGTGCCCAGGGGATTACAGGCTGATATCACCCAGTCCCCATCCTACTCTGGACCAATCAGTGAGCAGTATGGGTGGAGGAATGTATTTAGTGTTAATGACCCACCTGTGCTGATCTCTGTAGGAGTGTCCTCCTCTATAAATGTCCCCGTTATTCCATCCTCCTCCATAGACTGCTGATCATCCCTCACATACCTCTCTTCTTCTTCTTCTTTAACCTCAAATTCTATATCAATTGGATCTCCACTCTAAATCAAGAAAATGAGAGAGAATATCATCTGTAAGATATAAGCTTTATTATTGTGACATCACATAAGAAATCTACACATTGGTGTTGACTTACTAAAGGAAAATCCACTACACACTACAAGTGTACATGGAGGTGCAGTCGCTGTAGATCCGAGGGGAAGATCTGAAATGAAGGGAAGCTCTGCTGATTTCTATCATCCAATTATATGCAAGCAAAAATGCTGTTCTTTTTATTTTCCTTCTATGTTCCCCTCAGATCTACAGCGACTGCACCTCCAAGTGCACAGTGGATTTGCCTTTAGTAAATAAACCCCCCTGTCTCCTCAAGTTCATGTTCTAGATGATCCATCCCACCAACCTTGTAACAGTGAGGGATGGTGTGATCTTCCTGTGTGGAATCCCGGGTATACAGAGGACGGGGACATCTCTCTGGTGGGTTCCTGGTATTTGGTGGCTCCATCATATCCTTGTGTCCTTCTGAAAACTCCTCCATCACTCCATACTCCTCATCCTCCTCTTTATACTCTTCTTTAACATCAATATTATCATCCCCGAGGTTTCCACTCTGAAAGATATAATAGAACATTCATTGTAACAAACATGCTGTGTATAAATCAGAACTACCAATAATTGTCAATCATCTACCTGATGATGGTGGGGGATGGTGTGACCTTCCTGTGTGAAATCCCGGGAATACAGAGGATGGGGACATCTCTCTGGTGGGTTCCCATTACTGGATCCATCTGTAGGAAACACACACACTGACTGAATACATTGTTTCTATGTGTTTATCAGATGATGGGGGATCTAGGTGGACCCTCCGTACTGCTCTCTCCTTTACAATAAAGTCTCCTCTTACCCGGTGATGTGAGGGGCGGCTGATTGTCCATCATGACGTCCTTGTAGAGATCCTTGTGTCCTTCTAAATACTCCCACTCCTCCATGGAGAAATAGACAGTGACATCCTGACACCTTATAGGAACCTGACACACACAATGATACAGTCACCATCCAGACACATCCCTTGTCTGTTACTGGATAATGTCCCAGAATTCCCAGCACCACTCACCTCTCCTGTCAGCAGCTCCATCGTCTTCTTGGTGACTTCTAGAATCTTCTCCATGTTGTGTCTCTCAGGTTTTAGGGAGTCACATGGAGGCACTGTGATGGTCATATGATCACCTGACTTCACAAGAGGAAATCTCTGTATTGCGGAACCAATAGGAATATCATGTTAGAATCCCAGAATCCTCCTCACCTCTCCGGTCAGGTTTGTGTTTTATTAATAGA
>CM053028.1:568383045-568755542 GCA_028564925.1 Lithobates sylvaticus | reverse complement strand
CCGCATCCGTTGTTATTACAAGAAAGCTGACCGTCCACGCTAAAGTACGGTACTGGGTTACCTGTATCTTCATGCATCACTCCGGTACAATCCCTTGAAGAAATATCTATAATATCGGTAAGTATGTTAGCGATACCGATTCTTCAAAAAAACTGAATATCGGCCGCACTGATAATCGGTCGACCCCTAATGTGGATGTGAGGGGGGGTAATAGGAGGGTTGCTGTACATTTAAGAAATAAACTATTGTCCCCCATGGGAACACATTTAGTCTGGACTGTGTAGTATTTGTTACATCTTGGAGGACCGAGGACCCTCTTGGCCTGTCGGATCAGATATTCCTCTTTACTCTGTTGAGTTTGTTTTCTTTCTGAACTGGTTTGCAGCCGAAACAGAACTCCTCTAAGAACAAATGCTCACCAACGAGAAGGAATGTCCTTCTTCATCTTACTTGATATTCCAGAAAAAAATAAATCACATGACCACTGAGACAATAAGATGGTTAAGGTTGTC
Organism: Lithobates sylvaticus; assembly: GCA_028564925.1. Lineage (NCBI taxonomy): Eukaryota > Metazoa > Chordata > Amphibia > Anura > Ranidae > Lithobates > Lithobates sylvaticus. The sequence continues at coordinate 568,755,030 of CM053028.1, read as the reverse complement.
TGTTCTAGAAGGTCTGAAAAATAGGTGGGGTGGGAGGGCCATCACAGACCCCCTTATGTCCCTCAGAGACCCCTGAGGTCTCCAGCCTCCTATTTCCTCAAAGCCATCCAGCCTGACTACCCCCTCAAGGGTCCCACTCTGCAGCCAGACTACCCCCTCAAGGGTCCCACTCCTCAGCCGGACTACCCCCTCAAGGGTCCCAGAGTCCTTCAGCTACATTACCCCTTCAGAGGCCCCTAAAGTCTTTCAGCTTTATTAAACCCTCACAGCCCCTCGGCTCCTCTACTTCCCTCAGAGCCCTCAGTATTTTCCTCCCTCTGACACCAATGATGGAACATATTCTTCATGGAAGGCTGAGGAATGTTTTCTTCCTCCTGACCAGCAATATAAGGGGCTCTATGCTTCATACTCCTGACCCCTGCACTACATGGTGTTGGTTGCATATTGTAATGATTGCCCATTGGATGCCTGTGTAGTGTAATAATTGCCCTTTGTAGGCCATGTATGGTTAGGATGGTCATTGTCTTGTCTATTTATTGTCAGTGCTGTTTGTTTATAGAAACATATTACTAGAATTTATCTCTAAAAGAATGTTCCGGCCCTGTACGTGCGTAAATGTTCTGCCCCTGAAGGGGTTAATCTAGGTTTCCACACTATAAATGTGTGTATCATCATCTGCTGGAGATAAAAGACATCACAGTGACTATGGAGGAAGAGGACGGACATGACGGGGGGTTACTGGGTGTAAATAGAAAATAAGATCTTATTACCTCCTCTGCTGCCACTTCCAGGAATGTCTCCTCTCTACTTCGTCCCGACTCACCTCTCACCCGGAACTTCCTGTCTGTACCTGACATCACTTCCTGTCTGTCATCCATAGAGACTTCCTGTCTGGGTAGAGGAGAGATCACCACCTTGTGGATTGCAGAGGAATTGCAAACTGAGAAACATCATGTAGTGTGAACACGGCCTTGTGCTATGTGTGTATGTACTTTACACCTATCAGCCATAACATTCTGACCACTGACAGGTGAAATGAATAACATTATCTCATTATAAGGGCATCTGGAAGCGGGTGGGATATATTATTATATATACACCTCCCAACTTTCTGAGATGAGAACGAGGGACACCTATTAGCAAATGTATGTAGGTGTAGGACACACTGCCCCGCCACGCTCCCTTAAACGCAAGTTAAAAAAACAATTATTTGTTAAACCCACAAGTGCTTTTTTTTACCACTATAATTCCTTTATATTGGCTTTTGCAATTTACAAATACAGCAATTTAGAAATTGAATGAAAGGTTTAGCACTGGGAGATAAATAGTGCATTTTATATACAACTATATATATAAGACCAGAATGAGGGACAAATGAGGAGGAAAGAGGGACTTTGTTCCAAATCAGGGACTGTTGGGAGCGATGATATTAGGCAGCAGGTGAACATGTTGTCCCTGAAGTTGATGTGTTGAAAGCAAATAAAATGGGCATTAGAGTTTGTTGTGTATGGGGCTGTGTGGGATGTGGATGGCCAAGTGTATGTGTGTCACTTACCTGGGGAAGAGATGGCACCAGGATGCAGTATGGGAAGAAGACAAGCCGGCTGAGGCAGTGTGATGCTTTGTCTGGTGGAGTCCATGTCTTGATGGCAGCAAAAGGGGGACCAACTCAATATTAGAGGGATGATCATAATGTTCTGGTGGGTGGGTATGATGTTCTGGTGGGTGGGTATAATGTTCTGGTGGGTGGTCCTAATATTCTGGTCGGTGGGTATCATGTTCTGGTGGGTCGGTCTAATATTCAGGTCGGTGGTTATAATGTTCTAGTGGGTGGTCCTAATATTCTGGTGGGTGGGTATCATGTTCTGGTGGGTGGGTCTAATATTCTGGTAGGTGGTTATAATGTTCTAGTGGGTGGTCCTAATATTCTGGTGGGTGGGTATCATGTTCTGGTGGGTGGGTCTAATATTCTGGTAGGTGGTTATAATGTTCTAGTGGGTGGTCCTAATATTCTGGTGGGTGGGTATCATGTTCTGGTCGGTAGTACATGAATACACAACTTAGTAAAAAATATAAAAATAAAGGAAAAAATAATTCCACCATTATTTTATTCTCAGCAGGAGAAATAGATGCTAATAGGCTGCAGGTGATCTGCTGAAAAAAGGGGGATGGGTGGCAATAAGCTGCAGGAGATCTGCTTCTCTTCAACCCTCTCCTTTTTTCTTATCAGATCTCCTGCAGTCTATTAGCACCCATTTACTTTTATTTTTTTTCCTGTAGTTCTCCTACTTCCTCTATATTTTTCTCCTTTCTATGCCTCAGCAGATCTCCTGCAGCCTATTAGCACCCATTTCCCTTTCTATGTCTCAGCAGATCTCCTGCAGCCTATTAGCACCCATTTCCCTTTCTATGTCTCAGCAGATCTCCTGCAGCCTATTAGCACCCATTTTCCTATTAGAGAATAAAATGGTGGTAGCTCCAATTTTTTATGTCACACAATATTAGTGAAATGGTTTAGGAAGCACAAAATGTCAGTAAAAAAACTCAGTATAGGTAATTTTGGGGCTACAGACACAATCTGAAGTTGTGTACAAGTCAATGAAACCCCCGACACTCCCAGCTGAGAACAATGAAGGAGATTACTATTCCAGTCCTCCAAGCAGTGTTCTGTCTGGGAAGGTCGGGGAGTCAATATTTCCCCAGCTGAGAACAATGAAGGAGATTACTATTCAAATCCTCAACGACTCGTTCTCCCACTCGCTATTTCCCCAGCTGGCAGAGATAAGACTTCTTAGAGTGTCAGCTTCTCGCATCGTCCAGGATCGGGAGATGGGTGATAAATACAATGACCCCTCTCCTTATATCCAGAAATCCCGCCCTCTTATCATCAAAGTAAAAGATGTGACAACCTCTGTGATAAATCATTGATACATTTCACCTCATCGATAAACCATAAAGTGACATCAAAGACCATCCAACGTCTCTTTTATACTTCAATAAATGATATCCCCACCAATAAATGTCTCCAAAACCGCCAGAGCTTCTTCCTCCAAATCTCAGTATATGTTCCAGCAAACCGTGCATAGTGGACTACAAAACACCTCCTTCTCCAAACACCAATCCCGTGCTCTCCTGGTTCTCACACTCAGATTGTGCTTTCACCAGACCTCCATCACCCTCTTAATAAGTGGCTCCACAATAGCTTTGGAGGAACCCTGGATGAGAAAGGATGGACTAGGCAGTAATATATTTCTATCCCCCTTGGTGGGAGTGGAGATGACCCCATCTATAAGGATATACAGTACATACACACACAGCACAAGGCCGTGTTCACACTACCAGATGTTTCTGCAGTTCCTCTGAGCTCCACAAGGTGGTGATCTCACCTCTACCCAGACAGAAAGTCTCTATGGAAGACAGGAAGTGATGTCAGGTACAGACAGGATGTTCCGGGTGAGAGGTGAGTCAGGAGGAAGTAGAGAGAAGACATTGCTGGAAGAAGCAGCAGACGAGGTAATAAGATCTTATTTTCTATTTACAACCAGTAACCCCCCGTCATGTCCGTCCTCTTCCTCCATAGTCACTGTGATGTCTTTTATCTCCAGCAGATGATGATACACACATATATAGTGTGGAAATGTAGATTAACCCCTTCAGGGGCAGAACATTCCCCACTTACAGGGCCGAAACATTCTCTTCATTTTGGAGATGTGTCCCCTTTCCCACCAATCACCTTCTCACCTCATCAGTCTATACTAACAGATTATACCACTTTTATTAGTGCTGACAATTGGAGAATCCTATGACATCACACTGACCTCATAGCTCCTCCTCCCAATGCCCCTCCATCTGGCACTTTTCTTTTTATTCGGTTGTTTAAGAATGTGGGTGGACCCTTTGCATCCTCACAAGAAAAATAGGACTGTTGTAATGACACCAGAATTATTTTGTGTGGGTAAATTACACCTCAGCCTGAAGTGAGGCTTTAATAAAAATGGAGAATTTAAAAGGTTAACTGAGGAGGATTCTGGGAATAAAGTTTGATTGTAGTATTGGTTTTCAGATCTAGAGTTTTCCTCCTGTGAAGTCTGGAGATCATATGATCATCACATTGCCTCCACCTCCCTACCTGATAGAATAGGGAAATACAAAGAAGATTCTAGAAGTCACCAGAGAGATGATGGAGGAGGGGTGAGCGGTGCTGGGAATTCTGGGACATTATCCAGTAACAGACAAGGGATGTGTCTGGATGGTGACTGTATCATTGTGTGTGTCAGGTTCCTATAAGGTGTCAGGATGTCACTGTCTATTTCTCCATGGAGGAGTGGGAGTATTTAGAAGGACACAAGGATCTCTACAAGGACGTCATGATGGACAATCAGCCGCCCCTCACATCACCGGGTAAGAGGAGACTTTATTGTAAAGGAGAGAGCAGTACGGAGGCTCCACCTAGATCCCCCATCATCTGATAAACACATAGAAACAATGTATTCAGTCAGTGTGTGTGTTTCCTACAGATGGATCCAGTAATGGGAACCCACCAGAGAGATGTCCCCATCCTCTGTATTCCCGGGATTCCACACAGGAAGATCACACCATCCCCCACCATCATCAGGTAGATGAGGAACAATCACTGATAGTATCATTAGGATCTGTACATTATCTGCATTGTTACCATTGATGTCATTTTTATTATATATTCAGAGTGGAAACCTGAGAGATTCTAAAGTTGAGGTTAAAGAAGAGATAAAAGAGGAGGATGATGAGGATGGGGTGATGGAGGAGTTTCTAAAAGAACACAAAGATCTGTACCAGGACACCATGGTGGAGTCATCCAGCTACAGAAACCCACCAGAGAGATGTCCCCGTCCTCTGTATTCCCGGGATTCCACACAGGAAGGTCACACCATCCCCCACCATCATCAGGTAGATGATTGACAATTATTGGTAGTTCTGATTTATACACAGCATGATTGTTACAACTAGAAAAAATACAATTTCTGGGGAAATTGTGTGACGTGTTCTTGCCTCCACCTACTGGAGTGGGCGGAGAAACTGGGTGGAGTGGCTTGAGTAACTAAACATTTATTTATTTTTTTCAAAAATAATTATTTTTTTTTTCATGATTTTTTTTTAAATGATTTTTTAGATGTTTATTCAATTTTTTTCTAAAAATACATTTTTCAAAATTATTTTTTTCAAAATTTTTTTTTTTCAAATTTTTTTTTTCAAATTTCCTAATTTTCATTTTTTTTCTAAAATGATTGATTTTTTTTATAAAAATATTTTTTTTCGAAAATAATTTTTTTTTTTCGAAAATAATTTTTTTTTTTTCGAAAATAATTTTTTTTTTCAAAAATAATTTTTTTTCTTCAAATTTCCTAAATTTTCATTTTTTTTCTAAAATTATTGATTTTTTTTTTTTTTTTTATAAAAAATATTTTTTTCAAAAATTATTTTTTTTTAATGATTTTTTTTAATTATTATTATTTTTTTTATATTATATATTTTTTCTAAAATTATTTTTTTTTTTCAAAAAAGATTTTTTTTCAAATTTCCAAATTTTCATTTTTTTTTTCTAAAATTATTTTTTTTATTTTTTTTTTATTATTATTATTTTTTTTTTATTATTTTTTTTTTCAAATTTCATAATTCCCCTCAGAGCTGTGTGGGACTACCTATAATCCACCTCAGATGTGTGTGGGACTACCTATAATCCCCCTCAGAGCTGTGTGGGACTACCTACAATCCCCCTCAGAGCTGTGTGGGACTACCTATAATCCCAGTCAGAGCTGTGTGGGACTACCTATAATTCCCCCTCAGAGCTGTGTGGGACTACCTATAATCCCCCTCAGAGCTGTGTGGGACTAGCTATAATTCCCCTCAGAGCTGTGTGGGACTACCTATAATCCCCCTCAGAGCTGTGTGGCACTACCTATAATTCCCCTCAGCTGTGTGGGACTACCTATAATTCCCCTCTGAGCTTTAGTCACCTCCCACTCTAGTTTTGATCATTTCTCCATTCATTCCTATGGGACAAATTTCGCCGCAAAAATGACGATATTTCGTAAACCATTCGGCGAAACGACGAAGACTACCTATAATTGCCCTCAGAGCTATGTGGGAGGAGCTATAATTCCCCTCAGAGCTTTTGTCACCTCCCACTAGTTTTGAACATTTCTCCATTCATTCCTATGGGACAAATTTCGCCGCAAAAATGACGATATTTCGTGAACCATTTGGAAAAACGTTCCACAAAGTAATAGCACACCATTCGGGAACAATCCGCACGTTTTGGTATATATTCGGTATATGTAGCATAAAAACTGTGGGAGGAGTTAGCGTGCAAAATTTGGCTATAAGAATAATAATAATAACTAGAAAAGATACAATTTCTGGGGAAATTGTGTGACGTGTTCTTGCCTCCACCTACTGGAGTGGGCGGAGTAACTGGGTGGAGTGGCTTGAGTAACTAAACTTTTATTTATTTTTTTCAAAAATGATTATTTATTTTTTTTTAATGATTTTTTTTAAATGTTTTTTTTTATTTGTATTTAATTATTTCTAAAAAAAATTTTTTTCAAAAATTATTTTTTTTTCAAAAATTATTTTTTTTTTCAAAAATTATTTTTTTTTCAAAAATTATTTTTTTTTTTTTTTTTTTCAAAAATTATTTTTTTTTCAAAAATTATTTTTTTTTTTTCCAAAAAGATATTTTTTTTCAAATTTCCTAATTTTCATTTTTTTTCTATAATGATTGATTTTTTTTTTATAAAAAAAAAAAAATTTAATTATTTTTTTGAATTATTATTATTATTTTTTTTTAAAGAAAAAAATTTTTTTGAAAATAATATTTTTCAAAAAATATTATTTTTTCAAAGAATAATTTTTTTTTTTCAAATTTCCTATTTTTTTTTTTCTAAAATTATTATTTTTTTTTTTTATATATTTTTTTTTTTCAAAAATGTTTTTTTTTTTTTTATTATTATTTTTTTTTTTTAAATGATATTTTTTTTTCAAAAAATATTTTTTTTTTTCAAAAAATATTTTTTTTTTTCAAAAAATATTTTTTTTTTCAAAAAATAATTTTTTTTTCAAAAAAATTTTTTTTTTTAAATTTCCTAATTTTCATTTTTTTTCTAAAATTATTTTATTTATTTTTTTTTTTTATTATTATTTTTTTAAAAATTTTTCTTTTTAAATTTCATAATTCCCTGTGTGGGACTGTGTGGGACTAGTTATAATTCCCCTCAGAGTTGTGTAGGACTACCTATAATCCCCCTCAGAGCTGTGTTGGACTACCTATAATTCCCCTCAGAGCTGTGTGGGACTACCTATAATTCTCCTCAGAGCTGTGTGGGACTACCTATAACCCCCCTCAGAGCTGTGTGGGACTACCTATAATCCCCCTCAGCTGTGTGGGACTACCTATAATTCCCCTCAGAGCTTTGTTGGAGGAGCTATAATTCCCCTCAGAGATGTGTGGGACTACCTATAATTTCCCTCAGAGATGTGTGGGACTACCTATAATTCCCCTCAGAGCTGTGTGGGACTACCTATAATCCCCCTCAGAGATGTGTGGGACTACCTATAATCTCCCTCAGAGATGTGTGGGACTACCTATAATCTCCCTCAGAGATGTGTGGGACTACCTATAATTCCCCTCAGAGCTGTGTGGGACTACCTATAATCCCCTCAGCTGTGTGGGACTACCTATAATTCCCCTCAGAGATGTGTGGGACTACCTATAATTCCCCTCAGAGATGTGTGGGACTACCTATATTTCCCCTCAGAGATGTGTGGGACTACCTATAATTCCCCTCAGAGCTGTGTGGGACTACCTATAACCCCCCTCAGAGCTGTGTGGGACTACCTATAATCCCCCCTCAGAGCTGTGTGGGACTACCTATAATTCCCCTCAGAGCTGTGTGGGACTACCTATAATTCCCCTCAGAGCTGTGTGGGACTACCTATAATCCCCTCAGAGCTGTGTGGGACTACCTATAATTCCCCTCAGAGCTGTGTGGGACTACCTATAATTCCCCTCAGAGCTGTGTGGGACTACCTATAACCCCCCTCAGCTGTGTGGGACTACCTATAACCCCCTCAGCTGTGTGGGACTACCTATAACCCCCCTCAAAGCTGTGTGGGAGGAGCTAAAATTCCCCTCAGAGCTTTTGTCACCTCCCACTCTAGTTTTGAACATTTCTCCATTCATTCCTATGGGACAAATTTCGCCGCAAAAATGACGATATTTCGTGAAACGTTCGGCGAAACGTTCCACAAAGTAATAGCACACCATTCGGGAACAATCCGCACGTTTTGGTATATATTCGGTATATGTAGCGTAAAAACTGTGGGAGGAGTTAGGGTGGTAAATTTGGCTATAAGAATAATAATAATAATAATAATAACTAGAAAAGATACAATTTCTGGGGAAATTGTGTGACGTGTTCTTGCCTCCACCTACTGGAGTGGGCGGAGTAACTGGGTGGAGTGGCTTGAGTAACTAAACTTTTATTTATTTTTTTCAAAAATTATTATTTTTTTTTTTAATGATTTTTTTTAAATGTTTTTTTTTTTATTTTTATTTAATTATTTAAAAAAAAAATTTTTTCAAAAAATTTTTTTTTTTTACAAAATTATTTTTTTTTTTTCCAAAAAGATTTTTTTTTTTCAAATTTCCTAATTTTCATTTTTTTTCTAAAATGATTGATTTTTTTTTTTTTTTATAAAAAAAAAATTTTTTTAATTATTTTTTTGAATTATTATTTTTTTTTTTAAAAGAAAAAAATTTTTTTGAAAATAATATTTTTCAAAAAATTTTTTTTTTCCAAAGAATATTATTTTTTTTTCAAATTTCCTATTTTTTTTTTTTTCTAAAATTATTATTTTTTTTTTTATAAATTTTTTTTTTTTTCAAAAATGTTTTTTTTTTTTTTAATGATTTTTTTTTTAATTATTTTTTTTTTAAATTATATATTTTTTTCTAAAATATTTTTTTTTTCAAAAAAATTTTTTTTTTTTAAATTTCCTAATTTTCATTTTTTTTTTCTAAAATTATTTTTTTTTAATTTTTTTTTTTATTTTTTTTTTTTTTTTTTTTTTCAAATTTCATAATTCCCCTCAGAGCTGTGTGGGACTAGTTATAATTCCCCTCAAAGTTGTGTAGGACTACCTATAATCCCCAGAGCTGTGTGGGACTAGTTATAATTCCCCCTCAGAGTTGTGTGGACTACCTATAATCCCCCTCAGAGCTGTGTTGGACTAGCTATAATTCCCCTCAGAGATGTGTGGGACTACCTATAATTCCCCTCAGAGCTGTGTGGGACTACCTATAATCCCCTCAGAGATGTGTGGGACTACCTATAATCCCCCTCAGAGATGTGTGGGACTACCTATAATCTCCCTCAGAGATGTGTGGGACTACCTATAATCTCCCTCAGAGATGTGTGGGACTACCTATAATTCCCCTCAGAGCTGTGTGGGACTACCTATAACTCCCCCTCAGAGATGTGTGTGTGGGACTACCTATAATTCCCCTCAGATGTGTGGGACTACCTATAATTCCCTCAGAGCTGTGTGGGACTACCTATAATCTCCCTCAGAGATGTGTGGGACTACCTATAATCTCCCTCAGAGATGTGTGGGACTACCTATAATCCCCTCAGAGCTGTGTGGGACTACCTATAACCCCCCTCAGCTGTGTGGGACTACCTATAACCCCCTCAGCTGTGTGGGACTACCTATAACCCCCCCTCAAAGCTGTGTGGGAGGAGCTAAAATTCCCCTCAGAGCTTTTGTCACCTCCCACTCTAGTTTTGAACATTTCTCCATTCATTCCTATGGGACAAATTTCGCCGCAAAAATGACGATATTTCGTGAAACGTTCGGCGAAACGTTCCACAAAGTAATAGCACACCATTCGGGAACAATCCGCACGTTTTGGTATATATTCGGTATATGTAGCGTAAAAACTGTGGGAGGAGTTAGGGTGGTAAATTTGGCTATAAGAATAATAATAATAACTAGAAAAGATACAATTTCTGGGGAAATTGTGTGACGTGTTCTTGCCTCCACCTACTGGAGTGGGCGGAGTTACTGGGTGAAGTGGCTTGAGTAACTAAGTATTTATTTTTTTCAAAAATGATTATTTTTTTAATGGATTTTTTTTTGATTTTTATTTAAATTTTTAAAAAATTAAGTAACTAAATTTTTTTTTTCCGTATTTTTTTAAAATTTTCATTTTCAAAAATGTTTTTTTTTTTTATAAAAAAAAAAAAAAAATTAATTTTTTTTTGATTTTTTTTAAATGATATTTTTTTTATTTTTTTTTGATTTTTTTTTCAAAAAATATTTTTTTTTTATTTGGGAATTTTATTTTTTTTTAAAAATTTTATTTTTAAATTTTTTAATTTTTTTTTTTTTTAATTATTTTTTTTTTCTGTGATTTTTTTTAATTATTATTTTTTTTTAAATTATATTTTTTTTCTAAATAATTTTTTTTCAGATTTCCTAATTTTCATTTTTTTTCATTTTATTAATTATTAAAATTTTTTCTTTTCAAATTTCATAATCCCCCTCAGAGCTGTGTGACTAGTTATAATTCCCTCAGAGTTGTGTAGGACTACCTATAATCCCCTCAGAGCTGTGTTGGACTACCTATATTTTTTTCTATAATTCCCCTCAGAGATGTGGGACTACCTATAATTCCCCTCAGAGCTGTGTTTTATAATCCCCCTCAGAGATGTGTGGGACTACCTATAATCTCCTCAGAGATGTTGACTACCTATAATCTCCCTCAGATGTGTGGGACTACCTATATTTGTGGGACTACCTATAACCCCCTCAGCTGTGTGGGACTACCTATACCCCCCTCAGCTGTGTGGGACTACCTATAACCCCCAAAGTGTTTGAATATTTTTTCAAAAATTCCCCTCAGAGCTTTTTTTTTTTTGAAAATTTTTTTTTATTCAAAAAAATGACGATATTTCGTGAAACGTTCGGCGAAACGTTCCACAAAGTAATAGCACACCATTCGGGAACAATCCGCACGTTTTGGTATATATTCGGTATATGTAGCGTAAAAACTGTGGGAGGAGTTAGGGTGGTAAATTTGGCTATAAGAATAATAATAATAACTAGAAAAGATACAATTTCTGGGGAAATTGTGTGACGTGTTCTTGCCTCCACCTACTGGAGTGGGCGGAGTAACTGGGTGAAGTGGCTTGAGTAACTAAACGTATTTTTTTTTTCAATTAAATGATTTTTTTTAAAATTTTTTTTGATTTTTATTTAATTATTTTTAAAAAAAATAATTTTCAAAAATTTTTTTTTTTTTTTTCAAAAAAATTTTTTTTTTCAAAAATTTTTTTTTTCCAAAAAGAAAAAAAATAAATTGATTGATTTTTTTTTTTTATAAAAAAAAAAAAAAATTAAATTTTTTTTTGAGTTATTATTATTTTTTTTTAAATGATATTTTTTTTTTTCCAAAAAATATTTTTTTTTTCAAATTTCCTAATTTTCATTTTTTTTCTAAAATTATTTTATTTTTTAATTTTTTATTATTTTTTTTTTTTTAATTATTTTTTTTTTCAAAAATGTTTTTTTTTTTTTAATTTTTTTTTAATTATTTTTTTTTTTAAATTATTTTTTTTTCTAAATTAATTTTTTTTTCAAAAAAGAATTTTTTTTTTTAAAATTTCATATTTTTTTCTTTTCTTTTTTTCATAATTCCCCTCAGAGCTGTGTGGGACTAGTTATAATTCCCCTCAGAGTTGTGTAGGACTACCTATAATCCCCTCAGAGCTGTGTTGGACTACCTATATTCCCCTCAGAGCTGTGTTGGAGGAGCTATAATTCCCCTCAGAGATGTGTGGGACTACCTATAATTCCCCTCAGCTGTGTGGGACTACCTATAATCCCCTCAGAGATGTGTGGGACTACCTATAATCTCCCTCAGAGATGTGTGGGACTACCTATAATTCCCTCAGAGATGTGTGGGACTACCTATAATCTCCCTCAGAGATGTGTGGGACTACCTATAATTCCCCTCAGAGCTGTGTGGGACTATTTATAATCCCCCTCAGAGATGTGTGGGACTACCTATAATTCCCCTCAGATGTGTGGGACTACCTAAATTCCCCTCAGAGCTGTGTGGGACTACCTATAATCTCCTCAGAGATGTGTGGGACTACCTATAATCTCCCTCAGAGATGTGTGGGACTACCTATAATCCCCCTCAGAGCTGTGTGGGACTACCTATAACCCCCTCAGCTGTGTGGGACTACCTATAACCCCCTCAGCTGTGTGGGACTACCTATAACCCCCTCAAAGCTGTGTGGGAGGAGCTAAAATTCCCCTCAGAGCTTTTGTCACCTCCCACTCTAGTTTTGAACATTTCTCCATTCATTCCTATGGGACAAATTTCGCCGCAAAAATGACGATATTTCGTGAAACGTTCGGCGAAACGTTCCACAAAGTAATAGCACACCATTCGGGAACAATCCGCACGTTTTGGTATATATTCGGTATATGTAGCGTAAAAACTGTGGGAGGAGTTAGGGTGGTAAATTTGGCTATAAGAATAATAATAATAACTAGAAAAGATACAATTTCTGGGGAAATTGTGTGACGTGTTCTTGCCTCCACCTACTGGAGTGGGCGGAGTAACTGGGTGAAGTGGCTTGAGTAACTAAACGTATTTATTTTTTTCAAAAATTATTTTTTTAATGATTTTTTTTAAATGATTTTTTTTGATTTTTATTTAATTATTTTTTAATTTTCAAAAAATTTTTTTTTTTTTCAAAAAAAATTTTTTTTTCAAAAATTTTTTTTTTCCAAAAAGATTATTTTTTTAAAATTTCCTCATTTTCTAAAATGATTGATTTTTTTTTTTTATAAAAAAAAAAAAAAATTAAATTTTTTTTTGAGTTATTATTATTTTTTTTTAAATGATATTTTTTTCAAAAAATATTTTTTTTTCCAAAAAATATTTTTTTTTTAAAATTTCCTAATTTTAATTTTTTTTCTAAAATTATTTTATTTTTTAATTTTTTATTATTTTTTTTTTTTTAATTATTTTTTTTTTCAAAAATGTTTTTTTTTTTTTTTAATGATTTTTTTTAATTATTATTTTTTTTTAAATTATATTTTTTTTATAAAATAATTTTTTTTTCAAAAAAGAATTTTTTTTTTTTAAATTTCCTAATTATTTTTTTCTAAAATTATTATTTTTTTTTTTATTATTATTATTATTTTTTTAATTTTTTCTTTTCAAATTTCATAATTCCCCTCAGAGCTGTGTGGGACTAGTTATAATTCCCCTCAGAGTTGTGTAGGACTACCTATAATCCCCCTCAGAGCTGTGTTGGACTACCTATAATTCCCCTCAGAGCTGTGTGGGACTACCTATAATTCTCCTCAGAGCTGTGTGGGACTACCTATAACCCCCCTCAGAGCTGTGTGGGACTACCTATAATCCCCCTCAGCTGTGTGGGACTACCTATAATTCCCCTCAGAGCTGTGTGGGACTACCTATAATCCCCTCAGAGCTGTGTGGGACTACCTATAATTCCCCTCAGCTGTGTGGGACTACCTATAATCCCCTCAGAGCTGTGTGGGACTACCTATAATTCCCCTCAGAGCTGTGTGGGACTACCTATAATTCCCCTCAGAGCTGTGTGGGACTACCTATAATTCCCCTCAGAGCTGTGTGGGACTACCTATAATCCCCCTCAGAGCTGTGTGGGACTACCTATAAACCCCCTCAGCTGTGTGGGACTACCTATAACCCCCTCAGCTGTGTGGGAGGAGCTAAAATTCCCCTCAGAGCTTTTGTCACCTCCCACTCTAGTTTTGAACATTTCTCCATTCATTCCTATGGGACAAATTTCGCCGCAAAAATGACGATATTTCGTGAAACGTTCGGCGAAACGTTCCACAAAGTAATAGCACACCATTCGGGAACAATCCGCACGTTTTGGTATATATTCGGTATATGTAGCGTAAAAACTGTGGGAGGAGTTAGCGTGCAAAATTTGGCTATAAGAATAATAATAATAATAATATATATGTGAGATAACAATAACACTTAATGAATGTTTTATTATATATTCAGAGTGGAGACCTCGGGGATGATAATATTGATGTTAAAGAAGAGTATAAAGAGGAGGATGAGGAGTATGGAGTGATGGAGGAGTTTTCAGAAGGACACAAGGATATGATGGAGCCCCCAAATACCAGGAACCCACCAGAGAGATGTCCCCGTCCTCTGTATTCCCGGAATTCCACACAGGAAGATCACACCATCCCCCACTGTTACAAGGTTGGTGGGATGGAGCATCTAAAACATGGACTCCTAGAGATGATGTGTGGATTTTCTATGTGATGTCACAATAATAAATCTTATATCTTACAGATGATATTCTCTCTCATTTTCTTGATTTAGAGTGGAGATCCAATCGATATAGAATTTGAGGTTAAATCAGAAGAAGAAGAAGAGAGGTATGTGAGGGATGATCAGCAGTCTATGGAGGAGGATGGAATAACGGGGACATTTATAGAGGAGGACACTCCTACAGAGATCAGCACAGGTGGGTCATTAACACTAAATACATTCCTCCACCCATACTGCTCACTGATTGGTCCAGAGTAGGGCGGGGACTGGGTGATAATCTTCATTCTCTGTGCTGCAGACACAAGTTATAGATCTAGACTGGATTTATGGAAATTCTGGGGTTCAGCTGGCAGCAAATGGTTGATTTTCACCATAAATGTTGCTCTATCTAGGCACCTTGGGCATGTGCTTTGGGTCTCCTTACCCATGCCCAGGTCTAGCAAGATCTCTGACAGAGATCTCCTGACCCCTGCACTATATACTCTGTTGTACATTACATCATTTTGATACTATATAGTCCTATCTGTTGTATCTTATACAATATGTTGTACATTACATAGTCCTGACTTCTGCTCTCTCCCCTCTACCCACTGCTATATATACACATAATATGGATTCTCTTTTGTTACACCCATTTCCTACCAGCTGCACATTTTATATCTGATGATCTGATTGGAGCACAGCAGGAACCAATCAGCTCATGTCTAGTAATAATCTTTGTATTTGTATTTTAGTAGATGGACGGGAGATGAGGAAAACCTCAGAGGATTGTCTCACTTTGTCTCCAGACTGTAAAGTAGAAGATGAGGACATCACACAGTATAGTCCAGGAGAAAACCCGACTACCTCAAATGTCCATCCGGCACCACACAGTGTAGATGGACCATCGTATTCCTCTTATCCTGAGGAACCTCAGACTGTGAGGGACGGTGCCGTCCTTCCAACAGAGAAGAGGCTTTCCTGTACTGAGTGCGGGAAGTGTTTCCGTTTTAAATCCCATCTTAATGTGCATAAAAGATTTCACACAGGTGAGAAGCCACATTGCTGTCCTGAGTGCGGGAAATGCTTTATACAAAAATCAGACCTTGTCACACATCAGAGATCTCACACGGAGGAGAAGCCGTATTCCTGTCCTGAGTGCGGGAAATGTTTTACACAGGAGTCTTATCTTTCCACACATCAGAGATCTCACACAGGGGAGAAGCCGTATTCCTGTCCTGAGTGCGGAAAATGTTTTACACAGAAGTCCATTCTTAACAGACATCAGAGATCTCACACGGGGAGAAGCCGTATTCCTGTCCTGAGTGCGGGAAAAGTTTTACACAGAAGTCCAGTCTTTACACACATCAGAGATCTCACACGGGGGAGAAGCCGTATTTCTGTCCTGAGTGCGGGAAATGTTTTTCCCTGAAGTCTGATCTTAACACACATCAGAGATCTCACACGGGGGAGAAGCCGTATTCCTGTACTGAGTGCGATAAATTTTTTACACTGAAGTCCAGTCTTTACAAACATCAGAAATCTCACACGGGGGAGAAACCGTTTTCCTGTCCTGAGTGCGGGAAATGTTTTTCACACAAGTCCCGTCTTTACACACATCAGAAATCTCACACGGGGGAGAAACCGTTTTCCTGTCCTGAGTGCGGGAAATGTTTTTCACACAAGTCCCGTCTTTACACACATCAGAGATCTCACACGGGGGAGAAGCCATTTTCCTGTCCTGAGTGCGGGAAATGTTTTTCACTGAAGTCCGATCTTAACACACATCAGAGATTTCACACGGGGGAAAAGCCGTATTCCTGTCCTGAGTGCGGGAAATGTTTTTCAGTGAAATCGCATCTTGACACACATCAGAGATCTCACACGGGGGAGAAGCCATTTTCCTGTCCTGAGTGCGGGAAATGTTTTTCAGTAAAGTCCAGTCTTTCCACACATCAGAGATCTCACACGGGGGAGAAGCCGTATTGCTGTCCTAAGTGCGGAAAATGTTTTTCACAGAAGCCCCATCTTTACAAACATCAGAGATCTCACACGGAGGAGAAGCCACTTTCCAATCCTGAGTGAGGGAATTGTTCCTCACTGAAATCCTGTCTTCCTGTACATCAGGGATCCCACACAACCCTTGAGGTGTATTAATGCCTTGAGTGTGGGAAATGTCTTGTATATGAATGTTGCTGGACATCACAGCTCTCATGTGGGGAAGAAGCACACCCTGATATACACCTCAGATATACTCCATGGCTGATCTTCATCATGGAAGAAACAGTTGATAAGGAGATCAGAGATCACCAAAGACATGGATGAAGTGTTGTACCGTGTTGGCCATTAATAGCAGTAGAAAAATAAAAATTGAGTCATTACCTCTCATTGGCTGAGTACATTTTGTGGTGTAGAGATTTAAAGGTCTGTTTTTGAAAAAAAAAATTAAAGAATGTGACAAGGACTCACACAGCCATGATGAATTTTTGTGTTCTTTTTTTATTTCATACAATGATTTCCAATGATCATTAGCTCCATCTAGTGGCAATAATGCAGAACTGCAGATTCAATATCGCTTTGTAACCAATCATAAAAATGTCCTTTGGGTACAGTGTTGTATGACTGAGTAATTGTCATTCAAAATTTGAGAGCGCTGAAAGTTAGTCTGTGTAGGAAGGGGGGAGGGGGAAGTGCTCGGTATTGAAGGGGTTGATACATTCAGGCTAGTCCCAAACAAATACAGCGCTAAAATAAAATCAATATGTCTCTCAAGTCAATCTCAAAAATCAACAAAAATGAATTATTCCACAAAATAAAGGAATATACAGTGTGTGTGTGTATACAGTAATATATATATATATATATATATAATCAAATAAGTAAAGTATAAAAAAGTATATGACTAAATATATGTTGTGCTGTGAAAAAGTTGTCTATAAATATCTGAAGTTCATAGAAAGTCCAAAAACAAATGGTGTCAGTGCTAAAAACGTCTTCATCCACCTATGTACAAGTGAGAAGAAATCTCTATTACCCAGCATGCATGTGACATATGTAGCGCCCTCCTAGACAGGCGCTGGGTTAGGTAAATGTAGTTCTTGGCTCACTGGAAATATTCTGGAACATAGTGGGCTGGAAAAGACAAATTAGCAGCTGAATGTTTCTGCAGCCCTGGCCAATCCCTGGTTTGGTAATATGGTGACCCCAGATGATAGCTGGGAGTGTGTATAAATAGTATGAGACCTGGAACAAAAAGTCAGTGTCTTGTGGAACAAGTAGATGAAAAAAGTTGCTAGGAGGGAATCCCCACTATATCACCACCACCGTGCCTAATAAGTGGCAGTAACTACCTCTCTTGATCAGCGGTAAGTGCCTACTCCACACCCCAGGTGAAGTGTGTGCTTATCAGATCCATGCGGCTGACAAAGCAGCCTTCACAGTGTTTAATAAAGATCCTTCATTGTTAGTAGGGATGAGCCGAACACCCCCGGGTTCGGTTCGAACCAGAACCTTCGAACGGACCGAAAGTTCGCGCGAATTTTCGAACCCTATACGTTATAATGGACGCGAACGTTCGAAATCAAAAGTGCTAATTACAACGGCCAATATGCATGTTAATGTCATAAAACAGGTTTGGGGACCCGGGTCCTGCCCCAGGGGACATATATCAATGCAAAAAGAACTTTTAAAAACTAACGTTTTTTCGGGAGCAGTCATTTTAATGATGCATAAAGTGAAAAAAAAAAAAAAGTGACATTTTCCTTTAAATATGGTACCTGGGGGGTGTCCAAAGTATGCCTGTGAAGTGGCATGTGTTTCCCGTGTTTAGAACTGTCCTTGCACAAAATGACATTTGTAAAGGAAAAAAAGAAGCCATTTAAAACCACTTGCGGCTTTAGGTTTGATCTTAAGTAGAATCTGAACAGGTACATTATGAAGTGTAGCTCCATCCCAAAAAAATCTATTTTTAAGCTTTTTGGAGAACATAGGGAGGGGTTATCACCCCTGTAACATTTGCTGTCTTTGCACATCTGTTCAGAACATGTCACCTCACTTTCCGTCCCAATGACAAATGTTTTTGGAAAAGTGGGGTTTTAATTGAAACAAGGATTGGTGATAAAGTATCAGTAGAGAGGAGATACCTTTTTCCCAAATTAAATCTAACAGGATAGAATTTCCCTTCCTAGGGGTAGATTTCCTCTCACTTCCTGTTTTCTCTTTCCATTTGCAAGTAGGAGTCGTTTGTAAGTTGGATGTTTGAAAGTAGGGGCCTGGCGTATATACTCTGCAGAAATTTGCCCTATTAGATGTTGGTGTAGCCACAAGACTGGTGGGCACAGGAATGGGCCCTGCTGTGAGTTAATAGATCAAGATTTGTAATTGCATGCACCTGTTGAACAGGGCAGAAAAATTGGGGGTGGTGGTGGTGGTGGTGGTGGACGGTTTTGCCACAAGACTGTAAGCTCTCACAGTTACTCTTGGTGGGCGCAGGAATGGGCCCTGCTGTGAGTTATTAGATCAAGATTTGTAATTGCAAGCACCTGATGAACAGGGCAGAAAAATTGGGCCTTTGGCGGTGGTGGTGGACGGTGTTGCCACAAGACTGTAGGCCCTCATAGTTACTCTTGGTGGGCGCAGGAATGGGCCCTGCTGTGAGTTATTAGATCAAGATTTGTAATTGCAAGCACCTGATGAACAGGGCAGAAAAATTGGGCCTTTGGCGGTGGTGGTGGACGGTGTTGCCACAAGACTGCAGGCCCTCATAGTTACTCTTGGTGGGCGCAGGAATGGGCCCTGCTGTGAACTATTAGATCAAGATTTGTAATTACCCGCCCCTGTTAAACAGGGGCTGAAAAATTGTGCCTTAGGCACTGGTGCTGGTGCCACAACACTGCAACCCTCACAGAGACTGTACTTGGAGCACAGCAGTCACACGTGTTGCGAAGCATTTTTTTAAAAAATTGTAAGTACACGCCCCTGTTAAACAGGGGCTGAAAAATTGTGCCTTAGGCACTGGTGCTGGTGCCACAACACTGCAACCCGGCCCTCACAGATACTGTACTTGGAGCACAGCAGTCACACGTGTTGCGAAGCATTTTTTTAAAAAATTGTAAGTACACGCCCCTGTTAAACAGGGGCTGAAAAATTGTGCCTTAGGCACTGGTGCTGGTGCCACAACACTGCAACACGGCCCTCACAGAGACTGTACTTGGAGCACAGCAGTCACACGTGTTGCGAAGCATTTTTTTTTAAAAATTGTAAGTACACGCCCCTGTTAAACAGGGGCTGAAAAATTGTGCCTTAGGCACTGGTGCTGGTGCCACAACACTGCAACACGGCCCTCACAGAGACTGTACTTGGAGCACAGCAGTCACACGTGTTGCGAAGCATTTTTTTTAAAAATTGTAAGTACACGCCCCTGTTAAACAGGGGCTGAAAAATTGTGCCTTAGGCACTGGTGCTGGTGCCACAACACTGCAACACGGCCCTCACAGAGACTGTACTTGGAGCACAGCAGTCACACGTGTTGCGAAGCATTTTTTTTAAAAATTTGTAAGTACACGCCCCTGTTAAACAGGGGCTGAAAAATTGTGCCTTAGGCACTGGTGCTGGTGACACAACACTGCAACACGGCCCTCACAGAGACTGTACTTGGAGCACAGCAGTCACACGTGTTGCGAAGCATTTTTTTTAAAAATTGTAAGTACACGCCCCTGTTAAACAGGGGCTGAAAAATTGTGCCTTAGGCACTGGTGCTGTGGCATGGATCATTGAGGAGGAGGAAGAGGATAGTCAGTGAACATAAGAGGACAGTCACTCAGCATCAGCATAGGCAGTCTTGAAGGGATGTGACATTAAAAATTATTCGGTTATATCCGCCTCAGGTGCCTGGTAGCTGGTGGTGATCCAAGACTGATTCATTTTGATGAATGTCAGTCGATCAACCGAGGCGGTGGACAGGCGCACCCTATGATCAGTCACAAATCCTCCAGCAGCACTGAATGTGCGTTCGGAAAGAACGCTGGAGGCAGGACAGGCCAGTAGCTCAATTGCATACTGTGCAAGCTCTGGCCAGTGATCCATCCTCAGGACCCAGTAAGCCAGAGGATTTTCGGTGGGAAAGGTGTCCAAGTCTGACCTTGCCCCAAGGTATTCCTGCACCATGTATATCAGACGCTGGCGATGGTTGCTGGAACCGATCATACCTTGGGGCTGCGGACTAAAAAATTGTCTGAACGCATCGGTCAGACGTCCACCTTCCCCACCGCTCCTTCTGCCACTGACCGAAGCCTCAGCAACTCGTCGCCCAGGACCAGGAGTTTGTAGCCTCCCAGTTTCTGGGAACGCGTTGCACAGACCTTTCTGCAAGGCCTCCCTGAGATGTCTCATCCTCTGCTCCCTCTGCGACGGCAAGATAAGGTCCGCAACCTTACCCTTGTACCGCGGATCAAGGAGAGTGGCCAGCCAGTAATGGTCCCTCTCCTTGATCCGAAGAACACGAGGATCCTTCCGCAGGCTTTGCAGGATCAGGGAGGCCATGCAGCGTAGGTTAGCTGAGGCATTCGGTCCGGAGTCTTCTGGGTCACTGAGGATGACATGATCGCCAGCCACCTCCTCCCAGCCACGTACAAGTCCACTGGCTTGTTGGGACTGTACATCATCCCTAAAAGACTGCTGCTGCTGATGCTGAGTGCCAGGCTCCACCTCCATGCTCACACAATCCTCCTCCTCCTCCTCCTCCTCCTCCTCCTCATCCTCTTCCTGTGTGATGGGTGGGACAGAAGGAACACTGTCCGGATAAAGGGGGCCTTGAGAGGCAAGGAAGTCCTCCTCTTCCTGCCTCTGTTCTGCCTCAAGTGCCCTGTCCATTATCCCACGCAGCGTATGCTCCAACAGGTGGACAAGAGGGACAGTGTCACTGATGCATGCACTGTCACTGCTCACCATCCTCGTGGCCTCCTCAAATGGTGAGAGGACAGTGCATGCATCCCTGATCATGCTCCACTGACGTGGGGAAAAAAAACCAAGCTCCCCTGACCCTGTCCTGGTGCCGTAGTCGCAAAGGTACTCATTGATGGCCCTCTGCTGCGTGTGCAGTCGCTGCAGCATGGCCAACGTTGAGTTCCACCTGGTGGGCATGTCAGATATTAGGCGGTTCTTGGGCAGGTTCAGCTCCTTTTGCAGCTCAGTCAGCCGAGCACTGGCATTATAAGATCGGCGGAAATGCACACAGACTTTCCTGGCCTGCCTCAGGACATCCTGTAAGCCTGGGAACCTGCCCAAGAACCGCTGCACCACCAGGTTGAGGACGTGAGCCATGCAGGGCACATGGGTGAGCTGCCCCTGTCGCAGGGCGGAGAGGAGGTTGGTGCCATTGTCAGAAACGACCATTCCTGGCTTAAGCTGACGTGGCGTCAACCACCTCTCGGCCTGCCCCTGCAGAGCTGCCAGAACCTCTGGCCCAGTGTGGCTCCTGTCCCCCAAACACACCAGCGCAAGCACGGCATGGCATCTTTTTGCCTGCGTACTTGCGTAGCCCCTTGTACGCCTACGGAGCACCGCTGGTTCCAAGGACAGAGCACTGGAGGAAGAAGAAGAGGAGGGGGGGTGGAGGAGAGAGGTGTGTCACAACCAGTAGCAGTAGTCGCGTTTTGGAGGCGTGGTGGCGGAACAACCTCCAACACTACTGCACCTTGTCCTGCATCCCTCCCAGCTGCCAATAGAGTGACCCAATGGGCCGTGAAAGAAAGGTACCGTCCCTGTCCATGCCTGCTGGACCATGAGTCAGCGGTAATATGCACCTTACCGCTGACCGCCCTGTCCAGCGAGGCATGGACATTGCCCTCCACATGCCGGTAGAGAGACGGAATCGCCTTCCGCGAGAAAAAGTGGCGTTTGGGAACCTGCCACTGAGGAACCGCACATTGAACAAACTCACGGAAGGGGGCCGAGTCTACCAACTGAAAAGGCAGCAGTTGAAGTGCTAGCAATTTAGCAAGGCTAGCATTCAACCGCTGGGCATGTGGATGGCTGGGAGTGTACTTCTTTCTACGGTCCAGCAGCTGGGGCAGGGAAATTTGCCTGCTGCATTCGGACGTCGGTGTACTGCAAGTACTTGGTTGTGACACACCGAATTCTACACCTTCAGTCCTCTCAGAGCAGCTTTCAGAGAGGACTGAAGGTGTAGTGGGGATGGAGATCCCAGCTGAGGAGGAGCAAGGAGAGGTCCGCTTAGTTCTTTGGTGTGGGTCTTTTATGTGTGCCTGCCAACGAGCTGCATGGCAGGTCGCCATATGTCTGGTCATGCTTGTCGTGCCCAAGCGGCTGATGTTTTGGCCACGCGAGATACGCTTGAGACAAATATTGCAAATAGCAGTGGTGCGATCTGCTGCACTCGTCTCAAAAAAGGCCCACACCAAAGAACTTTTCTGATAACGTGCAGAGGCAGCGCCCTGCACAGGCGGAGCTCTGCGGTGTTGTACAGTTGCTGTGCTGGCCTCTACCTGGCCTCCAGGGGGCATCCTGCCTCGTTGGACATGTGACGCCGCATCCTCCTCCTCCTCGTCCTCCTCCTCATCCTCTCTCCCTTGAGGCACCCACGTGGAGTCAGTGACCTCATCATCCCCTCCCTCTTCACCACTAGAGCAAACCTGGCAGTAAGCTGCAGCTGGTGGAACTGTACTGCCAGATTCCTCAAGCTGGGTATCGTCATCCGAGCCTTCGAATCGTTGGGCATCCTCCTGGAGCATGTACCCAACACTGTGCTCAAAGAGTTCGGGGGACTCCTCAGGAGGACATGGTGGGTCTAGGGAAGGGGTGGCTGATGATGCTCTGTCAGTACCCTGAGCCTGGGTGAGAGAGGATGAGGAGGATGAGGAGGGCTTGGTCATCCATTCTACCAAGCCTTCAGCATGATGCGGCTCCACATGTCCAGCTGCCGAAAACAAAGACGCGCGTGTCCCATGGCCACGTGCTGATGACGATGCACGACCACGTCCACGTCCACGGCCACGTCCACTAGAAACAGAGCCTGCCTGCCCTGTGTTCTTGGCTCTGCACGCTCTGCCTCCCCTTGGCGGTCTTCCAGCCATTGTAGTCGGTAGTCCTGTGGGTGCTGCTGAGAAGAAAATATAGGAGCTCTGTGTGATGCCACTAACACACTAGAAGTCCTATGGGTGCTTCTGCAAAGAAAATAGAGGAGCTCTGTGTGATGCCACTAACACACTAGAAGTCCTGTGGGTGCTGCTGAGAAAAATATATAGGAGCTCTGTGTGATGCCACTAACACACTAGAAGTCCTATGGGTGCTTCTGCAAAGAAAATAGAGGAGCTCTGTGTGATGCCACTAACACACTAGAAGTCCTGTGGGTGCTTATGCAAAGAAAATAGAGGAGCTCTGTGTGATGCCACTAACACACTAGAAGTCCTGTGGGTGCTTCTGCAAAGAAAATAGAGGAGCTCTGTGTGATGCCACTAACACACTAGAAGTCCTGTGGGTGCTTATGCAAAGAAAATAGAGGAGCTCTGTGTGATGCCACTAACACACTAGAAGTCCTGTGGGTGCTGCTGAGAAGAATATATAGGAGCTCTGTGTGATGCCACTAACACACTAGAAGTCCTGTGGGTGCTTCTGCAAAGAAAATAGAGGAGCTCTGTGTGATGCCACTAACACACTAGAAGTCCTGTGGGTGCTGCTGAGAAGAATATATAGGAGCTCTGTGTGATGCCACTAACACACTAGAAGTCCTATGGGTGCTTCTGCAAAGAAAATAGAGGAGCTCTGTGTGATGCCACTAACACACTAGAAGTCCTGTGGGTGCTGCTGAGAAGAATATATAGGAGCTCTGTGTGATGCCACTAACACACTAGAAGTCCTGTGGGTGCTTATGCAAAGAAAATAGAGGAGCTCTGTGTGATGGGACTAACACACTTCAAGTCCTATAGGTGCTTCTGGGAACAAAGTATAGCTCTTTGTGTGTGATGGGACTAACACACTTCAAGTCCTATAGGTGCTTCTGGGAACAAAGTATAGCTCTTTGTGTGTGATGGGACTAACACACTTCAAGTCCTATAGGTGCTTCTGGGAAGAAAATATAGCTCTGTGTGTGTAATGGGACTAACACACTTCAAGTCCTATAGGTGCTTCTGGGAAGAAAATATAGCTCTGTGTGTGTGATGGGACTAACACACTTCAAGTCCTATAGGTACTTCTGGGAAGAAAATATAGCTCTGTGTGTGTAATGGGACTAACACACTTCAAGTCCTATAGGTGCTTCTGGGAACAAAATATAGCTCTGTGTGTGTGATGGGACTAACACACTTCAAGTCCTATAGGTGCTTCTGGGAACAAAATATAGCTCTGTGTGTGTAATGGGACTAACACACTTCAAGTCCTATAGGTGCTTCTGGGAACAAAATATAGCTCTGTGTGTGTGATGGGACTAACACACTTCAAGTCCTATAGGTGCTTCTGGGAAGAAAATATAGCTCTGTGTGTGTGATGGGACTAACACACTTCAAGTCCTATAGGTGCTTCTGGGAAGAAAATATAGCTCTGTGTGTGTAATGGGACTAACACACTTCAAGTCCTATAGGTGCTTCTGGGAACAAAATATAGCTCTGTGTGTGTAATGGGACTAACACACTTCAAGTCCTATAGGTGCTTCTGGGAACAAAATATAGCTCTGTGTGTGTGATGGGACTAACACACTTCAAGTCCTATAGGTGCTTCTGGGAAGAAAATATAGCTCTGTGTGTGTAATGGGACTAACACACTTCAAGTCCTATAGGTGCTTCTGGGAACAAAATATAGCTCTGTGTGTGTGATGGGACTAACACACTTCAAGTCCTATAGGTGCTTCTGGGAACAAAATATAGCTCTGTGTGTGTGTGATGGGACTAACACACTTCAAGTCCTATAGGTGCTTCTGGGAACAAAGTATAGCTCTTTGTGTGTGATGGGACTAACACACTTCAAGTCCTATAGGTGCTTCTGGGAAGAAAATATAGCTCTGTGTGTGTAATGGGACTAACACACTTCAAGTCCTATAGGTGCTCCTGGGAAGAAAATATAGCTCTGTGTGTGTGATGGGACTAACACACTTCAAGTCCTATAGGTGCTTCTGGGAAGAAAATATAGCTCTGTGTGTGTAATGGGACTAACACACTTCAAGTCCTATAGGTGCTTCTGGGAACAAAATATAGCTCTGTGTGTGTGATGGGACTAACACACTTCAAGTCCTATAGGTGCTTCTGGGAACAAAATATAGCTCTGTGTGTGTAATGGGACTAACACACTTCAAGTCCTATAGGTGCTTCTGGGAACAAAATATAGCTCTGTGTGTGTGATGGGACTAACACACTTCAAGTCCTATAGGTGCTTCTGGGAAGAAAATATAGCTCTGTGTGTGTGATGGGACTAACACACTTCAAGTCCTATAGGTGCTTCTGGGAACAAAATATAGCTCTGTGTATGTGATGGGACTAACACACTTCAAGTCCTATAGGTGCTTCTGGGAACAAAGTATAGCTCTTTGTGTGTGATGGGACTAACACACTTCAAGTCCTATAGGTGCTTCTGGGAAGAAAATATAGCTCTGTGTGTGTAATGGGACTAACACACTTCAAGTCCTATAGGTGCTCCTGGGAAGAAAATATAGCTCTGTGTGTGTGATGGGACTAACACACTTCAAGTCCTATAGGTGCTTCTGGGAAGAAAATATAGCTCTGTGTGTGTAATGGGACTAACACACTTCAAGTCCTATAGGTGCTTCTGGGAACAAAATATAGCTCTGTGTGTGTGATGGGACTAACACACTTCAAGTCCTATAGGTGCTTCTGGGAACAAAATATAGCTCTGTGTGTGTAATGGGACTAACACACTTCAAGTCCTATAGGTGCTTCTGGGAACAAAATATAGCTCTGTGTGTGTGATGGGACTAACACACTTCAAGTCCTATAGGTGCTTCTGGGAACAAAATATAGCTCTGTGTGTGTGATGGGACTAACACACTTCAAGTCCTATAGGTGCTTCTGGGAACAAAGTATAGCTCTTTGTGTGTAATGGGACTAACACACTTCAAGTCCTATAGGTGCCTCTGGGAACAAAATATAGGAGCTCTGCCTGCCTGCCACGAACACACTACAAGTCCTATAGGTGCTTCTGGTAACAAAATATAGGAGCTCTGCCTGCCTGCCACTAACACACTACAAGTCCTATAGGTGCTTCTGGTAACAAAATATAGGAGCTCTGCCTGCCTGCCACGAACACACTACAAGTTCTATAGGTGCTTCTGGTAACAAAATATAGGAGCTCTGCCTGCCTGCCACGAACACACTACAAGTCCTATAGGTGCTTCTGGTAACAAAATATAGGAGCTCTGCCTGCCTGCCACGAGCACACTACAAGCCCCTCTTTGTCAATCAATCTTTGTAACTGAATCTATCTAACTCAATCTCTGCAAATGAATCTCTCTATCTATCTAAATGCAGCAGAGTGTCACAGAAACAGCCTGCTCAATCTGCGCCGGAACAGCATGTGACCGGCGCAGACGGCGTGGCGGCGTTTTATAGGGGGGGGCGTGTACTACAGCCCCTGAGCTGTAATTGGCTACAGGCGTCCTGCCTGTAGCCAATTATGGCTCTTCGAGTTTCCGGGGCTGTGATTGGCCAAGCATGCGGGGTCACAGTGCATGCTTGGCCAATCATCAGCCAGCAATGCACTGCGTCGGCCGCGCCGGCCGCAATGCATTGCGGGGCCGCTCGCATCACCCGAACGTGATGCGAGCGGCCAAAATAGTTCTGGGCTCGCCGAGCGAGCGAACGCCCGGTGCTCGATGCGAACGTGGGTTCGCATCGAGCACCGGGCCCATCCTTAATTGTTAGTCCGTTCCTCTTCACTATCCGAAATCTGAAATAACAAAACTAAATTTCAGATGAAATTCAAACCGTTTTTGAATTTGAATAATTTTCTAATCAAATTAGAATTTTCCAGGAGAATAAAATAGAAAATAAAATAAAGGAATAGCATAGAAAAGATTAGAATAGATTATAAAAGAATAGAATATAATAGATTAGAACAGAATAAAAAATAATAGAATAAAAAAAATAGAATATAAAATAAAGGGATAGAATAGAAAAGAACAGAGTAAAACAGAACACAATAGAATAAAAAAAGGGAGAACAGAATAAAATAGAATATAAAATAAAGAAATAGAATAAAAAATAGAAGAGAATAAAATAGAAGGAATATAGCCATCTTCTGAAGTTTGAATTTCAAATAGAATACATTTTGAATTTGAATACAAAAGAAAAGAATAGGAAATAAAATCAAATAATAATGCAGAAAATAATAGAATAAACGATAGAAAAGAATGGAATATAATAGAAAGAATATAACAATATACAGTAAGACCCCTTTCACACTGGGGCGGTGTGGGTGTTAGCGGTAGAGCACTGCTAGTTTTAGCGGTGCTGTTTTAGTGGCGCTATTCGGTTAAAAGCGCCTCGCTAGTGTTGCTGCACTTTGGTAGTGCCGCCCATTCATTTCAATGGGCAGGGGCGGTGGAGGAGCCGTGTATACACTTCTCCCCCACCACCCCAAAGATGCAGCTTGCAGGACTTTTTCTTCCCATCTTGCAAGCGCACATCCCCAGTATGAAGGCACTCGGGCTTTCACACTGGGGAGGCGCTTTACAGTCGGTATGTTTAGCGCTAAAGTGCCCCAGTGTGACAGGGGTCTAACTGTTTTCCGAAATTTTAATTTAGAATAGAATACATTTAACCACTTCCCGACCAGCCGCCACGGTTATATTGTGTCAGGTTGGCTCCCCAGGACAAGCAGTTGTAGCTTTTTGTTGGTTTGCTTTCAGACCACTAGGGGGCGAGCGCTGCCGGAGGTGTGTGCGCCGCCGGAGCCGATGCACGTGCCCGGTGGTCGTGATGACTGCCGGGCACCCGCGATCGCTCCACACAGAGACAGAACGGAGATCTGTCAATGTAAATAGACATATCTCTGTGCTGTCAGGGGAGAGGAGACTGATCTGTTGTTCATACTAAGTATGAACTACGATCTCTCTCCTCACCCAGGCAGTCCCATCCCCCACAGTTAGAATCACTACCTAGGACACACAGTTAACCCTTTGATTGCCCCCTACTGTTAACCCTGCCAGTGACATTTACACGGTAATCAGTGCATTTTTTATAGCTGTGATCGCTGTATAAATGTCACTGGTCCCAAAAAAAAGTGTCAAAAGTGTCCGATCTGTCCGCCGCAATGTTGCAGTCCCAATAAAAATCGCAGATCATCGACATTGCTAGTAAAAAAAAATAATAATAAAAATGCCATAAATATAGCCCTTATTTTGTAGACGCTAAAAAAAAGTAAAAAATATTGTTTTTTTTTTTTTTCAAAATTGTCGCTCTTTTTTTGTTTATAGCGCAAAAAATAAAACCCACAGAGGTGATCAAACACCACCAAAAGAAAGCTCTATTTGTGGGGAAAAAAGGACGTCAATTTTGTTTGGGTACAGCGTCGCACTTGTCAGTTAAAGCGATGCAGTGCCGTATTGCAAAAAAATGGTCTGGTCATTAAAATGGTTGTAAACCCTTACAAACCACTTTGACCTACAGGTGAGCCTAGATTAAGGCTTACCTGTAGGTCCAATAAATATCTGTACACTGTTTAGGAGATATTTGCAAAAAGACAGGCACCGCTGTCTACGACACATGCGCCGTAGACATCGGCGCATAGGCGCACTGAGTGCGCCGCTGCTAACGGTGATATGCTGCAAGTGGCGGCTCCCGTGCGAATGCTCGGGAGTGACGTCATCGTGGCTCCGGCGAATCACAGCGCCGGAGCAGCGAGATCCACAAAGAAGATGGATGCTCCGCGCACCAGGGGACATCGGTGACATCGCAGGCTCCTGTGTCAGGTAAGTGACACATAATGGGCTACTATGCAATGCTTTACCTTTGCAGGGAAACAAAGAGGAAGTAAACCCATCAGGGTTTACTTCCTCTTTAAGGGGGCAAATCTTCCACGGCTGAAATAGAATAGAATATGATAGAAAAGAATAGAAGATAAAATAATAGAAAAGAATATAACCATCTTACAAAATTCTAATTTCAATAGATTTTTTTTTATTTAGAATACAATTCGATTCAAATGAAATTTGAATTATAATCGACTCGATATCGAATAAACAAAACAATTTCCGAAAACTAATTAAGCGAATTAAACACATTTAACTAAACAAGTTTATGTAAATACTGAATCGAAACAAAAAACAAATGTTTTCATTCTGCACATGTCTACTCATTGTTCCTTAAAGTGGAGGGCCACCCTAAAAAAAAAAGTTACATCAAAATGTTCCTAAAAAAATGAAAAAAAAAATGTTTAACTTACCAGAAATGGCTGTGGGCATTGGTCACGCTGCAATGATGGGCACAGATGAGGCTGCATTGGTGGGTACTGGTCCTGTTGCAGGTATGGGCACAGGTGAGGCTGCATTGGTGGGCACAGGTCATGCTGTAATGATGGGCACAAATGAGGCTGCATTGTTGGGCACTGGTCACGCTGTAATGATGGGCACGGGTCAGGCTGCATTGGTGGGCACTGGTCATGCTGCAATGATGGGCACAGGTGAGGCTGTATTAGTGGGTGCTGGTCACTGGTCACGCTGCAATGTAGGGCACAGGTGAGACTGCATTGATGAGCACAGGTGAGGCTGCATTGGTGGGCACTGGTCATGCTGCAATGATGGGCACAAGTGAGGCTGCATTCGTGGGCACTGGTCATGCTGCAATGATGGGCACAGGTGAGGCTGCATTGGTGGGCACTGGTCACGCTGCAATGATGGGCACAGGTGAGGTTGTATTGGTGGTCACTGGTCACGCTGCAATGATGGGCACAGGTGAGGCTGCATTGATGGGCACTGGTCACGCTGCAATGCTGGGCACTGGTCATGCTGCAATGTAGGGCACAGGTGGGCAGCACAGTGGTGTAGTGGTTAGCACTTTCACCTAGCAGTAATAGGGTCGCTGGTTCAAATCCCGACCATGACACCTTCTGCCTGGAGTTTGCATGTTCTCCCTGTGCTAGCGTGGGTTTCCTCTGGGTACTCCGGTTTCCTCCCACACTCCAAAGACATGCTGGTAGGTTAATTAGATCCTGTCGATAAAATTGGCCAAATATGTGTATGTTGTATGTGTATGTGTTTGTAAGCGTGTCAGGACCCCACAGGGCAAGGACTGCACTATACCACAGATAAACACCAGTGGCAAAAAACGCCCTGAGGCGATTCAGTTCGCATAGGTTGCGCTATACAAGTCATTCATTCATTCATTGATCAGCACAGGTGAGGCTGCATTGGTGGGCACTGGTCATGCTGCAATGATGGGCACATGTGAAGCTGCATTGCTGGGCACTGGTCACACTGCAATGATGGGAACAGGTGAGGTTTCATTGGTGAGCACTGGTCACGCTGCAATGATGGGCACAGGTCAGGCTGCATTGATGAGCACAGGTGAGGCTCATTGGTGGGCACTGGTCACACTGTAATGATGGGCAAAGGTGAAGCTGCATTGGTGGGCACTGGTCACACTGCAATGATGGGCACAGGTCAGGCTGCATTGATGAGCACAGGTGAGGCTACATTTGTGGGCACTGGTCATGCTGCAATGATGGGCACAAGTGAGGCTGCATTGGTGGGCACTGGTCATGCTGCAATGATGGGCACAGGTGAGGTTGTATTGGTGGTCACTGGTCACGCTGCAATGATGGGCACAGGTGAGGCTGCATTGATAAGCACAGGTGAGGCTACATTTGTGGGCACTGGTCATGCTGCAATGATGGGCACAAGTGAGGCTGCATTGGTGGGCACTGGTCATGCTGCAATGATGGGCACAGGTGAGGTTGTATTGGTGGTCACTGGTCACGCTGCAATGATGGGCACAGGTGAGGCTGCATTGATGGGCACTGGTCACGCTGCAATGCTGGGCACTGGTCATGCTGCAATGTAGGGCACAGATGGGCAGCACAGTGGTGTAGTGGTTAGCACTTTCACCTAGCAGTAATAGGGTCACTGGTTCAAATCCGACCATGACACCTTCTGCCTGGAGTTTGCATGTTCTCCCTGTGCTAGCGTGGGTTTCCTCTGGGTACTCCGGTTTCCTCCCACACTCCAAAGACATGCTGGTAGGTTAATTAGATCCTGTCGATAAAATTGGCCAAATATGTGTATGTTGTATGTGTATGTGTTTGTAAGCGTGTCAGGACCCCACAGGGCAAGGACCACACTATACCACAGATGGACACCAGTGGCAAAAGCGCCCTGAGGCGATTCAGTTCGCATAGGTTGCGCTATACAAGTCATTCATTGATCAGCACAGGTGAGGCTGCATTGGTGGGCACTGGTCACGCTGCAATGATGGGCACATGTGAAGCTGCATTGCTGGGTACTGGTCACACTGCAATGATGGGAACAGGTGAGGTTTCATTGGTGGGCACTGGTCACGCTTCAATGATGGGCACAGGTCAGGCTGCATTGATGAGCACAGGTGAGGCTGCATTGGTGGGCACTGGTCACACTGTAATGATGGGCAAAGGTGAAGCTGCATTGGTGGGCACTGGTCACGCTGCAATGATGGTCACAGGTGAGGCTGCTTTGGTGGGCACTGGTCATGCCGCACTGATGGGCACAAGTCAGGCTGCATTGATTGGCACTGGTCATGCTGCATTGATGGGCACAGGTGAGGCTGGATTAATGGGCACTGGTGAGCCTGCATTGATGGGTGCTGATGAGGCTGTGCTGATGAGCTCTGATGAGGCTGTGCTGATGAGCACTGGGGAGGTTGCATTGATGGGCACTGTTGAGGCTGCCCTGATAGGCACTGATAAAGTTGTTGTTAATATTTCTTTTTGTAACTTAATTCTGCATAAAACATTTAAGTGTCATTTCATGAGATAATTTATAAGGGCATGTTTAGGGGCGGGCAGGGTAGGGATTGGGTGGGGCAACTGGTGGCGAGTAACTTAAGGCCTGGCTAGTAGCTCAGGACTTGACATTTTATGCTCTGCCCTTTTATCAGTGGTCAGTGTAGTGGTCTCTTACATTGGTGACCAATGGGAGAAGGATCCCCTTATATCAGTAGTCAGTGTAATTGTCACTTACACTGGTGACCAATGGGAGAAAGATCCCCTGATATCAGTGGTTAGTGTAGTGGTCCTTCACATTGGTGGCCAGTGGAAGAAGGATCCCCTTATATCAGTGGGTAGAGTAGTGGTCCCTTACATTGGTGATTAATGGGAGAAGGACCCATTTTATCAGTGGTCAGTGTAGTGGTCCCTTACATTGGTGACCAATGGGAGAAGGGCCCCCTTATATCAGTGGTCATTGTCATGGTCCCTTACATTGGTGACTAACTGGAGAAGGATCCCCTTATATCAGTGGTCAGTGTAATTGTCACTTACATTGGTGACCAATGGAAGAAGGATCTCCTTATATCAGTGGTTAGTGTAGTGGCCCCTTATATTGGTGATCAATAGGAGAAGGATCCCCTTATATCAGTGGTCAGTGTAGTGGTCCTTCCCATTGGTGGCCAATGGAAGAAGGAACCCCTTATATCAGTGGGAAGAGTAGTGGTCCTTCAAATTGGTGGCCAATGGGAAAAATATCCCCTTATATCAGTGGGCAGAGTAGTGGTCCCTTACATTGGTGACTAATGGGAAAAAGACCCCCTTATATCAGTTTAGTGGTCCATTACATTGGTGACTAATGGGCAAAGCACCCCCTTATAACAGTGTAGTGGTCCATTACATTGGTGACTAATAGGAAAAGGACCCCCTAATATCAGTGGGAAGTGTAGTGGTCCCTTACATCGGTGACCAATGATAGAAGGATCCCCTTATATCAGTGGTCAGTGTAGTGGTCTTATGTATTGGCGACCAATGGGAGAAGGATCCCCTTATATCAGTGATCAGTGCAGTGGTCCCTTACAGTGGTGACCAATGGGAGAAGCACCCCCTTATATCAGTGGTCAGTGGGAGAAGGGCATTCTTACATTGTCATTAGTGGGAAGACTGGCCCCCTTACAGATCATTGATGCCAGTTGTTAGTGGGAAACAGAAATTGTTAATTGCTCAAGGAACACCTTGAAACCTTTGGAGGAACCCTGGCTGAGAAAGGCTGGACTAGGCAGTAATATATTTCTATCCCCCTTTGCAGGCATGTACTGGCCATCGGGACTACCGGGAGTTTCCCAGTGGGCCGGTTTCAGTGACAGCCTGTCAAAGTAATAGCTGCGCGGCCCGTGCAGCCATTACTTTGAGCACCGCTGTACTGGCCTCCCTGGGGGGGCCAAAGTATAGTGTGTGCCCCATGTATAAATCATTTATATAATGGCTGAAAGGAATTATACACCTTGACGACCACCCTGGTTTATGCAGGCAGACAACGGGGACCCTTGGATGCGTGAGAGACCAAATGAGACACGGGAAACAGGATTGAGTGTGTATTCATAAGATCTCTGTCTTTATTGAATACAACAGTAGTATATATACCAGTAAAAATACATGTCTAAGGGTTATTCAAACTTTACACTCAGTACTTTCGTATCAAGGGTTAGGCTGCTTGACTAGATAACAAGAAATAGCTGCTAACTTTCTGACACAGGTTAGGCTTAACCACAGTATCTCTGATACCCTGTACACACGGTCGGATATTCCGATGGAAAAAGTCAGATCGGATTATGTTGTCGGAAAATCCGATCGTGTGCGGGCTCTATCAGGCTTTTTCCGTCGGAATTTCCGACGGAAAAAATTTGAGAGCAGGATCTCAAATTTTCCGACAACAAAATCCGATCTGACTTTTTCCAATCGTGTGTAGGGAATTCCAACAGACAAAGTGCCACGCATGCTCAGATCAAATTACGAGACCAAAGCTATTGGCTACTAGCCTCTACGTAGTTCCGTAGTATGCAACTAATGTCACCATGTTCGGAACGATCGGATTTTCCGACAACTTTGTCTGACCATGTGTATGCAACACCAGTTTCGGACAAAATCCGTCGGAAAAAATCGTACGGATTTTGTGGTCGGAATTTACGACCTTGTGTACAGGGGCTTAGGGTGTGGTTCTATGCAAACTTTTAAGCTGATTATGGCAAAACTCACACCCACACAAAGTTCACTTCTACTTTTATGTAAAATGGAAGAGAATCTAAGATGGTGTCAGTTGTTTATACATTCTATTACAATCCCCTCTTAAGTCATGAACATGACTTACTTTCTCTCCACAGTAACATAACCCTGTAAGGGCTGCACTCATACTTTCTATGGCCATGTCATTACGGCCAGAGAGAGCGACGAGTCAACATCGAAAGAAGAAGAAGAAGAGGAAGACGGCGCAGAAGGCGGTGACAGCGGCAAGAACAGAAGAATTCAGACGATGGCGGCGACGACGAAGAAGAAAGCCGGGCTCCTCCGCTTTTAAAAGAGCAGAAGAGAGCGGAGGACCCCCCAAGACGGAAGAAGACCCCCGGAGCAGTGCAATAAAAATTTTTTTAAAAATTGGGTTTATAGTCTTCAGTCATCTCACATATCCCTGTAAGGGCTGCACTCATACGTTCTATGGCCATGTCATGAAGTTCTAGTTGTTTTCTGATTGCTCTTGTTTCTAAATTTAACTTAGAATAATTATTTTTAATATTATAATAATTATTTCAATCCCCCATCCTGTCCATGAGGGAAACCAAGCCCATGCCATATCCTTTTCAAGAAACAATTCTTGCTTCATTCTATGCTTAAGAGGCTATCTTGGATGCATACTGGCCTCAAGTAGGTGGTCTCCCTTATTGTTACCCATTACTCCCATAATCCAAAGAGGCCAAATAACACCATCCCTGGACATGGAGGGGGGCCCAAGGCTAGCATACCTTTCCACAACACATAGACACTTTGTCCTAGTGCAAATTGTTTCTTAGCAATAAGCTGATGAGTGTACTTGTCCTGTGCTGCGATTATGAATTGCTGTAATATATCACTTACATTATCAGGGAGGGAAGAAAAATTAGACAAGCTGTTGTTTAAATCAGGATCAGATATGTAGAACAGTGAACAGGAGGAGTTTCCCTTAGAGTCACACATGGAAATGTTAAATATTGACCTACTGCATGTAGAGGGGTTAGTCTGTGTCTCATTCCCTAAATTAAAACACCAGTCAGGGGAATGACTTCTACCCATTGTTGGAAAAGTAACAATGTTGCTTACATATAAACTTGATATGTTGGTTAAAACAACGGGAGGAGTTCCATTTTAAAAAAGGGTGATATTTAACAACCTTAAGGGGAATACGGGCTGTACTAGGATGCAGTTTACTACATATCCAACATTTCTCATACCCTGATTTCTGGGCATAATATTATTTGAATTTCAGTAGCAACATTTTGTCTGTAAAACTATCGGTTTAACTCCTTCATTATCTGATTATGTATCTCTCTTGTTTCTGGTATGTGTATTATCGATGGTGTTATTAGGTGACCCACGTATGTCTTTAAGGGATCCCAAGTCCTCAGGATGATAAATAAAATTAGGTATGATCCATGTAGGTAGGAACACTATCCGAGAGATTAGGAACAGGAGGCAAAATGCCTTTCCCAGAAGTCTGTGGTGCAATAAGCGAGGTCATCTTGTTCAGAGACTCTTTCACCTGCTTCATTCTCTTTTTAGGATCTATTTCACCTGTTTCACATCCTTTATCATTGGCTTGCTTCTTAGGTGTTTGGTTCACCTTTTTCACACGACTGGCATCAATCCAGGACTATTGTCCCTCAGTAAGGATTGCAGTATGTGTGAATGCGATCACAGTGGTCAGGGGTCCAAATGGGTACTCTTGCTTCTTAGTACGATTCAGCTGTTGGACCACCACTACGTCTCCTACCTGGAAAGGGTGTGTACATTCCTGTGAAGAGAAAGGAGAGGTGCGAGCAACATTTCTTTCAACTCTGTCCAGAGTTTCAATGAGTTTCCTAATATGCTCTCCCTGTATTACTTCTAGGTCCCCTCTTTCTAACATAAGTGGTTGTCTGGCCCACGGGGTGGGAAATGGCCTACCCATAAGGACCTCAAATGGAGAGTATCCTGTTTTCTTAGAGGGGGTCATTCTTATTTCAGCCAAGACTGCTGGTAGGACTATCTGACACTTATTATATGTGCCTCCTGTTGCTTTTCTTATTTTATCTTTAATGGTTCTGTTCATTCTCTCAACAATACCTTAACTTTGTGGGTGGTAAGGTATATGAAATGTCCAATCAATTTTAAGTGTTTTCACAAAACTTTGGCACACTTTTGAAATAAATGCAGGACCATTATCAGAATTTATTTGGAGCGGGCATCCCCATCTAGGGATAATTTCCCGCATGAGGATTTTTACAACTGTTTGTGCATCTTATTATGTGGTTACAAATGCTTCTGTCCATCTTGAGAACATGTCTACTACCACAAGTAAATATTCCCGTCTTTTACCTAACTTAGGCATATGAGTGAAGTCAATCTGTAAATGTGTAAAAGGTGTGGATGGATATGTGAGGTGTCAATGTTTTGCCTTGTGTGGATTTCTTGGGTTGTTTTGGATGCATGTGATGCATTTGGCAACATAAGATTTGACCAAAGAGGGAAGACCGGGGGTAAAGAAATCATTGTCCAATAATTCACATGTGACCTGCCAGCCTCTGTGCCCTACCCCATGATACTGAGAAATAAATAAAGGTGCACTAGCTACAGGTATACATGGTCTCCCTTCTTGACAGACAAGTCCAGTATCTGGGCTTTTCTGCACTCCTGCAATATTCCATTGTTTAATATCTGTGTCTGTAGTATATGTCTGAGATCTGACAAGGTTTGGTATAACAGGGGCATTTCAGGTGCAAGTAATGGCATTTGTATGGTAACTTGTTTAGAAGCTGCTTCCTTTGCTGCTTTATAAGCTAAGGTATTTCCTTTTAAAACATCATCTTGGTTTGTGGTATGTGCCTTGCAGTGGAGGATAGCTATAGAGTGAGGCAATTTAATCGCTTCCAAAAGGCTGGACACTAATGTTGAATGTGAAATCGATTTGCCATCTGCTGCTATGTACCCTCTTTTTAACCAGATAATATCAAAATCGTGGACTACACTTAATGCGTATTTAGAATCAGTATAAATGTTCACATCTTGTCCTTCAAAGAGCTGGCATGTTCTTGTAAGGGCAATCAGTTCTGCAACCTGTGCTGATTGAAATGGGACTGGGTTTGCTTTGAGCACTACATCAGGCAACTGGACTACAGCATATCCTGCATGATATGTGTTTTCATTTGGTCTAGAACAAGAACCATCAAAATTTTTGCCCCAGGGATTGCAGTGGAAGACATATCTGCACGTGGAGATGTGTCCTGGTGGATTATTTCAATGCATTCATGTTGAGGAACTATCTCATCTTCTTCTCCTTTTAGACCTAGTAACGCATTTAGGATAGGGCTGGGCCTGAAGTGGGTGAAGCATATTTTATTTTGAGATTTGAGAGTAGAATAACCTTGTATCCACTCAATCTTTGGGCTGACATATGATAGGTATGAATATTATTTAACAAAATGGATACATTATTAGTAGTATGTACGGTGGTTGGATGTCCTAGAGTAAAAGAAGTAGCCATTTCTACTACCATAGCACCGGATGCCAAAGCTCTTATACATGCCAGCATGTTCTGTACCGGCACTGGCACTACTCTTGAAAAAAATGCCATGGGGTGGAGTTTTCCTCCGTGTTCCTGCGCCAGGACTCCCGCCATTGTTTTACACTTGTCCCTGGCAAACAAGTGAAACATCATGCCATAATTGGGCAATCCGAGGCCAGGGACCATTACCATTGCTGTCTTAAGGTACACAAATGCATCACACATTTCATGTCCATTTTACACAATCTGGCATGTCTGAGCCTGTGGCTTGCCTCAGGAGGTTATTATAGAAAGAGTAGTCAGGTATCCATTGGCGGCAGTAACCATTCATACCAAGAAAACATAGCATATCTTTCTTTGTCAGTGGGTGGGGCAGACCCACCAGAGCCGCAGCTCTCTTGTGACTTACTCTTTTTTCTCCTTTTGTGAGGGTAAAACCAAGGTATTCAACAGTCACTTGACACCATTGCAATTTATTTTTTAGAGACTTTGTGACCATTTTCTGCTAACCAGTACAATAAATCTTTACCATCCTCTCTGCTGGCAACCTGGCTCGGACTGCATAACAACAAATCATAAACATACTGTAATAGGACTGAACCATGGTAGGGAGTCCAGGACCGTAGGGTTGCCTGGAGTACAACTGAATAGACTACAGGGGAGTCTACATACCCTTGGGGTATTCTGCACCAGGTCATCTGGCGATTTCTAAAACAAAATGCAAGAATAGGCTTCGTCCACCGGGATGCTAAAAAATGCATTAGTAAATTAGTTACTGTGAAATACTCTGCATCGGATGGTATGGAAGTCAGGATTGATGGCACATCAGGTACTATAGGTGATATGGGCACTACAAGATTATTTATGGTCCTAAGGTCTTGAACAAACCTATAACTGCCATCCGGCTTTTTTAAATTGGGTTTATAGGAGTGTTGTAAGGTGAAATTGTTTCCATTAAAATGTAAATGTTCCACCATGGGAGCAATTCCGTCCTCCTTTTCTTTTGACAAATGGTATTGTTTGTGGTATATGGGTTCTGCCCAAGGTTTGAGGGTGGCTTTGTATGGGGTACAGGAGATGAGACCCACATCCAAAGACCCATCTGACCAGGCATTTTGTAAATCTTTTGGGAATTCTTCTGTTGGTACTTCATTACTTAGGGCCAAAATGGGCACGATGGGGACCTTGTTTGAATAGACAGTAAGACCGCCACTTGGGGACATTATTATCTTCATACCCAATTGTCCCAGCAAGTCCCTACCCAAGAGATTCACTGGACAATTTGGTATGATCCTAAAACTGTGCAGCTTCATTGTTGTTTCGGTTGGGTCCACTGGATTGGAAACCTTGGGCCAAGAGCTGGTTGACTCTGGGATCTTTGAGGACCAGGATTGGTATTATTCAAGGGCTGTTGATTATTTGAGTCCTAGATCTCATAAGGACATTGATTCCTCCAGTGATCTTCAGCTACACAATTGAAGCATCTGGTTCTGGAGGGAGGGGGGGGGCTCCTGAAAAACTTCTCTCTTGTCCTCTCCCTCTACCCCACTGCCTCCCATTCCCATAATTATGCTGAGGTCTCATATCCCGTTGAGGTGGACCTCCTTGAAGAAGGGCACCTGTAGCTTTATCCTTCGGTATATCAAAGCAACCTGCTGCGTCCTTTTCAGTCAGTGCTTTCTGAAAGTCCTCCATTGATTTTGTGGGTCAATCAGAAATCATCTGCTTTATCATTAAGCCATGTGGTGGTTTAAGGTTGCTAATGAAAGTTTGGATCATTAAGCAGTGCATATTTGCCAATGCGGATAATCCAGCTTCCTGTGTCCATACATCTACAAACCTTTTCCAGAATTCTAATACACTTTCTCCAGATTTCTTTTTACATGCTATGGCAGTGGGGGAGAGGTCCTATTTTTAAAAGCATTTTTTAATTCTGCCTCCAATTGGTCCCACATGGTGGTTCTGCCCCTGTCTGTATTTAGACTATACTGATCTGCACAAACATTATTTGATTCTATTGTCGAAATACTGGGAACGTTTGTCCAATCAAAGGCAGATGTATTCCCAATCACCCCATCAGTAATCAATCGCATATCTTCCTGTGTTTAATTTCTACCATTACAAGCCTTTTTTTTCCAATAACGTTTTTATTTAAAGTAATAACAAATACAGTTTAAGTGCAATGGTCTTTCAACATACATAATAAATGCTCTCTCATACTAGTCACATGGCTGTGATATTTCCTGAGTATATAATCATTGTCTCTCTGTTAACTGTGTTTTGGTTATTTCTATTCGTGTCAGGTTATTATAACTGTTACCTAAAGTGCTACCTATCAAACCTTCCAACTGGTTTAGTGAGAGGGTTTGTGGGTCTCTAGAGGACACCTAAAGAAAGGAAAAAAAAAGTAAGAAGGAAAGAGGAAGGGAGGGGAGGGGTAAAAGAGAGGAAGGGGGGGTGAAGGATAGGTAGGCATCATCCTGTGTCAGTCTCCGGGTCATTATGTTCCTCCCGGCGGTGCCATAGTTCCCAAGTCATGTATTGCACGTCCAGGCGGTCCTGAATCCTCGCTGTCATCCTCTCCATTAGCTCTACATCTCTGATTCTGGCATAGAGTGCTCCCTCCGGAGGAGGCGAGCAACTCTTCCAGTTCAGTGCTATTAAGCAGCGAGCTGCCTTGAGGATATGTCTGGCTAGCTTTTTGTGTGGGGCTGGAACTTTTGGTGGCGAAAGCCCCAGCAGGAAAAATTTAGGCGTGATGGGGACCGCCTTCTCAAGAAGGTGACTTAGTAGTTGGTGGACTGAGTTCCAGAAGGGGGCTATCAGCGGGCATTCCCAGTAGATATGGTATAGCGTTCCCTTGGCTCCCAGGCATCGCCAGCAACGGTCTGAGCTGGCCGGGTGGATGGCATGTAGTACATCAGGGGTCATGTACCAGAAATATAGTATCTTATATTTTCTTTATAAAGTGTGCATATTGAAGTCTTGGATGCCTGGGTCCATATGACTCCCCAATGATCCACTGGTATCTCCTCATCCAGTGCCTTTTCCCACTTAAGCATATAATTGTGCTTGCCCATTGAGTCAATGGGTCTCTCGTTAAGTATTTTGTATATGTCTGATATCAGACCTCTCTGAGCAGAGCCTGCCAGGATGAGATTTTCAAAAGGAGTGGGTGGGGAGAATTGCAGATTCGGTGCAAATGTTAGGGCATAGTGGTGGATTTGGAGATACCTGTAGAAAGCCTGCCTAGGTAGTTCAAATTTGGACTGTAGGTCTGCGAAGGAATGCAGTTTGCGTGTACGGGGATCCACTAAGTTTCGGTAGTGGAAAAGGTTTCTTGTGGTCCAGGGGGAGGACATCTGGTGGGTTAGGCTATCAGGCATTTTGGGGTTGCGGGCAAATGAGGTCAGGAGCGAGCTGTCTGAGGACAGTTTGTGTTGTGTCACTTTGCGCCATAGCCTCCGGAGCTGTGCCATAGGGCCCAGCAGTCGTGCGGATTCTACTTCCGCGTTCGCACTCCATAATAGTTTGTTTGGGTGTATTGGGGCTAGCCATAATTTCTCTATCTCGGTCCATTTATTATATGAGTGGAGCGTGAACCAAGAGGTTATTACCCTGAGTTGTGCTGCCTGATAGTATTTAATAAGGTTGGGAAAGGCCAGGCCACCATCTGACCGGGCTGCCTGCAGTACAGAACGTGGAATCCTAAGTCTCCTGTAGTTCCAGGTGTATTGTAGTAAATCTGCTTGTAAATGTTTTACAAGCCTTTTTTAAGTAACTCAGTGTAGCGGATGATGATTGACTGGGTTTAAGGACAGTGTTTAATCATGTGATTTATATCTTCAATGTCAATTACCTTTTTAAGCATGTCATTTCCTATAGTCATAAAAGGAGCCTGCATGCTGACACCCTGTACATCTGCATCCATCCCATATATCTTTCCACTCTTTGTTCTGTTTGGGCTTAAACAATTTACAATAGCATCTCCAATAGCTTTTGTCATTCCTATCATGTCAAGATCATCTTCCTCATCTTACTTTTCTACTGTAACAGCAGGGGGGTGGGGGGGTGGGTAGTTGATGTGTGGCTTTATCAGAGCCGAGGCAAGAAAATAATTTGTCAAATGAGACAAAAGTTTACTTACCACGGATAATTGCTTTATCCCAGACGAGCCCCCATTTGAAAGGGAATATACACCTTAACGACCACCCTGGGTATGCAGGCAGACCACCGGGACCCTCGGATCCGTGAGACACCACATGAGACACAGGAAACAGGCTTGAGTGTTTTCATAAGGTGTCTAATTTTATTGAGTACAACAGTAGCTTATATACGTAAAACAAAGAAGGGAGGGGCTGTGTTTTAATATATACGTGTCTAAAGGTTATACAAACTTACACTCAGTACTTTTTTTATCATGAGTTAGACTGTTGACTAGATAACAAATAGATGATGACTTGCTGACACAGGATGCTGCTCCGGGAATCGGCTTAACCACAGTAACTCATAGGGTGTGGTTCTAAGTAAACTGTTAGTTAAGCTGTTTAAGGCAAAACTCATACATACAAAAGTTAACTTCTACTTTATGTAAAATGGAGAGGAATCTAAAATGGAGTCACAGTTGTTTATACATAGTTACATAGTTAGTCAGGTTGAAAAAAAGACACAAGTCCATCCAGTTCAACCATAAAAAAATAAATAAATAAAATAAAAAAATATCGTACAATCTCATATACCCAATTCTATACCCACAGTTGATCCAGAGGATATACATTCTCTTACACTGGGGGATTATACTGGAGGACAAACTGACCTGTGGGATATGCTGGGGGACAGATTGACCTGGGAGGATTATACTGGAGGACAGACTGACTTGGGGGGATTATACTGGAGGACAGACTGACCTGGGGGGATTATACTGGAGGACAGACTGACCTGGGGGGATTATACTGGAGGACAGACTGACCTGGGGGGGGGATTATACTGGAGGACAGACTGACCTGGGGGATTATACTGGAGGACAGACTGGCCTGGGGGATATACTGGGGAACATATTGACCTGGGGGAATTATACTGGGGCAGACTGACATTGGGGATATACTGGGAAACAGACTGGCCTGGCTATCCATAAGATATATGTCTTCGAAGAATGTCTAACCCACACAATTACTTAACTCTGACACATCTTGGGAGTTAGGTAATATGGTAATAAAAACCTCATGTATTATTTCACAAGAATTCTTACTCTCAGAAACTCCATACATTTAGACTTTGAATAATATTACAAACATGCTATGTCCATATGAATAAAGATATACCAATATATTTTTACGAATATATCCAAATACAATATCATGATTAATATTTTATATATAAAAAAAAACAATTAGGTCACATTGTCCAATTAACTTTGCATATAATTACTCCAATATAATAATAATAATATAATATGAGAATTATTGCTAATATAATTATTTGCAGTGAATAATTTTACAAAACACAGTTTGTGAATACGTTTTTTTCCTTATCCCTCAGTCAAGGAGAACATCTCTGTTCATTGTTATTTGATACCTAAACACAATTTTTTTTTTTTTTAACATAGACATTAGCTGGTACCTTCTTATCTCTCCTGGCTGACAGAATTAGAAATTACGACTTGGTAGAATATATGGTGATGCCCTTAAAACCTTCTTGTGGGAATCTCTACTGATGTACAGGAAGACCGGACCTCAGTGAGAAACAATTCCCTCACTCAGGACAGGAAAGTGGCTTCTCCCCTGTGTGAGATCTCTGATGTTTGTAAAGATAAGACTTCTGTGAAAAACATTTCCCACACAGAAGACAGGAATACGGCTTCTCCCCCATGTGAGATCTCTGATGTGTGTGAAGATTGGACTTCTGTGAAAAACATTTCCCACACTCGGGACAAGAATACGGCTTCTCTCCTGTGTGAGATCTCTGATGTGTGAAAAGATGGGACTGCACTGAAAAACATTTCCCGCACTCAGGACAGGAATACGGCTTCTCCCCTGTGTGAGATCTCTGATGTGTGAAAAGATGGGACTTCATTGAAAAACATTTCCCGCACTCAGGACAGGAATACGGCTTCTCCCCTGTGTGAGATCTCTGATGTCTGTAAAGACGAGACTTCTCTGAAAAACATTTCCCACACTCAGGACAGGAATACGGCTTCTCCCCTGTATGAGATCTCTTATGTATGTAAAGACTGGACTTCTGTGAAAAACATTTCCCACACTCAGGACAGCAATACGGCTTCTCCCCTGTGTGAGACCTCTTATGTGTGTAAAGACTGGACCTCTGTGAAAAACATTTCTCGCACTCAGGACAGGAATACGGCTTCTCCCCAGTGTGAGATCTCTGATGTGTGTAAAGATGGAACTTCTGTGAAAAACATTTCCCGCACTCAGGACAGGAATACGGCTTCTCTCCTGTATGTGA
Organism: Lithobates sylvaticus; assembly: GCA_028564925.1. Classification (NCBI taxonomy): domain Eukaryota; kingdom Metazoa; phylum Chordata; class Amphibia; order Anura; family Ranidae; genus Lithobates; species Lithobates sylvaticus. Next base: position 568,710,484 of record CM053028.1, on the reverse strand, counting down.
TCTTATATGCACATTAAGTTTGTATTTAGAAGGGAAACATTTCCCGCACTCAGTACACAAAAAGCTCTTCTCTGTTGGAAGGACAGCACCAGCCCTCACAGTCTGAGGTACCTCAGGATAAGAGGAATACGATGGTCCATCTGCACTATGTGGTGCCGGATGGACATTTGAGGAAGTCGTGTTTTCTCCTGGACTATACTGTGTGATGTCCTCATCTTCTACTTTACAGTCTGGAGACAAAGTGAGACAATCCTCTGAGGTTTTCCTCATCTCCCGTCCATCTACTAAAATAGAAATAAAAAGATTATTACTAGACATGAGCTGATTGGTTCCCCTAAACCAGGACTCCGCCCACATCAGGCAGCTTTGTCTCTGAGGATCTTACAATTCCCCCCTCAAGGTAACTAGTAAATGGGTCCTTTGTAGGGCGGCAACTAATGATTATTTTCAGAATTGATTAGTTGGTCTATTATTGTTTTGATTACTCGACTAATTGGATAAAAACCTAAAAAAAAAGGTTGGTGTATAATTGAGTTAATATTCTTGAATATCTATATACAGCGGTAAATATAAATATCCAGATATATAGTTGGATATTTAATCCACTCTGAGAATAACAGACAGATAGATGTATTATTAGAGGGAGAATCTGCTACATATCAGAATCAGAGATCAACATTATTAAAATGTAAAAAAGAGGTAAAACGCTGTTTTGCAGATGAACAGACAGGAGTGTAATATAATATGATGGATGACAGACTCCCTTGTCATAGACAGGTAGGTGGGTACAAGCTCCCTGCACCTGATGTCACTTATGCTGGCCGTACACAAACTCATTTTTATTTCAAAAAAACATTCATCCAATTTTCTAACCATTAGTGGGGTCAAATCAGCGTTCATTTTCCACCACAGTGACGGGAAATTTCGAAGGAGCAGAATAGAAAACTTTTCTTCATCGAACAAATTTTCACATCATGTACCGTATATACTCGAGTATAAGCCGACCCGAATATAAGCCAAGGCACTTAATTTTTCTACAAAAAACTGGGAAAACGCATTGACTCGAGTATAAGCCTAGGGTGAGAAATGCGCAGCTACTGTAAGTGGAAAAGAAGGTCAACAATGCCCATTTACAGCCTCACTGTGCCCATTTGCATGCCTCACTGTGCCCATTTGCAGCCATAGGTCCCCTGAACTTCAAACTTGGTAGTTAAGGGTTCATTGGTGCCCCCTAGCTGCAGCCAAAATTTGGGGTCTCTGGACCCAAAGGGTCCCAAAATGACATTGCTGCAGATGGACACAGTTGACCGACTTTGGGGCCCTGTATCTCGGGCCACTTGGTGCTAGGAACCCCAATTTGGATATGTTGTAATGATGATGACTGGATTTGCACACCAAATTTGGGGTTCCTAGCACCAAGTGGCCCCGAGATACGGAGCCGCAAAGTCGGGTCGGAAAATGTCATTTTTTGCTGCAGAAAAGTGCTTGACTTGAGTATAAGGGGGACACTTTCAGCACAAAAAAAATGTGCTGAAAAACTCGGCTTATACTCGAGTATATACGGTATGTGGTTTTTGCTCAGAAGTTACATTCATTTTATAATTGAATGTTCAAAGCAAGTGGAATTTTCTAATCACACTCATCCATTCATCGAATGTACAAATAATTTTCATACAAATATTCTCGTCCAATAAACGATCTGTGTATGGCCAACATAGGACATTTAGTAGCAGCAGCGTGATTTTTTTAATCATCTGTTATAATGGGGTTACAAAAACAGGGTTATTACCTGTTAACTCTCTTTTCCAGGAGTTTTCCAGGACGGCTTAGAGAGAGAGGCTCCTCCCACCTAGTACAGGAAACGCATGATCCACATTATATTTGACCGCCCATAGGCCATGGCCCCTCAGTATTAACAAATAACTGATGGCGCAGATAAAATAATAAACACTTCGATTGGTGCAACCACCTTAGCGTTACATAATTATTCCTATGAAATAGGGGGGCGCCATCCTGGAAGACTCCTGGAAAAGAGCGTTAACAGGTAATAACCCTGTTTTTTCCCAGTCATCTTCCAGGACAGCTTACAGACAGGACCAAATAGAACTACCTGATCAGGACGTGACCACAGCCTGCAGCACTTTCCTGCCGAAGGACTGCTCTTGATTTGCAAGCACATCCAGCCTATAGTGCTTTACAAATGTATAAAAGCTGGACCAGGTTGCCGCTTTGTATATCTGGAGGGGCGAATCTCGGACCCTTTCAGCCCAAGATGTAGACACTGCTCTTGTGGAATGAGCATTGACTCCTGTTAGTGGTTGTAGAGATGCTGTCTTGTATGCTTCTATGATTGCCGACTTCATCCACCTGCCGATATATTTTTTGATGCCCTTTTACCTTTGTTGGGACTGGCGAACAGTACATACAGACTCATGGAGGATCTCCACTGTTTAATGCACTCGATATACGCAATCACGCATCTTCTCATGTCTAGATTATTAAACTTGGCCTCCTTATCGTTTTTAGGATTACCACAAAAAGACAGGATTACTATTTCTTCCAATGGGTGGAAGCTGGAAGCTACTTTAGGCAGGAAAGCAGGGTCACGAGAAAGGATAATTTTGTCCTGAGATATTATGCAAAATGGTTTTGCCATTGAGAGGGCTTGAATTTCTCTGACCCTCCTAGCGGAGACAAGTGCCACTAAAAGGACCGTTAAGGTCAAAAGTTTTATGGAGCAGTCTTCCAGTGGCTCGAATGGCTAACTACAAAGACTCTGTAGTAGCACAGATACATCCCAAGAAGAGAACCTCCTAGATTTGGGAGGCCTTCTTCGACTTATGACTGTGTAAACCTTTTGATTGGGGGTTCTTATACTAGCCTATGATTCAGGAAGCTCGTTTTAGGTCTGCACCTGCTTGGAGGAATTCTAGAACCACCGGCATCATAGGGCCTGGAAATATGTTGTTGATTGTATGCCAAACACCAAACTTTTTCCAGATCTTGTTGTATATAGTATTGGTGGTGGCTTTCCTGCTGCTAAGGATAGTATATATTACTCTTCCTTACAACCCCTTCTGCTCTAAAAGCTCCCTTTCAGTAGCTAGGCCATCAGAGAGAGATGGTTCACCTGCGGATGATTCACTGTTCCCTGATGAATGAGGTCTGGCATGGAACGGAGTCTGCAAGGATCTGTGGTGCTCAGTTTTAACAGTCCTGGGAACCAAGCCTTCCAAGGCCAAAATGGGGCATTTAGAATGACTTTCGCCCTTGCGGCTCTTATCTTCCATAGAATTTTTGGTATGAGTGCAAACCGCGGAAAAAAGGTATGCGTTTGGTCTGTTCCCCAAGGTTGTGATAGGGCATCTAGGAGCATACGGAGCTGATCCCTTTGAAGGGAGATGAACCTGCCCACTTTCCTGTTTACTCTGGTCGCTAACAGTCTATCTGGGGCATCCCCCATTTTGCCACGATCTGTTTGAACACGGTAGGATTTAAACACTATTCCATCTGCGACAGAGATTGCCTGCTTAAAGCGTCTGTCAGTGAGATTAGTTCTCCTTTCAAGTCCACAGAAGATAGGGATAGAAGATTTACTTCTGTCCATCCCAGAATCTTTTCTGCTATACTCATTAGGCCGGCTGGTCTCATAGTTGATATAGCTCATGGTAGTTATATTGTCCGAAAAGACTTGTATGTGTTTTCCTATCAGGAAAGGCCGTCTGTACGGCTTTTAGACCTTTCACATTGGAAGAGAGGCGGGCTAATTGATTGCTCCAGACCCCTTGTACCATCTGGTTGCCCATGTGGGCCCCCCTTTCTCAGCCACACGCATATGTGGTGACTGTCACTGGAAGGTGTTGCGACCAAAGACGATCAGCTGAGAGATATTCTGCATTTAGCCACCACCTGACAGTTTTATTTCCTGAGGGATCTTCGCCTGGCTTGGGAGCGACTCCTTCTTCCCATCTCAGATTGAGAGCATAAAGAACTGAAGAGCTCTCATGTGAAATTTGGCCCATTGAACCCCTGGGATGGCCACCATTATCATTCCGAGAATCCTCATCATGTTTTGTATTGAGGTCTCTGCTCTTGGCAGAGGTCGCTCGCCTCTGTAATTATCGTCATGATTTTTTCTTCCATCAGAAAGATTTTGGATAATGTCAAATTTATTGTGTACCCCAGGAATGTTATCTTCTACCCTTCCTTTGATTTGGAGGGAAGTAACTTATCATGTCCTCCTCGAGCATATTTTGAAGAAGAGAAGACATGGCCACCGATTTATCTTGCTCTCTTGATAAAATTGTAGGAAGAATTTTTGAGGAGGACAGCCCACTAATTCTATTCTGTATCCGTGATTGATAAGATCTAGAATACAATTCATACAAAGCCATCCACAACATCGCCCCCATCTACATCACCAACCTCATCTGCAGATATCGCCCAAATCGTCCCCTCCGCTCCTCCCAGGACCTCCTGCTCTCTAGCTTCCTTATTACCTCCTTGCATGCTCACCTCCAGGACTTCTCCAGAGCCTATCCCATCCTCTGGAACTCCCTGCCCCATTATGTCCAATCAGCCCCTACCCTGTCCACCTTTAAGAGATCCCTGAAAACTCATTTATTCAGGGAAGCCTATCCCACACCCACCTAACAACTGTCCCAAGCCACCCCCATCAAATCATTCTCTGCAGCTATTACCTTTTGTACCACCACCCCGTCCCTTTAGAATGTAAGCTCTATGAGCAGGGCCCTCCTGTACCTTTTGTATTGAACTGTACTGTACTTGTGTTGTCCCCCTATACATTGTAAAGCGCTGCGTAAACTGTTTGCGCTATATAAATCGTGTATAATAATATGTAGCGCCGGGCTCCTGAAGAGCACACGCTATGTTTTTTCTATTTAAACTTCCTAAAACCGCAGTTTGGTTTTAGGTTTAATTATACCAAATTATGGTTTCAGTACCAGTCTGGCTGGATTGCACTGGGTTCCTCTTGGCCACAGGTGTCGCTGTCACTTATGGAAAGTGTGAGACTGCAGTTTAGCTAGGCGCATTGAGTGCCAATCTCTCTCGGAACCAGCCCAGTGGAAGTGTCGTCTTGCTGTGAATTCTGGGAGAGGGTACTTAAGGTACTGAGATCACGTGCTTCTGGGGTCTGGTCCAGAAGGTCCTTTCTGTCTGTTTGGTCCTGGTCCTCCTGACCAGCCCCCATGGCCCGGGGTGCGGATCCATACAATTCTGAGTCTCTGGGCTGGCTAGCCCGGGGCAAAGTAACTGGAGGGAGGATTCAAAGGTGGTCCGGTGCCATCTCGTCTGTGGAGAGGCCCAACAACTGAGGAAGCAACCAGGGTAGGACTCTTCGGGAGAGGGCCGCGCATAAGGCTGGTTCCTCGGAAAGAGCCTGGAGGCTTAGTTGAAAGACACCAAATGAATCTACACTTACACGGTATCGCCGGACCGGCTGCAAGATACTGGTACCATATGAGGGCTCTCTAAATTTGTCTATATCCTTCAGTTACAACCAAGTCTGTGGCAGAGACTTTATTCTACAAGTGTTCTACAACCAAGTCTGTGGCAGAGACTTTGCTTTATCTAACACTTCACCGGCTGCTAGGCCTAGTGAAAGGAGGTCTATCCAGTGGCTGTGACAATCCAGCTGTGAGTGGCTACTCTCTGGATTTCTATAGTGAGAAACTTTCAATTTTGATCAGTTCCAAGAGTACCTAAACTTTACACCTAAACCATCTATCCTTCATTTAGAGACTGTGTTTGTCTACCCCTTTTTTTGCAAATAAAAATCCCAAAGCGTATCCAGTCAGCTTCTGCAGTTCTTTGGGCCATCTACCTCGGGAAACCCCTAGATGCAAACGAGGTCAAGAAGGTAACGGTAAGCCCAAATCAAACCAGCAGCTCCTTCCCCCTACGTGGTCACTTGAGTCCCTGAGAGGGGTCCTTAGGCTGGGGAGGTTTGAAAAGGAAGCCACCTTTTCCTTTCCCCCTCCTATACTGCCATCATTTTCTCTGATCCTGCCTGTTTGCATAATCTTTGTTCTGCCGACATCTGTCACCTCTGCTGCCACTTGTCCCTTGAAAGGGGTGACAATTCCTTTTTTTGTTGCTGCTTTTTGGGGATAGGAAACATATTTTTCCTGTCAACTGACCTTTCAAGTACCGACTCCAACCCTTTCCCGAACAACAATTCACCTGAAAAAGAAAGAGGACAGAGCTTCATTCAGGATTTTAACCAGATAGCCCTCCTGGCCACGTTAACTAAGGCTGTAGCCCTGGCTGTAAATCTCACAGATTCTGTGGAAGCATCCGCTATATAAGCCACTGCCTTGTGTAATGTTGGTAGAGCCTCCAGGATCTTTTCTTTTGGAGTATCTGACTCTAGAAGTGAGCGGAGCTGTTTTAACCACAATTCCAAAATATGGGCTACACAGGTAGTGGCTAGAGCAGGTTTAAAGTTTGCTGAACAAACCTCTCATTCCTTTTTCAAGTAACCTTCAGCCTCCCTGTCCATGGTCTCTTTTAATGAGCCTGTATCCTCAAAAGAGAGTTCCGCTCCCTTTGAGACCTTCGATAGGGAGGCATCTAACTTAGGACACTTCTCCCATAGACTCGTATCCTCTTCTTTGAAAGAGAACCTCCTTTTGAGTTTTTTGGGTAAAAAGACTTTTGTCTGGTACTTTCCACTCCTGCAACACTGTTTCTTATAGTGAAGCATTAACCGAAAAAGCTTGGCTTGGAGGCCTGCATATAACAGGTCATGCACAGACCAGTTCTTTATCTTCTGGCTCCAGGGTATCATATATGGCCTTTAATAACTCATCTGTCTCCTCTGAGGGAAACAGGAATCTTTTGGTTTTATTTGGCTTGTCCTCACACTCCCCTTCATCGGAGTCTGAAGCCAACTCCAAACTTTCCTCCAGCTCCTTATAATCAATCAGGGGTCATCTGCCTGATAGAAGGGGTTATTGGAATCGCCCTAGTGCTGGTACAGGATGTGCTGGGGACGGATCTGCCCCGGAATCCTGTGCACAGGGTTTGAATGATTTTTGAGTCTGCCTCATCTCTTTTTTCATTGAATCCATGAAATGTTTGAATAGCGGGGTTGTTTCTTAACCAGGTTATCAATGCAATCTTGACATATGTCCTTTTTCCAACCAGAGGGCATTTTTCTAGTACAGACTGGGCATCTGTTTCTAGAAGCATCTGTCTTGCTTTCTTTGGGCTCTCAATTTTTGTCCTGGAAATAACCAAAGGACAAAACCAAACCAGTGTTACTTCAACTGAAGTACAAACTGAATGGAAAGAAAACACCCAGGTGGATAGCAAAAAATTCCTCCCTTAGAATATTTAACACAACCACCCACCACCAGGACCTGTGATGCTATATGTGACTCAACCCTCAAATAGAGGGAGGTTACACCAATGCACCTACAAAAAGGCCCACACAATCCCCCTGTGCCCCCACCACAGGAGGGTAAGAAAAGAAGATAGGAGCGCCCTAGCCCCCCCTTTTCTTACCTTAGGGCCGAAGTCAAGTGATGGCCCCTCCAGACCTGCATCCGCAGTCCCCTGCTCTTCCATGTCCACCATCCAGGAGGCAACCCAGTGCCATTTTCTGCCAGTGCCCTTTATTTATACTGGCATGGAGGACCCGGGATGGCGCTGTGGATCTGGCGCTGTCCCTGTGGATAGTGTGCCTGCCTTCCTCTCTTTGGTACAGGTTGGGTTTTCCCCTGTGGGTGTACCAAGATGGCCGCCCCATGACTTCTGGCAATCGCATCACTTCCTGCCTGTGCATCCGAGACGGATTCGGCCACACGAGGATGCCAGCATGGAGACAGGCTTACAGCGCTCCCCACGCTCCAACACTGGTGGGAATGAGAAGCAGGCTACCCCCTGCTCTGAGAGACCAGACTGCTGTCGCCATTCTACCACCAGGGATGGACTCATCTGAGCACACGTCCTTCTGCACCAAGAAGGCACCTTACACTGAAGGTACAACCGACAGGGAGATGAGAGGGGGTCCTTTCTTACACATCCATGAGTCCTTAGCGGAGGGGTCCAGGATGACTCAAGCCAACCAGCTCCCCAAAAGCACTGCTTCTGTTAGAGGGACCTGGCTGCCGGGAGGCCCCTGCTACCTAGAATGTAGACCAGACAAAATAAAAAACAACTTGCTTAAAGTTCCTGTCTGGTTGGAGGAATCACATAACACTGAGGGGCCATGGCCTATGAGTAGTCTTTTATAATGTGGATCATGTGTTTCCTGTACTAGGTGTGAGAAGCCTCTCTCTCTGTAAGCCATCCTGGAAGATGACTGGGAAAAAATAGTCCTTTTTAGTACAAAAACACATAATCACTATTATAAGGAATTCATTTATACTGTGAAATAGTGAAAGTAATTTATCTTTTATCATATATATATATATATATAATAATAATAATAAATATAACCAAAAGTAGGATATATGGGGATTTTACCTGGGAGTCACACATGAAGCTATATGGAGGTTAGAGGGAGAAGGGGGGACTTTTATAATAAAGTAATACTGAAAGCTGAGACTTTTTTCATGGATATAATAATTTTATATATAATGCACAATACTGGTAAACTTTTACTTTATGTAATAGTAATGCCTTCTATCACCTCCAGTATATCAGCCTCCACCTTCTCTGGGGTCAGATGCTGGTTTTCCCTGCACAGAGCCCTTAAAGTCATTGTAAATGTTGGATTTCTTTTTTAAACAAACTTGTCATACTTACCTGCTCTGTGTAATGGTTTTGCACAGAGCAGCCCTAATTCTCTTTTTCTGGATAAAGTTTTCCTATAGGAAGCCGCAAACTATAGTATAGAGTTCCCCTATAGGAAGCCACAAAGTATAGTATAGAGTTCCCCTATAGGAAGGTAAAGGTCTGCCTTTAGAATCACTTGCTTCCTTCTTTTGCCCAGGACTACATGTCCCATGAGACATTGCTCCTCACGCATTCAAGTTCTCAGGCATTTACTGACATGTATGGATGGTGTACTGAGCTGTATTTTCTGATATCTAAAGAAACAGTACATTCTGTATGCAGGCCAATTAATCAAATGACCAACTAAACGATTATGAAAATTGTTGACAACTATTTTCATAATCGATTATAATCAAATTATGACGATTAGTTGTTTCAGCCCTACATCTCTGAATCTCCTAGCAGTTCATTTCTTTATTCTTTGACCTTAGTCAGAGACTGAGGAAACAACGAGAACTGTCTTTTATAGTAGTGACAGTGATGAGGGGATTATAGGACGAGTGTCCCCACCCCCTCTATCACTCATTGCCATCTTCCCAACACAAGAAGTCCTGCACTTCCTTATTTAGTCCATGATTTAATCACAAATAACAGCGGAGCTGAGCCCCACCAGAGGTCAGAGAGTGAGGATGGGGCGAGAACAACCAAGATGAAGACTGGACTGATCCTGAAGACCACCATCATTGGGTTATTGACTCCTCCCTCATTATCACTTTCTGTTAAAGGTTCAAAAGCTTGAGGATGTTATCTCATTATTACCAACATGTAAAACTCTGTGCTCCAATCATATTATCAGATATAAAATGTCCAGCTGGTAGGAAATGGGTGCAAAACAGGTAAGGCCTATGTAATGTACAACTTATTATGTAGGATACAACATTTAGGATTTTATAGTATCAGAATGATGTCATGTACAACATACACAACAGAGTATATAGTGCAGGGGTCAGGAGTATGTAATGTACACCATAGAGTATATAGTGCAGGAGTCAGGACTCATAATATTGGTATTCAGTGATCAGTGTAAGATTAAGTGTTTACTGGAGACATCCCACACAGCTGCCTCCCATCTACTGAGACTGCACTCAGTGACTTGGGTCTGAGACTATACAGACATATCACTCCACCTGGCACAGCCAGCAGACAACAGAGCATGTAACCCTGGGAGAATTGCTCTGTCAGAGATCTTGCCATACCCGGGTATGGGGCAGAAGACCTAAAACACATAACTTAGGTGTCTAGGTCTAGTAGCGCCTATGCTAAAAATGAGCATTTTGCTGCCAGCTGAACCCCAGAATCTCTATAAATCTAGATACATAAATTGTGTCTGCAGCACAGAGAAGGAAGATTATCCGAGAGAAATACAGGAATACAGGATGGGGAACACAGCTCAGGAAAGTGACCAGGAGATTACAGGCTATGACCCAGTGCTTGCCCTACTCTGGACCAAACAGTGAGCAGTATGGGTGGAGGAATGTATTTAGTGTTAATGACCCACCTGTGCTGATCTCTGTAAGAGTGCCGTCCCCTAGAATTAGCCTCATTATTCCATCCTCCTCCATAGACTGCTGATCATCGCTCACATAAGTCTCCTCGTCTTTCACCTCAACTTTAGTATCTCTCAAGTTTCCACTCTGAATATATAATAAAAATGACATCAATGGTAACAATGCAGATAATGTACAGATCCTAATGATACTATCAGTGATTGTTCCTCATCTACCTGATGATGGTGAGGGATGGTGTGACCTTCCTGTGTGGAATCCCTGGAATACAGAGGACGGGGACATCTCTCTGGTGGGTTCCTGGTATTAGGTGGCTCCATCATATCCTTGTGTCCTTCTGAAAACTCCTCCATCACTCCATACTCCTCATCCTCCTCTTTATACTCTTCTTTAACATCAATATTATAATTCCAGAGGTTTCCACTCTGAAAGATATAATAAAACATTCATTGTAACAAACATAATTGTTTAAAAATAATCACAAGGGATTGTTCCTCATCTACCTGATGATGGTGAGGGATGGTGTGATATTCCTGTGTGGAATCCCGGTAATACAGAGGACGGGGACATCTCTCTGGTGGGTTCCCATTACTGGATCCATCTGTAGGAAACACACACACTGACTGAATACATTGTTTCTATGTGTTTATCAGATGATGGGGGATCTAGGTGGAGCCTCCGCACTGCTCTCTCCTTTACAATAAAGTCTCCTCTTACCTGGTGATGTGAGGGGCGGCTGATTGTCCATTATGACGTCCTTGTAGAGATCCTTGTGTCCTTCTAAATACTCCCACTCCTCCATGGAGTAATAGACAGTGACATCCTGACACCTTATAGGAACCTGACACACACAATGATACAGTCACCATCCAGACACATCCCTAGTCTGTTACTGGATAATGTCCCAGAATTCCCAGCACCGCTCACCTTTCCCCCACGATCTCTGTGGTGACTTCTAGAATCTTATTTTTATTTCTTTATTCTATCAGGGAGGGAGGTGGAGGCAATGTGATGGTCATATGATCTCCAGACTTCACAGGAGGAAATTCTAGTTCTAAAAAAGTAAAATCAGTCTGAGAATCCTCCTCACCATTCAGGTCTCCAATTTATTAAAACCCCACCTAAGGCTGATGTATAATTTACCCTCAAAGGACCCCCACACTCCGTAGGTTAAAAGCTTGTTGCAGGTATTCTGACATCAATACATACAATGCAGGACCAACAGTCCCACTTTGCTAGTGAGGATGCCAAGGGTCTGCCCACATCCTAAGAGCATCAGAAGAAAAAGTCATATGGAGGGACATTGGGAGAAGGAGCTGTGAGGTCAGTGTTATGTCATAGGACATATAGACTCTGGATGGAGGGACATTAGGAGGAGGAGCTGTGAGGTCAGTGTGATGTCATAGGACATATAGACTCTGGATGGAGGGACATTGGGAGGAGAAGCTGTGAGGTCAGTGTGATGTCATAGGACATATAGACTCTGGATGGAGAGACATTTGGATGGGGAGATTTGAGGGATCCTCTATATGAGGCTCCCATGCAAACCAAATCATTGTTCCTGAGTGCGTCCTTCCTCTCCTAAACTGAAGAGTGAACTTTGACCTTTACCATACAGAAATCGGTCAGGAATCTGTGAAAGTAAGCTCTCATGTGATCAGGTGATGTGTGGAGGAACGGAGTGTAAATAGCAGACAATTTTCCCCAGAGCTCCTAATGGTGGGGATGGATTTTGCTGAGTGCTGGTGCCAAGTTTCCACCCCCCCCCCCCCCCAGGATCACTGCAGGTGTGGAGAAAAGCTGTGTAAGAGGATATGGAGGAGAGATTAGGAGGAGATCCAGGAATCAGGATAAAGTTCAGGACAAGCAAAAGACGAGCGCATCCAAGAGATAAAGCCGGGGTCACTACACAGAAAATCAATCCAAGGAAACAATAGGCAGGGCGAGGAATAGCAAGAAGGAGCACTGAGACAAATGGGAATATTGCTCAGGCAAAGGGAGATTATCTCAGCATGACTTACATAATGAAGGAGATGAATTTGCTTTGAATGTAGGAGCCAGCTAAAAAAGTTAGTGGGTGCAGAATGCAGGACATGGGGTGGAGGGTGCAGTAGAAAGGTGCAGGACATGTGGTGCAGAGTGTAGGACAGTAATAAAATCCCCCACTCCCCCTGTGTCCTCCTGCATGTCCTGTACATCTCCCCCAGCAGTGTGTGAGAGCAGAGTGGATGGAGAGGACATCTTGTGTACATAAAGCAGCATGTCCCTCCCTGGCTGGTTTCTTAGCTGGCTGCTTTGCAGGCTTGTCCTGGTTACTCCTGTAAGGACTCTGTAGTCCTGTTTCTCAGCACCTTGTGGGGATCTTTGAGGTGGCGCCATGTTGGAGATTCGGTCCCGCTCCTTCCTCTCTGTTCTGCCAGAGGGCTTTGCAGGGACAGACAGCTGTGGGTGGAAGCAGGAGCCGATGGTGACAGTAATGCGGCCGCGGAAACTAGAAAGATCGGCAGCGGGAGCTCAGTGAGATGAGTCCTCTCATGCCACTGTCCGTTTCAGTCCACCCCTGACTTCACAGGTTGGGTGCCATCATCTCCTCCTCCCCTCACCCTCCCGCCTGGCCCCGCTCCGACCACATTCCTGTTTTTTCCCCGCCATTTCTAGTCACCATGGTGACCTGGGATTTGTTGAGCTCTGACTTATGGGGACCATAGATACATGGAAATTCAGCTGGTTCAGCAGGGATTTCCATCCATGTGTGGTTACTGCCGGATAAAAGTCACTCGATCAGCGGCTGCAGCCAATAGCTTCATCACTGATCTGTGTATTCTGAGAGCGGAGGAGCGCCCCCCCTATTGTCAGAATACAATAGTGCAGCGGGGAGGATTCCCCCATCCCCCTCCAATGTGTGGATGGGGGAATCACTTCAGTTTTTTCCTCTCATCATGCTGGATGAACGATAAAACTGAACCATGTAAGGCCAGCTTTGGAAGCAAGAAATATTCATTAGTGATGATAAGGTCTCAGGTGTGTTGGAAACCCCACATTCCCGTTCCCGCCAGGAAGCCGACACTGCATAGCGCTAATCACAGGCAGTGAGACATTTCCTGGTCTGCAGCTGCACAGGGGTTAATCTAAGTTTCCACACTATATATGTGTGTATCATCATCTGCTGGAGATAAAAGACATCACAGTGACTATGGAGGAAGAGGACAGACATGACGGGGGGTTACTGGGTGTAAATAGAAAATAAGATCTTATTACCTCGTCTGCTGTGTCTTCCAGTAATGTCTCCTCTCTACTTCCTCCCGACTCACCTCTCACCCGGAACTTCCTGTATGTATCTGACATCACTTCCTGTCTTTAATAGAAACTTCCTGTCTTCAGAGAGTGGAGCTCCATATTTGACAGAAAACATGTGGCCTCCACTCCACACTTTTTTTTTTGTTTAAAAGGATTGTAAAGGAGATTTTTTATTTTTTTTAAATAACAAACATGTTATACTTACCTCCACTGTGCAGCTCGTTTTGCACAGAGTGGCCCCGAACCTGGTCTTCTGGGGTCGCTCTGCAGCATATCTCGCCCCCCGCGCAAGTACAGCTTACCTTCATGCGAGCAGCTCCCTGACATGGTGTGGAGTACTTGCGGCGCGCTCCCGTGATACAGCTGGCGGCTATAGCCGCTCGCTGTATCACTTGGCCCGCCCCCCGGCACGCCATGTCATTGGATGTGATTGGCTCGCCGCGTCGCGCTGCTTGCAATCTATCCACTCTAGCCAATCAACAGCCAGTGGGAGCGGCGAAGAGGACGTCGGGGGCGAGGGCGGGACTTTCAAAGGGGTCAGGTAAGTAAAACGGGGGGCCTGGGGGGGCTGGCATTGTCAGATGTTTTTTTTCACCTTAATGCATAGAATGCATTAAGGTGAAAAAACTTTTACCTTTACAACCCCTTTAATGAACTTGTAATAAACATTCAATAGACATTAGAAACAATGTTTCCGGTCACATCTGCATTTCCTGATGGTATCTGGCTGCAGACTGGAGCTCCGCCCTCCACAGGAGTCATGTGACCTCCACAGATTTATTTTTATTTTTTTATCAACTTTAACCCTTTCGCTGCAAGTTTTTTTTTTTTTTTCAACACCCTAGAGAATAAAATAGTGGCAAGTTACAATTTTTTATGTCATACGATATTACCACAAATACACTAAAGTTTATTCTAGGGCAAAGAAATGTAAGGAATTACTCAATTTTGGTAAAATATAAAAGATGAGGTTGCACCGAGTAAATAGATACTCAACATGTCACACCTTAAATTTGTGTGCGTCCCTGAATGGCGACAAATTTCTGTACCCTATATTTTCTATAGGGGTGGTTCAAAACCCCCTCTATAGGTCATCAGTTTAGTGTTATGGAAGAGGTCTGGTGATAGAATTATCGCTCTCATTCCAGCGTGTGCGGCGATATGTAACATATGTATCACAATAAATGTTTTCAAGTGTAGGTGCCCCCGACACTTGTGTTTACATTCATACGTGTGTATATGTGTAGGTGGGGGGCCTCAAAATTTTTTGGGGGGGAATTTTATGTGCTTTGGTGTAACTTAAATTTTTTGTTAAACCACTTCACCTCGGGAAGATTTACCCTCTTCATGACCAGGCCATTTTTTTGCGATGCAGAATAAATAATATAAAATAATAAATAATAATGCTGGAGATTTTGGAGAAATTATATACAGAAGGAGGCCAAGAGTTTGTTGATGAGACCCCCCCTTGGCATTGTAGGGAGAGACTATCAATACGAATTTTAGACCAAAATCAAGCTTCTACCCACACTGGAATAAGGGCAACTTCATACCCACTTTTTATGAGGTTGTGATGGAAGAGTTTAGGAAGATGTGTGGTGACAAAGGTTACAAATATAAAAAGGGCCATGAAGTAGGTATGGAGGTCCCTCTGAGCAGCCTGAGAAAGAATTCAGAAATTGTAATTAGAAAGGTGGCGGCTTTGTCATACAAGATAGGGATCAATATCTGGAGGAAGCCTTTAGACTGATTGTTGATACTAACACATACGAAAGACTTAACACATACTTTGCGACCCTACTGGTAGCTATAATAACGAGCTTATAGGGCTGTTGGACAGGGCACTATTGAATCAGGTCCTGACTAAAAGCGAGCATCAATTCCTATATACAAAACATCCAGTGGTCCCTCACTTCTACCACATACCAAAGGTGCATAAGGACATGGAGAAGCCTCCAGGTAGACCAATCATTGCAGCACTTGATAGTCTGACCAGCAATCTTGGTAGTTACATCAACCATTTTCTCCAGGGATTGGTAACCAGCCTGCAGTCATACATAATGGACTTGGGCCATGCCCTAGAGATTTTAACTGCGTATACATGGGAGAAAGGATACAGATGGTTATCACTCGATGTAGCGTCCCTGTATTCATCCATTCGGCATGAATTCGGCCTTAGAGCCGTAGAGTACTATTTGGCGGAAGCACATTTGTTCAACCATGTACAAGCCCAATTCATATACGAGTGTATAGAGTTTACCTTGACCCACAATTACTTTTCATTCATGGATAGTTTCTATAGGCAGATGAAGGGCACAGCCATGGTGGCTAGGTTTGCTCCCAGCTACACAAATTTATTCATAGGGTATTGGGAGCTCAAATATATTTGGGCTAACAACCCATTTGGGAGGAACCTAGTCCTGTATGCACGGTACATCGATGATGATATCATTTGGAACGATACCGACGATGAACTGGAAGGATTTCTTGCACATTGTGCAAGGAATGCCTTCGGAATCTTGTTCACACATGTGGTAGATGAAAAGTCCTTGGTCTTTCTAGACCTAGAGCTACGGGCCGACGATAATGGAGCAATCCATTCAAGAACAAATTTCAAGCCGAGTGCTGGCAATTCTTACCTTCACGCCCGCAGCCATCATTATCCTAGGTAGATTAAGAATGTCCCCTTTGGTCAGTTTTGTAGACTTAGGCGGACTTGTGTCAAAGTGTTTGGAATAGAGGCCATATCAAATGACTTAGATAGTTGATATATTTTTTTAGATATTATGCACAAGAGAGGCGTTTTGGATTTTTACTTTGGGGACTTTAGCCCTGCATGGCCTGAATGAGGAAATTGAACTGCATAATGTAGTATGACTCTTGTAGTACCCACAGAGGCCCCTAGTACATGTGTTTTAGCTATGGTGATCCTTTCCTCTTACTTTTATCGCTAATCTGGATTGGGCGTGTGTCCCCCTCTTTCTGTGATATAGATATTATCTATAGGGGCTCGGCCCAAACACCTAGTCTGGTCATACCCATGGCATTGAGCTATGTTGCCATGGGGATATAAGGGCGCATTGCATTTTGGAACTAGATGATAAGCACAATGGGCCTTTTTGCTGCAGATATGGATAGGAGTAATGTGTGTAGATGGTAGGTTTGGATAGGGTATTTCGATAGTGAGGTTAAAGGTATCTGGAGCCAGAAGAGATGTCAGCCAAGCAAGTCTTTAAACAAGAACGCAGGAGAAAGTTTCTGTGATGTTGACCAAGGCAAAAGCAGAGATCCTCTGGACTGGACACCTTAAGTAGGCAGGACTGACGAGCAGGATATCATGTTTGTGCAGCAGCTGAAGTGACGCCGTGGATGGCCGGAAGTGGTGGGTGGAACGCTAATACACCCACACTTCCTGGCTATGGGACGGCGTGCGATCCATTCGGCGCACCTGGAGGCTTCAGGCTCTTGTACTATTCAGGCTTTAGCACGCCCACCACCCGGCAGGAATTCTCTTCATACCCCTCCTCCTATCGACCTGTAAGGAGTGCGTTATTGAGGTAAGATGTGGCAGACCACTCCTGGGGGGAACTATACCTATACTAATCCCATTCCATAATACATCCATTAATTATAGATGGGGGCTTTTCTATCCTATCAGAGGATAGGTATGTGATTAATTTGAGCCACTAAGTGGAGCTAGTCCACGTAGATGGGTGTGACATTTTTGGTGGGTGTCATTTGGGGCATGGGCACATACATACATATCAGGAGAGACGAGCCATTGACCATTTAGGCTCTGAGGAAAAGGGTTCACCCTTGAAACACATCAGCCATTTGGAAAGTCATCTGATCCCCCCAACATCAGGTCAGGGTTGCAGAGGTCTAGAGACGCAGTCTCACCAATTGACAAGCCTCTCTAATCTAATCTCTGAATACTCGTTTGTGAGTATAAACATTGTTTTTATGCTTTTAATAAAATTCTACCATTGGTAATGTACAAGGTCAGTGCACCCTCCTTCTTTCTTTCTTTTTAATACTTCTGACCACTGCACTCTATACACAGGACTGTATATGACACGTTCCTGATGACCGCACTCTATACACAGGGCTGCATATGACATGTTCCCGACCACCGCACTCTATACACAGGGCTGCATATGACATGTTCCCGACCACTGCACTCTATACACAGGACTGTATATGACATGTTCCTGACCACTGCACTCTATACACAGGACTGTATATGACATGTTCCTGACCACCGCACCCTATACACAGGACTGTATATGACATGTTCCTGACCACCTTACTCTATACACAGGACTGTATATGACATGTTCCTTACCACCGCACTCTATACACAGGACTGTATATGACATGTTCCCGACCACCGCACTCTATACACAGGACTGTATATGACATGTTCCCGACCACCGCACTCTATACACAGGACTGTATATGACATGTTCCCGACCACCGCACTCTATACACAGGACTGTATATGACATGTTCCCGACCACCGCACTCTATACACAGGACTGTATATGACATGTTCCCGACCACCGCACTCTATACACAGGACTGTATATGACATGTTCCCGACCACCGCACTCTATACACAGGACTGTATATGATATACTCCTGACCACTGCACTCTATTCACAGAGCTGTATATGACATGTTCCTGACCACTGCACTCTATTCACAGAGCTGTATATGACATGTTTCTGACCACTGCACTCTATACAAAGGGATGTATATAATATATTCCTGACCACTGCACTCTATACACAGGGCTGTATATGACATGTCCCTGACCACCACACTCTATACACAGGGCTGTATATGCTAAACTCCTGACCACTGCACTCTGGGCCATTATCTATGGCTAAATGATGACTTGTAAAGGCCTTTAAAGCGTCATCTATGAGCAATTTTGGGTACCAAAGATCTTCATCATTGCTACAACACAGAATTTTTTTTTTCACGCAATACATATTTTTGTTATAATTTTATTTTGAACAAGATAACAATAAAAAAAAATTAGAAATAGTAAAGGAAGAAATCCAATTGGTCAGGAAAATGACTTGTCTGGAATGTGGCGGCAGAGTCATTATTAATTTGTGTACAATACAATACACAACATGTTACATTACTATAACAAAGTATTGTAGAAAAGATCACACCATAGAAAATGGGGGAAAGTAAAAGATAAACCCGGATATGAAGGTGACATTTGTGTACGAGGAACACCTTAACAATTACCACCATTTTATTATCCAGGGCCTCTGCTTTTAGAAAATATAGCATAAATTTATAACAAACAATGTCAAATCCTAAATATCAAAAAAATATAGGTATAAAATGCAGCGACTTAACCATGTGATATCAACAAATAACTAAATGTCAACAAAGCCGCACTAAATATAAAGTGATAATTGAACAAATGTAACATGATTAAGTCCATATGAAATAGTGAAGAAAGTCCAAAATAATCTTCATAAAAGTCCAATTCAGACTTGGAACACCACAGGTGAAAGAAAAGAGAGAGGAAGAAGAGGGAGAGGAAAAGACTTCTTTTGTGAATACCACCACCTCTAGTAATATGGGCGCTTACCAGATCTCATGACCTTCTATTTGGAGAGCCGTCAAAACGAGCAAGAATTACAACCCTCGGTAAGATGTTGCCCCTTTAAGGAACTAAGACTGTCTCTACTTATCTCCCGACCATCCACATCATTTGTCATGGGCCAATATTTAGAAGGAAAAAATGCTCCAATAGTCCAGCCATGACAACTTCTGGCCGTATTTTTTACTTTCAATGGTTTTTATTAGTTTTACAATGAAAATAGTATACAATGTTATAATTATTCCGAGTGATGGATAAGTAAAAGGATTGCCTATTCTGGCCATATTTTAATCTACACAGTGACTTCCTATAATCGTTAGCACCAACTAGTGGCCATAATGAGGTATTAATTCCAAAATACCTTAATCATGGAAATCAGTTCAATACCTCATTATGGCAACTAGATGGACCCAATGATCATAGGAAATCACAGTATGTAAAAAAAAAATGAAAAAAATGGGAATTCCACATAAAATAAATGTGCAGTATCTGGGGAGGTATGCAAGATATATTTTAGACAAAAAAACAAAGAGATTCTACACTCCCAACTGAGTACATGCTTATTGATGCAAACCATGAAACCAGACCGAGACAGAAGTACAGTTAAATCACACTTGTTTAATAATAAAAGTAAAAAGAACAAACATAGTCAAAACATATCCAAAGTTCCGTTAACCAGGACAGATAGTCTGCCAAGCCAGAAGTCTGGGATCAATGTAGTGGAACAGCAAGCAGGACCTGGAGCCAGAAGGGATGTCAGCAAAGCAAGTCTTTAAACAGGAACGCAGGAGATAGTCTCTGTGATGTTGACCAAGGCAAAAGCAGAGCTCCTCTGGACTGGACAGCTTAAGTAGGCAGGACTGACGAGCAGGATATCATCAACAGCTGAGTAACTGTGGAGAGATGGGAGCTGGCAATTAGCCGACAGCTGAGCGGCCAGCTCAGAGAAGGAAGGGCTGAGCCAGCCCTGACAAATCCCCATAACCTCCCAAAAGAACCCCCTCTCAAACTCACCCAAATACCTCGCCCTGAATGGGACAAAAATGCACCACCCCTCGTATCTAAGCAAGAGGTGGGGAATGCAGTCACGTCAGAGAGCTGAGCCCACTCTCTCCAATACAAAGACCCCCCTGAATTGGCTCTAAGCCAGCCAGCCACAAACCTTATTGTACCCGTTCCCAGGGAGTGCAGTGCTACACCTTAAAGCCACAGGGCGCATGATGCACTGCTCCATGGTAGAACAAAGGTACAAAACCAGATGGATGGCACAACCTACGAAACCCGTTAAGACACCCGTATAGTCATAAGTCAGTCAGTCAAATGTGGAACAGTGATAGTCGGTGGCTGGGATAAGCGTGCCGATATCCAATGGGCTCCAAAGTTCTCCAATGTCTGGCTAATTAGCACTGGTAACACTGATAAGGAATTCAGCCATATGAAAACTGATACCTAATACAGGCTGTCCATGTGGGGATATGGAGGGAGAGGTGGCAATAATGTGGTAGTATATGAAACGGTGGGATGGACTTCTGTGTATAAATCAGATCTCTGTACACAACACCGAAGAGACTTCCACACACACTCAGTGTAGAGACATGTATCAGGACAGGGAGATTCCCGTGGCGTGCAGGTCGTCTCAACCTGTCACAAGTGTAGCTCTGCTCCTCAAAGCTCCAGTGTGATGATAATGGGTGTACTCACAGACCTCACAGATCTCCGTTCACAATACCCCGCAGATGGATGGACGAGCAAGCCGATTAGTCAAATCTCAATGGATGCAGCTATCCTTTGCTAGAGTGCATGTATGTGTGCTAATCAGCTGATGCAATCCAGTACAATCAGATGGAACCAGCCAACGTAACTAAACATTGGGTTAGAGTCCCTGGAGCTCATGGTGGCTGAGCCAGTAGGGGGGTGCATGTCCCAGCATCAGCGTCTACATGTTTCGTTCCTGTATACCGGAACTTCGTCAGGACACGTCACATTTGTATTGGAGAGAGTGGGCTCAGCTCCCTGACAGGACTTCATTCCCCACCTCTCGCTTGGATATGAGGGGTGGTACATTGTTGTTCCATTCAGGGCGAGGTATTTGGGTGGGTTTAGGAGGGGGTTCTTTTGGGAGGTTATGGGGATTGTAGGGTTTCCGGTCTGTGCTAGCAATATTTGTATAGATATTTGCATATGTAGTTAACTCAGTTGGGAATGTAGAATCTCGTTGTTTGTTTTTCTGTAATGACGTAAGACCAACATGTGACACGGATGAAGGAATGATTGTCATATATATTCATCTATTATTTAAAGCATAAACATGTAAGTGAAGTGGTAACTATTGAGCCAATCTCTTTTCAAACCACACATAATATCTCCCTTCAAAGTGAAAAGAAAAATGATTTACACAAAATCAAACAGTATAAATATTTTCCAATCAATAACCTCCACCCAGACAAGATATGTAGAGATATAAAGACAAGCGGTGTTCCCTCTCGTCCCGCACTCCGCCAAGCCACCCAGTTCTCCTTCCCTCCAGTTGGGGGATGGGATAAGGATGGACTGAAGACAGAGAGACGCGCTTCGGGGTCACCACTGGTAAGTAGAACCTTGAAATGAAGGACATCAATTTCAGAATTTCTGTCTTGTCTGTGTAAAGTTTACTGATAAAGAAATATCAGATCTCACAGCTTCCATCTCTGTATCCCGCTATATCATTATCAGTAAACGTCACACAGACAAGACAGACATCCTGAAGGTGATGTCCTTCATTCCAAGGCTCTACTTACCTCTCTACACCCCAAAATGTACTCAGCCAATGAAAAGCCAATACGGTACAACACTTCATCCATGTCTTTGGTGATCTCTGATCTCCTTATCAACTGTTTCTTCCATGATGAAGATCTGCCATGGAGTATATCTGAGGTGTATATCAGGGTGTGCTTCTTCCCCACATGAGAGCTGTGATGTCCAGCAACATTCATATAGAAGACATTTCCCGCACTCAAGGCACTAATACACCTCGAGGGTTGTGTGGGATCCCTGATGTACAGGAAGACAGGACTTCAGTGAGGAACAATTCCCTCACTCAGGACAGGAATACGGCTTCTCCCCCGTGTGAGATCTCTGATGTCTGGAAAGATTGAACTTCTGTGAAAAACATTTCCCACACTCAGGACAGGAATACGGCTTCTCCCCCGTGTGAGATCTCTGATGCTTGTAAAGACTGGACTTCTGTGAAAAACATTTCCCGCACTCAGGACAGGAATACGGCTTCTCCCCCGTGTGAGATCTCTGATGTGTGTAAACATGGGACTTTACTGAAAAACATTTCCCGCACTCAGGACAGGAAAATGGCTTCTCCCCCGTGTGAGATCTTTGATGTCTGTAAAGACTGGACTTCACGGAAAAACATTTCCCGCACTCAGGACAGGAATACGGCTTCTCCCCTGTGTGAGATCTCTGATGTATGTAAAGATTGGACTTCTGTGAAAAACATTTCTCACACTCAGGACAGGAATAAGTTTTCTCCCCGGTGTGAGATCTTTGATGTGTGTCAAGACTGGATCTCACTGAAAAACATTTCCCGCACTCAGGACAGGAATACGGCTTCTCTCCTGTGTGAGATCTCTGATGTATGTAAAGATTGGACTTCTGTGAGAAACATTTCCCACACTCAGGACAGGAATACGTTTTCTCCCCCGTGTGAGATCTTTGATGTGTGTCAAGATTGGACTTCTGTGAAAAACATTTCCCGCACTCAGGACAGGAATACGGCTTCTCCCCCGTGTGAGATCTCTGATGTGTGTAAAGACTGGACTTCACTGAAAAACATTCCCCGCACTCAGGACAGGAATACGGCTTCTGCCCTGTGTGAGATCTCTGATGTATGTAAAGACTGAACTTCTGTGAAAAACATTTCCCGCACTCAGGACAGGAATATATTTTCTCCCCCGTGTGAGATCTTTGATGTTTGTCAAGACTGGACTTCTGTGAAAAACATTTCCCGCACTCAGGACAGGAATAAGTTTTCTCCCCCGTGTGAGATATCTGATGTGTGTCAAGACTGGACTTCCTTGAAAAACATTTCCCGCACTCCGGACAGGAATATGTTTTCTCCCCCGTGTGAGATTTTTGATGAGTGCCAAGATTGGACTTCTGTGAAAAACACTTCCCGCACTCAGAACAGGAATACGGCTTCTCCCCTGTGTGAGAACTTTTATGCACATTAAGTTGAGATTTAAAACGGAAACACTTCCCGCACTCAGGACAGGAATACGGCTTCTCTCCTGTATGAGATCTTTTATGCACATTAAGTTTGGATTTAGAAGGGAAACACTTCCCGCACTCAGTACAGGAAAAGCTCTTCTCTGTTGGAAGGACGGCACCGTCCCTCACAGTCTGAGGTTCCTCAGGATAAGAGGAATACGATGGTCCATCTACACTGTGTGGTGCCGGATGGACATTTGAGGTAGTCGGGTTTTCTCCTGGACTATACTGTGTGATGTCCTCATCTTCTACTTTACAGTCTGGAGACAAAGTGAGACAATCCTCTGAGGTTTTCCTCATCTCCCGTCCATCTACTAAAATAGAAATACAAAGATTATTACTAGACATGAGCTGATTGGTTCCCCTAAACCAGGACTCCGCCCACATCAGGCAGCTTTGTCTCTGAGGATCTTACAATTCCCCCCTCAAGGTAACTAGTAAATGGGTCCTCTGATCTCCTACCAGTTCATTTCTTTATTCATGGACCTTAGTCAGAGAGTGAGGAAACAACGAGAACTGTCTTTTATAGGAGTGACAGTGATGAGGGGATTATAGGACGAGTGTCCCCACCCCCTCTATCACTCATTGCCATCTTCCCAACACAAGAAGTCCTGCACTTCCTTATTTAGTCCATGATTTAGTCATGAATAACAGCGGGGCTGAGCCCCACCAGAGGTCAGAGAGTGAGGATGGGGGGAGAACAACCAAGATGAAGACTGGACTGATCCTGAAGACCACCATCATTGGGTTATTGACTCCTCCCTCATTATTATTTTCTGTTTAAGATTACAAAGTTTGAGGATGTTATCACATTATTATGAACATGTAAAAGTCTGTGCTCCAATCAGATCATCAGATATAAAGAGAGCAGAAGTCAGGACTATGTAATGTACAACATATTGCATAAGATACAACAGATAGGACTATATAGTATCAGAATGATGTAATGTACACCATAGAGTATATAGTGCAGGGGTCAGGAGTATGTAATGTACAATATAAATTATACAGTGTAAGGGTCAGGACTCATAATATTGGTATTCAGTAATCAGTGGAAGATGAAATGTTTCCATGAGACAAGTTGCAGAGGTCCCACACCGCTGCCTCCCATCTCCTGAGACTGCACTCAGTGACTTGGGTCTGAGACTATACAGACATATCCCTCCACCCGGCACAGCCAGCAGACAACAGAACAAGTAATCCTGGGGGGATTGTTCTGTCAGAGATCATGCTAGACCTGGTCATGAAGTAGAAGACCCAAAGCACATACCCAAGTACCGGACTGCTGCTGTAACAAAGGTAAGTATTCCCTTTATCACCTAGAAGAGCATTATGTGTCACAGCGCTGTCCTATTGTGTGTGCACATAAATCATCACAAATACACTAAAATATGTGGAGACATTCATATATAAAGTGCTAGGGGCTCAAATAATATTCTCTGCAGATCTACTGCTTCCACTTTACACCTACTTCACTGATCTTATGGTGTTTATCAATCAATGAAGTAAACTGATCCATGTGCAAATTCATATACAACATAAAGTTCTTTGTGCTCAAGATGCTGTTCCCTGCAGATCCACTGCGTCCACTTTACACCTACTTCATTAATCTCATAATATTTGCTGCTATATAAAATAAAGTAAAAATCTGTGTAAATTCATGTAATCATACAATATTTTGTGCTCAATATAATGTTCTCTGCAAGTCCACTGCTTCCACTTTGCATCTACTTTAACAAACTTATTTTGCTCACAAAAAATTCTCAAATCAATAAAGATCCCCAGTAAGGGGGCGCCCTCACCATCACGTGTGTAAGAGGTGGAAGAAGGCGTGGCTACACTACAGCTGGCACAGTTTGGAGCACCGAGAACTTTATCAGCTTTTCATTGATTGGTGGATTTATTTTTAGCAAAATAGGTTAATTTAGTAGAATGCAAAGTGGAAGCAGTGGATTTGCAGAGAACACTATATTGAGCACAAAATATTGTATGATTACATGAATTTACACAGATTTTTACTTTATTTTATATAGCAACAAATATTATAAGATTAACCACTAGCTGACCACCGGCTGTCTATTGACGGCCAGGCGGCGCAGCTCTCAGGGAGGGAGGCGTAATATGACGTCCTCCCCTTCCCGGCCTCCGATGCGCGTGCCCAGTGGCCGCGATGTCCGCCGTGCACCCGCGATTGCCCGGTAACACATCGAGACCGTGGATCTGTGTGTGTAAACACACAGATCCACGGTCCTGTCAGAGGAGAGGAGCCGATGGTGTATTCTCTGTACAGAGGAACACAGATCAGTCTCCTCCCCTTGTGAGTCCCCTCCCCCCACAGTAAGAATCACTCCCAGGGGACATATTAACCCCTTCAGCGCCCCCTAGTGGTTAACCCCTTCCCTGCCATTCACATTTTACAGTAATCAATGCATTTTTATAGCACGGATCGCTGTATAAATGTGAATGGTCCCAGAAATGTGTCAAAAGTGTCCGATATGTCTGCCGCAATATCGCAGTCACGATAAAAATCGCAGATCGCCGCCATTACTAGTTAAAAAAAAATAATAATAAAAATGCTATAAATCTATCCCTTATTTTGTAGACACTATAACTGTTGAGCAAACCAATCAATAAACGCTTATTGCGATTTTTTTTTTACCAAAAATATGTAGAAGAATACGTATCGGCCTAAACTGAGGAAAAACTGTTTTTTTATATTTTTTTGGGGGATATTTAGTATAGCAAAATGTAAAAAATATTGTTTTTTTTAAAAACTTGTCCCTCTTCCTTTGTTTATAGCGCAAAACATAAAAACCGCAGAGGTGATCAAATACCACCAAAAGAAAGCTCTATTTGTGGGGACAAAATGATAACAATTTCATTTGGGTACAGTGTTGTATGACCGCGCAATTGTCATTCAAAGTGTGAGAGCGCTGAAAGCTGAAAAATGGCCTGGGCAGGAAGGGGGTGAAAATGCCCCGTACTGAGGTGGTTAAAGAAGTAGGTGCAAAGTGGAAGCAGTGGATCTGCAAGGAACAGCATCTTGAGCACAAAGCACTTTATGTTGTATATGAATTTGCACATGGATCAGTTTACTTCATTTATTGATAAACACCATAAGATCAGTGAAGTAGGTGTAAAGTGGAAGCAGTAGATGTGCAGAGGATATTATTTGAGCCCCTAGCACTTTATATATGAATGTCTCCACATATTTTAGTGTATTTGTGATGATTTATGTGCACACACAATAGGACAGCGCTGTGACACATAATGCTCTTCTAGGTGATAAAGGGAATACTTACCTTTGTTACAGCAGCAGTCCGGTATAAGTTATTTCTGTAGGTATTTGAGTTGTTACACATAGCGCAGGTTTTATTCTATTTATATTGGTGACATAATTGCCCAAATCTGGGGATCAGGAGCCATTTCCACCCTTTACTCTTGGCTGGGGATCTTTGTATCCATATAACAGATGTTCTACATGACTAAATCTGACATCAATTTTACTGCAAAATCAAAGGGGCCAAAATGTCCCCCCCCCCGAGCAGTAATATATTTCTATCCCCCTTGGTGGGAGTGGAGATGACCCCATCTATAAGGATATACAGTACATACACACACAGCACAAGGCCGTGTTCACACTACATGACGTTTCTGCAGTTCCTCTGATCTCCACAAGATGGTGATCTCACCTCTACCCAGACAGGAAGTCTCTATGGAAGACAGGAAGTGATGTCAGATAGAGAGAAGACAAAGGACATTCCATTTGGAAGGACGTAGAGAGGATACATTGCTGGATTTGGCGGCAGAGGAGGTAATATGTAGATTAACCCCTTCAGGGGGATCAGTTGATGATTAATATATCTTCCCTCCAAAGCTGGCCATACATGGTTCAGTTTTATTGTTCATCCAGCGGGATGAGTGAAAAAACTGAAGTGATTCCCCCATCCACACATTGGAGGGGGATGGGGGAATCCTCCCCGCTGCACTATTGTATTCTGACAATGGGGGGCGCTCCTCCGCTCTCAGAATACACAGATCAGTGATGAAGCTATTGGCTGCAGCCGCTGATCGAGTGACTTTTATCCGGCAGTGACCACACATGGATGGAAATGTGACCGATCCCTGCTGAACCAGCTGAATTTCCATGTCTCTATGGTCACCATAAGTCAGGGCTCAACAAATCCCAGGTCACCATGGTAACTAGAAATGGCGTCCTGGCCCCTGGGCTCTTGTCAGCCCATTCTCACTGTTGGTCTGAATAATGTTTCTTCCTGAAACCCGGACACATTATACAGACAGGAATGTGGCTCGGAGCGGGGCCAGGCGGGGGGGTGAGGGGGGAGGGGGAGGAGATGATGGCACCCGACCTGTGAAGTCAGGGGTGGACTGGGCAGGACAGCAGCATGAGAGGACTCATCTCACTGAGCTCCTGCTGCCGATCTTTCTCCTTTGCGCGGCCCCATTACTGTCACCATCGGCTCCTGCTTCCACCCACAGCTGCCTGTGTCCCTGCAGAGCCCTCCGGCAGAACAGAGAGGAAGGAGCCGGACCGAATCTCCAACATGGCGCCACCTCGGCACTGCCACAAAGATCCCCACAAGGTGCTGAGAAACAGGACTACAGAGTCCTTACAGGAGTAACCAGGACAAGCCTGCAAAGCAGCCAGCTAAGAGACCAGCCAGGGAGGGACATGCTGCTTTATGTACACAAGATGTCCTCTCCATCCACTCTGCTCTCACACACTGCAGGGGGAGATGTACAGGACATGCAGGAGGACACAGGGGAGGGGGGATTGGATTACTGTGCTGAATTTTGAACCCTGTACCCCATGTCCTGTGTTCTGCACTCTTCTCCTGCATCCTGAAGGTCCACCCTTTTCCAGTACCATGTACCCAAATATACTCCATTCTGCACCCTCTACCCTTTGCCCTGCACTCCATGTCCTGCATTCTACACCTTTCTTCGGCATCCCATGTCCTGCAGTGACCTGCTCCCTTCTCCAGTACCTTGCACCCCATGTCCTGTGTTTTGCGGTGACCTGCACCCATTTCTGGTACCCTGTACTTCAAGTCCTGCACCACATTTCCATAACCCTATTTCTGCACCCTGCTCCCTATGTCCTGCATTCTGCACATTGTACTCTTCCCCTGCACCCCATGTCCTGCATGTAGCACCCTTCTCCTACATCCCATGTGCTCCGGTGACCTGCACCCTTCTCTGGTACCCTGCACCCCATGGGGGGAGAACCTCTGGGGGAGTCAATAATAGAGAAAGATCTGGGGGTCCTAGTAGAAGACAGACTGAGCAATAGCATACAATGTCAAGCTGCAGCTATCAAATCCAGCAGAATATTAGCATGCATAAAAAAAGGGAATTTTCTGAAGTCGTCTTCCAGGACGGCACCCCGAGAGATGACTGGTCCCACCTGACAGGAAACGCAAAGAAGAGGTCAAAAATCCGCCGCCCCTCCCTGTGCTCTTCAGTTTTTTGATTGTGTTTCCTCACAGTGAAACGTTTTTTTTTCTAATAGATGCGAAGCAGAGGGCTGGTGGTCTCCCCCCTGGGAGCTGGACCGCAGGCTTGTGAAGCCTTTGGGTCTGGTAGGGCTTGCCCTTCCTGGGGGAGTTTCCCCATCTTCCTTGGGGGGCAGCAGAGCTTGGAAGAGCCCCCCTGAGTGCTGAAGGACCCTGGGTACAATAGGGTACCCAGAACTTCAGGAACCATTGTTTCCTGCTTCCTCCCCCTTACCTGGCAGGTATCTGTTTAGCGAGGGGAGCTGGCGGTGGGATTTCCCGTGGGGCACACCGTGCGGTGGTCCCTGACTCCTGGGCTTCCGGGTTGCGCGGTGTGGCTTGCAGGGGAGAGGAGATGGTGCCGGCTGGTGCTCGAGCGACATCTTGCCAGCGGCAGGAAGAGGAATGCCACAGCTTCCTCCCTTGCACTGGAAATAATGCCGCCACATGTGCCACGAGGGCAGATTACTTCCGGGTCTCTGAGACTTTGGCAAAATGGAGGCGTCCTAGGACACTAGGAGCGGAGGTCTGGCCATCAGGGGAGGCAGGCGTCTACAGTCTGCTCTGGCCAGCATCAAGCACCACTCAGCTGGACAAGCTGTGGTGTAGAGATGGAGTGAGGGGAGGGCCCAGCAGCGGCAACAGCAGAGGAAACCACAGGGGGTGAGTCTACCTAGCTGGCGGGGGTAATGAGGAGAGGGTCCCCCTGACTCTTACCCCTGCAGGGTACAGTAGCAGGTGATTTCTGTTTGAAGTAAGCGTGAAAATGTGTCTCTTTCAGGGGAGGACGTTACTGCCCAGGTGGTCGCCAGCCATCCTAAGTCTAAGACCCCTTCCCGTTCCAAGAGGTGTGGATACTGTAATGACAAGTTGTCACAGGACCACACAAAACCCTTTTGCTACAAGTGTATCCACAAGTTAGCCGGTAAGGAGACCTCTCAGGTCATGAGGGACTTTCTCTCTGTACAGACGGAGATGTTAACAACCCTCAAGGCTTTCCAGGCAATCCTGAAACCCAGGGAACCCGAGCCCCACTCTAGTAGGGCCCAGGCAGGGGAATGTTCTTCCTCACAGGAGGGCCCCCCACTAATAGAGCAGAAACTTAGGATCCAGGTGGCAGATTTAGACACCCTGAACCCCTGCAGTCACTGCCCTCTCAGGACTCTGAGGAGGAGAAGACAGGTCTCCGATCTGAGCTTTTCTGATGAGGGGGAGGAAATAGAGGACAGCCAAGAAGAGGAAGAGGACTCCAAACCAGGCAGACACATCTTTTCCACAGATGATATGGAGGGTCTCTTTAGAGCAGTGTATGCGTCAGAAGAGATCCAAAAGCCTACAGCTCAGTTTTCTGCCCAGGACAGGATGTATAGAGGCCTGGTTAAACTCCAATCCAGGGTTCTCCCAATCCACCAGGCCCTCAAAGACATCATTCTGAGAGAATGGAAGGAGTCTGAGAGGAAGCTCTTAAAATGTAAGACCTAGAAACCCAGGTGCCCCTTCAAGAAGGAAAGATTTTTTAAGACACCCAGACTAGATGTTTCCCTAGCACAGGTTTCCAAACAATCTGACCTCTACTTTGAGGATGCAGGCAATATCAGGGACCAAATGGACTGACAGTCCGAGACCCTTGTGCGCAGGGCCTGGGAGGCCAATTCTGCGGCCATGAGTCCAGCCCTGGCATTGGCTTGTGTGGCCAGCAATGCAGACATGTGGGTCACAAATTTGATGGACCATTTGTCGCGAACTTCCAAGTCCAAAAAGGTCTTGGACTCCTTGGAGGTTATTGGTAGAGCTGTGGCCTACTTGGCGGACACAGTGGTCGAAAAACAGTACGTGCAACCACTAAGTCTGCGGCTCTTCTGAATTCCACAAGGAGGGTCTTGTGGGTTAAGACCTGGGATGGGGACAACACATCTAAAGCCCCATACACACGGTCGGACTTTTTCATGGATTCTGTCCGATCGGACAATGTTGTTGAAAAATCAGACCGTGTGTATGCACCATCGGACAGTGTACGTCGGATTGTCCGACGGACAAAGTCTTATCTCCTGCTGGAAAGATTTGCCGACAACACGGTCCGATCACACCAAATCCGATCGTGTGTACGGTTGTCCGACCGGACAAAGTGCTACGCATGCTCAGATCACATTACAAGACCAAAGCTATTGGCTACTAGCCTCTACGTAGTCCCGTCGTAGGCAACAAACGTCACCACGTTCAGAATGATCAGATTTTCCGACAACTTTGTCCGACCGTGTGTACGCAAAACCAACATCAGACAAAGTATGACGGACAGGATCCGACCGACCTGGTCCGCGGATTGTCCGACCGTGTGTATGGGGCTTTAGACATGTTTGTGTGGTCTACCTTTTGAGGGTTCTTTACTCTTTGGTTCTGGATTGGACCAGGCCCTTTCTAGGTCTACAGAGAAGTTTCCGGTAAAGCCTAAGAAAGATCGGAGAAGATTTTTTTCGAGGCCCCCAGATTAAAAACCGGTTCAGGGAAAAGAAGGAAGGCAAGAAATGGGGAGTTGGTAAGGGCAAGCAAAAAGGAGGCCTCCTCTTTTCCTGCCCAAAATCCACTGACAGAGATACCAAGTGACATCAGGGTAGGGGGAGGCTCTCTCACTTTCTTACTCAGTGGGAAAGGATCACTCAAAGGTCCCACATCCTACCTGGATAAAGTAGTAAGTACCTTGGAGTCCCTGGGGTGGTTAATCAGCCAGGAAAAATCCTCTCTGATTCCGGCGCAGACCAAGGTTTACCTAGGGTTCCTGGTAGATTTGGTGGCACAGAAGCTTGTGTTGCCCCCAGGGAAAGTAGAAGGCCTGATAGCTGCAGTCTCGTTCCTCCTAGAGGCAGAGGAGGTCTCCTTCAGAGGAGTTATGAGAGTCCTCGGGTTAATGACAGCTTGTATTCCTGCGGTGCCGTAGGCTCCATTCCAGGACTCTCCAGCAGTTCCTCCTATCCTCCTGGGATGGAAAAAGGGGAACCTTAGATGAAAAGGTCTCCATTCCAGGAGGGGTAAAGGAGTCTTTGCAGTGGTGGCTCAACCCTCAGAGGTTGGGGAGAGGGTCAACTCTGGGCTCAGTTCCAACCCCTCAGGTTGATGACCGATGCCAGCGCCTGGGGTTGGGGGGGCCCATCTGGAAGAGCTGCAGGGCCCAGGGTGTCTGGAACCCAGTTCAGAGGGGGGTCTTCCTCCAACTTTCAGGAGCTCTTGGCGGTCAGGGAAGCCTTAAAGGCCTGATTCCTGGATCTCCTCATCTCTCCTCCATATCCTCTTACACAGCTTTTCTCCACACCTGCAGTGATCCTGGGGGGTGGAAACCAGCACTCAGCAAAATCCATCCCCACCATTAGGAGCTCTGGAGAAAATTATCTGCTATCTAAACTCTGTTCCTCCGCACGTCACCTGATCACATGAGAGCTTACTTTCACAGATTCCTGACAGATTTCTGTATGGTAAAGGTCAAAGTTCACTCTTCAGTTTAGGAGAGGAAGGACACACCCAGGAACAATGATTTGGTTTGCACAGAAGCCTCATATAGAGGACCCCTCAAATCTCCCCATCCAAATGTCCCTCCATCCAGAGTCTATATATCCTATAACATCACACTGACCTCACAGCTCCTCCTCTTAGGATGTGGGCGGATCCTTGGCATCCTCACTAGCAAAGTGGGACTGTTGGTCCTGCATTGTATGTAATGACATCAGAATGACATCAGAATGCCTGCTACAAGCTTTTATCTTCCATAGTGTGGGGGTCCTGTGTGGGTAAATTATACCTCAGTCTGAAGTGGGGCTTTAATATAATGCAAACCTGAATGATGAGGTGAGGAGGATTCTGGGAATATCATTTGATTTTACTATTTGTGTTCAGATCTAGAGTTTTCCTCCTGTGAAGTCTGGAGATCATATGACCATCACATTGCCTCCACCTCCCTCCCTGATAGAATAGAGAAATACAAAGAAGATTCTAGAAGTCACCAGAGAGATGATGGAGGAGAGGTGAGCGGTGCTGGGAATTCTGGGACATTATCCAGTAACAGACAAGGGATGTGTCTGGATGGTGACTGTATCATTGTGTGTGTCAGGTTCCTATAAGGTGTCAGGATGTCACTGTCTATTTCTCCATGGAGGAGTGGGAGTATTTAGAAGGACACAAGGATCTCTACAAGGACGTCATGATGGACAATCAGCCGCCCCTCACATCACCGGGTAAGAGGAGACTTTATTGTAAAGGAGAGAGCAGTACGGAGGCTCCACCTAGATCCCCCATCATCTGATAAACACATAGAAACAATGTATTCAGTCAGTGTGTGTGTTTCCTACAGATGGATCCAGTAATGGGAACCCACCAGAGAGATGTCCCCGTCCTCTGTATTCCCGGGATTCCACACAGGAAGGTCACACCATCCCTCACCATCATCAGGTAGATGATTGACAATTATTGGTAGTTCTGATTTATACACAGCATGATTGTTACAATGAATGTTTTATTATATATTCAGAGTGGAAACCTCGGGGATGATAATATTGATGTTAAAGAAGAGTATAAAGAGGAGGATGAGGAGTATGGAGTGATGGAGGAGTTTTCAGAAGGACACAAGGATATGATGGAGCCACCAAATACCAGGAACCCACCAGAGAGATGTCCCCGTCCTCTGTATTCCCGGGATTCCACACAGGAAGATCACACCATCCCCCACTGTTACAAGGTTGGTGGGATGGAGGTTATAAAACACACTTATAGAGACAATGTGTGGATTTTTTATGTGATGTCACAATAATAAATCTTATATCTTACAGATGATATTCTCTCTCATTCTCTTGATTTAGAGTGGAGATCCAATCGATATAGAATTTGAGGTTAAATCAGAAGAAGAAGAGAGGTATGTGAGGGATGATCAGCAGTCTATGGAGGAGGATGGAATAACGGGGACATTTATAGAGGAGGACACTCCTACAGAGATCAGTACAGGTGGGTCATTAACACTAAATGCATTCCTCCACCCATACTGCTCACTGATTGGTCCAGAGTAGGGTGGGGACTGGGTGATAATCTTCCTTCTCTGTGCTGCAGACACAATTTATGTATCTAGACTGCATTTATGGAAATTCTGGGGTTCAGGTGGCAGAAAAAGGTTGATTTTCACCATAAATATTGCTCTACCTAGGCACCTTGGGCATGTGCTTTGGGTCTTCTACTTCATGACCAGGTCTAGCATGATCTCTGACAGAACAATCCCCCCAGGATTACTTGTTCTGTTGTCTGCTGGCTGTGCCGGGTGGAGGGATATGTCTGTATAGTCTCAGACCCAAGTCACTGAGTGCAGTCTCAGGAGATGGGAGGCAGCGGTGTGGGACCTCTGCAACTTGTCTCATGGAAACATTTCATCTTCCACTGATTACTGAATACCAATATTATGAGTCCTGACCCTTACACTGTATAATTTATATTGTACATTACATACTCCTGACCCCTGCACTGTATACTCTATGGTGTACATTACATCATTCTGATACTATATAGTCCTATCTGTTGTATCTTATACAATATGTTGTACATTACATAGTCCTGACTTCTGCTCTCTTTATATCTGATGATCTGATTGGAGGACAGACTTTTACATGTTGATAATAATGTGATAACATCCTCAAACTTTGGAACCTTAAACAGAAAGTGATAATGAGGGAGGAGTCAATAACCCAATGATGGTGGTCTTCAGGATCAGTCCAGTCTTCATCTTGGTTGTTCTCCCCCATCCTCACTCTCTGACCTCTGGTGGGGCTCAGCCCCGCTGTTATTCATGACTAAATCATGGACTAAATAAGGAAGTGCAGGACTTCTTGTGTTGGGAAGATGGCAATGAGTGATAGAGGGGGAGGGGACACTCGTCCTATAATCCCCTCATCACTGTCACTCCTATAAAAGACAGTTCTCGTTGTTTCCTCACTCTCTGACTAAGGTCCATGAATAAAGAAATGAACTGGTAGGAGATCAGAGGAGCCATTTACTAGTTACCTTGAGGGGGGAATTGTAAGATCCTCAGAGACAAAGCTGCCTGATGTGGGCGGAGTCCTGGTTTAGGGGAACCAATCAGCTCATGTCTAGTAATAATCTTTTTATCTCTATTTTAGTAGATGGACGGGAGATGAGGAAAACCTCAGAGGATTGTCTCACTTTGTCTCCAGACTGTAAAGTAGAAGATGAGGACATCACACAGTATAGTCCAGGAGAAAACCCGACTACCTCAAATGTCCATCCGGCACCACACAGTGTAGATGGACCATCGTATTCCTCTTATCCTGAGGAACCTCAGACTGTGAGGGACGGTGCCGTCCTTCCAACAGAGAAGAGCTTTTCCTGTACTGAGTGCGGGAAGTGTTTCCCTTCTAAATCCAAACTTAATGTGCATAAAAGATCTCATACAGGAGAGAAGCCGTATTCCTGTCCTGAGTGCGGGAAGTGTTTCCGTTTTAAATCTCAACTTAATGTGCATAAAAGTTCTCACACAGGGGAGAAGCCGTATTCCTGTTCTGAGTGCGGGAAGTGTTTTTCACAGAAGTCCAATCTTGGCACTCATCAAAAATCTCACATGGGGGAGAAAACATATTCCTGTCCGGAGTGCGGGAAATGTTTTTCAAGGAAGTCCAGTCTTGACACACATCAGATATCTCACACGGGGGAGAAAACTTATTCCTGTCCTGAGTGCGGGAAATGTTTTTCACAGAAGTCCAGTCTTGACAAACATCAGAGATCTCACACGGGGGAGAAAATATATTCCTGTCCTGAGTGCGGGAAATGTTTTTCACAGAAGTTCAGTCTTTACATACATCAGAGATCTCACACAGGGCAGAAGCCGTATTCCTGTCCTGAGTGCGGGCAATGTTTTTCAGTGAAGTCCAGCCTTTACACACATCAGAGATCTCACACGGGGGAGAAGCCGTATTCCTGTCCTGAGTGCGGGAAATGTTTTTCACAGAAGTCCAATCTTGACACACATCAAAGATCTCACACGGGGGAGAAAACGTATTCCTGTCCTGAGTGTGGGAAATGTTTCTCACAGAAGTCCAATCTTTACATACATCAGAGATCTCACACAGGAGAGAAGCCGTATTCCTGTCCTGAGTGCGGGAAATGTTTTTCAGTGAGGTCCAGTCTTGACACACATCAAAGATCTCACACCGGGGAGAAAACTTATTCCTGTCCTGAGTGTGAGAAATGTTTTTCACAGAAGTCCAATCTTTACATACATCAGAGATCTCACACAGGGGAGAAACCGTATTCCTGTCCTGAGTGCGGGAAATGTTTTTCCGTGAAGTCCAGTCTTTACAGACATCAAAGATCTCACACGGGGGAGAAGCCATTTTCCTGTCCTGAGTGCGGGAAATGTTTTTCAGTAAAGTCCCATGTTTACACACATCAGAGATCTCACACGGGGGAGAAGCCGTATTCCTGTCCTGAGTGCGGGAAATGTTTTTCACAGAAGTCCAGTCTTTACAAGCATCAGAGATGTCACACGGGGGAGAAGCCGTATTCCTGTCCTGAGTGTGGGAAATGTTTTTCACAGAAGTTCAATCTTTCCAGACATCAGAGATATCACACGGGGGAGAAGCTGTATTCCTGTCCTGAGTGAGGGAATTGTTCCTCACTGAAGTCCTGTCTTCCTGTACATCAGGGATCCCACACAACCCTCGAGGTGTATTAGTGCCTTGAGTGCGGGAAATGTCTTCTATATGAATGTTGCTGGACATCACAGCTCTCATGTGGGGAAGAAGCACACCCTGATATACACCTCAGATATACTCCATGGCTGATCTTCATCATGTAAGAAACAGTTGATAAGGAGATCAGAGATCACCAAAGACATGGATGAAGTGTTGTACCGTGTTGGCTTTTCATTGGCTGAGTACATTTTGGGGTGTAGAGAGGTAAGTAGAGCCTTGGAATGAAGGACGTCACCTTCAGAATGTCTGTCTTGTCTGTGTGACGTTTACTGATAATGATATAGCGGGATACAGAGATGGAAGCTGTGAGATCTGATATTTCTTTATCAGTAAACTTTACACAGACAAGACAGAAATTCTGAAGTTGATGTCCTTCATTTCAAGGTTCTACTTACCAGTGGTGACCCCGAAGCGCGTCTCTCTGTCTTCAGTCCATCCTTCTCCCATCCCCCAACTGGAGGGAAGGAGAACTGGGTGGCTTGGCGGAGTGCGGGACGAGAGGGAACACCGCTTGTCTTTATATCTCTACATATCTTGTCTGGGTGGAGGTTATTGATTGGAAAATATTTATACTGATTGATTTTGTGTAAATCGTTTTTCTTTTCACTTTGAAGGGAGATATTATGTGTGGTTTGAAAAGAGATTGGCTCAATAGTTACCACTTCACTTACATGTTTATGCTTTAAATAATAGATGAATATATATGACAATCATTCCTTCATCCGTGTCACATGTTGGTCTTACGTCATTACAGAAAAACAAACAACGAGATTCTACATTCCCAACTGAGTTAACTACATATGCAAATATCTATACAAATATTGCTAGCACAGACAGGAAACCCTACAATCCCCATAACCTCCCAAAAGAACCCCCTCCTAAACCCACCCAAATACCTCGCCCTGAATGGAACAACAATGTACCACCCCTCATATCCAAGCGAGAGGTGGGGAATGAAGTCCTGTCAGGGAGCTGAGCCCACTCTCTCCAATACAAATGTGACGTGTCCTGACGAAGTTCCGGTATACAGGAACGAAACATGTAGACGCTGATGCTGGGACATGCACCCCCCTACTGGCTCAGCCACCATGAGCTCCAGGGACTCTAACCCAATGTTTAGTTATGTTGGCTGGTTCCATCTGATTGTACTGGATTGCATCAGCTGATTAGCACACATACATGCACTCTAGCAAAGGATATCGCCTGCAGGAGAGCTGCATCCATTGAGATTTGACTAAACGGCTTGCTCGTCCATCCATCTGCGGGGTATTGTGAACGGAGATCTGTGAGGTCTGTGAGTACACCCATTATCATCACACTGGAGCTTTGAGGAGCAGAGCTAAACTTGTGACAGGTTGAGATGACCTGCACGCCACGGGAATCTCCCTGTCCTGATACATGTCTCTACACTGAGTGTGTGTGGAAGTCTCTTCGGTGTTGTGTACAGAGATCTGATTTATACACAGAAGTCCATCCCACCGTTTCATATACTACCACATAGGGATGAGCCGAACACCCCCCCGTTCGGCTCGCACCAGAACCCGCGAACGGACCTAAAGTCCGTGCGAGCTTTAGAACCCTATTAGTTATAATGGATGCGAACGTTCGAAATTAAAAGTGCTCATTTTAAAGGCTAATATGCATGTTAATGTCATAAAAAGTGTTTGGGGACCTGGGTCCTGCCCCAGGGGACATGTATCAATGCAAAAATTTTTTTTAAAAACGGCCGTTTTTTCAGGAGCAGTGATTTTAATAATGCTTAAATTGAAACAATAAAAGTGTAATATTCCTTTAAATTTCGTACCTGGGGGGTGTCTATAGTATGCCTGTAAAGGGGCGCATGTTTCCCGTGTTTAGAACTGTCTCTGCGCAAAGTGTCATTTTTGAAAGTAAAAAAGCTATTTAAAATCACTCGCGGCTAATGTTAATTCACGGCTCCCGTAACACAGAGAACAGTCATTCATTGAAACTCATTCATAAAAAAAAGTCATTGATAAAAAAAAAAAAAAAAAAATGAAAAAAAAAAAGCGTAGGGGTCCCCCCAAATTCAATAACCAGGCCCTTCAGGTCTGGGATGGATATTAAGGGGGATCCCAGCCAAAAAAAAAAAAAAAAAATGGCGTAGGGTCCCCCTCAAAATCCATACCAGACCCTTGAGGTCTGGTATGGATTTTAAGGGGAACCCTAGCCAAAAAAAATGGCGTGGGGTCCCCCTCAAAATCCATACCAGACCCTTATCCGAGCACGCAACCTGGCAGGCCGCAGGAAAAGAGGGGGGGACGAGAGCGGCCCCCCCTCTCGCCTGAACCGTACCAGGCCACATGCCCTCAACATTGGGAGGATGCTTTGGGGGTCTAAGACCCCAAAAGCACCTTGTCCCCATGTTGATTAGGACAAGGGCCTCTTCCCCACAACCCTGGCCGGTGGTTGTGGGGGTCTGCGGGCGGGGGGCTTATCGGAATCTGGAAGCCCCCTTTAACAAGGGGACCCCCAGATCCCGGCCCCCCCCCTGTGTGAAATGGTAAGGGGGTACAAAAGTACCCCTACCATTTCACCAAAAAAGTGGCAAAAATGGTAAAAAGGACAGGAGACAGTCTTTGACAATTCCTTTATTAAAATCTTCTTTCTTCTTTCTTCATCCTTCGGATTCTTCATCTTCTCCTTCCTTCATCTTCTTCCATCTTCTTCTTCCATTTTCTTCTTCCTCCGATCCGCTTCTTCTTGCGCTGGTCTTCTCGTCCTTCTCGTCCGGCATCTTCTTCCGTCGGCGTCGGCGTCGGTGTCGGTGTCTTCTTGGGCCGCTCCGCGCAATGGGAGGCTCCCGCTGTGTGAGGCTCCGCTCCGTCTGACAGGTCTTTTAAAACGGAGGGCACCTGGTGACCCCGCCCCCCTCTGACGTCATGGGGAAAGCCATCATGGAATTCCCCATGACGTCCCTGTGCGTCAGAGGGGGCGGGGTCACCAGGTGCCCTCCATTATAAAAGACCTGTCAGACGGAGCGGAGCCTCACACAGCGGGAGCCTCCCATTGCGCGGAGCGGCCCAAGAAGAGACAGAGACACCGACGCCGACGCCGACGGAAGAAGATGCCGGACGAGAAGGACGAGAAGACCAGCGCAAGAAGAAGCGGATCGGAGGAAGAAGAAAATGGAAGAAGAAGATGGAAGAAGATGAAGGAAGGAGAAGATGAAGAAACCGAAGGATGAAGAAAGAAGAAAGAAGATTTTAATAAAGGAATTGTCAAAGACTGTCTCCTGTCATTTTTACCATTTTTGCCACTTTTTTGGTGAAATGGTAGGGGTACTTTTGTACCCCCTTACCATTTCACACAGGGGGGGGCCGGGATCTGGGGGTCCCCTTGTTAAAGGGGGCTTCCAGATTCCGATAAGCCCCCCGCCCGCAGACCCCCACAACCACCGGCCAGGGTTGTGGGGAAGAGGCCCTTGTCCTCATCAACATGGGGACAAGGTGCTTTAGGGGTCTTAGACCCCCAAAGCATCCTCCCAATGTTGAGGGCATGTGGCCTGGTACGGTTCAGGCGAGAGGGGGGGCCGCTCTCGTCCCCCCCTCTTTTCCTGCGGCCTGCCAGGTTGCGTGCTCGGATAAGGGTCTGGTATGGATTTTGAGGGGGACCCCACGCCATTTTTTTTGGCTAGGGTTCCCCTTAAAATCCATACCAGACCTCAAGGGTCTGGTATGGATTTTGAGGGGGACCCTACGCCATTTTTTTTTTTTTTGGCTGGGTTTCCCCCTTAATATCCATCCCAGACCTGAAGGGCCTGGTTATTGAATTTGGGGGGACCCCTACGCTTTTTTTTTTTGTTTTTTATTAATGAATGACAGCTCTCTGTGTTACAGGAGCCATCAATTCATTAGCCGCGAGTGATTTAAATAGCTTTCTTCCTGCAAAAATGACACTTTTTTGCAGGGAAAGTTCTAAGCACAGGAAACCTGCCCCCCTTCACAGGCCACCTATAGACACCCCCCAGATGTGATACTGCAATGCTGTTCTAACAGCACGCACACACATATCCCCAGAAATAAAGCACATATTGTTGTCAGCAGTCAGCAGCACACTGACACGCTGACACTGTCTGAAACATAATATGCGAGGCCGCCGGCGCGGCGGCCTCTTATACCGTGGGGCGTGTACTAAAGCCCCTGAGCTATAATTGGCTACAGGCATCCTGCCTGTAGCCAATTATGGCTCTCCTCGCTGCCGGCGCTGTGATTGGCAAAGCATGCGGGGTCACAGTGCATGCTTGGCCAATCATCAGCCAGCATTGCACTGCGCGGGCCGCAATGCATTGCGGGGCCGCTCGCATCACACGAATTTGATGCAAGCGGCCCCAATAGTTCTGGGCTCGCCGAGCGAGCGAACACCCGGTGCTCGATTCGAACATGGGTTCGAATCGAACACCGGGCTCATCCTTACCTCTGACCATGACAAGTTCTCCGGCCAGCAGAACCGTCACTTCTGGTTGGGCTGCAACCCGCAATCCCAACCCTGCGCTGCTCTCTTACTTCTGGATAGGACCTCAGACAGCCTGGCAGCCAGATGTGCCCGGGATAGGCCTAATCTCTGGTCTAGCAGCCCGGGGCAACACGACACACATCCACCCAGACACCCGTCCAGGGGGCACAGAACATCGATCACCTGACTCCACCCCAAATATATAGGTTCTCCCAGCAGGCCAAGGGATTCAAGAAAACCCCTGCCCATTGGCTGAGATACCCCATATACCCATAACCTGACCTTGGGTTGTCCTTCTCATATCTAATCAACCAGGATAACTACTCCTGGCAAGTAAATGTGTGAGGAGCTCCCTGACTAAACTCCAGGGTGCTACATAATCATACAATATTTTGTGCTCAATATAGTGTTCTCTGCAAGTCCATTGCTTCCACTTTACATCTACTTCAATGAACTTATTTTGCTAATAAAAATAATCCACCAATCAATGAAAAGTTTATAAGGTGTAAAGTTCTCCAAACTGTGCCAGCTGTAGTGTAGCCACGCCTTCTTCCACCTCTTACACACGTGATGGTGAGGGTGCCCCCTTACTGGGGATCTTTATTGATTTTTTTTTTAAGTAGATGCAAAGTGGAAGCAGTGGACTTGCAGAGAACACTATATTGAGCACAACATATTGTATGATTACATGAATTTGCACAGATTTTTAGTTTTTTAATATAGCAACAAATATTATAAGAATAAAGAAGTAGGTGCAAAGTGGAAGCAGTGGATCTGCAGGGAACATCATCTTGAGCACAAAACACTTTATGTTGTATATGAATTTGCACATGGATCAGTTTACTTCATTTATTGATAAACACCATAAAATCAGTGAAGTAGGTGTAAAGTGGAAGCAGTAGATCTGCAGAGAATATTATTTGAGCCCCTAGCACTTTATATATGAATGTCTCCCCATATTTTAGTGTATTTGTGATGATTTATGTGCACACACAATAGGACAGCGCTGTGACACATAATGCTCTTCTAGGTGATAAAGGGAATACTTACCTTTGTTACAGCAGCAGTCCGGTATAAGTTATTTCTGTAGGTATTTGAGTTGTTACACATAGCACAGGTTTTATTCTATTTATATTGGTGACATAATTGCCCAAATCTGGGGATCAGGAGCCATTCCCACCCTTTACTCTGGGCTGGGGATCTTTGTATCCATATAACAGATGTTCTACATGACTAAATCTGACATCAATTTTACTGCAAAATCAAAGGGGCCAAAATGTCTATAAGGATATATAGTACATAAACACACAGCACAAGGCCGTGTTCACACTGTGAGATGTTTCTCTGGGCTGCAGTTCCTCTGAGCTCCACAAGGTGGTGATATCACTTCTACAAAGATAGGAAGTCTCTATGGAAGACAGGAAGTGATGTCAGGTACAGACAGGAAGTTCCGGGTGAGAGGTGAGTCGGGAGGAAGTAGAGAGGAGACGTTGCAGGAAGAAGTAGCAGAGGAGGTAATAAGATCTTATTTTCTATTTACACCCAGTAACCCCCTTTTAGTGAAGGTTGGAAGTATTAGATATTTGTATTTAGTTTTATAAAATGGACAATCTGTAATCCAGATACAATGTATAACGCAGTCAGTTTATCTGTATAATGTGGAGTGTGAGTTCCGGGGTCCCCACAGGGGGAGGACATGAGGCTCCCTCAGTAAGAAGCACATAAATGATTGTATATTGTGTCAGGATAGAGCCAGACACCTCGGCACCACCTGAATCTGAAGGAAGGTCTCTGGCTGAATTCACAACACAAAGAATGGGGTGAGTCTGGTGAGAGTCGCCTTCCATGATGGACACAGAGAGGAGCTGATGGCTGCAGACCTCACTGGAAGGTGCTTAGAACTGCAGAGTCTGATGGGTCAGTATGGACTGGGTGCTGCTCCCTCCCCCCCCCGGGACATATAGCTCTGTATTGTCTGTGCTGCTGAGCTGTGGCCAAACCCTCCCAGCCCCCTCCAAGGGCCCATGGACTTCACCCTGCCTGCTCTGCTTCAGCTACCAGCCCCTACCCCTGTTGGCCCAGATATCTGCCATTTCCTGGACTTAACCCATCCTGCCCCGATCTCTGCCCTTTTTTGGACCTGGATCTCTGTCCCTGAGTCGGGTTCCCCATTTCCCTGGCCATCCTACATGGACTACCTGTGTGGTGTTACATTGTTATCCGGTGGAATTTTTCATTGTACTGTGTCTTGCTACCCTATGTGCTAACACTGCTCTGCCCTGTGGACCCCTTTGCTGTCCTGAGGAGCACTCTTTATTGCTGTGCCTTCTGTTTGCCCCGTTGAAATAACAACCCTTATCTGTCCCATATTACCGCCCTGAGGATCTCTCTTCATTGCTGTGTCTATTGTTTGTTCTGTGGACTCCTCCTCCTCCTGCCTGTACCCCGAGTCCCCCAATAAACGCCCGCGTGTCGGGTTCCTGGTGATCCGCCTCTGTGTGCTCTCTCTCTGCACTCTTCGTTCATCTCACCCCCGTTATGTCCGTCCTCTTCCTCCATAGTCATTGTGATGTCTTTTATCTCCAGCAGATGATGGTACACACATATATTATTATTATTATTATTATACAGGATTTATATAGCGCCAACAGTTTATGCAGCGCTTTGCAATATAAAAGGTAGACAATACAGTTATAATACAATAAAATACAAGAGGATTAAGAGGGCCTTGCTCAGAAGAGCTTACCATCTAATAGGGTGGGGCAGGTGTTAGAAAAGGTTGTAACTGTGGGAAATGAGCTGATGGAAGTGATAAAAGATCAGTTGGAGACAAGATCGACTTCCCTGAAGAGATGAGTTTTCAGGGATCGCCTGAAGGTAGCAAGAGTGGGGGATAGCCGGACGGGTTGAGGTAGCGAGTTCCAGAGGAAGGGAGAGGTGCGTGTGTGTGTATATATATATATATATATATATATATATATATATATATATATATATATATATATATATATATATAGTGTGGAAACCTAGATTAACCCCTTCAGGGGAATCAGTTGGTGATTAATATATCTTCCCTCCAAAGCTGGCCATACATGGTTCAGTTTTATCGTTCAGCCAGCGGGATGAGAGGAATAAAACTGAAGTGATTCCCCCATCCACACATTGGAGGGGGATGGGGGAATCCTCCCCGCTGCACTATTGTATTCTGACAATGGGG
The DNA here is from genome assembly GCA_028564925.1 of Lithobates sylvaticus. Classification (NCBI taxonomy): domain Eukaryota; kingdom Metazoa; phylum Chordata; class Amphibia; order Anura; family Ranidae; genus Lithobates; species Lithobates sylvaticus. The sequence goes on along the minus strand of CM053028.1, from coordinate 568,666,052 downwards.
GGCGCTCCTCCGCTCTCAGAATACACAGATCAGTGATGAAGCTATTGGCTGCAGCCGCTGATCGAGTGACTTTTATCCGGCAGTGACCACACATGGATGGAAATGTGACCGATCCCTGCTGAACCAGCTGAATTTCCATGTCTCTATGGTCACCATAAGTGACTTCCTCCCCTCCCCCTCATCTACTTCATTATGTAAGTCATGCTGAGATAATCTCCCATTGGCTGAGCAATATTCTCATTTGTCTCTGAGCTCCTTCTTCCATTTTTTCTGATGCTCTTAGGATGTGGGCGGACCCTTGGCATCCTCACTAGCAAAGTGGGACTGTTGGTCCTGCATTGTATGTAATGACATCAGAATACCTGCTGCAAGCTTTTATCCTGCATAGTGTGGGGGTCCTGTGTGGGTGAATTATACCTCAGTCTGAAGTAGAGCTTTAATATAATGCAAACCTGAATTGTGAGGTGAGGAGGATTCTGGGAATATCATTTGATTTTACTATTTGTGTTCAGATCTAGAGTTTTCCTCCTGTGAAGTCTGGAGATCATATGACCATCACATTGCCTCCACCTCCCTCCCTGATAGAATAGAGAAATACAAAGAAGATTCTAGAAGTCACCAGAGAGATGATGGAGGAGAGGTGAGCGGTGCTGGGAATTCTGGGACATTATCCAGTAACAGACAAGGGATGTGTCTGGATGGTGACTGTATCATTGTGTGTGTCAGGTTCCTATAAGGTGTCAGGATGTCACTGTCTATTTCTCCATGGAGGAGTGGGAGTATTTAGAAGGACACAAGGATCTCTACAAGGACGTCATGATGGACAATCAGCCGCCCCTCACATCACCGGGTAAGAGGAGACTTTATTGTAAAGGAGAGAGCAGTACGGAGGCTCCACCTAGATCCCCCATCATCTGATAAACACATAGAAACAATGTATTCAGTCAGTGTGTGTGTTTCCTACAGATGGATCCAGTAATGGGAACCCACCAGAGAGATGTCCCCGTCCTCTGTATTCCCGGGATTCCACACAGGAAGGTCACACCATCCCCCACCATCATCAGGTAGATAAGGAACAATCACTGATAGTATCATTAGGATCTGTACATTATCTGCATTGTTACCATTGATGTCATTTTTATTATATATTCAGAGTGGAAACCTGAGAGATTCTAAATTTGAGGTTAAAGAAGAGATAAAAGAGGAGGATGATGAGGATGGGGTGATGGAGGAGTCTCTAAAAGAACACAAAGATCTGTACCAGGACACCATGGTGGAGTCATCCAGCTACAGAAACCCACCAGAGAGATGTCCCCGTCCTCTGTATTCCCGGGATTCCACACAGGAAGGTCACACCATCCCCCACCATCATCAGGTAGATGATTGACAATTATTGGTAGTTCTGATTTATACACAGCATGATTGTTACAATGAATGTTTTATTATATATTCAGAGTGGAAACCTCGGGGATGATAATATTGATATTAAAGAAGAGTATAAAGAGGAGGATGAGGAGTATGGAGTGATGGAGGAGTTTTCAGAAGGACACAAGGATATGATGGAGCCACCAAATACCAGGAACCCACCAGAGAGATGTCCCCGTCCTCTGTATTCCCGGGATTCCACACAGGAAGATCACACCATCCCCCACTGTTACAAGGTTGGTGGGACGGAGGTTATAAAACACACTTTTAGAGACAATGTGTGGATTTTCTATGTGATGTCACAATAATAAATCTTATATCTTACAGATGATATTCACTCTCCTTTTCTTGATTTAGAGTGGAGATCCAATCGATATAGAATTTGAGGTTAAATCAGAAGAAGAAGAGAGGTATGTGAGGGATGATCAGCAGTCTATGGAGGAGGATGGAATAACGGGGACATTTATAGAGGAGGACACTCCTACAGAGATCAGCACAGGTGGGTCATTAACATTAAATACATTCCTCCACTCATACTGCTCACTGATTGGTCCAGAGTAGGGCGGGGACTGGGTGATAATCTTCCTTCTCTGTGCTGCAGACACAATTTATGGATCTAGACTGCATTTATGGAAATTCTGGGGTTCAGCTGGCAGCAAATGGTTGATTTTCACCATAGATGTTGCTCTACCTAGGCACCTTGGGCATGTTCTTTGGGTCTCCTTACCCATGCCCAGGTCTAGCAAGATCTCTGACAGAACAATCCCCCCAGGATTACTTGTTCTATTGTTTGCTGGCTGTGCCGGATGGAGGGATATGTCTGTATAGTCTCAGACCCAAGTCACTGAGTGCAGTCTCAGGAGATGGGAGGCAGCGGTGTGGGACCTCTGCAACTTGTCTCATGGAAACATTTCATCTTCCACTGAATACCAATATTATGAGTCTTGACCCTTACACTGTATAATATATATTGTACATTACATACTCCTGACCCCTGCACTATATACTCTATGGTGTACATTACATCATTCTGTATCTTATACAATATGTTGTACATCAGTGGTCATCAACCCTGTCCTCGGGGCCCACTAACAGGCCGGGTTTTATGTATTACCTTGGGGGAGATGCAGACTAGAATACTGCAATCACTGAGCAGCAAATTATATCACCTGTGATGTATTTCAGTTATCTTGCAAACCTGACCTGTTATTGGGCCCTGAGGACAGGGATGATGTCCACTGTTGTACATTACATAGTCCTGACTTCTGCTCTCTCCCCTCTACCCACTGCTATATATACACATAATATGGATTCTCTTTTGTTACACCCATTTCCTACCAGCTGGACATTTTATATCTGATGATTTGATTGGAGCACAGCAGGAACCAATCAGCTCATGTCTAGTAATAATCTTTTTATTTCTATTTTAGTAGATGGACGGGAGATGAGGAAAACCTCAGAGGATTGTCTCACTTTGTCTCCAGACTGTAAAGTAGAAGATGAGGACATCACACAGTATAGTCCAGGAGAAAACCCGACTACATCAAATGTCCATCCGGCACCACACAGTGTAGATGGACCATCGTATTCCTCTTATCCTGAGGAACCTCAGACTGTGAGGGACGGAGCCGTCCTTCCAACAGAGAAGAGGATTTCCTGTACTGAGTGCGGGAAGTGTTTCCCTTCTAAATCAAATCTTATTGTGCATATAAGATCTCACACTGGGGAGAAGCCGTATTCCTGTCCTGAGTGCGGGAAATGTTTTTCACGGAAGTCCCATCTTTCCACACATCAGAGATCTCACACGGGGGAGAAGCCGTATTCCTGTCCTGAGTGCGGGAAATGTTTTCCACAGAAGTCCAATCTTTACACACATCAGAGATCTCACACGGGGGAGAAGCCATATTCCTGTCCTGAGTGCGGTAAATGTTTTTTAGTGAAGTCGCGTCTTGACGCACATCAGAGATCTCACACGGGGGAGAAGCCATTTTCCTGTCCTGAGTGCGGGAAATGTTTTTCAGTGAAGTCGCATCTTGACAGACATCAGAGATCTCACACGGGGAAGAAGCTGTATTCCTGTCCTGAGTGCGGGAAATGTTTTTCAGTGAAGTCGCATCTTGACAGACATCAGAGATCTCACACGGGGAAGAAGCTGTATTCCTGTCCTGAGTGCGGGAAATGTTTTTCACAGAACTCCAGTCTTTACAGACATCAGAGATCTCACACTGGGGAGAAGCTAGTTTCCTGTCCTGAGTGTGGGAAATGTTTTTCACAGAAGTCCCATCTTTCCAGACATCAGAGATCTCACACGGGGGAGAAGCCGTATTCCTGTCCTGAGTGAGGGAATTGTTCCTCACTGAAGTCCTGTCTTCCTGTACATCAGGGATCCCACACAACCCTCGAGGTGTATTAGTGCCTTGAGTGCGGGAAATGTCTTCTATATGAATGTTGCTGGACATCACAGCTCTCATGTGGGGAAGAAGCACACCCTGATATACACCTCAGATATACTCCATGGCTGATCTTCATCATGTAAGAAACAGTTGATAAGGAGATCAGAGATCACCAAAGACATGGATGAAGTGTTGTACCGTGTCGGCCATTGATAGCAGGAGAAAAATAAAAATGGAGTCATTACCTCTCATTGGCTGAGTACATTTTGTGGTGGAAGATTTCACAAACACTTAGAGATTTGTTTTTGAAATAATTTTTGGACAAATGTGAGAAGCGATCAATCCAGTCTTGACAAATGTTGGTTGTATTTTTCTTCATACAGAACTTTCCTGGGATCTTTTTCTCCATCTAGTGCCCATAGTGCAGTATTGCACTATTCTTTATTTTTTTGGCATTTCAGGAAAAATGTCACATTATGGCCCCTCGATGGATCTGATGATCATAGGAATCGCGGCATTAACTTAAATATGGCAAGAAATGTGTGATACTTGGTGGGGAGATCCATGTCACATTCCTTCAGCCATTTTTTTTTATAAATAGACCCTTCAATTTCCTTTGTTAGGCATGGTTACATGAGTACAGTAGATATCTAAGAATGTAAATTCATTAAACCAACCATTGATTTATAACAGAAGAAACTCTAGTGGCTGAATTCATATTTTCCATTTTAAATCAGCAGAGCACAGCAAATCACCTAATAACATTTGTTTTTTTTTTACCCCCATTCACACAGAAGGAATGTACATGTATTTTTACTGGAAGAATTGCTATGCACATTATTTATGAATAGACCCCTAATTGTCAGGAGACGTTTATATAAAGATGGGAAGTATGGAGCACATAAATGAATAGACCTCCTAGCAATGTTATTACCAGGCTGCAGCTAGGGGGAGCCCTAATGATTAGAGTGTGACCACAGCAGAGTGATCCCATCTAGCTCACATTAACTCTTTCACTGCCAGAGCTGTTTTTCCATTATTTTTGCACACATGGTAAAATTAAGATTTTGGGCCTGAAGATTAGATAAAACCCCTAAACATATATTTTCTGAAAGCAGAGGCCCTGGAGAATAAAATGTTGGTAATTGTTAAGGTGTTCCTCGTACACAAATGTCACCTTCATATCCGGGTTTATTTTCTACTTTCCCCCATTTTCTATGGTGTGATCTTTTCTACAATACTTTGTTATAATAATGAGGCAGTCAGAGACTACAGACATAGTACAGGAGATGGCCAGAGACTGCAGACATAGTACAGGAGATGTCAGAGACCGCAGACATACTACAGTAGACAGTCAGAGACTGCAGACATAGTACAGGAGACAGTCAGAGACTGCAGACATAGTACAGGAGACAGTCAGAGACTACAGACATAGTACAGGAGATGGTCAGAGACTGCAGACATAGTACAGGAGCTGGTCAGAGACTGCAGACATAGTACAAGGGATGGTCAGAGACTACAGACATAGTACAGGAGATTATCAGAGACTGCAGACATACTACAGAAGAAGGTCAAAGACTGAAGATATAGTACAGGAGATGGTCAGAGACTGCAGACATACTACAGTAGACGGTCAGAGACTGCAGACATAATACAGGAGAAGGTCAGAGACTGCAGACATGGTACAGGAGATGGTCAGAGACCGTAGACATGGTACAGAAGACGGTCAGAGACTGCAGAGAGACATAGTACAGGAGATGGTCAGAGACTGCAGACATACTACAGGAGCTGGTCAGAGTCTGCAGCAGAGGCGTAACTAGTATCTTCAGGGCCCCAATGCAAGAAACATGATGCAGGTCAGGGTTCAGTGTTGGAGCTTGTTCCGCCATAACGCTTCCAAAAAGCTGGTGGTGATTCTGCCACAACATCTGTATGCTCCCTTCCCTCCTCTTCTTCCTCTATAGGCTCTTCTGCAGAACTGTCCTCTGAACCAGCAGTGCTCCGTAAGCACTCAAGGGGCTACACAAGCAGTCAGGCTAAAAGATGCCATGTGGTGCTTCAGTTGGTCTGCCTAGGGGACAGGAGCCACACTGGGCCAGAGATTTCGTCAGCTCTGCAGGGGAAGGCTCAGAGGTGGTTGACGCCACGGCAGCTTCAGCCAGAAATGGTTGTATGTGACAATGGCACCAACCTTTTCTCCGCCCTCTGACAGGGACACTTGACACATGTTCCATTTTGGCACACATCCTGAATTTGGTGGTGCAGCGTTTCTTGAAAAGATACCCAGGCTTACAAGATCTCCTGAGGCAGGCAAGAAAAGTCTGTGGTCATTTCCGGCAGTCATACAATGCCAGTGCTCGGCTGGCTGACATTCAAAGGGAATTTAACTTGCCCAACAACCGCCTCATTTGTGACATGCCCACCAGGTGGAACTCAACATTGGCAATGCTGCAGCAGCTGCACGCACAGTAGAGGCCATCAATGAGTACCTGTGCAAGTGATAAAAGTTTCTGAAAAATATATGAAACACATGAATGTTATAATGTAATTAGTCTCTGAAGGTTACAGGACAGAGGACAGAGAGAAGTCGTTTTGCTGTGTAGGTACTTCTATTCTGAGTTACTATGTCAGGACAATGGGTGGAGTTATGTAACTTAACTTTAAACTGAAGTCATATAAGCTTGTGTGCACAAAGAGTGACAGCTAATGTGATGCAGCGCACACTGGGGGGAATGTCTGAACCCAGAGAAAATAGATAGATAAAGTTAGTGGCGCACAAAACGATTAAACTAAACTAGATAGTATAAAAGATCAGGTATCAAGAGATAAAACCAGTGGCTAGAAGCATAGCAAGCATAAAGATAATGCCTAGGTAAAGTGCATCAAAGGAGATTGGCGGTACATCCAGTTAAACATTAAATGATGTGCCAGTAATTAAAAGGATAACAATCCTGAATAAATGATGTAACATAAAGAAAATGCATAAAACATCAATACATTGCTAAAATCAATGTCGCATAAATTGAGTGAAAGATAAAATAAAGCGAATAGCGAATAGTGGCTATATAGTGGTGGTTATCACATGAGTAATAGAATAAGTAACTGAGTAGATCCAGTGAAAATAAATAATTTAAGAGACAAAATGCAAAAAATCGCAATCAAAGAAAATTCGAATGGCTATATAGTGGTGGTATTGGGTGAATACCACATATAAATCCGTGACTGAAGTGAAAGGAGTGTACAATAAAATATATAAATGCTAAGATAAATATGACGGGTGAAATTCAAATCGCAGCAAGTATATCCAATAAAACGTCCATATAAATCATAGGTGCATCAAAAGTTCATTCCAAGTGCAGTGCAAGTGTTGCGTTGGTGAATTCTGGTGTGCAGTGTTTTGACTGTGACTATCCTGTGCGGTTATCCAGGTTCCATGCAGTCCTATTGGGGGTGATGTAGATGGCCCCTTACCTTACACCTGTAAGGTTACAGCATGGATGTGTGTGTCTTTATGGTCCTTGGTGACCGTCCTCCTATAGATCCCAGCTGAGTGTCCCAGGTCCTATATCGTGTATCCTATTAATGTTTTCATTTGCATATAGGTATAGGTGTATCCGGGTATGGGGGGGGGGGGGGCTCACATCAGTGTATATAGAAAGAAGGAAGTAGGCCTCATAGTGTAGTAAATTTTTGAAAAACCTGACCTGGGACACTCAGCTGGGATCTATAGGAGGACGGTCACCAAGGACCATAAAGACACACACATCCATGCTGTAACCTTACAGGTGTAAGGTAAGGGGCCATCTACATCACCCCCAATAGGACTGCATGGAACCTGGATAACCGCACAGGATAGTCACAGTCAAAACACTGCACACCAGAATTCACCAACGCAACACTTGCACTGCACTTGAAATGAACTTTTGATGCACCTATGATTTATATGGACGTTTTATTGGATATACTTGCTGCGATTTGAATTTCACCCGTTATATTTATCTTAGCATTTATATATTTTATTGTACACTCCTTTCACTTCAGTCACGGATTTATATGTGGTATTCACCCAATACCACCACTATATAGCCATTCGAATTTTCTTTGATTGCGATTTTTGATTGCGATTTTTTTGCATTTTGTCTCTTAAATTATTTATTTTCACTGGATCTACTCAGCTACTTATTCTATTACTCATGTGATAACCACCACTATATAGCCACTATTCGCTATTCACTTTATTTTATCTTTCACTCAATTTATGCGACATTGATTATAGCAATGTATTGATGTTTTATGCATTTTCTTTATGTTACATCATTTATTCAGGATTGTTATCCTTTTAATTACTGGCACATCATTTTATGTTTAACTGGATGTACCGCCAATCTCCTTTGATGCACTTTACCTAGGCATTATCTTTATGCTTGCTATGCTTATAGCCACTGTTTTTTTTATCTCTTGATACCTGATCTTTTATACTATCTAGTTTAGTTTAATCGTTTTGCGCGCCACTAACTTTATCTATCTAAATTCCTTACATATTGATGGAGATGTGGCCTTGGATAAAGACGGACACACTTCTCCTTCACACACCCTCTAGGAGAGAGGACACAGACATATTTACACAAAGACTTTGCTATTCATTCAGAAATGCCTCTGAGATACAAGAATAGTAGATTTCTACTTTCTTCAATTTGGTGAGCCAGTCACAGTTGTCATTTTTTTCCCACTCCTTGACAAAGGGGGAGACTAACACAATTCCGTGATTGATCAAGTCTCGGGGGAAAAAACGATCAAAGAACCTAGGAGGCATTTGTGTTTGTGCAGATGTGGACAACAGTCCAGTAAAAGACGAGGGTGAGTTTTTTTTTTCTGTCTGTTTTTCTCACCTCTGGCCAAAGTTTGTAACTTTGTAAGAAGGAAAAAAAAAAAAAAAAAGACCCAGCCTACAAAGTAGATTGACAAGGCCAATTGGATGGTATGCTTCAAGTTATTTTGGAAATCCAGGACTTTGTGTAAATGTAATGTTACGTACGTGAGGATTTCTGCCAAGGTTAGTTCCTAAGAAGGTGAGAAAGTCTCACATAAGAAAATATTGGGTTGTTGCCCAAGAAGAAAAATAAGTGTTGAAACAGGAACTAAGACTTCACGTTATTTAAAAATGCCACCATTGGGGGGTGCATGCGCGGCATGGGACGGAGCAGCAGCTTCTGAAGAGAGCTCTGGTCCTCACAGGGGTAAAAGCCACAAAAATGGGGCAAATATAACCTTTAAACGACCCAATTTTCAACACCCCCGCACATAAGTACCTGTACATGCCGTTTTCTAAGACGGGGGGATGGAGGAGCAGCCAGAATCAAAGGAATCTTACTTACTACTGCCTCAGATCACAGGGGCGCAGCAGGATGTCCAAAGATGGCGCCAGCACGCTGCCCTCTTCTCCTTCCTCCTTCTCTGCTCTGCCACAACCTCAGCCACCGCTGGAATCGGGGTCAGCAGAAAACAGTGAGTACCCTCCACTGACTAAAGCAGATTTGGATGTCATTCCCCCATTTTGGGAAGTAGACACCCCAAGCTTTTTTGCTGAGAGGCATGGTGAGTATTTCGCAGATCTTATTTTTGAAAATGAAGAAAGAAAAGGACATTTTTTTTTTCAATTTTCAAAACTTTGTGACAAAAAGCGAGATCTGAAAAATACTCACCATGCCTCTCAGCAAATAGCTTGGGGTGTCTACTTTCCAAAATGGGGTCATTTGGGGGGTTTTGTGCTATCTGGACACTTTATGGCCTCCGAAACTGTGATAGGTAGTGATGAGTGAAATCACCATTTTACACCCTTAGAAATCCTGAAGGCGGTGATTGGTTTTCGGGGTCCTGTACGCAGCTAGGCTCCCAAAAAGTCTCTCACATGCGGTATCCCCGTACTCGGGAGAAGCAGCAGAATGTGTTTTGGGGTGTAATTCCACATATACCCATGGCATGTGTGAGCAATATATCATTTAGTGACAACTTTGTGTAAATTTGTTTTTATTTTTTGGCATTTTTTCAATCACTTGTGCTGAACATGCCTCTCAGCAAATCTACTTCCAAAATGGGGTGATTTTGTGGGAGGGGTTTGTACTGCCCTGCCATTTTAGAACAATGAGTTAGGCAGTCATAAACTATAAGTTGTGTAAATTCCAGAAAATGTACCCTAGTTTGTAGACGTTATAACTTTTGTGCAAACCAATAAATATACGCTTATTGACATTTTTTTTTACCCGAGACATGTGGCTGAATGCATTTTGACCTAAATGTATGACTTAAATTGAGTTTATTGTTTTTTTTTTTATAACAAAAAGTAGAAAATTTTGTTTTTTTTTCAAAAAATGTGGTATATTTAGTTTATAGCACAAAAAAGAAAAATTGCAAAGGTGATAAAATACCACCAAAAGAAATCTCTATTTGTGGGAAAAAAAAGATATAAATTTTGTTTGGGAACAGCGTTGCATGACCGCACAATTACCAGGTAAAGCAGCGCAGTGCCAAATTGTAAAAAGTGTTCTGGTCAGGAAGGGGGCAAATCCTTCCGGGGCTGAAGTGATTAGGCCCGATCTGAGGGGTGGGGAGGGGCGGGAGTATCTAGCTCAAGTATAGCCAATAACCCATCTCAACCGTATAATTTATGAAAGAAAGAGAGCGCTTGTGGAATCCATATTACACTCATGGAAATACATTCATAGTAAAATTCAAAGAGCGTCTCAAAAACAATGTTATAAAAAAATATTTAAAATACAGTATATATCTGTGTATATATACTGATAAAAATCCATAATAATCAATAATGTTGAATTATGAATAAATAAATAACAAATAAAAAGATAAAAAAATGCTGAATGACGAAAATAATAAAATGGATATATGTGAAAAAGGGGGAGGAGTTGATATATAAAAGGAATAATGATGATGATGCTGGTTGGATGTGAGGGTAACTCTACCTGTATATATATGTGTGTATACACATGTGACACTAACAATGATAATGATGATGCTTATAACACAAGGACGGTGGAATGTGAGGGTAAATCTACATGTAATAGTAATAGTGTATACATGTATAACCATGAACCTACCAATACCTATAAAAAGTATATATAGAACTGGGACAAACCTATTTCTTAGAACACCTGACCCAGTTAGACGTGAACTAGCTGTATGAATGTTACACGATGCTATGAATATCAAGTTCTTCATTGAGGCCTTTATGTGAAAGAAAACCTCTCGTTGTCAGTAAGTGTACCTTTAGGAATGGATTTGATCGCCAATACTTCCAGACATTTTATATATTTGTTATGTATCTGGAGAAAATGGCGTGGGACGCTGTTTGTCAAATCCCTTTTTAATAAACCTCCGGTGCTCTCCAACCCTCGTACACAAGGTACGTATCATATGGCCTACGTACAAGAGGTTACAAGGGCACCACAGGATATACAGTAAATAACAAAATCGGTTGAGCAAGTAATAAACTGCTTAATCTGGAAAGTGGTCCCCTTATTGGTGGCAATCTCAGGGCGACCATGAGTGATAAATTGGCAGGTGAGGCAACCTCTTTTGCGACATTGAAAAATGCCCGTCCTAGTATCAAAATAGGCATTAATGTCAAACAGAGGTCTTTTATTGGAACTTTGTAATTTGCTTGGAGCAAGAATATTTTTGATTAAGAGCAATAATATTTTGTAATGTTTATTGATGATCTTTGAAATAGTCCTATATTTAGTGTTGAAAGTGGACACAAATCTAGCTGTATTATCTGGTTGTCTATCAGTAGTGTCTTTGGGTTTTGATGGCATATCCATATGAGAAACAAAAGCATCCTGGACCAGATCTCTGGGGTAGACCTTCTCTTCAAATTTTCTCTGAATGTGCTTGCCTTGTGTAGTATAGTCTACCAACCTGGAATAGTTCCTCCTCAACCTATGAAACTGCCCATTGGGGATGTTTATCTGCCGGGTGGAGTGATGACAACTGTCAAAATGAAGGTAGGAGTTGGCACTTGTAGGTTTGGTGTGATTGCTGGTGACGATCTCTTGTTTGTCGTGAGACAGAACCAAATCTAGGAAGACTAGTTCAGTGGGGTCTAATACATGCGTGAAAGACAACCCTAATTCATTGGTATTGCAATGGGCTACAAAGGAAGAGAACACGTCTGGGCCCCCACTCCAAATGAGCAGGACATCATCAATATATATAATTTTTCATAATTTTTTATCTTTTTGTTATTTATTCATGATTCAACATTATTGATTATTATGGATTTTTATCAGTGTATATACAGATATATACTGTATTTTATATAACATTGTTTTTGAGAGGCTCTATGAATTTTACTATGAATGTATTTCCAGAGTGTAATATGGATTCCACAAGCATTCTCTTTCTTTCATAAATGATAGGGTTGAGATGGGTTATTGGCTATACTTGAGCTAGATACTCCCGCCCCACCCCACCCCTCACATCGGGCTTAAATACTGTTGTGGACTTTTCTTCCATGACTTGGAAAAGGCACAGATGTTTGAGACATGTAGTCACGGCAACCCAGCAGCTTGCGTTCCACTGTGCATCACATACTTCCTGGTTTCCGGCGTGGGGCTGACATCATTCAGTGCCGATTTTTCCATCCCACGGCAGCTGTCATACCCCACCGCTCACAGCCCAGTTTGGTTTCCTCGGGCCACCAGCTCAGGTCTTCACAATGGTGGGCACAGCGTTCCCCACTGCACTCCGCGGTCCCATTCTTCCTGGATGCAGGGAAAGTTTGATCATAAGGTTTCAGGCAGCGGACTGCCATTCTCTTCACCGGGCTTTTCATCCATCTCCACATAGCGTAAGGCGTCCCATGTTACAGCATGTCAGTGAAGGAGAAAACTTACTTATTTACAAAATGTTATAACAGAAACAAAGAAAAACGAATTTTTTTCAAAATTTTCAGTCTTTTTTTTATTTGTAACACAAAAAATAAAACCCCCAGTGGTGATCAAATACGACCAAAAGAAAGCTCTATTTGTGGGGAAAAAATATAGAAATAAAAGGACAGGAAAGTGGCTTCTGCCCCGTGTGAGATCTTTGATGTGTGGAAAGACTGGACTTCACTGAAAAACATTTCCCACACACAGGACAGGAACACGGCTTCTCCCTGTGTGAGATCTCTGATGTCTGGAAAGACTGGACTTCATTGAAAAACATTTCCCACATTCAGAACAGGAATGCGGCTTCTCCCCTGTATGAGATCTCTGATTGATGTAAAGATTGTACTTCACTGAAAAACATTTCCCACACTCAGGACAAGAAAATACGGCTTCTGCCCTGTGTGAGACCTCTGATGTGTGTAAAGACTGGACTTCTGTGAAAAACATTTCCCGCATTCAGGACAGGAATACGGCTTCTCCCCGGTGTGAGATCTCTGATGTGTGTAAAGACTGGTCTTCTGTGAAAAACATTTACCGCATTCAGGACAGGAATACGGCTTCTCCCCTGTGTGAGATCTCTGATGTGTGTAAAGATGGGAATTCTGTGAAAAACATTTCCCGCATTTAGGACAAGAATACGGCTTCTCCCCCGTGTGAGATCTCTGATGTTTGTAAAGATCGGACTTCACTGAAAAACATTTCCCACACACAGGACAGGAATGCAGCTTCTGCTCCGAGTGAGATCTCTGATGTGTGTAAAGATCGTACTTCACTGAAAAACATTTCCCACACTCAGGACAGGAATACGGCTTCTCCCCCGTGTGAGATCTCTGATGTTTGTAAAGACTGGTCTTCTGTGTAAAACATTTCCCGCACTCAGGACAGGAAGACGGCTTCTCCCCCGTGTGAGATCTCTGATGTGTGTAAAGATTGTACTTCAATGAAAAACATTTCCCGCACTCAGGACAGGAATGCGGCTTCTCTCCTGTGTGAGATCTTATATGACTATTAAGTTTGGATTTAGAAGGGAAACACTTCCCGCACTCAGTACAGGAAAGCCTCTTCTCTGTTGGAAGGACGGCACCGTCCCTCACAGTCTGAGGTTCCTCAGGATAAGAGGAATATAATGGTCCATCTACACTGTGTGGTGCCAGATGGACATTTGAGGTAGTCGGGTTTTCTCCTGGACTATACTGTGTGATGTCCTCATCTTCTACTTTACAGTCTGGAGACAAAGTGAGACAATCCTCTGAGGTTTTCCTCATCTCCCGTCCATCTACTAAAATAGAAATAAAAAGATTATTACCAGACATGAGCAGACAAGACACTTCAAGACACTGACACGCCCAATGTGTCAGGTGTATGTGTTCCTTTAGGATGACCAAAAGTAAGTCAAAGAGATGATAACATCTCTGGCTCTGCAGGGATGCTGATGCATGGATGTGGTTTTTCTATAAAGATCCATGACAAGCTCAGGACAACAGTGTTTCCGACATTGAAGTGTTATCATCTCTTTGACTTACTTTTGGTCCTCTTAAAGGAACACATACACCTGACACATTTGGTGTGTCAGTGTCTTGAAATCTTTCAGTAGGTGGCATTGCCTTTCTTCACCATTAGAATTTCCCAGCGTCCCTGAACTGTTTATTGATTTTAATTTTAATATTAGTTTATCGGTTCGCTACTGCCCCCTGCAGCTGCAATTTGTTGGTGTCAGTGAGGGATACACCCTCCCGGTTGACCGCAAGCATTTGCCGGGCCGTGAGGCCAAACTTGAGCTTTTTAATGATTTTGTCGGTCTATCTTGTTCCCCTGAAAAAGCCAATGCCCTGGCGAAACATGTAGGGAAGACCTGACCCGATTAGCTATCTGAAGGATGATTACCATACCACTGGCCTTCATCTTTTGGATTTCACTCCCTAACATTATGTGTTTTTATCATTGTTGGTCTTTAGTGATAAAAAAAAAAATTTCTGTGATGTAATAAAATTAGATATTTTTTTTTATATATCATGGTGTACATATGTTTTTTGGTACTGCAATAATCCCTTCTTTTCTTTCCAATTTATTACATTTTTCTTATTGGGATGAGGTGCCTTATTTAAACATTGACCCTATTGCCACTTCCATTCTATGACTCTACTGAAGAAATGACACTTGTCTACAATGTAAAGTAGTGAGTGTACAGCTTGTATAACAGTGTAAATTTGCTGTCCCCTCAAAATAACTCAACACACAGCCATTAATGTCTAAACCGCTGGCAACAAAAGTCAGTACACCTCTAAGTGAAAATGTCCAAATAGGGCCCAAAGTGTCAATATTTTGTGTGGCCACCATTATTTTCCAGCACTGCCTTAACCCTCTTGGGCATGGAGTTCACCAGAGCTTCACAGATTGCCACTGGAGTCTTCTTCCACTCCTCCATGATGACATCACGGAGCTGGTGGATGTTAGAGACCTTGCGTTCCTCCACCTTCCCTTTGAGGATGCCCCACAGATGGGTTTAGGTCTGGAGACATGCTTGGCCAGTCCATCACCTTTACCCTCAGCTTCTTTAGCAAGGCAGTGGTCGTCTTGGAGGTGTGTTTGGGGTGGTTATCATGTTGGAATACTGCCCTGCGGTCCAGTCTCTGAAGGGAGGGGAATCATGCTCTGCTTCAGTATGTTACAGTACATGTTGCCATTCATGGTTCCCTCAATGATCTGTAGCTCCCCAGTGCCGGCAGCACTCATGCAGCCCCAGACCATGACACTCTCACCACCATGCTTGACTGTAAGCAAGACACACTTGTCTTTGTACTCCTCACCTGGTTGCCGCCACATACGCTTGTCACCATCTGAACCAAATAAGTCTATCTTGGTCTCATCAAACCACAGGACATGGTTCCGGTAATCCATGTCCTTAGTCTACTTGTCTTCAGCAAACTGTTTGTGGTCTTTCTTGTGCATCATCTTTAGAAGAGGCTTTCTTCTGGGATGACAGCCATGCAGACCAACTTGATGCAGTGTGCGGGGATGGTCTGAGCACTGAAAGGCTGACCCCCCACCTCTTCAACCTCTGCAGCAATGCTGGCAGCACTCATACATCTATTTCCCAAAGACAACCTCTGGATATGATGCTGAGCACGTGCACTCAACTTCTTTGGTGGACCATGGTAAGGCCTGTTCTGAGTGGAACCTGTCCTGTTAAACCACTGTATGGTCTTTGCAGGTGAGTTTCAGGGTCTTGGTAATCTTCTTATAGCCTAGGCCATCTTTATGTAGAGCAGGGGTCTCAAATTGGCGGCCCTCCAGCTGTTGTGAAACTACAAGTCCCATGAGGCATTGCAAGGCTGACAGTTACTAACATGACTCCCACAGGCAGAGGCATGATGGGACTTGTAGTTTTGCAACAGCTGGAGGGCCGCCAGTTTGAGATCCCTGATGTAGAGCAACAATTCTTTTTTTCAGATCCTCAGTGTTTTTTGCCATGAGGTGCCATGATGTACTTCCAGTGATCAGTATGATAGAGTGAGAGCGATGACACCAAATGTAACACACCTGC
The DNA here is from genome assembly GCA_028564925.1 of Lithobates sylvaticus. Lineage (NCBI taxonomy): Eukaryota > Metazoa > Chordata > Amphibia > Anura > Ranidae > Lithobates > Lithobates sylvaticus. The sequence goes on along the minus strand of CM053028.1, from coordinate 568,649,745 downwards.
TCCCCATTCACACCTGAGACCTTGTAACACTAACGAGTCACATGACACTGGGGAGGGAAAATGGCTAATTGCACATTTTCACTTAGGGGTGTACTGACTTTTGTTGCCAGCGGTTTAGACATTAATGGCTGCGTGTTGAGTTATTTTGAAGGGATAGCAAATTTACACTGTTATACAAGCTGTACACTCACTACATTACATTGTAGCAAAGTTCTTGTTAGCATTTCTTCAGTGTTGTCACATGAAAAGGTAGAAGAAAATATTTATAGTAATGTGAGTGAGGGGTGTACTTACTTTTGTGAGATGCTGTATATACAGCGGTAAATATAAATATCCAGATATATAGTTGGATATTTAATCCACTTTGAGAATAACAGACAGATGTATTATTAGAGGAAGAATCTGCTTCATAGAATCAGAAATCAACATTATTAAAATGTAAAAAAGAGGTAAAACACTGTTTTGCAGATGATCAGACAGGAGTGTAATATAATATGATGGATGACAGACTCCCTTGTCATAGACAGGTAGGTGGGTACAAGCTCCCTGCACCTGATGTCACTTATGATGGCCGAACACAAACAAATTTTTCTTTAAAAAAAAAACATTCAACCAATTTTCTAACCATTAGTGGGGTCAAATCAGAGTTCATTTTCCACCACAGTCATGGGAAAATTCAAAGGAGCAGAACAGAAAACTTTTCTCCATCGCACAAATTTTCACATTGTGTATGTGGTTTTTACTCAGAAGTTACATTATTTTATGATTAAATGTTAAAAACAAGTGGAATTTTCAAACTACACTCGTCCATTCATCGAATGTACAAATAATTTTCATACAAATATTTGTGTGAATATTCTCATCCAAAAATCGATCCGTGTATGGCCAGCATAGGACATTTAGTAGCAGCAGCATGATTTTGTTTAATCATCTGTTATGATGGGGTTAAAAAAATATTCCTTTATAGTACAAAATCAGCAGATAATCACTACTATAAGGGATTCATATATACTGTGAAATAGTGAAAGTAATATATCTTGTATCATATATATAATAATAAATATACCCAGAAGTAGGATATACAGGGATTTTACCTGGGAGTTACACATGAAGTTATATGGAGGTTAGAGGGAAGGGGGGACATTTATATTAAAGTAATACTGAAAGCTGAGACTTTTTTCATGGATATAATAATTTTCTATATAATGCACAATACTAGTAAACTTTTACTTTATATAATAGTAATGCCTTCTATCACCTCCAGTCTATCAGCCTCCACCTTCTCTGGGGTCAGATGCTGATCTTCCCTGCACAGAGACCCTAAAGTCATTGCAAATGTTGGATTTCTTTTTGAAACAAACTTGTCATACTTACCTGCTCTGTGTAATGGTTTTGCACAGAGCAGCCCTGATTCTCCTCTTCTGGACCCCCCTCCCCCAACAGCATTTCTGGCTCCTTCTGGCTTCCGAGTTCTCCTATAGGAAGCCAGTAAGTATAGTATAGAGTTCCCCTATAGGAAGCCAGAAAGTATAGTATAGAGTTCCCCTATAGGAAGCCAGAAATTATAGTATAGAGTTCCCCTATAGGAAGGTACAAAGTAAAGTATAGCGTTCCCCTATAGGAAGGTAAAGGTCTGCCTTTAGAATCACTTGCTTCCTTCTCTAGCCTAAGACTATATGTCCCATGAAGCATTGCTCCTCACACATTCAAGTTCTCAGGCATTTACTGACATGTATGGATGGTGTACTGAGCTGTATTTTCTGATATGTAAAGAAATAATACATTATGTATACAGGCCAATTAATTGACTGACCAACTAATCGATTATGAAAATAGTTGACAAATATTTTCATAATCGATTATAATAAACAACGAGAACTGTCTTTTATAGGAGTGACAGTGATGAGGGGATTATAGGACGAGTGTCCCCACCCCCTCTATCACTCATTGCCATCTCCCCAACACAAGAAGTCCTGCACTTCCTTATTTAGTCCATGATTTAGTCATAATTAACAGCGGAGCTAAGCCCCACCAGAGGTCAGAGAGTGAGGATGGGGGGAAAAGAACCAAGATGAAGACTGGACTGATCCTGAAGACCACCATCATTGGATTACTGACTCCTCCCTCATTATCACTTTCTGTTTAAGGTTCCAAAGTTTGAGGATGTTATCACATTATTATCAACATGTAAATGTCTGTGCAATCAAATCATCAGATATAAAATGTCCAACTAGTAGGAAATGGGTGTAACAAACAAGAATACATATTATGTGTATATATAGCAGTGGGTAGAGGGGGGAGAGCAGAAGTCAGGACTATGTAATGTACAACATATTGTATAAGATACAACAGATAGGACCATATAGTATCAGAATGATGTAATGTACAACATAGAGTATATAGTGCAGGGCTCAGGAGTATGTGATGTACAATATAAATTATACAGTGTAAGGGTCAAGACTCGTAATATTGGTATTCAGTAATCAGTGGAATATTCAATATTTACATGAGACAAGTTGCAGAGGTCCCACACCGCCGCCTCCCATCTCCCGAGACTGCACTCAGTGACTTGGTCTGAGACTATACAGACATATCCCTCCACCCGGCACAGCCAGCAGACAACAGAACAAGTAACCTAGGGAGAATTGTTCTGTCAGAGATAATGCCATACCCGGGTATGGGGCAGAAGACCCAAACCACATACCCCAAGTGCCTAGGTCTAGTAACGCCTATGGTAAAAATGAACATTTTGCTGCCAGCTGAACCCCAGAATCTCCAAAAATCCAGTCTAGATACATAAATTGTGTCTACAGCACAGAGAAGGAAGATTATCCGGGAGAAATACAGGAATACAGGATGGGGAACACAGCTCAGGAAAGTGACCAGGGTATTACAGGCTGATATCACCCAGTCCCCACCCTACTCTGGACCAATAAGTGAGCAGTATGGGTGGAGGAATGTATTTAGTGTTAATGACCCACCTGTACTGATCTCTGTAGGAGTGTCCTCCTCTATAAATGTCTCCGTTATTCCATCCTCCTCTATAGACTGCTGATCATCCCTCACATACCTCTCTATTTCTTCTGCTTTAACCTCAAATTCTATATCGATTGGATCTCCACTCTAAATCAAGAAAATGAGAAAGAATATCATCTGTAAGATATAAGCTTTATTATTGTGACATCACATAAACAATCCACACATTGTCTCCATGAGTCTGTGTTTTATAACCTCCGTCCCACCAACCTTGTAACAGTGGGGGATTGTGTGATCTTCCTGTGTGGAATCCCGGGAATACAGATGATGAGGACATCTCTTCCTGGTATTTGGTGGCTCCATCGTATACTTGTTTCTTTCTGAAAACTCCTCAATCACTCCATACTCCTCATCTTCCTCTTTATACTCTTCTTTAACATCAATATTATCATCCCCGAGTTTTCCACTCTGAATATATAATAAAACATTCATTGTAACAAACATGAATGTGTATAAATCAGAACTACCAATAATTGTCAATCATCTACCTGATGATGGTGAGGGATGGTGTGATCTTCCTGTGTGGAATCCCAGGAATACAGAGGACGGGGACATCTCTCTGGTGGGTTTCTGTAGCTGGATGACTCCACCATGGTGTCCTGGTACAGATCTTTGTGTTCTTTTACAAACTGTGACTCCTCCATCACCCCATCCTCATCATCCTCCTCTTTTATCTCTTCTTTAACTTCAATTTTAGGCTCTCTCAGGTTTCCACTCTGAATATATAATAAAAATGACATCAATGGTAACAATGCAGATAATGTACAGATCCTAATGATACTATCAGTGATTGTTCCTCATCTACCTGATGATGGTGAGGGATGGTGTGATCTTCCTGTGTGGAATCCCGGGAATACAGAGGACGGGGACATCTCTCTGGTGGGTTCCTATTACTGGATCCATCTGTAGGAAACACACACACTGACTAAATACATTGTTTCTATGTGTTTATCAGATGATGGGGGATCTAGGTGGAGCCTCTGTACTGCTCTCCCCTTTACAATAAAGTCTCCTCTTACCCGGTGATGTGAGGGGCAGCTGATTGTCCATCATGACGTCCTTGTAGAGATCCTCGTGTCCTTCTAAATACTCCCACTCCTCCATGGAGAAATAGACAGTGACATCCTGACACCTTATAGGAACCTGACACACACAATTATACAGTCACCATCCAGACACATCCCTTGTCTGTTACTGGATAATCTCCCAGAATTCCCAGCACCGCTTACCTCTCCTCCATCATCTCTCTGGTGACTTCTAGAATCGTCTTTGTATTTCTCTATTCTATCAGGGAGAGAGGTGGAGGCAATTTGATGGTCATATGATCTCCAGACTTCACAGGAGGAAAACTCTAGATCTGAAAACCAATACTACAATCAAAATTTATTCGCAGAATCCTCCTCACCTAACCTTTTAAATGATCCATTTTTATTAAACCCCACTTCAGGCTGAGGTATAATTTACCCACACAAAATAATTCTGGTGTCATTACAACAGTCCTGTTTTTCTTAACGCCCACATTCTTAAACCACTGAATAAAAAGAAAAGTGCCAGATGGAGGGACATTGGGAGGAGGAGCTATGAGGTCATAGGATTCTCCATTCCCCGGCACTAATAAAAGTCATATAATCCTTTAGTATAGACTGATCAGGGGAGAAGGTGATTGGTGGGAAAGGTGACACATCTCCAAAATTAAGAGAATGTTCCGGCCCTGTACATGAGTAAATGTTCTGCCCCTTGAGGGGTTAATCTAGGTTTCCACACTATATATGTGTGTATCATCATCTGCTGGAGATAAAAGACATCACAGTGACTATGGAGGAAGAGGACGGACATGACCGGGGGGTTACTGGATGTAAAAAGAAAATAAGATCTTATTACCTCCTCTGCTGCTTCTTCCAGCAATGTCTTCTCTCTTCTTCCTCCCGACTCACCTCTTACCCGGAAATTCCTGTCTGTACCTGACATCACTTCCTGTCTTCCATAGAGACTTCCTGTCTGGGTAGAAGGGAGATCTCCACCTTGTGGAGCTCAGAGGAACTGCAGCCCTGAGAAACATCTTGTAGTGTGAACACGGCCTTGTGCTGTGTGTGTATGTACTGTATATCCTTATAGATGGGTCATCGCCACTTCCACCAAGGGGGGTAGAAATATATTACTGCCTAGTCCATCCTTTCTCATCCAGGGTTCCTCCAAAGCTATTGTGGAGCCACTTATTAAGAGGGTGATGGAGGTCTGGTGAATGCACAATCTGAGTGTGAGCACCAAGAGAGCACGGGATTGGTGTTTGGGGAAGTAGGTGTTTTGTAGTCCACTACGCACGGTTTTCTGGAGCATATACTGAGATTTGGAGGCAGAAGTTCTGGAGGTTTTGGAGACATTTATTGGTGGTGATATCATTTATTGAAGTATAAAGGAGACGTTGGATGGACTTTGATGTCACTTTATGGTTTATCGATGAGGTGAAATGCATCAATGATTTATTGTCACATATTTTACTTTGATGATAAGAGGGCGGGATTTATGGATATAAGGGGAGGGGTCATTGTATTTATCACCCATCTCCCGATGCTGGATGATGCGAGAAGCTGACACTCTATAAGAAGTCCTGTCTCTGCCAGCTGGGGAAATATTGACTCCCCGACCTTCCCAGACAGAACACTGCTTGGAGGACTGGAATAGTAATCTCCTTCATTGTTCTCAGCTGGGAGTCTCGGGGGTTTCATTGATTTGTACACAACTTCAGATTGTGTCTGTGGCCCCAAAATGACCTTAACTGAGTTTTTTACTGACATTTTGTGTTTCCTAAACCATTTCACTAATATTGTGTGACATAAAAAATTGGAGCTACCTCCATTTTATTCTCTAATGGGGAAATGGGTGCTAATAGGCTGCAGAAGATCTGCAGAGACACAGAAAGGAGAAAAATATAGAGGATGTAGGAGATCTACAGAAATAAAAAATAAAAGTAAATGGGTGCTAATAGGCTTCAGGAGATCTGATAAGAAAAAAAGGAGGGGGTTGAAGAGATGCAGATCTTCTGCAGCTTATTGCCACCCCCCCCTTTTATTTCAGAAGATCTCCTGCAGCCTATTAGCATCTATTTCTCCTGCTGAGAATAAAATAATGGTGGAATTATTTTTTTCCTTTATTTCATTTTATTTTATTTTTCTTAGTAAGTTGTGTATTCATGTACTACCCACCAGAACATGATATCCACCCACCAGAACATGATACCCACCCACCAGAACATGATACCCACCCACCAGAACATGATACCCACCAACCAGAACATTATACCCACCCACCAGAACATGATAACCACCCATCAGAACATTATACCCACCCACCAGAATATTAGGACCACCCACCAGAACAATATAACCACCCACCAGAACATTATGATCATCCCTCTAATATTGAGTTGGTCCCCCTTTTGCTGCCATCAAGGCATGTACTCCACCAGACAAAACATCACACTCCTCTGCTGGCTTGTCTTCTTCCCATACTGCATCTTGGTGCCATCTCTTCCCCAGGTAAGTGACACACACACTTGGCCATCCACATCCCACACAGCCCCATACACAACAAACTGTAATGCCCATTTTATTTGCTTTCAACACATCAACTTCAGGGACACCTGCTGCCTAATATCATAGCTCCCTACAGTCCCTGATTTAGAACAAAGTCCCTCTTTCCTCCTCATTTGTGCCTCATTCTGGTCTTATCTATAAAGTTATATATAACGTGCACTATTTATCTCCCAGTGCTAAACCTTTCATTCAATTTCTACATTGCTGTATTTATAAATTGCAACAGCCAATCTAAAGGCATTATAGTGGTTAAAAAAGCACTTGTGGGTTTAACTAATATTTATTTTTTATAACTTGCATTTAAGGGGACGTGGCAGGGCAGTGTGTCCTACACCTACATACATTTGCTATTAGGTGTCCCTCGTTCTCGTCTCAGAAAGTTGGGAGGTGTGTAATATATCCCACTCGCTTCCAGATGCCATTATAATGAGATAATCATTCTTATTCATTTCACCTGTCAGTGGTCAGAATGTTATGGCTGATCTGTGTAAGGTACATACACACATAGCACAAGGCCGTGTTTACACAATGAGATGTTTCTCAGGCTGCAGTTCCTCTGAGATCCACAAGGTGGTGATCTCACTTTTACCCAGACAGGAAGTGTCTATTGATGACAGATAGGAAGTGATGTCAGTTACAGGCAGGAAGTTCCTGGTGAGAGGTGAGTTGGGAGGAAGTAGAGAGAAGACGTTGCTGGAAGTGGCAGCAGACGAGGTAATACGATCTTATTTTCTATTTACACCCAGTAACCCCCCGTCATGTCCGTCCTCTTCATCCATAGTCACTGTGATGTCTTTTATCTCCAGCAGATAATGATACACACATATATAGTGTGGAAACCTAGATTAACCCCTCCAGGGGCAGAACCTTTACTCACGTACAGGGCCGGAACATTCTTTTGGAGATAAATTCTAGTAATATGTTCCTATAAACAAACAGCACTGACAATAAATAGACAAGACAATGACCATCCTGACCATACATGACCTACAAAGGGCAATTATTACACTACACAGGCTGCCAATGGGCAATCATTACACTATGCAGCCAACACAATGATGGAGTGCCGGGTTCAGGAGTATGGAGCATAGAGCCCCTTACATTGCTGGTCTGGAGTAAGAAAACATTCCCCAGCCTTCCATGAAGAATATGTTCCATCATTGGTGTCAGAGGGAAGAAAATACTGAGGGCTCTGAGGGAAGTAGAGGAGCTGAGGGACTGTGAGGGTTTATTAAAGCTGAAAGACTTTAGGGGCCTCTGAAAGGGTGATGTAGCTGAAGGACTCTGGGACCCTTGAGAGGGTAGTCCGGCTGCAGAGTGGGACCCTTGAGGGGGTAGTCCGGCTGGATGGCTTTGAGGGAATGGGGGGCAGGAGAGCTCAGGGGGCTCTGAGGGACATAAGGGGGTCTGTGGTGGCCCTCCTACCCCACTTATTTTTCAGACCTTCCAGAACTGACAACCATAACCATCTTACTATCTCAGTGGTCATGTGAATCGGCACTGTTCGGGTCTCGGATCTAGTAACCCGAAAGCGATGTCATGATATCACTTCCCGATTACTGGCATCCTAAAGGCGCCAGTTTTGAAAAATAGAAAGTATTCAAAACTCTGATCTTGTCATTAGTTTAGAGGAGGGATTTGGGGTTTTATAGACCCCCGATCTCTCCATAAAGAGGACCTGTCACTGCCTATTACTGTCAAACACAGGAACAAAGCAGCGCCTTTTAAGTGTAGCAGTTAAGGCATTTAATGAATTAAAATCATAATGGGAACACTCACAAACCAGCGATATAAAACATCATCCGGTGTCATCCGCGCCGTCCCGGGAACTGCCTGGTGTCGCTGGCTGGACTGTCCGTGTGTCTGTCCTTTATCCGGTTACACTGGTGGAGCTTAGCGCTCCCGGAAAGCTGGGACAGGGATCGGCGATGCACAGGAACGCGGCAGGGTATCGTCACTTCCGGGTACAGGGTCAGCGGGGAGGTGCGCGCGTTCGGAGCATGCGTCCTCCATCCTCAGGCTCTGCTGGGGGCCATCTTTGAAGAGGGTTTTTTATATATACACAAAGACTGAGTACTAAGTGACTGGCTAAATGGGTAACTATGGGAACATGTAAACATTGAGGAAAATTACAATTCCACCAGCTGAACATACTATTTTGACACTCTTAAACTATTTCACATGATTATGTCTAAAATTACCAATAAACTTAAAGGTGAAATTAATAGGTTTAGAAAATTATTATTTAAAAATATACTTAAAAAAAAAAATGTATGACTGAATAAGCTTAAACTAATAGACTAAATACTTATCTACATATTTGGCAGAACAACCCCTACGCCTCCCATTTAGTATTCTATGGACGCTATATTGATGACGTTGTCATTATCTGGGATGGGCCAGATACTCTAATCTCTGGATTTCTACAACATTCCAACACCAACACTATGGGCTTGTCCTTCATCGCAGTATCTGATGACAATAAGCTTGTGTTTTTGGATCTAGAATTGTCCCATCATGACAACAGTATTTGTGCTCAGAATTTCACAAAACCCGCCTCCGGCAACTCCTATTTGCACTATCGTCACCATCCACGTTGGATGAACAACATCCCGAAGAGCCAGTTCTTAAGCATAACTGTACTCGTACACAGGACTACAATACCCATGGTCAGATACTCAAGACCAAATTTAAAGAAAAGGACTACCCTGATGGTATTGTTGAATAATCTTTTCAACATACATCTTCATACAAAAAAGTGACAGAAAGGCTAAAACAGAGGACGGTACGCAACCAGTGCGGGTCGTCACACAGTTCCATACTCCATTTAGGAAGATGGAAAGGATCCTCTCTAAACATTGGACGATATTGAGCAAGGATCCCCATCTAAAATCCACACTAACCGATCGACCTCTGGTAACTTATAGAAGAGCAAAAAACATCAAAACCCAAATAGCTCAGAGTAAAATAAAACCATCACGACCGATCGCTAGTGCTTCCCTGACATTCTTTAACATCAAAGGAACGTATCAGTGCAAAATACCCCCTATGTCTCCGTGTAAACACGTGACACATAGACAACAAGATTTCACATGTAAAGATAAGCAGTACACCATACCGGATTTCTTTACATGCTCATCTGAGTACGTTGTATACGGCTTGATGGGTCCATGCGGCCTACTCTATGTAGACTGCACCATCCGCACTCTCCGCAAAAGGTTTGGTGAACACCGTAACTTTAGTGAGAAGGGTGTGGATAAATATAGACTCCCGAGACACTACAAAGAGTTTCACAAGAAGTTATCTTTAGGGTCATAGAGGCCAAATCCAACCATTTCCCCAAAGCTGAACCCTATAAACGGCTATGTGAGAGGGAAAATTACTGGATTTATACTTTGGATGGTCTATCACCCGGGGGCCTTAATGAGGGCATTGAAATTAATATTCTACTATGACCAGATCTGTCCTCGTTGGTCCATGTTGTGTGTGTGTGTATGTATATGTACACACATATGCTTAGATATGATGTTTACATTCATTATAGACCCCCAGATCTCTCCATAAAGAGGACCTGTCACAATCTATTAATGTCACATGGGATGTTTACATTCATTATAGACCCTAGATCTCTCCATAAAGAGGACCTGTCACCGCCTATTACTGTCACATGGGATGTTTACATCCTTTGTGACAGCAATAAAAGTGATAAACAAAATAAAAGGACAGTGTAAAAATAAAAAAGTTAAATCTGCAAAATATTTGCACCGGTTATCAACTATTGGCCTCAAAGACAGCCGAAAAATTGGTATCGGCCCTGAAAAAACTATATCGGTCGACCCCTAATCCACATCCTATTATTGTTCGACCAATACCATCCAAATAATTCTTATTTTTATTTCTCAAAGTTATCTGTCTTCAAGGAGACCCGAATAGATCAAATGACGGCACCAATGAGGATGGAGGAGGACCAGAGTCACATGACTGAGAAGATACTAAACCTCACCCTGGAGATCATCTACCAGCTGACCGGAGAGGTGAGGAGGATTCTGGGAGGTCACATGACATCACTCTTATCTCTATTAATAAAACACAGACCTGACCGGAGAGGTGAGGAGGATTCTGGGATTTTAACAGGATATTCCTATTGGTTCCTCAATACAGAGATTTCCTCTTGTGAAGTCAGGTGATCATATGACCATCACAGTGTCTCCTTGTGACTCCCAAAAACCTGAGAGACACAACATGCAGAAGATTCTAGAAGTCACCAAGAAGATGATGGAGCTGCTGACAGGAGAGGTGAGGAGGATTCTGGTAATTCTGGGACATTATCCAGTAACAGACAAGGGATGTGTCTGGATGGTGACTGTATCATTGTGTGTGTTAGGTTCCTATAAGGTGTCAGGATGTCACTGTCTATTTCTCCATGGAGGAGTGGGAGTATTTAGAAGGACACAAGGATCTCTACAAGGACGTCATGATGGACAATCAGCCGCCCCTCACATCACCGGGTAAGAGGAGACTTTATTGTAAAGGAGAGAGCAGTACGGAGGCTCCACCTAGATCCCCCATCATCTGATAAACACATAGAAACAATGTATTCAGTCAGTGTGTGTGTTTCCTACAGATGGATCCAGTAATGGGAACCCACCAAAGAGATGTCCCCGTCCTCTGTATTCCTGGGATTCCACACAGGAAGATCACACCATCCCTCACTGTTACAAGGTTAGTGAGATGGAGCATCTAGAATATGGACTCCTAGAGATGATGTGTGGATTTTTTATGTGATGTCACAATAATAAATCCTATTGTTTACGAATGATATTCACTTTCATTTTCTTGGTTTAGAGTGGAGATCCAATCGATATAGAATTTGAGGTTAAAGCAGAAGAAGAAGAGAAGTATGTGAGGGATGATCAGCAGTCTATGGAGGAGGATGGAATAACGGGGACATTTATAGAGGAGGACACTCCTACAGAGATCAGCACAGGTGGGTCATTAACACTAAATACATTCCTCCTCCCATACTGCTCACTGATTGGTCCAGAGTAGGGCAAGGACTGGGACCTCTGCAACTTGTCTCATGTAAACATTTAATCTTCCACTGATTACTGAATACCAATATTATGAGTCCTGACCCTTACACTGTATAATTTATATTGTACATTACATACTCCTGACCCCTGCACTATATATAATATGTTGTACATTACATAGTCCTGACTTCTGCTCTCTCCCCTCTACTCACTGCTATATATACACATAATATGTATTCTCTTTTGTTACACCCATTTCCTACCAGCTAGACATTTTATATCTGATGATCTGATTGGTGCACAGCTGGAACCAATCTGCTCATGTCTAGTAATAATCTTTTTATTTCTATTTTAGTAGATGGACGGGAGATGAGGAAAACCTCAGAGGATTGTCTCACTTTGTCTCCAGACTGTAAAGTAGAAGATGAGGACATCACACAGTATAGTCCAGGAGAAAACCTGACTACCTCAAATGTCCATCCGGCACCACACAGTGTAGATGGACCATCGTATTCCTCTTATCCTGAGGAACCTCAGACAGTGAGGGACGGTGCCGTCCTTCCAACAGAGAAGGGCTTTTCCTGTACTGAGTGCGGGAAGTGTTTCCCTTCTAAATCCCAGCTTAATAGGCATAAAAAATCTCACACAGGAGAGAAGCCATATTCCTGTCCTGAGTGCGGGAAATGTTTTTCAGTGAAGTCCACTCTTGACGCACATCAGAGATCTCACACAGGAGAAAAGCCGTATTCCTGTCCTGAGTGCGGGAAATGTTTTTCAATGAAGTCCTATCTTTCCACACATCAGAGATCTCACACGGAGCAGAAGCCTTATTCCTGTCCTGAGTGCGGTAAATGTTTTTGCCAAAAGTCCATTCTTAACAGACATCAGAGATCTCACACAGGGGAGAAGCCGTATTCCTGTCCTGAGTGCGGGAAATGTTTTTCAATGAAGTCCACTCTTGACGCACATCAGAGATCTCACACAGGAGAAAAGCCGTATTCCTGTCCTGAGTGCAGGAAATGTTTTTCATTGAAGTCCACTCTTGACGCACATCAGAGATCTCACACAGGAGAAAAGCCGTATTCCTGTCCTGAGTGCGGGAAATGTTTTTCCCAGAAGTCCATTCTTAACAGACATCAGAGATCTCACACAGGGGAGAAGCCGTATTCCTGTTCTGAGTGCGGAAAATGTTTTTCAATTAAGTCCTATCTTTCCACACATCAGAGATCTCACACAGGGAAGAAGCCGTATTCCTGTCCTGAGTGCGGAAAAAGTTTTTCAGTGAAGTCCTATCTTTACAAACATCAGAGATTTCACACGGGGGAGAAGCCGTATTCCTGCCCTGAGTGCGGGAAATGTTTTTCAGTGAAGTCCATTCTTAACAGACATCAGAGATCTCACACGGGGGAGAAGCCGTATTCCTGTCCTCAGTGAGGGAAATGTTTTTCAGTGAAGTCCAGTCTTTCCACACATCAGAGATCTCATACGGAGGAGAAGCCGTATTCCTGCCCTGAGTGCGGGAAATGTTTTTCAGTGAAGTCCATTCTTAACAGACATCAGAGATCTCACACGGGGGAGAAGCCGTATTCCTGTCCTGAGTGAGGGAATTGTCCCTCACTGAAGTCCTGTCTTCCTGTACATCAGGGATCCCACACAACCCTCAAGGTGTATTAGTGCCTTGAGTGTGGGAAATGTCTTCTATATGAATGTTGCTGGACATCACAGCTCTCATGTGGGGAAGAAGCACACCCTGATATACACGTCAGATATACTCCATGGCTGATCTTCATCATGGAAGAAACAGTTCATAAGGAGATTAGAGATCACCAAAGACATGGATGAAGTGTTGTACCGTGTTGCCATTGATAGCAGGAGAAAAATAAAAATTGAGTCATTACCTCTCATTGGCTGAGTACATTTTGTGGTGTAAGATTTCACAAACACTTTGAGGTCTGTTTTTAGAAAAAAAAAATAGTTGAACGTTTATGACCGGCATTCGTCCAGCCATGATGAATATTGTCCGTATTTTATTTCATACTCTGATTTCCTTGACTCCATCTAATGACCATCATGCAGTATTGATGAAAGATAAATGATTTCGCGCTAAAGGTGACACTAATATAAATAATAATTAATATAAATATACATAGTGAAAAAATTGTATATATATAAATATGATGGTGAGTTAATATATGTACAATGTGAGTGCACAATCGCTAATAACACACATAAAATACATAAATATTAAAAATAAAATTACAGTCCCATAGTGATAAATAAGTGTATAAAAATCAAAAATACAACCAATACGTGAATATCAAAAATAGATAAATAAATCTAATAAATAGTGTCCTACAAATAAATTATTACTGGTGATGCCCATACAGTAAAGTGAATAATATTGCCCATGTAGTAAATTAATGAAGAAAATATTGCACAATGTCCATTTATCCCAAAAACAGTCTTTAGTGGCCCAGCAAGATAAAGACAGGTGGCTATGGCCACACCAGTATTCTTCACGTAAAAGGGGAGGTAGGTGCAGGTGGATCTAATCCTAGACTTGTACTCACTAGCCTCTCACCTTAGGGCAGTTGTCACAGAGCATTGGATAAGGTCAAACTCTGTCCAAACTCCTCTCCTCCAATGTCTCCCAAGGATATTGGTCAAATGGTTAGGCTCTGTCCTGGCTCCTTTCCTCCACTGTATCCACTGGTACTAGGTCTCTCCTCCCAAGCGTCCTCTCATGTACCTAAAAATCCTCCACAAAGCCACTGTCCGGCGGCACAAACCTCACCAGGAATGGGAATAGAGGACAAGAAGTGAAGGAGGGAGGCCCAATGGTGAAGTATGTTTGGGTAAACTCTGTTTATTAGAAAACAAAGTGCATCCTTACATTTAAAATAAAGATAAACAGCATAAACAGGCGACTAGCGCCAGTCTTGCGTCGTTTCCTGTATCCTCCAATCAGATCCTCTAATCAAGGACTAATCTGATTGGAGGATACCGGAAACGACGTGAGACTGGCGCTAGTCACCTGTTTATGCTGTTTATCTTTATTTTAAATGTAAGGATGCACTTTGTTTTCTAATAAAGAGAGTTTACCCAAACATACTTCACCATTGGGCCTCCCTCCTTCCCTTCTTGTCCTCTATCCCCATTCCTGGTGAGGTTTGTCCCGCCGGACAGTGGCTTTGTGGAGGATTTTTAGGTACATGAGAGGACGCTTGGGAGGAGAGACCTAGTACCAGTGGATACAGTGGAGGAAAGGAGCCAGGACAGAGCCTAACCATTTGACCAATATCCTTGGGAGACAGTGGAGGAGAGGAGTTCGGACAGAGTTTGACCTTATCCAATGCTCTGTGACAACTGCCCTAAGGTGAGAGGCTAGTGAGCACAAGTCTAGGATTAGATCCACCTGCACCTACCTCCCCTTTTACGTGAAGAATACTGGTGTGGCCATAGCCACCTGTCTTTATCTTGCTGGGCCACTAAAGACTGTTTTTGTGATAAATGGACATTGTGCAATATTTTCTTTATTAATTTTCTGCATGGGCAATATTATTGACTTTACTGTATGGGCATCACCAGTAATAATTTATTTGTAGGACACTATTTATTAGATTTATTTATCTATTTTTGATATTCACGTATTGGTTGTATTTTATTTTTATACACTTATTTATCACTATGGGACTGTAATTTTATTTTTAATATGTATGTATTTTATGTGTGTTATTAGCGATTGTGCACTCACATTGTACATATATTAACTCACCATCATATTATTTATATATATATATACAATTTTTTCACTATGTATATTTATATTAATTATTATTTATATTAGTGTCACCTTTAGCGCGAAATCATTTATCTTTCATTTATCTTGTGGTTTAGTGTTCACCATTAGATTTTGCAGCTACACACAAAAATCTTATTCTGGTATTAGGCACTGTTTTGCACTTTTTAGAGTTTTCACACTTTTCATCACGTGCTCCTTTTTCTAGTTTTTAGAGCGCGAAGGTCACTTTACTATTTCATAATGCAGTATTGCACTAATTGAGGTATTTCAGGAAAAATACCAGATTATGGCCACTAGATGGAGCTGATGATCATAGGAAATCACTGTGTTAAATCACAGCCAGAAATTGTAACAGCTGGATGAATAATTGTCACATTAGTCCAATATATTTTTTGAAAAATAGACCTCTTAGTCTCCTTCATCAGACATGTCTTCATACTAATACCTGAGATCATACTCATACACTTATCAGTACAGTACACACTGAAGGATATAACTTAAATAAGCCAACACTATTAGACTAACCATTGAATTAAAATGAGAAATACTATATTTGGCCTTTAGATGGCGCTAAGTATAATAGCAATTATCCCCAGCTAGTGGCAAATGTAGTATTTTCTATTTTAAATCAATGGAAATTATTCGACCAGCAAATAGCTAATTAAACTCCATTTTCTCCTCATTCACACAGAAGGAATGTACATGTATTTTCATTGGGTGAATTATTATGTAAATTATTCATGAAGGGACCCCTAAATGTCAGGAGACCTTTATATAAAGATGGGAAGTATGTAGCAGAGCGGAGGTTCGGGAGCTGGGCGGGAGTGAGAGGAACGCCGAGCTCTGCGAGTGCCTGCATGCGGAGTTTCATGCAGCCACATACACCCTATGCAGCCTTGAAAAGCGGGTGGACTACCTGAAGCGGTCTTGGGGGGGGGGGGGGCGAACAGAGGAGGTGAGAGAAGCTCTGCGAGCCTGCCTGGATGGATGTCTGGATCTTGAGCCCGCGCCCTCCTCCCTCTCCATCCCTTCAATACCGCTCGCACTCTCATACTCCTTGCTGGCTCACTGTGTACACTGGCTACAGGAAGTGGGACCCATCTCTGAAGCTGGATGAAGCTGCATATCACCTAGAGCAAGAGAGAGCAGAAACCCCTGAAGGTGATAGCTGGGAGCATATTAAACAGCAGAGAGCCGGGTGAAGTGGGAGTCAGTGGCCGATTAACTGCAGAAGAAAGCTTAGAAAACCTCTCCGTACCTCTCAGGTAAAATACTCTGGCTTATTCTTTGACCTGACTTATGGATGAGAACTCCAATAGATTAAAGGGGCCCTGCAATTAAATCCTAGCCCTGTATGAACAACAAAAAGAAAAATCTCTCCTCTCAGGTAAAATACTTTATCGTATTCTTTGAACTATTTTATGGATATGAACTCTGCTTGGTTAAAGGGTCCCTGCTATTAAATTGCTCTCCCTGTATGACAACTGAAAGAGAACTACTGACTGTGATTGAGGAACTCTGTTAGTGAATCCTTCTCCTCTATGAACAACGGAAAAGAGAACCTCCCCCCTCCTCTCGGGAGGGGGACCTTAGTTAAAGGGATTCTGCTATTACATTTTTTTTCCCTGTATGACAACTGAAAGAAGGGATCACTGACTTTGCCGAACTGTAAATTAATTCCTTAAGAGATGTGAACTTTGCCTGAGCAAAGAGACCCGGCTATTAAAATCTTTCCCTGAATAAACAACGTAATAAAAGAAAGAAAAGGAAGACCTCCCCTCTCTTCCCAGGTAAAACACTCCTTCTTATCTGTTGAACTGTTTAATGGATGTGAACTCTGTGTGGTGAAAGGTACCTGGCCACTAAACCCTTTTTCTATATGAAAAGGAGAATCTCTCCCTTCCCTTCAGGTAAAATATCCTGCCTTGATTTTTTGAACTGTTAATGAAGGTGAACATTGCTCGGTTACCCGACTATTAAACCCTTTTTTTGTATGACAATCAAAAAGAAACTATTGAACGTGTTGAACAGCAAATTAACCCCATAGGAGAAAGGTGATTTTGGATTATTAATAGAGGAGATAAGGGCCCAGACAGGGGGGTATAGGACTATCTTATCGTATCGCCTAGAGGTTGGACAAACAGTGGACACGGGCAGTCCGGACCCTCCTATATGAAAATAAATTGTTTAATGGTAGAAGGGCCACCTTCTTATGTATAGGGGTGAAGTGTACTGCAGGATCGCTCTTCCTAGCGGGGGAAGGGGACAGAAATAAGAGTAAAATATGAGATGCCGCTCTCGAAAAGCGTCAGAACCCAAAACCACAAGGGAGAGTTTAAATACAAGTGCAAATGCAAGTTCAATACAGAAATATTTAACAACAAAAGAGGGGAACTCCAAAAGCACAGGAATGGAAAAAAAAACTACAAGGAACAAAAAGTACAAAGAAAGAGACGGTTTCTCAAGGTGATAAAATGAGAGTGGAGATGGAAATGGAGAGGGAAATAGATATAACCGAAGGAGAAGACCAGAGGAGTATATCCCAAATGCCAACTAAAATGGAGACGATGGCAATGTTCGAGAGGATGGAAAGCCTGATTAAAAGTGAGATTACAAATGTAAGGATGGACCTAGGCCACTTGTTGAGGAAAAAACGGAAAAACAAGCACAAGAGATTGTGGAATTAAAAACACAAGTAAAGGAATTGCAAATAAATCAGAGAGATTTCCTCTATAAGCTGTAAGAGCAAGAAAACCAAAATAGACGCCAAAATTTAAGAATAAGAGCTCTACCAGAACAAAACTGAGAACATTTTGAGGAAACAATGAGAATAATATTCAACCCCCTACTGGGTCGAGAAGAGGGGGAGGAGTTAAAGATTTATAGAGTACATAGGATAAGGAAACCCCCTGGCTTGCAGAAGGAAGTACCCCGTGATGTCATCGTCAAATTCCATCAGTATGTAGACAAAGGGAAAATATGGAGCAATCTTAGGCCTCCTCTGCAATATGAAAAAGTGGCACTTCAGGTGTTTGCAGATTTATCTGCTGGGACATTGACACGAAGAAGACAATTAAAACCTTTACTGGAACAATTAAGGGGATCCAATATCAAATACAGTTGGGGGTTCCCAGCAGTGCTAATAGTCCATAGAGAAGGAAGAATGATGAGATTAAAATTCATGGAAGAAATACAGGACTTTTGTAAAAAATTAGGGATCCCAGTCCCAAACCTCCCTGGAAGACAAGACAGAGAAGGAATGACCAGTGAAGATGGAGGGTGGCAGAGAGTGTAACAGACTGCGATTAGGACTGAGAAAAGAAAGGAAAAGGGGAAAGAGGGGTGATTGAACTGGGATGTGGGGGGTTGCGGGTGGGGGGAGGCACTGAGGACAGACTATGTGATCCAGAGGGAAGGTTCCTCTTCCTAAGGGGAAAGCTATGGGGAATAGAGTACACCTTGGTCAATATATACTGTCCTAATAGAGGGCCAACGATGGTTGGTATATTAAAATATAACTAAATATGTGGGTGGTGGGCTGAGTTTGGGCCAGGCCTCTCCGGGGCGCCCGCTCTGGCTTCCCCCCTTTTTGTTTTTGGGGGGGTGGGGGGGAGGACCGTGGTCGGAGCTTCACCCTGAGGGGTGAGGTACGCGGCTAGGATGGGGTTGTATCCTGGACTGCGGTACAGAGGCCGAGGTGCGGCCAGGGGAGGGAGGGGGGAAGAGGTAAAAAAGAATCTACAGCCTAGAACCTTGAGAATAAGGATCCCCAATATGGGACAGATCAGACGGAGAAGGAAATGGAGAGCATTGCCTATAAAATATGATTACAGTTAATTTCTTGATGTATAACGTCCTCCAGTAAAGAGATATAAAGTGTTGAAAGAGATCGAGCAGTATGACGCAGGGATTGTCTTTTTGCAGGAAACTCACCTATCCCATGAAACCAGGGTTAGATTGTATTCCCCGCTGTATCCTTTGTGGTACTATGGCAACTCAATGTCAAACAAATCTAAAGGGGTAGCTATAGGTATGGTGAGGGAGGTGCGCTTCACTCTGGAGGACAGACTATGTGATCCGTAGGGAAGTTTCCTCTTCCTGAGGGGAAAGCTATGGGGGATAGAGTACACCTTGGTCAATATATACTGTCCTAATAGAGGGCCAACGATTTTTTTGAGGGAAACTTGAAAAATGATGGGAGTTTAAGAGTGGGCTGGTGATTATTGCCGGTGATTTAAATTTTTGCATGAATCCTGAACAGGATAGTAGGTCCCATGCACAGGGGATAAGGAGCGTACAGTTGAAAGCAATAAAGTATCAGCTGAATCAGTTTCAGTTGGTTCATGTGTGGAGAATACAACATCCGAAGACACAGGACTTCCCGTTTTATTCCCCTGTGCATGGGACGTATACTAGGATTGATTATTGGTTGGTGGAACACAGGGTATTAGATTGGGTGATATCTACAAATATAGAAATAAGATCGTTGTCAGACCATGCTCCATTGATTATGAAAATTAAAATTCCTGGGGTGCAGAAACAGCCATTCTCCTGGAAGCTCAATAAGGAATTACTTGATGAAGGGGTAGAGGAGATAATAAAAAAGGAGCTAGAGCTCTTTTTTTCTCACCAACGAAACAGGGGAGGTTGCAGAGAACACCATCTGGGAGGCCCACAAGGCCTATATTTGAGGAATTTATATTTCAATGGGTGTAAAGAGAAAGAAAGAAAGAAAGAACAAGAGAAGAGCACTTATTGAGGACATTTTCAGATTAGAACAATCCCATAAAAAAGAGAATAGTAATAATAGGAGACAAGACTTAGATTCAAAGCACAAGTTAATAATTACATGAGAGGAGTTAAAGGAATTAATGGAGCAGGAAAAGAGAAAAACATATAATAAGATTGCGAAAGAGAGATATCAATGGGGGAATAAAAACAGTAAATGTCTAGCCAGGATATTGAGGAAAAAAAGATCTATAAATGATATAGGGAGTTTTATAAGCAGTTATACTCTGTTAAATGAAGGCAGATAGGACAACAAGAGATCAATAGAAAAGAAAAAATTAAGGAATATGTAAGCCGTGCTAATGTCCCTAGACTATCGGAGGAGCTAGCCCTGGAATTGTAAAACCCAATAACATTACAAGAGATAGATCAGGTAATAAAAGAGTCAGCGGGAGGGAAAAGTCCTGGGCCTGATGGCTTTACAATGGAGTCTTTAAAAAAAAAATTTGAGAAATATTAGCTCCAAAACTCTGTGCATATTTCAACGGGTTGGGAATCGGATATGGACCGAGCAATGAAGCCTCGATGGCCACAATTACTACTGTTTTGAAAGAAGGTAAAGAGAATACAATCTGCTCAAATTATAGACCGATTTCATTATTGAATATAGATACCAAGTTGTTTGCTAAAGTGTTGGCAACCAAGATAAAAACGTTAATGCCGAGCCTGGTTCATCCAGATCAGGTGGGTTTTGGGGCAGGGAGGGAAGGTACAGATAAAGGTGTAAGAACATTGCTACTGCTCCAGAAAATGAGGGAGAGTGGAATCCCCAGTCTACTCTTATCGATTGATGCTGAAAAAGCTTCCGACTGAGTAGACTGGGGATTCATGATGGGTACTCTGGAGGGAATGGGTTTTGCCCCTAGAATCATGGATTGGATAGAGGCACTGTACAGCAGTCCAACAGCAGCTATAAGAGTCAATGGAATACTATCCTCCCCCTTTAGGATGTACAACGGAACCAGGCAAGGGTGCCCATTGTCACCGCTATTATTTGTTTTGGCATTGGAACCATTTCTAGCGATGGTAAGAGGAAACCCTGATATGGGGGGGGGAGTTGGGGAGGAGACACACAAATTAGCAGCATTTGCAGACGATGTGTTGTTTTACATGTCCAATCCCCGAATTTCTATGCCAAATTTGTTAAGGGTTCTAAAGGAATATGGGAAACTATCCAATTTCAAGATTAACCCAGGCAAATCAGAAGTATTAAATGTAAATATTAACTCAAAGGAAGAGCAGAGTCTCCAGATGGAATTTCTCTTTCCCTGGAGGAAGACGGAAATAAAGTACTTAGGCATAAAATTAACATTGTGTAGTGGAAAAATGTACCAGGCGAATTATATCCCATTTCTGGATGAGCTAAAAGTAGAAATAAGGAAAATTACAATGAAACCCTTGTCCTGGATGGGCAGGATAAATGCCTTAAAAATGATTATACTGCCCAAAATATTGTATAAATTCCAGATGCTCCCGATTTATATCCCTCCGGCGTATTTTAGAATTATCAAAACCTTAATTACAAAATGTATCTGGCAAAACAAGAAACCCAAAATATCTTTAAGGACCCTGCAAATGGAAAAAGATCAGGGAGGATAAAGTGTACCAGATTTTAAAATATACTATGAAGCTGTAGTACTCACACGAGTAGTAGAATGGACAAAGTTAAAGAGTAAAAAAAGATGGGTATGGATAGAGCACAGTATGGCGGACACAAATTTGGGGAAGAATATTTGGACACCACCACAATATAGATCACTGGGGGGAATGACACTTATGCCGCGTACACACGAAGGGACAATCCCGCGGGATTATCCTCTGGACTGAAGTCCAGCGGATAATCCCCTCGTGTGTGGGCGCCGGCGGACTTTTTGGCGCCAAAGTACGGCGGACTTTTTGGCGCCAAAGTTTGAAGTTTTGTTTTCAAATTATCCGCTGGACTTGGCAGTCCAGCGGATAATCCTGCCGTTAGTGGGCAAGTCTGCGGGACTTTTGAAATGAAGGGACTTGCCGCTCATCGGCAAGTCCGTTCATTTAGCACGTGACTTCAGGTTACGTAGCTAGCGTAGGCAGTAAATGCCGCCGCGCTAGCTCCGTGACCTGGCATGGATTTAAAGGGACTCCCCACGCCGAAAAAACGGCGTGGGGGTTCCCCCCAAATCCATGTCAGACCCTCATCCGAGCACGCAGCCTGGCAGGCCAGGAAAGGGGTGGGGACGAACGAGCGCCCCCCCCCCCCCCCCTCCTGAGCCGTACCAGGCCGCGTGCCCTCAACATGGGGGGTGCCCTGGGGAAAGGGGGGCCGTGCGGCCCCCCCACCCCAAAGCACCTTGTCCCCATGTTGATGAGGACAAGGGCCTCTTCCCGACAACCCTGGCCGTTGGTTGTCGGGGTCTGCGGGCGGGGGCTTATCGGAATCTGGGAGCCCCCTTTAATAAGGGGCCCCCCAGATACCGGCCCCCCACCCTATGTGAATGAGTATGGGGTACGATGTACCCCTACCCATTCACCTAAGGTGTAAAATGTAAAGTAAAAAAAAAACACCCACACTTTTGAAAAAATAGTTTATTGCACTGCTCCGGGGGTCTTCTTCCGTCTTGGGGGTCTTCTCGCCGGACTCCCCCGCCATTTACCAAGCTCTTTTACCGAGCGGGGGAAGTCCGGCTACCTTCTTCGTCGTCGCCGCCGTCTGGGGGTCTCGATCCGCCTTCGGGGGTCTTCTTCCGTCTTGGGGGTCTTCTCGCCGGACTCCTCCGCTCTCTTCTGCTCTTTTACCTAGCTCTTTCACGAGCGAGGGGATTCCGGCTACCTTCTTCGTCGTCGCCGCCGTCGTCTGGGGGTCTCGATCCGCCTTCGGGGGTCTTCCGGGGGTCTCTTCTGTTCTTGCGGCGGTCGTCGTCTTCCGCGCCGCCGGCGCCTTCTCCTTCTTGTCCTTCTTGTTCTTCTTCTTCTTCCGATGTTGACCCGACGCTCTCTCTGCCTGGAATGCCTGTGCCGCTCTGCGCTCGGACTTATATAGGGTAATGGGGGACAGGGTCACATGTTCATGTCACATGGTGACCCCGCCCCCTTGCGATGTCACAGTCCCAGCATCCTCCGGGACTGTGACAACACAAGGGGGCGGGGTCACCATGTGACATGTGCATGTGACCCTGTCCCCCATGTCCCTATATAAGTCCGAGCGCAGAGCGGCACAGGCATTCCGGGCAGAGAGAGCGTCGGGTCAACATCGGAAGAAGAACAAGAACAAGAACAAGAAGGACAAGAAGAAGGACAAGAAGGAGAAGGCGCCGGCGGCGCGGAAGACGACGACCGCCGCAAGAACAGAAGAGACCCCCGGAAGACCCCCGAAGAGGGATCGAGACCCCCAGACGACGGCGGCGACGACGAAGAAGGTAGCCGGACTCCTCCCCTCGTGAAAGAGCTAGGTAAAAGAGCAGAAGAGAGCGGAGGAGTCCGGCGAGAAGACCCCCAAGACGGAAGAAGACCCCCGGAGCAGTGCAATAAAATATTTTTTCAAAAGTGTGTGTGTTTTTGTACTTTACATTTTACACCTTAGGTGAATGGGTAGGGGTACATCGTACCCCATACTCATTCACATAGGGTGGGGGGCCGGGATCTGGGGGCCCCCTTATTAAAGGGGGCTCCCAGATTCCGATAAGCCCCCGCCCGCAGACCCCGACAACCAACGGCCAGGGTTGTCGGGAAGAGGCCCTTGTCCTCATCAACATGGGGACAAGGTGCTTTGGGGTGGGGGGGCCGCACGGCCCCCCTTTCCCCAGGGCACCCCCCATGTTGAGGGCACGCGGCCTGGTACGGCTCAGGAGGGGGGGGCGCTCGTTCGTCCCCACCCCTTTCCTGGCCTGCCAGGCTGCGTGCTCGGATGAGGGTCTGACTTGGATTTGGGGGGAACCCCCACGCCGTTTTTTCGGCGTGGGGATTCCCTTTAAATCCATGCCAGCTTGCGGAGCTAGCGCGGCGGCATTTACTGCCTACGCTAGCTACGTAACCTGAAGTTACGTTCGAAATGAACGGACTGCTCCGTGTGTGGGCAAGTCTGTTCATTTTCAAAAGTCCCACGGACTTTTGGCCGGCGGATTATCCGCTGGACAAGTCCGTGCATGTGTGGGCAAGTCCACACCCTCGGAAAGTCCAGCGGACCTAGCTGGAAAGTCCCGCGGGATTGTCCGCTGGACTAGGTCCGCCGGCAAAAGTCCCTACGTGTGTACGAGGCATTACACTGACAAGAAATGTGATTAGAGTTTGGGATGGAGTACACAAACATAATGAATGGAAATACAACTCCCCACTAATATATTTAAAAGAGAATGAGTTTATTCCACCAGGTAAAATCACTTAAAGTGGGGTTGCGGTCAAAAAAACAAAAGGGGCTTAAAAATCATAAAAAAAATAATTGGAAAAAAAAAATAATTTTTACTCACCTCTAAATGCCTGTTGCTAGGGGGTCCCTCGAAGTATGCCACCTTCATTGCCCGGGCAAAACGTCACTTCCCCCTCGGCGCCGCACAGTCATCTGGGACCTGTCACGTGTCCCAGATGACTGAGCGTCAAATCATCGCGCATGCGCAGTGGGTGCCCGGCTGTGAAGCCACAGCCGGGTTCCCACATTAGGAATGTCGGCGCCGTGAGCGGCTCGGGGAACGAGGGGGGGTCCTCGTTCCCCCGCATCGCTGGACCCCGGGAAAGTCAGCAGCTGCAATATTTGTAGCTGCTGACTTTTTAAAAAAATAAAAAATTTTTCCCCAGAACAGAGCTCCGCTTTAAGGAGGGAATTGGATAAAAAGAGAAAATGTTCAATTGAGACACATAATAAATGGGGGGAAAATAAGCACATTGGAAAAATTAAAGATGGAAAAAGATTTGTTTGACTTGAATGATTGGCGATACCTCCAGCTTAGGCCTTTTGCATCAGTCTTACCACGACCACTGAGAGGCGGAGAAGAACTGACAGCTTTTGATCATATATGCAAGGGAAAAACAGCACGGACAGGGATCTCGCAGATATATAAGGTCTTAGCACGAGAAAATGAGTTGGAGGTACCGGCATATATAAAAAAATGGGAGAGGGGAAATAGGTCCAGGAGGTGGGGAAAATATTAAAATCGGTACATGGATCCTCGATAAATATTAGGATGATGGAAGCCAACTATAAATGTTTAGTAAGGTGCTATAGGACACCAGATATAGTAGCAAAATATCAAATAGGGCAATCCATGGAATGTTGAAGGGGATGTGGGCAAACAGGGATTATGGCACATATATGGTGGAACTGTCCAAAGATTAGAAATTACATGAGGGAAATACTAAGGTATATAAATGAGATAACTAACATTCAGGTACCCGAAAACCCTTGGGTTTGCCTATTTCATGTGGTAGATACCCCACTAAAAGAATATAGAAACTCCCTGATAATCCATATAATAAATGCTGCAAAGAGTCTGATCCTGAAAAAAATGGAAGGAAGTAGAAGGCCCTAAGATAAGGGAGTGGTTTGAGAAAATAGACAAAATATATAGAATGGAAGGACTTAGGGTAGACGAAGAGGGTGGAAGTAGGGAATCCCAGGGGAAGTGGGAGAGATGGAAAACATTTAAGTTAACAAGGAAATATAGTGAGGTGTATGGGTTGTAGGTGAGGAGGAGGGGAAGGTGGCTTTCCTTCTTCCCCTCAAAAAGAGGAGGGATAAGTGGGAGGGGGTAGAGGAAGGAGGGGGGGATGGGAAATATGAAATATGTAAAGTAAAGAATTGGTATAGATTGTTTTTTATTGGAGGTAGAAGGGTAGGGGCAAGAATGTTTCTCCCCCTTTATCGGCATGTAAATTCTGAGCAATGACTTCAGGGACTTTTAGCAGCAGGTGCTCAATATTTGTTTCCTGCTTAGCGGCTGTAGCAGTCAACAGAGTTTCTCCTGATGAAGCCGTTGCATTCAATGGTTCACACTTTACAGGCAGGGCTGGTAACTTCCGCCTTACTGGAGGTGAGATTACTGGAAATACTACAGCACAACCAATTACATCAGCCCCCTTTGGATGTGTGCAAAAGGGCCCTTTATCTGGATTTAAATCCACCTCACTGAGACAGAGATAATGGGTATACAGTTCATAACTCTCATCTTCCTCTCTTTTATCCACAAGAGAGGCCGACTGCAAGATTTAATTTGGTTGTAGCACCCCCTACAGTCTATGGGCGCTCACAGTGATAGGTACACATGAAATAGAAAATGTCCTTTTAGGTGGAAGTCCCTCTTCCAGGGCCCACTGCCTCACAGCTTCTGTTGAGAACAGCGACATGGTCGTTCCTTAATGTCCTGATCCAAGATATTTATTTATCTCAGCAGTGCTATTCTTCTCTCTCTCTGCGGCTACTGAGGTATAATGGCGCCACCTGTATAGTATTTAGGAGCAGAGTCTTCATAATCTGTGTGATCAGGACAGGATCTCTCACAAGCGCAGGGCCTCCACTCAATTGGGGATTGTGAATAGCAAGTGAAATCCCAATTGAGAAATATATCTTCACATAGACAGTAATCCACACAGCATTGTATTTGAAGGTCCATGTATTGAAGAAATAACATTCAGTGAACCATCCAACATAAAGTATTTTCCAAACAGGAACATGAAATCATTAACAGTCTCTATGTATGTCTCAGTGAGGGGAATCTGCAGTATTTACACATTCTGTGTTCTCTTAGCAGGAATTCACTGTTCTCTCTCCACATGTCTCTCCCTCCACCCACTTACCCACAAAACCCCTCGCCATCCTCTGCTCTTCTTAATGACCTCATCCTCTGTGAGAGAGAGAGCATAGCAACAATTTTGGAGAAGGGCAAACAAACACTGAATAACAGGTAAATGGGCAAAGAAATGATCACATCAGTACATTAGCATATACAAGTTAGTGTTCTTACTTGGAGTGATCTCCACCACCATTCCTATGTAAACATTACATACTTGCAATTTATGTTTAACATATTGAGTGGACTGATATATATATATATATTTATTTATGATTTTTGATATATTTTTGCAATTTCTGCACCAAAAAGTTAAATTTCGGGAGTTATGTTTTTAACTTTGCCCTGTTCAACAAGACTGGTTATTATGAGACGTTTCTTGGGGCTGCAGTTCCTCTCAACTCCACAAGATGGTGATCTTACTTCTACCCAGGCAGGAAGTCTCTATGGAAAACAGGAAGTGATGTCAGGTACACACAGGAAGTTCCGGGTGAGAGGGGAGTCGGTAAGAAGTAGCGAGGAGACGTTGCTGGAAGTGGCAGAAGACGAGGTAATAAGATCTTATCTTTTATTTACACCCAGTAACCCCCCGTCGTGTCCGTCCTCTTCCTCCATAGTCACTGTGATGTCTTTTATCTCCAGCAGATGATGATACACACATATATAGTGTGGAAACCTAGATTAACCCCTTCAGGGTCAGAACATTTCCCCACTTATGGGGCCGGAACATTCTCTTAATTTTAGAGATAAATTCTAGTAATATGTTCCTCTAAACAAACAGCACTGACAATAAATAGACAAGACAATGACCATCCTGACCATACATGGCCTACAAAGGGCAATTATTACACTACACAGGCTGTTGGTCTCTGATGGTCCTCTCACCCCACCTGCACATACTTTTCTGACCTCCTTAAAGGAGAAGTCCAGCCTGAGATCGCTTGGCTGGGCTTCTCCTATGGGTTACAGGAGTGCAATTCGTTTTGCACTCTTGTGACCTGTTTTCAGCAGAGATCGGGCTGAAGTCGGCTCTCTGGTGACATCACTGGAATCAGTCCAGGCACCGCATCATCGTGACAATGAA
Organism: Lithobates sylvaticus; assembly: GCA_028564925.1. NCBI lineage: Eukaryota > Metazoa > Chordata > Amphibia > Anura > Ranidae > Lithobates > Lithobates sylvaticus. Next base: position 568,621,654 of record CM053028.1, on the reverse strand, counting down.
GTCTGGATCTGCCAGGTGCCTGGACTTATGGCCATCTCAGCCTCTCAGCGAGCCACTGAGAGACTGAGACGGGCACTCCCCGCCCCTCCACAGCTCCAGTGAGCGCGGGGGGCGGAGCTGTGAGAACCGAGCCATCGCAGATGTTAGATCGATCGGTTCTCAGTGAAGAGGCACCGGGGGACCGATGCTGCATCCACCTAGGTAAGTATGAATCTGAAAGAAAAAAATCATACTTCTCTTTTAAAGACCTTCTGCCAGCAAGTGAAGGAAGCCTTCACCTCACCATTTCACCATTCTAGAAATATGCTGCAGGATACAAAATAGACCAAGAGAACAAACCCCTCCCCTCTGCTGTCCTCCTACCAGCACTGAAATAAAAATCACACACCAGTAATGTGCACTACAAGGTCCAGCCCAACATACAGCAGTCTATGGTAACAGCATGATGAGGACAAATGTTCATTCCAACATACAAGGGTCCTGCAGCTTGTCAGATAAAGATCCGGGAAGATCCAAGGAGATCAAACAACAAAGAAATGACAGCGCGAGATCCTCATTAGAATGATGAAGTCATTTATTCCATAATAACAAATAGTACACTTACATGTTACAATCTTCATAATCAGCATAGATGGCAGATGGGTTGCTAATGGAGAGAACAAAACCGACTCCTCCCCCACAGTTCTGTACTCCACCAGCTGGATCTCCCTGCTATCCAATCCGATCCCTTCTCTTACTGCAGAGAGTGACAGTGACATCACTCCGATCAGTCAGCAGGCTGCCGGAGATTGGAGCCTTGCAGCCGGAGTTCTGCCAATTATCCTGATTAGCCGACAACTCCGTACAAAAGTCAGCAAGTTCCCCTTCCTGGACATCATGATGACCCGACATTGTCCTCACAGCACTGCCTCAGAGCAAACAAGTCAAAGGAAGGATCGTATTTATCATTCCTTGTCTGCAGATCTAAAACCAATCAAATCCAGTTCAGAAACTAAACAAACCCAACAGAGAAAAGAGAATATCTGATCCAGCAGCCAAGAGGGTCCCACACCTCAAAAATGTAGCAAACAGTCCAAACTAAATGTGTTCCCATTGGGGGGAGTAGTTGTTAAATGTACAGCAACCCTCCAATTACCCCCCTCACATCCACATCCTATTATTGTGTGACCAATACCATCCAAATAATTCTTACTTTCATTTCCCAAAGTTAGCCGTCTACAAGGAGACCTGTATAGATCAAATGATGGCACCAATGAGGATGGAGGAGGACCGGAGTCACATGACTGAGAAGATCCTAAACTTCACCCTGGAGATCATCTACCTGCTGACCGGAGAGGTGAGGAGGATTCTGGGAGGTCACATGACATCACTCTTATCTCTATTAATAAAACACAGACCTGACCGGAGAGGTGAGGAGGATTCTGGGAGGTCACATGACATCACTCTTATCTCTATTAATAAAACACCGACCTGACCGGAGAGGTGAGGAGGATTCTGGGAGGTCACATGACATCACTCTTATCTCTATTAATAAAACACCGACCTGACCGGAGAGGTGAGGAGGATTCTGGGAGGTCACATGACATCACTCTTATCTCTATTAATAAAACACAGACCTGACCGGAGAGGTGAGGAGGATTCTGGGAGGTCACATGACATCATTCTTATCTCTATTAATAAAACAGACCTGACCGGAGAGGTGAGGAGGATTCTGGGATTTTAACATGATATTCCTATTGGTTCTTCAATACAGAGATTTCCTCTTGTGAACTCCGGTGATCATATGACCATCACAGTGCCTCCATGTGACTCCCTAAAACCTGAGAGACACAACATGCAGAAGATTCTAGAAGTCACCAGGAAGATGATGGAGCTGCTGACAGGAGAGGTGAGCGGTGCTGGGAATTCTGGGAAATTATCCAGTAACAGACAAGGGATGTGTCTGGATGCTGACTGTATCATTGTGTGTGTCAGGTTCCTATAAGGTGTCAGGATGTCACTGTCTATTTCTCCATGGAGGAGTGGGAGTATTTAGGAGGACACAAGGACCTCTACAAGGACGTCATGATGGACAATCAGCCGCCCCTCACATCACCGGGTAAGAGGAGACTTTATTGTAAAGGAGAGAGCAGTACGGAGGGTCCACCTAGATCCCCCATCATCTGATAAACACATAGAAACAATGTATTCAGTCAGTGTGTGTGTTTCCTACAGATGGATCCAGTAATGGGAACCCACCAGAGAGATGTCCCCGTCCTCTGTATTCCCGGGATTCCACACAGGAAGATCACACCATCCCCCACTGTTACAAGGTTGGTGGGACGGAACTTATAAAACACATTTATAGAGACAATGTGTGGATTTTTTTATGTGATGTCACAATAATAAATCTTATATCTTACAGATGATATTCTCTCTCATTTTCTTGATTTAGAGTGGAGATCCAATCGATATAGAATTTGAGGTTAAAGCAGAAGAAGAAGAGAGGTATGTGAGGGATGATCAGCAGTCTATGGAGGAGGATGGAATAACGGGGACATTTATAGAGGAGGACACTCCTACAGAGATCAGTACAGGTGGGTCATTAACACTAAATACATTCCTCCACCCATACTGCTCACTGATTGGTCCAGAGTAGGGCGGGGACTGGGTGATATCAGCCTGTAATCCCCTGGTCACTTTCCTGAGCTGTGTTCCCCGTCCTGTATTCCTGTATTTCTCTTGAATAATCTTCCTTCTCTGTGCTGCAGACACAATTTATGTCTCTAGACTGGATTTATGGAGATTCTGGGGTTCAGCTGGCAGCAAAATGTTCATTTTCCCCATAGATGTTACTAGATCTAGGCACCTGGGGGATGTGGTTTGCATCTTCTGCCCCATACCCGGGTATAGCAAGATGTCTGACAGAACAATTCTCCCAGGATTACTTGCTCTGTTGTCTGCTGGCTGTGCCGGGTGGAGGGATATCTCTGTATAGTCTCAGACCCAAGTCACTGAGTGCAGTCTCAGGAGATGGGAGGCAGCGGTGTGGGACCTCTGCAACTTGTCTCATGTAAACATTTAATCTTCCACTGAATACCAATATTATGAGTCCTGACCCTTACACTGTATAATTTATATTGTACATTACATACTCCTGACCCCTGCACTATATACTCTATGTTGTACATTACATTATTCTGATACTATATAGTCCTATCTGTTGTATCTTATACAATATGTGGTACATTACATAGTCCTGACTTCTGCTCTCTCCCCTCTACCCACTGCTATATATACACATAATATGTATTCTCTTTTGTTACACCCATTTTCTACCATCTGGACATTTTATATCTGATGATTTGATTGGAGAACAGACTTTTACATGTTGATAATAATGTGATAACATCCTCAAACTTTTGAACCTTAAACAGAAGTGATAATGAGGGAGGAGTCAATAACCCAATGATGGTGGTCTTCAGGATCAGTCCAGTCTTCATCTTGGTTGTTCTCCCCCCATCCTCACTCTCTGACCTCTGGTGGGGCTCAGCCCTGCTGTTATTCATGACTAAATCACGGACTAAATAAGGAAGTGCAGGACTTCTTGTGTTGGGAAGATGGCAATGAGTGATGGGGGGGTGGGGACACTCGTCCTATAATCCCCTCATCACTGTCACTCATATAAAAGACAGTTCTCGTTGTTTCCTCACTCTCTGACTAAGGTCCATGAATAAAGAAATGAACTGGTAGGAGATCAGAGGACCCATTTACTAGTTACCTTTGTAATAGTTAAGAACTTCAATTGAGTTCAAGGTTAGATTTCTGCTGCTGTTTCTGATTATAAAGTGGAGAAATGCGGCACGCCGGGATTAACCACTCTGACACCTGTTCAGCTCCATTACTTCCACATCTCTGTTTATTGCAGGCGGTGCTAATGTTTTATACACAATAGATTATACGTCATTGCTTATGTAAATGTGGTCATTCTAATAGATACATCTTATTGGCTGAAATACAAGAGAAATGCAGAAACTTGATGCTGGAGGCTTGGTTGAAGCTTGTTCTGTCTTCACTTCCTCATACTTTCAGTGCGGGGGTAGTAGGGGGTAGGCGCCATCTTTTTTAGTTCCAAAGAAAATCTGTTTTACTATGTAATACGTAAGGAGTTGCATAGAAACATGTAAATAGACATTTTTATGATTATCATTATTAGGGGTGCAACGGATCGTCGCCGATCCGTGATCCGAACGGGCCACCCCGTTCGGATCGGCACACCCCGCGATCCGCGGAGCGTTCCGCGGCCTCGGCCTTAGGAAAGGCCGCGGCTTCGGCCTAGCTCCGGAGCGGCCATCTTTGTACACCCGGCGGCCTTAGGAAAGGCCGCGGCTTCGGCCTAGCGCCGGAGCGGCGGCCATCTTGGTACACCCGGCCACTGTTTACAATGTGATCGCTCCGTCAAATGACGGAGCGATCACTTGTAAACATACCCTGCATTACTCTGCATTTACCCAGCATATACTCTGCATTTACCCAGCATATACTCTGCGATACTCTGCATTTACCCAGCATATACTCTGCGATACTCTGCATTTACCCAGCATATACTCTGCGATACTCTGCGATACCCAGCCAATACTCTGCGATACCCAGCCAATACTCTGCGATACCCAGCCAATATTACAGTGGGGAGAGGATGTGGATATTACAGTGGGGGAGATGACGTGGAGATTACAGTGGGGGAGATGACGTGGAGATTACAGTGGGGACTATTATACTGATAAAAATCCATAATAATCAATAATGTTGAATTATGAATAAATAAATAACAAATAAAAAGATAAAAAAATGCTGAATGACGAAAATAATAAAATGGATATACGTGAAAAAGGGGGAGGAGTTGATATATAAAAGGAATAATGATGATGATGCTGGTTGGATGTGAGGGTAACTCTACCAGTATATATGTGTGTATACACATGTGACACTAACAATGATAATGATGATACTTATAACACAAGGACAGTGGAATGTGAGGGTAAATCTACATGTAATAGTAATAGTGTATACATATATAACCATGAACCTACCAATACCTATAAAAAGTATATATAGAACTGGGACAAACCTATTTCTTAGAACACCTGACCCAGTTAGACGTGAACTAGTGGTATGAATGTTACACGATGCTATGAATATCAAGTTCTTCATTGAGGCCTTTATGTGAAAGAAAACCTCTCGTTGTCAGTAAGTGTACCTTTAGGAATGGATTTGATGGCCAATACTTCCAGACATTTTATATATTTGTTATGTATCTGGAGAAAATGGCGTGGGACGCTGTTTGTCAAATCCCTTTTTAATAAACCTCCGGTGCTCTCCAACCCTCGTACACAAGGTACGTATGGTATGGCCTACGTACAAGAGGTTACAAGGGCGCCACAGGATATACAGTAAATAACAAAATCGGTTGAGCAAGTAATAAACTGCTTAATCTGGAAAGTGGTACCCTTATTCGTGGCAATCTTAGGGCGACCATGAGTGATAAATTGGCAGGTGAGGCAACCTCTTTTGCGACATTGAAAAATGCCCGTCCTAGTATCAAAATAGGCATTAATGTCAAACAGAGGTCTTTTATTGGAACTTTGTAATTTGCTTGGAGCAAGAATATTTTTGATTAAGAGTAATAATATTTTGTAATGTTTATTGATGATCTTTCAAATAATCCTATATTTAGTGTTGAAAGTGGACACACATCTAGCTGTATTATCTGGTTGTCTATCAGTAGTGTCTTTGGGTTTTGGTGGCATATCCATATGAGAAACAAAAGCATCCTGGACCAGATCTCTGGGGTAGACCTTCTCTTCAAATTTTCTCTGAATGTGCTTGCCTTGTGTAGTATAGTCTACCAACCTGGAATAGTTCCTCCTCAACCTATGAAACTGCCCATTGGGGGTGTTTATCTGCCGGGTGGAGTGATGACAACTGTCAAAATGAAGGTAGCAGTTGGCACTTGTAGGTTTGGTGTGATTGCTGGTGACGATCTCTTGTTTGTCGTGAGACAGAACCAAATCTAGGAAGACTAGTTCAGTGGGGTCTAATACATGCGTGAAAGACAACCCTAATTCACTGGTATTGCAATGGGCTACAAAGGAAGAGAACACGCCTGGGCCCCCACTCCAAATGAGCAGGACATCATCAAAATATATTATTTTTCATTATTTTTTATCTTTTTGTTATTTATTCATGATTCAACATTATTGATTATTATGGATTTTTATCAGTGTATATACAGATATATACTGTATTTTCTATAACATTGTTTTTGAGAGGCTCTATGAATTTTACTATGAATGTATTTCCATGAGTGTAATATGGATTCCACAAGCGCTCTCTTTCTTTCATAAATGATAGGGTTGAGATGGGTTATTGGCTATACTTGAGCTAGATACTCCCGCCCCTCCCCACCCCTCACATCGGGCTTAAATACTGTTGTGGACTTTTCTTCCATGACTTGGAAAAGGCACAGACGTTTGAGACATGTAGTCACAGCAACCCAGAAGCTTGCGTTCCACTGTGCATCGCATACTTCCTGGTTTCCGGCGTGGGGCTGACATCATTCAGTGCCGATTTTTCCATCCCACGGCAGCTGTCATACCCCACCGCTCACAGCCCAGTTTGATTTCCTCGGGCCACCAGCTCAGGTCCTCACAATGGTGGGCACAGCGTTCCCCACTGCACTCCGCGGTCCCATTCTTCCTGGACGCAGGGGAAGTTTGATCATAAGGTTTCAGGCAGCGGACTGCCATTCTCTTCACCGGGCTTTTCATCCATCTCCACATAGCGTAAGGCGCCCCTTACCATGTCTGACCAGCAAGTCCTTTCCCGCACTCAGGACAGGAAAGTGGCTTCTGCCCCGTGTGAGATCTTTGATGTGTGGAAAGACTGGACTTCACTGAAAAACATTTCCCACACACAGGACAGGAATACGGCTTCTCCCTGTGTGAGATCTCTGATGTCTGGAAAGACTGGACTTCATTGAAAAACATTTCCCACATTCAGAACAGGAATGCGGCTTTTCCCTGTATGAGATCTCTGATGGATGTAAAGATTGTACTTCACTGAAAAACATTTCCCACACTCAGGACAAGAATACGGCTTCTGCCCTGTGTGAGACCTCTGATGTGTGTAAAGACTGGACTTCTGTGAAAAACATTTACCGCATTCAGGACAGGAATACGGCTTCTCCCCTGTGTGAGATCTCTGATGTGTGTAAAGATGGGAATTCTGTGAAAAAACATTTCCCGCATTTAGGACAAGAATACGGCTTCTCCCCCGTGTGAGATCTCTGATGTTTGTAAAGATCGGACTTCACTGAAAAACATTTCCCACACACAGGACAGGAATGCAGCTTCTGCTCCGAGTGAGATCTCTGATGTGTGTAAAGATCGTACTTCACTGAAAAACATTTCCCACACTCAGGACAGGAATACGGCTTCTCCCCCGTGTGAGATCTCTGATGTTTGTAAAGACTGGTCTTCTGTGTAAAACATTTCCCGCACTCAGGACAGGAATACGGCTTCTCCCCCGTGTGAGATCTCTGATGTGTGTAAAGATTTTACTTCAATGAAAAACATTTTCCGCACTCAGGACAGGAATGCGGCTTCTCTCCTGTGTGAGATCTTATATGACTATTAAGTTTGGATTTAGAAGGCACTCAGTACAGGAAAGCCTCTTCTCTGTTGGAAGGACGGCACCGTCCCTCACAGTCTGAGGTTCCTCAGGATAAGAGGAATATAATGGTCCATCTACACTGTGTGGTGCCGGATGGACATTTGAGGTAGTCGGGTTTTCTCCTGGACTATACTGTGTGATGTCCTCATCTTCTACTTTACAGTCTGGAGACAAAGTGAGACAATCCTCTGAGGTTTTCCTCATCTCCCGTCCATCTACTAAAATAGAAATAAAAAGATTATTACCAGACATGAGCAGACAAGACACTTCAAGACACTGACACGCCCAATGTGTCAGGTGTATGTGTTAGGATGACCAAAAGTAAGTCAAAGAGATGATAACATCTCTGGCTCTGCAGGGACGCTGGTGCATGGATGTGGTTTTTCTATAAAGATCCATGACAAGCTCAGGACAACAGTGTTTCCGACATTGAAGTGTTATCATCTCTTTGACTTACTTTTGGTCCTCTTAAAGGAACACATACACCTGACACATTTGGTGTGTCAGTGTCTTGAAATCTTTCAGTAGGTGGCATTGCCTTTCTTCACCATTAGAATTTCCCAGCGTCCCTGAACTGTTTATTGATTTTAATTTTAATATTTTTTTTTTTATTATATAATCTTTATTTATTTTCTTCATACAAAAAACAAGCAGAAAAAATACATACACATATTTAATTTCCATAAACTCATTATCTCACAGTTTGCTAAAAAATTTACCATTAACCTGCAGTTCTTTTCTGTACCTCCCACCTTTCCCTTGATGCTTCTACTGTATTTCCTTCTTCTCCTATCTCATTCCCCTTACCTTTATGCTCTCTTTGTATCCCCTCTATTTTACCTATACAGTGTTTTTCTCTATTTAGTCTCCCACCCCCTTATCCATTACATTGGGCATCCCTGCTTATCCATCCATATTTCCCACATTTTAACAAATTCTTTCATATTTCCTCTCCTCATATATACCGTTCTTTCCCTCCATATTGTTTCTGTTATTAATCTCGCCCATTCTCTTTCCGTTGGGGGTTTTTCAGCCTGCCATCTTTGCGCTATTAGCTTTCTTGCTTGGAATAGACCTCTCGTCACTGCTTTAATTACCCAGGGGCCTCCGACTATTCCTTCGTCCAGCCCTAGTATACACAGTCTGGGACTCATTTCTAACCTCGCGTCGTAGACTGTGTTCAGTGTATCGAGAATTTCTGACCAGTAACGAAACAGTTTCGGACATTTCCAAATCATATGTGCCAAGTCCCCAGTATCTTGGCACCTGGGGCACCTGGCGTCCTTTCTCCACCCGAAGTCAAAGAGTCTTTTGGGAGTATAGTATGTCCTGTGTAATAAATTTTATAAATTTAATATTAGTTTATCGGTTCGCTACTGCCCCCTGCAGCTGCAATTTGTTGGTGTCAGTGAGGGATACACCCTCCCGGGTGACCGCAAGCATTTGCCGGGCCGTGAGGCCAAACTTGAGCTTTTTAATGATTTTGTCGGTCTATCTTGTTCCGCTGAAGAAGCCAATGCCCTGGCGAAACATGTAGGGAAGACCTGACCCGATTAGCTATCTGAAGGATGATTACCATACCACTGGCCTTCATCTTTTGGATTTCACTCCCTAACATTATGTGTTTTTATCATTGTTGGTCTTTTGTGATAAAAAAAAAAATTTCTGTGATGTAATAAAATTAGATATTTTTTTTTTATATATCATGGTGTACATATGTTTTTTGGTACTGCAATAATCCCTTCTTTTCTTTCCAATTTATTAAATGTTGCTTATTGGGATGAGCTGCCTTATTTAAACATGGACCCTATTGCCACTTCCATTCTGTGACTCTACTGAAGAAATGACACTTGTCTACAATGTAAAGTAGTGAGTGTACAGCTTGTATAACAGTGTAAATTTGCTGTCCCCTCAAAATAACTCAACACACAGCCATTAATGTCTAAACCGCTGGCAACAAAAGTCAGTACACCTCTAAGTGAAAATGTCCAAATAGGGCCCAAAGTGTCAATATTTTGTGTGGCCACCATTATTTTCCAGCACTGCCTTAACCCTCTTGGGCACGGAGTTCACCAGAGCTTCACAGATTGCCACTGGAGTCTTCTTCCACTCCTCCATAATGACATCACGGAGCTGGTGGATGTTAGAGACCTTGCGTTCCTCCACCTTCCCTTTGAGGATGCCCGACAGATGGGTTTAGGTCTGGAGACATGCTTGGCCAGTCCATCACCTTTACCCTCAGCTTCTTTAGCAAGGCAGTGGTCGTCTTGGAGGTGTGTTTGGGGTGGTTATCATGTTGGAATACTGCCCTGCGGTCCAGTCTCTGAAGGGAGGGGAATCATGCTTGGCTTCAGTATGTCACAGTACATGTTGCCATTCATGGTTCCCTCAATGATCTGTAGCTCCCCAGTGCGACGGCAGCACTCATGCAGCCCCAGACCATGACACTCTCACCACCATGCTTGACTGTAAGCAAGACACACTTGTCTTTGTACTCCTCACCTGGTTGCCGCCACATACGCTTGTCACCATCTGAACCAAATAAGTCTATCTTGGTCTCATCAAACCACAGGACATGGTTCCGGTAATCCATGTCCTTAGTCTACTTGTCTTCAGCAAACTGTTTGTGGTCTTTCTTGTGCATCATCTTTAGAAGAGGCTTCCTTCTGGGATGACAGCCATGCAGACCAACTTGATGCAGTGTGCAGGGATAACCTGAGCACTGAAAGGCTGACCCCCCACCTCTTCAACCTCTGCAGCAATGCTGGCAGCACTCATACATCTATTTCCCAAAAGACAACCTCTGGATATGATGCTGAGCACGTGCACTCAACTTCTTTGGTGGACCATGGTAAGGCTTGTTCTGAGTGGAACCTATCCTGTTAAACCACTGTATGGTCTTGGCAGGTCAGTTTCAGAGTCTTGGTAATCTTCTTATAGCCTAGGCCATCTTTATGTAGAGCAACAATTCTTTTTTTCAGATCCTCAGTGTTTTTTGCCATAAGGTGCCATGATGTACTTCCAGTGATCAGTATGAGAGATTGTAACACACCTGCTCCCCATTCACACCTGAGACCTTGTAACACTAACGAGTCACATGACACTGGGGAGGGAAAATGGCTAATTGCACATTTTCACTTAGGGGGTGTACTGACTTTTGTTGCCAGCGGTTTAGACATTAATGGCTGCGTGTTGAGTTATTTTGAAGGGATAGCAAATTTACACTGTTATACAAGCTGTACACTCACTACTTTACATTGTAGCAAAGTTCTTGTTAGCATTTCTTCAGTGTTGTCACATGAAAAGGTAGAAGAAAATATTTATAGTAATGTGAGTGAGGGGTGTACTTACTTTTGTGAGATGCTGTATATACAGTGGTAAATATAAATATCCAGATATATAGTTGGATATTTAATCCACTTTGAGAATAACAGACAGATGTATTATTAGCCACTTGCCGACCGGCGCACGACGATATACGTCGACAGAATGGCACGTACAGGCAGGAGGGCGTATATATACGTCCCTCCTTTAGCCTGTCCGTGCCATCGGGAGCGCGCCGGGAGCGGCGCGCTCCCGCGCCGGTCGGGACCCCCGTGAGTCCGGCCGCGGTCCCCGCGGACTCGATCGCCGCGGGGACTCCCGCGATCGTCTCACGGAGCGGCTGAACGGGGAGATGCCGAGATAAACAGCATCTCCCTGTTCTGCCTAGCAACTAGTGACGCCGATCTCTGCTCCCTGTGATTGGAGCAGAGATCAGCATTCACTAGCTGACAGCCACGCCCCCCCCCACAGTAAAAAAAACACACCCCTAGGCCTACTTAACCCCTACACTGCCACCTTGTGGTTAACCCCTAAACTGCCAGTGTCATTTATACAGAAATCAATGCATTTAAATGCATTAATTGCTGTAAAAATGACAATGGTCCCAAAAATGTGTCAAAAATGTCCGATGTGTCCGCCATAATGTCGCAGTCACAAAAAAAAAAATCGCAGATCTCCGCCATTAATAATAAAAAAAAAAATTATTAATAAAAATGCTATAAAACTATCCCCTGTCTTGTAAACGCAATAACTTCTGCGCAAACCGATCAATAATCGCTTATTGCGATTTTTTTTTTACCAAAAATATGTAGAAGAATACGTATCGGCCTAAACTGAGGAAAAAAAAAATGTTTTTTTATATATTTTTTGGGGATATTTATTATAGCAAAAAAAAAAAAAATAATGCATTTTTTTCAAAACTGTCGCTCTATTTTTGTTTATAGCGCAAAAAAAAAAAACCGCAGGGGCAATCAAATACCACCAAAAGAAAGCTCTATTTGTGGGAAAAAAAGGACGTCAATTTTGTTTGTGAGCCACGTCGCACGACCGCGCAATTGTCAGTTAAAGCGACGCAGTGCCGAATCGCAAAAAGGGGCCTGGTCCTTTGGCTGCAAATTGGTCCGGTCTGAAAGTGGTTAGAGAAAGAATCTGCTTGATAGAATCAGAGATCAACATTATTAACCACTTGCTTACTGGGCACTTAAACACCCTTCCTGCCCAGACCAATTTTCAGCTTTCGGTGCTCTCACACTTTGAATGACAATTACTCAGTCATGCAACACTGTACCCAAATGAATTTTTTGTCCTTTTTTTCCCACAAATAGAGCTTTCTTTTGGTGGTATTTGATCACCTCTGGGTTTTTTTTTTATTTTTTGCGCTATAAATAAAAAAAGACCGAAAATTTTGAAAAAAAAACGAAAAAAAAAAAAATGCATTTTTCTTTGTTTCTGTGATAAAATTTTGCAAATTATTAATTTTTCTTCATAAATTTTGGCCACAATTTATACTGCCACATATCTTTGGTAAAAATAACCCAAATTAGTGGATATTATTTGGTCTTTGTGAAAGTTACAGACTCTACAAACTGTGGTGCGAATCATACAAAATTGATCACATCTGATGCACTGGTGACCTATCTCATTTCTTGTGACCCGAACAAGCCAGAAAAGTACAAATACCCCCCAAATGACCCCTTTTTTGAAAGTAGACATTCCAAGGTATTTAGTAAGAGGCATGGTGAGCTTTTTGATGTTGTCATTTTTTTTCCCACAATTCTTTGCAAAATGAATTTTTTTTTTTTTTTTTTTTTTTCCACAAAATTGTCATTGTAATAGGTTATTTCTCTCACATGGCATGTGTATACCATAAATGACACCCCAAAATAAATTCTGCTACTCCTCCTGAGTATTACGATACCACATGTGTGGGACTTTTACACAGCCTGGCCACATAGAGAGGCCGAACATGCAGGGAGCGCCATCACGTGTTCTAGGAGCATAAATTACACATCTAACTTGTTGACTACCTAGTACACTTTTGAAGGCCCTGGAGCACCAGGACAATGACACGTGACACTGACGTGGCACTGATGACAGATGGCACTGATACGTGGCACTGATGACAGATGGCACTGATACGTGGCACTGATGACAGATGGCACTGATACGTGGCACTGATGACAGATGGCACTGATACGTGGCACTGATGACAGATGGCACTGATACGTGGCACTGATGACACGCGACACTGATTTGGCACTGATGACACGTGACACTGACAGATGGCACTAATATGTGGCACTGGTGACAGATGGCACTTATATGTGGCGCTGATATCATGTGGCACTAATACGTGGCACTGATGAGAGATGGCACTAATATGTGACACGTGACACTGATGACAGATGGCACTGATACGTGGCACCGATGACACGTGACACTGATGACAGATGGCACTGATACGTGGCACTGATGACACGTGGCACTTATACATGGCACTGGGGACAGGTGCACTGGGGACAGATGGCAGGGGGGACAGATGGCAGCGGGCAGGGGGGACAGATGAGGACAGATGGCAGCGGGGACAGATGAGGACAGATGGCAGCGGGGACAGATGAGGACAGATGGCAGCGGGCAGGGGGGGACAGATGAAGACCGATGGCAGCGGGCAGGGGGGGACAGATGGCAGCGGGCAGGGGGGGACAGATGGGGACAGATGGCAGCGGGCAGGGGGGGGGGACAGATGGCAGCGGGCGGGGCGGGGGGACAGATGGGGACAGATGGCAGCGGGCAGGGGGGGGGGACAGATGGCAGCGGGGGGACAGATGGGGACAGATGGCAGCGGGGGCACAGATGGGGGCAGCAGGCAGCGGGGGCACAGATGGCAGCGGGCAGGGGGGGGACAGATGGCAGCGGGCAGGGGGGGACAGATGGCAGTGTGCGGGGGGGGACAGATGGCAGCGGGCAGGGGGGGACAGATGGCAGCAGGGGGACAGATGGGGACAGATGGGGGCAGCAGGCAGCGGGCAGGGGGGGACAGATCGGGGCAGCAGGCAGGGGGGGACAGATGGCAGCGGGCAGGGGGGGACAGATGGCAGCAGGCAGGGGGGGGGACAGATGGCAGCAGGGTGACAGATGGCAGCGGGGTGACAGATGGGGACAGATGGCAGCGGGGTGACAGATGGGGACAGATGGCAGCGGGGGGACAGATGGGGACAGATGGGGGCAGGAGGCAGCGGGCACAGATCGCACATATTTTTTTTTTTTTTTTTTTTACTTACGGCCGCTCGGCCGTTCATCTCTCTCTCTTCTCACACGCTGTCAGTGTGAGGAGAGAGAGCGGCGCTGACAGATGATCTCATATGTTTCCATATGAGATCATCTCTCATTGGACACGCCGATCTCGCTGTAAACGGCCGCTGTGATTGGCCGTTTACAGCGAGATGTGACTGGCCGTGTCCTACGGACACGGCCAGCACAGAACTTCCCCGATGCGCGCTCTCAGGAGCGCGCATTAGGGAAGTAAACAGGAGGACGTCCAGGGACGTCCTCCCGGCAGGGAGCGTCCGCGCTGCAGCCGTCTTTCGGCTATAGCGCGGGCGCGTAGTGGTTAAAATGTAAAAAAGAGGTAAAACGCTGTTTTGCAGATGATCAGACAGGAGTGTAATATAATATGATGGATGACAGACTCCCTTGTCATAGACAGGTAGGTGGGTACAAGCTCCCTGCACCTGATGTCACTTATAATAGCCGAACACAAACAAATTTTTCTTTAAAGAAAAAACATTCAACCAATTTTCTAACCATTAGTGGGGTCAAATCAGAGTTCATTTTCCACCACAGTCATGGGAAAATTCAAAGGAGCATAACAGAAAACTTTTCTCCATCGAACAAATTTTCACATTGTGTATGTGGTTTTTACTCAGAAGTTACATTATTTTATGATTAAATGTTAAAAACAAGTGGAATTTTCAAACTACACTCGTCCATTCATCGAATGTACAAATAATTTTCATACAAATATTTGTGTGAATATTCTCATCCAAAAATCGATCCGTGTATGGCCAGCATAGGACATTTAGTAGCAGCAGCATGATTTTGTTTAATCATCTGTTATAAAGGGGGGTTAAAAAAAATATTCCTTTATAGTAAAAAATCAGCAGATAATCACTACTATAAGGGATTCATATATACTGTGAAATAGTGAAAGTAATATATCTTGTATCATATATATAATAATAAATATACCCAGAAGTAGGATATACGGGGATTTTACCTGGGAGTCACACATGAAGTTATATGGAGGTTAGAGGGAAGGGGGAACATTTATATTAAAGTAATACTAAAGCTGAGACTTTTTTCATGGATATAATTATTTTCTATATAATGCACAATACTAGTAAACTTTTACTTTATATAATAGTAATGCCTTCTATCACCTCCAGTCTATCAGCCTCCACCTTCTCTGGGGTCAGATGCTGATCTTCCCTGCACAGAGACCCTAAAGTCATTGCAAATGTTGGATTTCTTTTTGAAACAAACTTGTCATACTTACCTGCTCTGTGTAATGGTTTTGCACAGAGCAGCCCTGATTCTCCTCTTCTGGACCCCCCTCCCCCAACAGCATTTCTGGCTCCTTCTGCCTTCCGAGTTCTCCTATAGGAATCCAGAAAGTATCGTATAGAGTTCCCCTATAGGAAGCTAGAAAGTATAGTACAGAGTTCCCCTATAAGATGCCAGAAAGCATAGTATAGAGTTCCCCTATAGGAAGGTACAAAGTAAAGTATAGCGTTCCCCTATAGGAAGGTAAAGGTCTGCCTTTAGAATCACTTGCTTCCTTCTCTAGCCTAAGACTATATGTCCCATGAAGCATTGCTCCTCACACATTCAAGTTCTCAGGCATTTACTGACATGTATGGATGGTGTACTTAGCTTTATTTTCTGATATGTAAAGAAATAATACATTATGTATACAGGCCAATTAATTGACTGACCAACTAATCGATTATGAAAATAGTTGACAAATATTTTCATAATCGATTATAATAAACAACGAGAACTGTCTTTTATAGGAGTGACAGTGATGAGGGGATTATAGGACGAGTGTCCCCACCCCCTCTATCACTCATTGCCATCTCCCCAACACAAGAAGTCCTGCACTTCCTTATTTAGTCCATGATTTAGTCATAATTAACAGTGGAGCTAAGCCCCACCAGAGGTCAGAGAGTGAGGATGGGGGGAGAAGAACCAAGATGAAGACTGGACTGATCCTGAAGACCACCATCATTGGATTACTGACTCCTCCCTCATTATCACTTTCTGTTTAAGGTTCCAAAGTTTGAGGATGTTATCACATTATTATCAACATGTAAATGTCTGTGCAATCAAATCATCAGATATAAAATGTCCAACTAGTAGGAAATGGGTGTAACAAACAAGAATACATATTATGTGTATATATAGCAGTGGGTAGAGGGGAGAGAGCAGAAGTCAGGACTATGTAATGTACAACATATTGTATAAGATACAACAGATAGGACTATATGGTATCAGAATGATGTAATGTACAACATAGAGTATATAGTGCAGGGCTCAGGAGTATGTGATGTACAATATAAATTATACAGTGTAAGGGTCAAGACTCGTAATATTGGTATTCAGTAATCAGTGGAATATTAAATGTTTACATGAGACAAGTTGCAGAGGTCCTCCCATCTCCCGAGACTGCACTCAGTGACTTGGTCTGAGACTATACAGACATATCCCTCCACCCGACACAGCCAGCAGACAACAGAACAAGTAACCTAGGGAGAATTGTTCTGTCAGAGATCATGCCATACCCGGGTATGGGGCAGAAGACCCAAACCACATACCCCAAGTGCCTAGGTCTAGTAACGCCTATGGTGAAAATGAACATTTTGCTGCCAGCTGAACCCCAGAATCTCCAAAAAGCCAGTCTAGATACATAAATTGTGTCTACAGCACAGAGAAGTAAGATTATCCGGGAGAAATACAGGAATACAGGATGGGGAACACAGCTCAGGAAAGTGACCAGGATATTATAGGCTGATATCACCCAGTCCCCACCCTACTCTGGACCAATCAGTGAGCAGTATGGGTGGAGGAATGTATTTAGTGTTAATGACCCACCTGTACTGATCTCTGTAGGAGTGTCCTCCTCTATAAATGTCTCTGTTATTCCATCCTCCTCTATAGACTGCTGATCATCCCTCACATACCTCTCTATTTCTTCTGCTTTAACCTCAAATTCTATATCGATTGGATCTCCACTCTAAATCAAGAAAATGAGAAAGAATATCATCTGTAAGATATAAGCTTTATTATTGTGACATCACATAAACAATCCACACATTGTCTCCATGAGTCTGTGTTTTATAACCTCCGTCCCACCAACCTTGTAACAGTAGGGGATTGTGTGATCTTCCTGTGTGGAATCCCGGGAATACAGATGATGAGGACATCTCTTCCTGGTATTTGGTGGCTCCATCGTATACTTGTTTCTTTCTGAAAACTCCTCAATCACTCCATACTCCTCATCTTCCTCTTTATACTCTTCTTTAACATCAATATTATCATCCCCGAGATTTCCACTCTGAATATATAATAAAACATTCATTGTAACAAACATGAATGTGTATAAATCAGAACTACCAATAATTGTCAATCATCTACCTGATGATGGTGAGGGATGGTGTGATCTTCCTGTGTGGAATCCCGGGAATACAGAGGACGGGGACATCTATGTGGTGGGTTTGTGTAGCTGGATGACTCCACCATGGTGTCCTGGTACAGATCTTTGTGTTCTTTTACAAAATGTGACTTCTCCATCACCCCATCCTCATCATCCTCCTCTTTTATCTCTTCTTTAACTTCAATTTTAGGCTCTCTCAGGTTTCCACTCTGAATATATAATAAAAATGATATCAATGGTAACAATGCAGATAATGTACAGATCCTAATGATACTATCAGTGATTGTTCCTCATCTACCTGATGATGGTGGGGGATGGTGTGATCTTCCTGTGTGGAATCCCGGGAATACAGAGGACGGGGACATCTCTCTGCTGGGTTCCCATTACTGGATCCATCTGTAGGAAACACACACACTGACTAAATACATTGTTTCTATGTGTTTATCAGATGATGGGGGATCTAGGTGGAGCCTCTGTACTGCTCTCCCCTTTACAATAAAGTCTCCTCTTACCCGGTGATGTAAGGGGCAGCTGATTGTCCATCATGACGTCCTTGTAGAGATCCTCGTGTCCTTCTAAATACTCCCACTCCTCCATGGAGAAATAGACAGTGACATCCTGACACCTTATAGGAACCTGACACACACAATGATACAGTCACCATCCAGACACATCCCTTGTCTGTTACTGGATAATCTCCCAGAATTCCCAGCACCGCTTACCTCTCCTCCATCATCTCTCTGGTGACTTCTAGAATCTTCTTTGTATTTCTCTATTCTATCAGGGAGGGAGGTGGAGGCAATGTGATGGTCATATGATCTCCAGACTTCACAGGAGGAAAACTCTAGATCTGAAAACCAATACTACAATCAAAATTTATTCGCAGAATCCTCCTCACCTAACCTTTCAAATGCTCCATTTTTATTAAAGCCCCACTTCAGGCTGAGGTATAATTTACCCACACAAAAGAATTCTGGTGTCATTACAACAGTCCTGTTTTTCTTAACGCCCACATTCTTAAACCACTGAATAAAAAGAAAAGTGCCAGATGGAGGGACATTGGGAGGAGGAGCTATGAGGTCATAGGATTCTCCATTCCCCGGCACTAATAAAAGTCATATAATCCTTTAGTATAGACTGATCAGGGGAGAAGGTGATTGGTGGGAAAGGTGACACATCTCCAAAATTAAGAGAATGTTCCGGCCCTGTACATGAGTAAATGTTCTGCCCCTTGAGGGGTTAATCTAGGTTTCCACACTATATATGTGTGTATCATCATCTGCTGGAGATAAAAGACATCCCAGTGACTATGGAGGAAGAGGACGGACATGACCGGGGGGTTACTGGATGTAAATAGAAAATAAGATCTTATTACCTCCTCTGCTGCTTCTTCCAGCAATGGCTTCTCTCTTCTTCCTCCCGACTCACCTCTCACCCGGAAATTCCTGTCTGTACCTGACATCACTTCCTGTCTTCCATAGAGACTTCCTGTCTGGGTAGAAGTGAGATCTCCACCTTGTGGAGCTCAGAGGAACTGCAGCCCTGAGAAACATCTTGTACTGTGAACACGGCCTTGTGCTGTGTGTATATGTATATATACATATATATATGTATATCCTTATAGATGGGTCATCGCCACTCCCACCAAGGGGGGTAGAAATATATTACTGCCTAGTCCATCCTTTCTCATCCAGGGTTCCTCCAAAGCTATTGTGGAGCCACTTATTAAGAGGGTGATGGAGGTCTGGTGAACGCACAATCTGAGTGTGAGCACCAAGAGATCACGGGATTGGTGTTTGGGGAAGGAGGTGTTTTGTAGTCCACTATGCATGGTTTTCTGGAGCATATACTGAGATTTGGAGGCAGAAGTTCTGGAGGTTTTGGAGACATTTATTGGTGGTGATATCATTTATTGAAGTATAAAGGAGACGTTGGATGAGGTGAAATGCATCAATGATTTATTGTCACATATTTTACTTTGATGATTAGAGGGCGGGATTTATGGATATAAGGGGAGGGGTCATTGTATTTATCACCCATCTCCCGATGCTGGACGATGCGAGAAGCTGACACTCTATAAGAAGTCTTGTCTCTGCCAGCTGGGGAAATATTGACTCCCCGACCTTCCCAGACAGAACACTGCTTGGAGGACTGGAATAGTAATCTCCTTCATTGTTCTCAACTGGGAGTCTCGGGGGTTTCATTGATTTGTACACAACTTCAGATTGTGTCTGTGGCCCCAAAATGACCTTTACTGAGTTTTTTACTGACATTTTGTGTTTCCTAAACCATTTCACTAATATTGTGTGACATAAAAAATTGGAGCTACCTTCATTTTATTCTCTAATGGGGAAATGGGTGCTAATAGGCTGCAGGAGATCTGCAGAGACATAGAAAGGAGAAAAATATAGAGGATGTAGGAGATCTACAGAAATAAAAAATAAAAGTAAATGGGTGCTAATAGGCTGCAGGAGATCTGATAAGAAAAAAGGAGGGGGTTGAAGAGATGCAGATCTTCTACAGCTTATTGCCACCCCCCCCCCCTTTTATTTCAGAAGATCTCCTGCAGCCTATTAGCATCTATTTCTCCTGCTGAGAATAAAATAATGGTGGAATTATTTTTTTCCTTTATTTCATTTTATTTTTCTTAGTAAGTTGTGTATTCATGTACTGTCAGGGAAATTGAGTATTATACCTTTAAATGTCAATTTTGAATATGCATATTAATATAGCTTTATCTTCATTAAGTTTAAAATGCTTAGAAATATATGTTTCATGTAACTCTATATGCTTTTGTAGCTTAAGTGCTTAGACTTGCATAAATTGAAAATACATGACGTTGCAAAAAGAGTCTTCCCAAAAGTCAGTATCCTGTATAAACAGTTGTGAATGTGTAAGTCTGTTAAAGGATATCACCACTTTTCCTGTCATTGTCCAGAATAAAGTATGAATACATGTGACTGGAACATGTGAGGAAGTGGGGGTGTCCAGGGATATAAAAGAGAGAGACTATACAAATGTTAAAGCAGAAATGACCCATACTTACCTGCAAATGTAATGTAACTCATTTCTCTTGCATATGCAATTAAATATTATCTTGATCTCCGAGGACGGTCTAAGACGGTGATTAATTTCCGTAACAATTTGGTCCTCCGAGCGGAAAGTCCAATTACCTGAGAGGCACTGGATCAAATCAGTGACCGATGACCGTACGGCAAAAACTGTAAGTCCTCCGTCTCAAATTAGACGTTAAAGAGAGGCCGGTCCGCTGAACTAGTGCTTCCCAGGCAGCGACTTCCAGAACAGCATAAGAGACCGCACTCGGGACAAGGTAAGATTTATATTTTTTTATCTTATTATTAACCTTTATTGTGTTAGAATTGATTAGAAATTTAATGAGGGATTTGAATACATACATGCATACAATATAGAGATTGATTGTATATTTATCTGTTTCTGTACTATCTGCTTTACCCTTGTTGAGGGGAAATAAGTGGTCACGTATTCCCCGTATCGATTCGTCTGTGGCCATCCTGGATGGGCAGACTTAGTGACTAACCCGCGTTTTGGAAAGACGCGCTCAGGGCGTCCTGGCGGCAGTCGAGCACTGCGGGTGTTCTCTCTTGTGTGTTCTTGTTTGTTTCTCCAGGTTAATTGTCATTTGATATAGGAGTATGGTCCCATACTAATATCCGGGTGCAGATAAAGGAAATTTGTCGATTGGATCATAGATCCTGACAGCCTTGTAAGCTGCAGAAAAATTCCCGTGGGGACACATAAATACTCCTAGATCAAAACCTAAAAAATCCCCTGTTGATACAAGGGTGTGGCCTGATAGATTTCCAGGTAACAAATAGAGGACATTTTGGTGGACCCACAGCGTCCATACCAGCCTCATATGTTGTATAAACCCTGAATGGCACATAAATACCCTTGGATCAAGAATACTCCCAGATCAAAACCTAAAGAATCCCCTGTTGATACAAAGGTATGGCCTGATAGATTTCCAGGTAACAAATAGAGGACATTTGATGAGCCCTTGTGCTCAATCAGCCTCATATGTTGTGTAAAATCCTGTACATGGCATATAAATACCTTTTTGGATCAACAAATATTAATGTTTTGATAAAGTGTGGGAACAACAGTCGGGAGAAATAAAGTCTCTCTTGTAATTCTGTTCTGCTCCCTACAGTTTACTGAAATATTAATGTTTTGATAAGGAGTGAGGTGAACAGTCAGGTGAAAATACGTTCGCTTGTAATTCTGTTCTGCTCCCTACAAATGAATGAAACATTAAGTAAGAAGACAAGACACCAGTATTTTAGCAGGACACAAGATCAATAATCTAGAAGTGATATGTCATGACTAGAAAGTTTGTGAGTAGCTGCAAAGGTGATAAAATACTGTGTGCATATATTGTGTCTGTATGAGAAGACCTTACAAAAAACTCCGTGTGCACGTTAAAATGAGTGTGATCCATGGAAAATCTTATGGTTTGAACGATGATACAAAGTATGATTTTGATGCATTTTTAAATAAGGATTGTTGTGTAATACTGTGTAGAGTAGAAAGCTTACAAATTATGCCGGCATGTGTACATGTGTGTATGTATGTTTATGTGTATGTGTATGTGTATGTATATATATATATATATATATATATATATATATATATATATATATATATATATATGTGTATGTGTATATATATGTATATATATATAAAAAAATAAAAATAAATAAGGAAACAGAAGAAATTAGGTCTTCCCCAGGCAAAGAAATGGCTTGAGGAGGCTAATCGTAGGTTAACATCATAAAAAGACTATGTTTTTAGACAAAGAGGAGGACAATAATATGACCGTCCTCCGAAGTTTAGTTCAGCAAGTATTGACTGAACCAAACGCACCAAACCAAATGCACACAACAGCCCCTACACACCCTTTAGAAGACTCCCCAACCCCACCGACAGTCGATGCTCCAATTCCCTATACCCTGTTGCATACCTGCAGTCCCCACCACCGAGGGACAGAGGTATGCAACAAGCCACCCCGCTGACCCCCCTTACAGCAATCCCAAGGTCAACATAGCTCAATTCAGGGATGGTATCATGGGAATGGTTGCTAGCTATCATCTCAATGGGAGTGAAATAGAGCAGGTCACCAGACAGGTCTTGGAACCTGACTGGCATCATATAGTGGGAGAAATGCTCTTATAGCAAGGATAGAGAAAAGATGGATACGTCAAACCGACTGGTCCATTATAAATCAGTGTATATGGGGAGAAGAGGAAAAAGTGGATAATTTCATTGTTAGGACAAGGAAGAATTTCAATAACCACTCTGGGATAGAAATCTCAGTAGATCAAGTGAACGATAGCCCATATGAACAACACCTAAAGAATGCAATCCTGAAGGGGCTGCTAGCCCCTTTATCAAGTTTTGTTTCCGAACACATGATTAACCATAGGATCTGCAGACCCTAGGAGCTGATTGAGTATGCAAGGCATGCTGAGGGGCACTTCCAACCAAAAAAGAAAGTAAAGAAAGGGAAGATGTTTATGATAGGTGAAGGTAATATTGTGTATGTGGTTGGGAATCAGAACAGAAGATTGGGAAACACATACAAGATGAGAGGGGGGGGAGTGTTTCCTGTATGGTAAAAGTGTGTCTGCAGAGAGAGAAGCAGAAGGAACTTGTTGCATGCTGTTGAAACTTGTTTGCATGCTGAAGCCAAGAAATTACCTTGGTTGCAAAGGGTAGTTGGGTAACATTTCTCTGTGATACTGGGGCTTGTAGGACCCAGATACACCTGCTGGATATGCCACCAGGGGTAAAGGAAAAAGGTTTAGTATATGTAAAATCTGCAAATGGGTTGAGTAAGGCCTTACTGTGGAAGATCCACAGACAGGTAAAAAGGCCCAATGTAAAATTGTAATTTCAACTAAATGTCCTGTTAAGTTGTTGGGTAGAGACATGTTGCATGCTCTTGATATTCCTGTCGTACCAGTGGAGGGGGGCCTCAAAGCCCATCGGCTGTGTGAAAAACAAATCACAGCCGTGGATAATGAGCCCCAATACTGATACAGCTTGGATTTGCAAACTGAGGCATTACAGATGCCTAAAACCCTAACAGAAATAATTGAAGAGCCTGTGAGGAAAGGGTACAAGGTCCAGCCGAACCTCTATTGCACTTTGTACTACAAAAAGACCTATGGGCCTGATGGGTCCTATAAGAAACAGTTAATGAGTCTCACTAACACTGAAGTGCTCCTAAGATACCTGTACTGTGATAAGAAAGGAAATAACATGGCTACTTATCTCCTACTACAGCCTATTCTGCAAATATACAGGCAGGATACTGTACCTCATGTTTTGGTCACCCGGAACTCTGAGGTATCATGGCATGAGCTAGAAGTACTTATCACAGACTGGATCCAACTAACAGATGAGGAACTAAAATCCAGAGGGATTCAGAGGTACAGATTAGCGTGGTTTGTTGAATGTACAACCAGAACTCGCGTGATTGAAGTTTTGACAAAAGACAGTGACTGACACCTTTTGACCCAAGGGGAAGGGGATGCCTTAAAAGACGTCCCCGATTTCTTGTGATCAAAAGGAAAGACAGACGTTGGACTAATTAAGACAGTCAGTTCTGGTTTATGTACAAGGGAAAACAAAAAAGGGTACACATACACCAGGTTACCCCAGAGATATTGTGAAAATCTTCTCACAAGAAATGTTCAATACTTTGTGTCGAGTTGTACCTCCCAGTGGGAGTCAGATTCTCTTTTATGTGGATGACATTCTGGTAGAGGCTCCTTTGGAGCGACAATGTAAAGTTGACACCTTGGCTCTGATACATTTCCTTGCAGAACAAGGTCACAAGGTCAGCAAACTAAACTACAACTTTTGAGAAACAAGGTGAAATACCAGGGTTACATTATATCTCATCAAGGCAGACATCTGGATGAGATCCGAAAAGAGGCCATCCTTCAAGCCCCCAAATCACGTAAAAAAAAAAAAAGAAATGATGTAATTTCTTGGCATGGTAAATTTTTGTAGAGCATGGGTAGCTAATTATGCTACGGAGGTGGTGCCTCTTTCTGATCTCATCTATAGTACACAAATGTCTGCAAAAGGTTCCATCCAGTGGAATGTGCAAGCAGAGGATCCATTTATAAAGGTAAATCACCTCATTGTGGGTTCTACTGTGCTTATCCTGCCCAATTACAGAAACCCTTTATCAGACTGTAGATTGTAAAGAAGGGTACATGATTTCTGTTCTCACTCAGGTTTATGGGAACAAACACAAACTAAATGCATTTTACTTGACTAATTTGCCCCACTGTGTACAAGCTGTAGTAGCAGCCTCATTGGCCATACAGTCATCTGCATTGATAGTATTGTTCTACCCGTGGTACTTAAAGGTCTTGCATGTTATTTTAGTGATCTTACTATAAGACAAAACCTCCTATTTATCTCCAGTCAAGCATTTATCATGCATGATAACACTTCTGGGACAACCACACATTGCAATCAAGAAGTGTACTACATTGAATCATGCTACACTAATGCCAACACCTGGTGACAGGGATTCACATAATTGTATGGCTCAAATCGATGAACGGGTATTCCCTAGGAAGGATCTCACTGATGTTCCCTTTCTAGATGCTGACATTTCCTTTTTGTTGATGGGTCTTGTAGAAAAAAAAAAACGATAAAGGGATAAATCAAACAGCTTATGCTATAGTAACACATGACCAGGTCATTTAAGACAGACCCCTTCCCAGGTCCTATTCTGCTCAACAAACTGAAATTATAGCCCTGTCTAGGGCCTGCAGTATAGGAAAAATATATATATATATATATATATTTATACTGACAGCCAATACGCTTTCTCTACTATACACATATTTGCCCAGCAATGGAAAAATAGGGGTATGATTATGTCCACAGGTAAACCGATCACACATAGAGATCTCATTCTTACCTTTCTAAAACATGTACAAAAACGAGCACAAGTGGCTATTTGGGTTTGTACAGCACATGGAAAGGGAACAGATCCAATTGCCCTAGGGAATGCATTAGCAGACAAGACAGCAAAGGAAGCTGCTGAAGGACAGCAAATAACATATATATGCTATACAGATCTCCAAGTAAATGATGAGGTATGGAAAGCTATTGATGCAACATGGTTATCAGAACAGAACAACATCACCAGCAGGTGCAAATAAAAAGTGGTTATCTATAGGGTCAACACTGGTCAATGGTATATACACATGTATAGAAGGTAAACCCAACTTATCTACATCACTATTCAGGTATGCTGTGTTATTGAGTCATGGGCAGGCCCATACCTCAAAAGGAGGGGTGGTACATTGGTGTACACAACATATGGGTTTACAAAACTACTCTAAAGATTTTGTCTCACATGTCCGATTTGTAACAGATACCATGCACAAGGTGCCCCAAGACCCTTAAGGGGTCATTTCCTGCAACCCCCTTATCCCTTTCACACAATATGCATGGATTTTATTGAATTGAAAAAAATGTGATTTACAGTAACAATGGATCCCATTTTTGTAAACTAAACAAAACAACAAATTGATATATGGTACAATATCTGACCTACTAGGGAGAATCACTATTTAGGTTATAACCCCTGGTCAGAACACCCCAGCCCCAGAGCCAACTCCGTTTCAACTTAGTCCTTCCTTGTTTAAAACAGATTTTACCTACAAGGAACAATTAAGTATAGAAACAGGATTTGGAGACAAATATGAATGGATAGAATGGGTCAGATACATAACCCAAGCAAAGGGGTTAAGTGATTGTATTTTTTGCTCAAACCCAAGACCACAACTAACCACCTTTCCTACTCCCTGAAGAGGAAATAAACTTGACTTGTATAATAAGACTGTTTTAGAAAATATTACTGGGTCAGAATGTGTAAATGAGAAAAAGAGCTACCCTAAGACTAAAATGCAAAGTATTCAGTACAAGCACTACTAGGAAATTTTACTTGTTTCTCTAACAAAGATAGGATGGTACAAAGGTTGGCACTCTATTTCCTGTATTAGGGGAATTCTTCAAAGACTGATTGACACATCTTTAACTAAGACTATGCTTTTTCAGAACACTGAACTATACCCGGAACCTGATGAAGATGAATTTACAGTCCTTTCAAAAGACTCATCTGTCTAAATGATAATACCTGGTAAAACAAAGAACCTGGATATTTGAATTATTGACATTATTAAGTATAAGAGGAGGGATATGTCAGGGAAATTGAGTATTATACCTTTAAATGTCAATTTTGAATATGCATATTAATATAGCTTTATCTTCATTAAGTTTAAAATGCTTAGAAATATATGTTTCATGTAACTCTATATGCTTTTGTAGCTTAAGTGCTTAGACTTGCATAAATTGAAAATACATGACGTTGCAAAAAGAGTCTTCCCAAAAGTCAGTATCCTGTATAAACAGTTGTGAATGTGTAAGTCTGTTAAAGGATATCACCACTTTTCCTGTCATTGTCCAGAATAAAGTATGAATACATGTGACTGGAACATTCTGTGAGGAAGTGGGGGTGTCTAGGGATATAAAAGAGAGAGACTATACAAATGTTAAAGCAGAAATGACCCATACTTACCTGCAAATGTAATGTAACTCATTTCTCTTGCATATGCAATTAAATATTATCTTGATCTCCGAGGACGGTCTAAGACGGTGATTAATTTCCGTAACATGTACTACCCACCAGAACATGATACCCACCCACCAGAACATGATACCCACCCACCAGAACATGATACCCACCAACCAGAACATTATACCCACCCACCAGAACATGATAACCACCCACCAGAACATTATACCCACCCACCATAATATTAGGACCACCCACCAGAACAATATAACCACCCACCAGAACATTATACCCACCCACCAGAACATTATGATCATCCCTCTAATATTGAGTTGGTCCCCCTTTTGCTGCCATCAAGGCATGGACTCCACCAGACAAAGCATCACACTCCTCTGCTGGCTTGTCTTCTTCCCATACTGCATCTTGGTGCCATCTCTTTCCCAGGTAAGACACACACGTGGCCATCCACATCCCACACAGCCACATACACAACAAACTGTAATGCCCATTTTATTTGCTTTCAACACATCAACTTCAGGGACACCTGCTGCCTAATATCATAGCTCCCTACAGTCCCTGATTAAGAACAAAGTCCCTCTTTCCTCCTCATGTGTGCCTCATTCTGGTCTTATCTATAAAGTTATATATAACGTGCACTTTTTATCTCCCAGTGCTAAACCTTTCATTCAATTTCTACATTGCTGTATTTATAAATTGTAACAGCGAATCTAAAGGCATTATAGTGGTTAAAAAAGAACTTGTGGGTTTAACTAATATTTTTTTTTTATAACTTGCATTTAAGGGGACGTGGCAGGGCAGTGTGTCCTACACCTACATACATTTCCTATTAGGTGTCCCTCGTTCTCGTCTCAGAAAGTTGGGAGGTGTGTAATATATCCCACTCGCTTCCAGATGCCATTATAATGAGATAATCAATCTTATTCATTTCACCTGTCAGTGGTCAGAATGTTATGGCTGATCTGTGTAAGGTACATACACACATAGCACAAGGCCGTGTTTACACAA
Source organism: Lithobates sylvaticus (assembly GCA_028564925.1). Lineage (NCBI taxonomy): Eukaryota > Metazoa > Chordata > Amphibia > Anura > Ranidae > Lithobates > Lithobates sylvaticus. Next base: position 568,593,233 of record CM053028.1, on the reverse strand, counting down.
TGAGATGTTTCTCAGGCTGCAGTTCCTCTGAGATCCACAAGGTGGTGATCTCACTTTTACCCAGACAGGAAGTGTCTATGGATGACAGATAGGAAGTGATGTCAGTTACAGGCAGGAAGTTCCTGGTGAGAGGTGAGTCGGGAGGAAGTAGAGAGAAGACATTGCTGGAAGTGGCAGCAGAGGAGGTAATAAGATCTTATTTTTCTATTTACACCCAGTAACCCCCCCCCCCCCGTCATGTCCGTCCTCTTCCTCCATAGTCACTGTGATGTCTTTTATCTCCAGCAGATAATGATACACACATATATAGTGTGGAAACCTAGATTAACCCCTCCTGGGGCAGAACCTTTACTCACGTACAGGGCCGGAACATTCTTTTGGAGATAAATTCTAGTAATATGTTCCTATAAACAAACAGCACTGACAATAAATAGACACGACAATGACCATCCCGACCATACATGGCCTACAAAGGGCAATTATTACACTACACAGGCAGCCAATGGGCAATCATTACACTATGCAGCCAACACAATGATGGAGTGCCGGGTTCAGGAGTATGGAGCATAGAGCCCCTTACATTGCTGGTCTGGAGTAAGAAAACATTCCCCAGCCTCCCATGAAGAATATGTTCCATCATTGGTGTCAGAGGGAAGAAAATACTGAGTGCTCTGAGGGAAGTAGAGGAGCCGAGGGACTGTGAGGGTTTATTAAAGCTGAAAGACTTTAGGGGCCTCTGAAAGGGTGATGTAGCTGAAGGACTCTGGGACCCTTGAGAGGGTAGTCCGGCTGCAGAGTGGGACCCTTGAGGGGGTAGTCCAGCTGCAGAGTGAGACACTTGAGGGGGTAGTCCGGCTGCAGAGTTGGACCCTTGAGGGGGTAGTCCGGCTGGATGGCTTTGAGGGAATGGGGGGCAGGAGAGCTCAGGGGGCTCTGAGGGACATAAGGGGGTCTGTGGTGGCCCTCCCACCCCACTTATTTTTCAGACCTTCCAGAACTGACAACCATAACCATCTTACTATCTCAGTGGTCATGTGATTTTTTTTTTTTTCTGGAATATCAAGTAAGATGAAGAAGGACATTCCTTCACTCGTTGGTGAGCACTTGTTCTTAGAGGAATTCTGTTTCTGCTGCAAACCAGTTCAGAAAGAAAACAAACTCAACAGAGTAAAGAAGAATATCTGATCCGGCAGACCAAGAAGGTCCCCGGTCCTCCAAGATGTAACATATACTACACAGTCCAGACTAAATGTGTTCCCATGGGGGACAATAGTTTATTTCTTAAATGTACAGCAACCCTCCTATTACCCCTCTCACATCCACATTAGAGGTCGATCGATTATCAGTGTGGCCGATATTTAGTTTTTTTTGAAGACTCGGTATCGCTAACATACTTACCGATATTAGCGATATTTCTTCAAAGGATTGTACCGGAGTGATGCATGAAGATACAGGTAACCCAGTACCGTTCTTTAGAGCGGACGGTCAGCTTTCTTGTAATAACAACCGATGCCGCTAAGCAGTCGGTCAGCTGTTATTACAAGCAGTTGGAGGAGACCCCCCCGCCCCTTCTGCCTCTCTGCCTGGGTCTTCCATCCCACCAGCTGACCAGAGGCCAGAACAAAGCCGGAATCGGCACTGTTCGGGTCTCGGATCTAGTAACCCGAAAGCGATGTCATGATATCACTTCCCGATTACTGGCATCCTAAAGGCCCCAGTTTAAAAAAAATATAAAGTATTCAAAAGCCGATCTTGGCCTTTTGAATACTTTCAAGTTCAGGAGGGAATTGGGTTTTTATAGACCCCCGATCTCTCCATAAAGAGGACCTGTCACTGCCTATTACTGTCAAAAACAGGAACAAAGCAGCGCCTTCTAAGTGTAGCTGTTAAGACTTTTGATGAATTAAAATCATAATGGGAACATTCACAAACCAGCGATATAAAACATAGATATCGGTGTCATCCGTGCCGTCCTGGGAACTGCCTCGTGTCGCTGGCTGAAATGTCAGTGTGTCTGTCCTTTATCCAGTTACACTGGTAAAGCCCAGCACTCCCAGAAAGCTGGGACAGGGATAGCGATGCACAGGAACACAGCAGGGTGACGTCACTTTCCGGTACAGGGTCAGTGTGGAGGTGCATGCGTTCAGAGCATGCGTCCTCCTTCCTCAGGCTCTGCTGGGGGCCATCTTTGAAGAGGGTTTTTTATATATACACATAGACTAAGTACTAAGTGACTGGCTAAATGGGTAACGATGGGAACATGTAAACATTGAGGCAAATTACAATTCCACCAGCTGAATATAATATTTTGACACTCATTTTTTTTAAAATGACCAATAAACTTAAAGGTAAAATTAATAGGTTTAGAAAACTATTATTTAAAAATATGCTTTTAAAAAAATTCATAATGTAATAAGCTTAAACTAATAGACTAAATACTTACAAAAGGCGACCAATGAGTCATTAGATCTATAATTATATATCTATAAAAAAGTTTAAAAAAATATATGTATTAGAATTGTTACATTCGGATTACTATATTAAATATATATTGGATAGGGGTGCAACGGATCAAAAAACTCACGGATCGGATCGATCCTCGGATCAGAGTCACGGATCGGATCATTTTTTCAGATCAGCAAATAATAATTGAATTTGCAAAAACCTGTGAAATTTCCGCCACCATATAGTCCCCACTGTAATATCCACGTCATCTCCCCCACTGTAATATCCACATCATCTCCCCCACTGTAATATTGTCTGATTATGGCCGAGTATTGGCAGGGTATGGCCGAGTATTGGCAGGGTATCGCAGAGTATTGGCAGGGTATCGCAGAGTATTGGCAGGGTATCGCAGAGTATTGGCAGGGTATCGCAGAGTATTGGCATGATATCGCAGAGTATTGGCTGGGTATCGCAGAGTATTGGCAGGGTAATGCAGAGTTTGTTTACAAGTGATCACTCCGTCATTTGACGGAGCGATCACATTGTAAACAGCGGCCGGGTGTACCAAGATGGCCGCCGCTCCGGAGCTAGGCCGAAGCCGCGGCCTTTCCTAAGGCCGAGGCCGCATATCGCGGGGTGTGCCGATCCGAACAGGGTGACCCGTTCGGATCACAGATCGGTGACGATCCGCTGCACCCCTAATCTAATATTGGATATAACATGGGGAATACTCACAGCGCTTTTTGGCGCTTCCCCTCCACATCTAGCCAATCCTTAATCAGCCATCCCTACGCAATACAGGCGTACATACACAGCTGATTGTAATTATCCCACTGCATTTAAACTCCCCGCCATGAAGGGCCCACATATGCTGCTCACTCTCTGGCGTTTACTGACAACTCTCTCCAGAAATCCTGAGATACAGGTAACAAACTTCTATGTCGTTCCTTCTACACCTTTGGCCACTCATGCCATGCCACATAGGTACTTACAACTTATATTTCTTACTCTATTATAGCTTTACATACTGCTTGGTTACATGTCTACAAGACACGGGCTCACAGCCTCTCTCTTGTCCAGGACCTTGCAACTACCTGAATCCATTGCAGCCTGTTGTCCAGTTTTATGGCAATACCTACCTTGCTTTTATCTTGCACAGAGACTACTCCAGTGCATATCCTTGTTACAAAAGCCAATACTTTGGCCTCTCACCCTCTCTGGCATCTCTTCAGACAAACATTGCATGTGAGTACCACATCTATAATAATACTACAATACCGCTCTATATGGTAAAAAAGCAAACAGTATTCTTGGTTGCAAACTCTATGTACTAATCTTTGATTTATTCACATATTATAGATGTGAAACAAAAGGATATTAAACTGCCTTGAAAAAGGACTAAAGTCCGAAACATGTTGGCGTTTTCCTGAATATATACGCATAAAGCAAGTTTTCCCTGTCTCAACATTTTTTATGTTCATGCTGTGACATGTTAAAAACTATATATGCTATTTTGTATGCTGTGACATCTGAACATTTTGTATTGTATATTATATGCATTGATATGCGTCTCTTTCAATAAATTCATACACTTTTTGAATTGCATATATCTCATTAGCATCTATCTTTACCCTAAGCATCCCCTAGGGGTACTGGGCTGTGTTCATGCACACAAGGCCTACAAAATTCTGTTTTATTCATTATACTGGGATGCGATAGACCACTTATACTCTACCAAACCCTGCCCAACAACTTTTTTCTTAATATTGGATATATATTATATGCTCAAAAATCAGAGAATCAAAAAAATCATCAAATTATTAAAATGGGAGGCCCATGAGAGATCAATTATACTATATGGAAATTGGTAGTTGATTATTAATATATAGATATAATATAACTATATATTATTTTTATTTTCTATTTCTTGTTGTTTAATGGGGGAATAGAGGTATATATATCTCTGTGCATATGTGTGTACATATACATGACGTACATAAGTACATACACACACACACACAACATGGACCAACGATGACAGATCTGGTCATAGTAGAATATTAATTTCAATGCCCTCATTAAGGCCCCTGGGTGATAGACTATCCAAAGTATAAATCCAGTAATTTTCCCTCTCACATAGCCATTTATAGGGTTCTGCTTTGGGAAAATGGTTGGATTTGGCCTCTATGACCCTAAAGATGACTTCTTGTGAAACTCTTTAAAGTGTCTTGGGACTCTATATTTATCAACACCCTTGTCAACAAAGTTACAGTGTTCACCAAACCTTTTGCGGAGAGTGCGGATGGTGCAGCCTACATTGAGTAGGCTGCATTGACACATCAAGCAGTATACAACGTACTCAGATGAGCATGTAAAGAAATCCGGTATGGTGTACTGCTTTCCTTTACATGTGAAATCTTGTTGTCTATGTGTCACGTGTTTACACGGGAGACATAGGGGGTATTTTGCACTGATACGTTCCCTTGATGTTAAAGAATGTCAGGGAAGCACTAGCGATCAGTCGTGATGGTTTTATTTTACTCTGAGCTATTTGGGTTTTGATGTTTTTTGCTCTTCTATCAGTTACTAGAGGTCGATCGGTTAGTGTGGATTTTAGATGGGAATCCTCGCTCAATATGGACCAATGTTTAGAGAGGATCCTTTCCATCTTCCTAAATGGAGTATGGAACTGTGTGACGACCTGCACTGGTTGTGTACTGTCCTCTTCAACTTCAACAATATCATTGGGGTAGCCTTCTTTAAATTTGGTCTTGAGTATCTGACCATGGGTATTGTAGTCCTGTGTACGAGTACAGTTATGCTTAAGACGGCAGAACTGGCTCTTCGGGATGTTGTTCACCCAACGTGGATGGTGACAATAGTGCAAATAGGAGTTGCCGGATATTGTTGTAGCATATTTAGTAGTTGGATACTATCCTTAATGTGTGAAGGAAGGTTATTGACTATAGGATGCAAAAAATGGTCAATATATATCGAGAAGTAACTCATAACGCTTTCCATAGCCGCAACAATCGGGAGGGAGATGATAGAATTACGGCCTTTTGTAAAATTTATGTTTAAGGAATACAACTTCTGTTTTGGTAATGATACCCTCAACAGCAGCCCTATTGGAGAGCTCATGGGCTTCCTTTGAGAACACGGGCAGTTGGTCACTGATAAGTTTACGGTATGTGGAACTATCTGAAAGGAGCCTGGAGGATTCTATCTGATAGTGCAAAAGATTTTGAACCACTATACCTCCCCCTTTATCAGCTGATCTGATGATGAGCTGTCTGTTGTCTGTACGTTGTTGGAGAGCTATGGTTTTGGCCGTGGAGAGATTTGATGATGACTGGGTGTGTGTGGAGGTTTTCTGACACATTCGTACAATTTCCACATAGACAACCTGATAAAAACTTTGGACATAGGTGGGATAAAATATGGATTTAGGTGGGAATTTAGTCTGCTGAACAGGTGGGGATGTGGTCAAAGTGCTTTGATATTAAAGTAGCGTTTTACAGTAATACTCCTAATGAATCTATTGAGATCTAGAAAAAGGGTAAAAGGATTGGGAGGTGCTGTTGGAGCAAAAGTGAGGCCACGAGCGAGAAGTGACTGCTCAGATTTGGACAAAACATCATCAGATTGATTACAAATCTTTATAGTCTGCGTAGCATTCCTAACAGTCCTACATGGACTATATGTCATGGACTTAGATACTTGCCCCATGTACTGATCCCATTCCCATATTTATCTTTGTAAAGCCTCACCCAGAGTGCGCCAAATTAACCCATTGTTTGTATGCCTATTACTGTCACATGGGATGTTTACATTCATTATAGACCCCAGATCTCTCCATAAAGGGGACCTGTCACCGTCTATTAATGTCACATGGGATGTTTACATCCCTTTTGACAGCAATAAAAGTGATAAAATAATAAAACAAAAATAAAAGGACAGTGTAAAAAAAAAAATGTTAAATCTGCAAAATATTGGCACCTGATATCAACTATCGAAAAATTGGTATCGGTATTGGCCCTGAGAAAACTATATCGGTCTACCCCCCCCCAATCCACATCCTATTATTGTGAGACCAATACCATCCAAATAATTCTTATGTTCATTTCCCAAAGTTATCCGTCTACAAGAAGACCTGTATAGATCAAATGACGGCACCAATGAAGATGGAGGCTGACCGGAGTCACATGACTGAGAAGATACTAAACCTCACCCTGGAGATCATCTACCTGCTGACCGGAGAGGTGAGGAGGATTCTGGGAGGTCACATGACATCACTCTTATTTCTATTAATAAAACACAGACCTGACCGGAGAGGTGAGGAGGATTCTGGGAGGTCACATGACATCACTCTTATCTTTATTAATAAAACACAGACCTGACCGGAGAGGTGAGGAGGATTCTGGGAGGTCACATGACATCACTCTTATCTCTATTAATAAAACACAGACCTGACCGGAGAGGTGAGGAGGATTCTGGGATTCTAACATAATATTCCTATTGATTCCTCAATACAGAGATTTCCTCTTATGAAGTCAGATGATCATATGACCATCACAGTGCCTCCATGTGACTCCCTAAAACCTGAGAGACACAACATGGAGAAGATTCTAGAAGTCACCAAGAAGATGATGGAGCTGCTGACAGGAGAGGTGAGCGGTGCTGGGAATTCTGGGACATTATCCAGTAACAGACAAGGGATGTGTCTGGATGGTGACTGTATCATTGTGTGTGTCAGGTTCCTATAAGGTGTCAGGATGTCACTGTCTATTTCTCCATGGAGGAGTGGGAGTATTTAGAAGGACACAAGGATCTCTACAAGGACGTCATGATGGACAATCAGCCGCCCCTCACATCACCGGGTAAGAGGAGACTTTATTGTAAAGGAGAGAGCAGTACGGAGGGTCCACCTAGATCACCCATCATCTGATAAACACATAAAAACAATGTATTCAGTCAGTGTGTGTGTTTCCTACAGATGGATCCAGTAATGAGAACCCACCAGAGAGATGTCCCCGTCCTCTGTATTCCCGGGATTCCACACAGGAAGGTCACACCATCCCTCACCATCATCAGGTAGATGATTGACAATTATTGGTAGCTCTGATTTATAGACAGCATGTTTGTTACAATTAATGTTTTATTATATATTCAGAGTGGAAACCTTGGGGATGATAATATTGATGTTAAAGAAGAGTATAAAGAGGAGGATGAGGAGTATGGAGTGATGGAGGAGTTTTCAGAAGGACACAAGGATAAGATGGAGCCACCAAATACCAGGAACCCACCAGAGAGATGTCCCCGTCCTCTGTATTCTCGGGATTCCACACAGGAAGATCACACCATCCCTCACTGTTACAAGGTTGGTGGGGTGGATCATCTAGATCATGAACTTGAAGAGACAGGGGGGTTTATTTACTAAAGGCAAATCCACTGTGCACTTGGAGGTGCAGTCGCTGTAGATCTGAGGGGAACATAGAAGGAAAATTTTAAAAAAAAAATGTTTGCTTGCATATGATTGGATGATAGAAATTAGCAGAGCTTCCCCTCATTTCAGATCTTCCCCTCAGATCTACAGCGACTGCACTTCCATGTGCACTTGTAGTGTGTAGTGGATTTGCCTTTAGTAAATCAACACCAATGTGTATATTTTATATGTGATGTCACAATAATAAATCTTATATCTTACAGATGATATTCTCTCTCATTTTCTTGATTTAGAGTGGAGATCCAATCGATATAGAATTTGAGGTTAAAACAGAAGAAGAAGAGAGGTATGTGAGGGATGATCAGCAGTCTATGGAGGAGGATGGAATAACGGGGACATTTATAGAGGAGGACACTCCTACTGAGATCAGCACAGGTGGGTCATTAACACTAAATACATTCCTCCACCCATACTGCTCACTGATTGGTCCAGAGCAGGGCGGGGACTGGGTGATATCAGCCTGTAATCCCCTGGTCACTTTCCTGAGCTGTGTTCCCCATCCTGTATTCCTGTATTTCTCTTGGATAATCTTCCTTCTCTGTGCTGCAGACACAATTTATGTATCTAGACTGGATTTATGGAGATTCTGGGGTTCAGCTGGCAGCAAAATGTTCATTTTCAGCATAGGCGCTACTAGACCTAGGCACCTGGGGTATGTGTTTTGGCTCTTCTGCCCCATACCCGGGTATGGCAAGATCTCTGACAGAACAATTCTCACAGGATTACTTGTTCTGTTGTCTGCTGGCTGTGCCGGGTGGAGGGATATGTCTGTATAGTCTCAGACCCAAGTCACTGAGTGCAGTCTCAGGAGATGGGAGGCAGCGGTGTGGGACCTCTGCAACTTGTCTCATGTAAACATTTAATCTTCCACTGATTACTGAATACCAATATTATGAGTCCTGACCCTTACACTGTATAATTTATATTGTACATTACATACTCCTGACCCCTGCGCTATATACTCTATGTTGTACATTACATTATTCTGATACTATAAAATCCTAACCGTTGTATCCTATACAATAAGTTGTACATTACATAGTCCTGATTTCTTTTATACCCATTTCCTACCAGCTGCACATTTTATATCTGATGATATGATTGGAGCACGGACCTTTACATGTTGATAATAATGTGATAACATCCTCAAACTTTGGAACCTTAAACAGAAAGGGATAATGAGGGAGGAGTCAATAACCCAATGATAGTGGTCTTCAGGATCAGTCCAGTCTTTATCTTGGTTCTCCCCCATCCTCACTCTCTGACCTCTGGTGGGGCTCAGCCCCTCTGTTATTCATGACTAAATCATGGGATAAATAAGAAGGTACAGGACTTCTTGTGTTGGGAAGATGGAAATAAGTGATAGAGGGGGAGGGGACACTCGTTTTATAATCCCCTCATCACTGTCACTCCTATGAAAGACAGTTATCGTTGTTTCCTCACTCTGACTAAGGTCCGTGAATAAAGAAATGAACTGGGAGGAGATTCAGAGATGTAGGGCTGAAACAACGAATCGATTATGAAAATAGTTGTCAAATATTTTCATAATCGATTAGTTGGTCAGTCGATTAATTGGCCTGCATACAGAAAATATAGCTCAGTACACCATCCATACATGTCAGTAAATGCCTGAGAACTTAAATGTGTGAGAAGCAATGCCTCATAGAACATGTAGTCCTGGGGAAGAGAAGGAAGCAAGTGATTCTAAGGGCAGAAGTTTTTTTGTACCTTCCTATAGGAGAACTCTATATTATACTTTGTACCTTCCTATAGGGGATCGCTATACTATACTTTGTACCTTCCTATAGGGGATCGCTATACTATACTTTGTAGCTTTCTATAGGAGAACCCTGAAGGCAGGAGGAGCCAAAAGTCCCGGGGGGTCCAGAAGAGGAGAATTAGGGCAAAACCATTACACGGAGGAGGTAAGTAGGGGTCCACCGAATGGAAATTTCGGTGCCGAAATGGAAAATTAAGGATACACTAGGCAGAAAACCGATACTGAAAATGACAGTTTTTAAAAAAAATATTTATGTTTTTATATACAACCACCATTTATATATAACCATCTCTTGTATCATGTCCTCAGTCTCTAACCATCTCATGTATCATGTCCTCAGTCTCTGGCCATCTCTTGTATCATGTCCTCAGTCTCTGACCATCTCTTGTATCATGTCCTCAGTCTCTGACCATCTCTTGTATCATGTCCTCAGTCTCTAACCATCTCTTGTATTATGTCCTCAGTCTCTAACCATGTCTTGTATCATGTCCCCAGTCTCTAACCATGTCTTGTATCATGTCCCCAGTCTCTAACCATGTCTTGTATCATGTCCCCAGTCTCTAACCATGTCTTGTATCATGTCTGCAGTCTCTGACCATTTCTTGTATCATGTCTGCAGTCTCTAACCATCTCTTGTATCATGTCCCCAGTCTCTAGCCATCTCTTGTATCATGTCTGCAGTCTCTGACCATTTCTTGTATCATGTCTGCAGTCTCTGACCATCTCTTGTATCATGTCACCAGTCTCTAACCATCTCTTGTATCATGTCCTCGGTCTCTAAACGTCTCCTGTATCATGTCCTCAGTCTCTGATATCTCTTGTATCATGTCTGCAATCTTTTACTTAAACACACTGCTATAGTATTAGCAAAATCTCCATTTGGTGCACCTCTAGCAGACATGATACAGGATATGGTCAGAGACTGCAGACATGATACAGGAGATCAATGCAACCTCACCAGTGCCCGTCAGAGGCAGCCTCACCAGTACCAATCATGCAGCCTGCCTGTGCCCATCAGATGCAGCTACACCAGTGCATGTCATGCAGCCTCGCCAATGCCCATCATGCAGCCTGCCAGTGCCCGGATTAAAGTTGCTATCTCCGTGTGTCACGGAGCTATATTTGAATTGCCCGGGTCGCAGTAACAATGTCCCGCCTCCTGTGATCACGTCACAGAGTCAATGTCCCACCATTGGATCATTGTGCTGTCTATCACAGGAGGCGGGACGTTGTTACTGCAACCCGGGCAATTCTGCTATTATTCGAAACTAAGGATGAGCTCCGGCGTGTTTGCAAAGCCCCCGTGCAGAGTTAGCCAGGAAGTTGGCACTGCGCTAATGATTTTCCCAATGCGTGGCTGCAGAGTTTGGGAAATGTCTCACTGCCTGTGATTAGCGCAGTGCCGACTTCCTGGCGGGCTCTGCATGTGGGCTGTGCGAACACGCCCATCCTTATTCATGACTAAATCATGGACTAAATAAAGAAGTGCAGGACTAATTGTGTTGGGAAGATGGCAATGTGTGATCGAGGGGGTGGGGACACTCGTCCTATAATCCCCTCATCACTGTCACTCCTATAAAAGACAGTTCTCGTTGTTTCCTCACTCTCTGACTAAGGTCCATAAATAAAGAAATGAACTGGTAGGAGATCAGAGGACCCATTTACTAGTTACCTTGAGGGGGGAATTGTAAGATCCTCGGAGACAAAGCTGCCTGATGTGGGTGGAGTCCTCGTTTAGGGGAACCAATCTGCTCATGTCTAGTAATAATCTTTTTATTTCTATTTTAGTAGATGGACGGGAGATGAGGAAAACCTCAGAGGATTGTCTCACTTTGTCTCCAGACTGTAAAGTAGAAGATGAGGACATCACACAGTATAGTCCAGGAGAAAACCCGACTACCTCAAATGTCCATCCGCCACCACACAGTGTAGATGGACCATCGTATTCCTCTTATCCTGAGGAACCTCAGACTGTGAGGGACGCTGCCGTCCTTCCAACAGAGAAGAGCTTTTCCTGTACTGAGTGCGGGAAGTGTTTCCCTTCTAAATCCCATCTTAATATTCATACAAGATCTCACACAGGAGAGAAGCCGTATTCCTGTCCTGAGTGCGGGAAATGCTTTTCACTGAAGTCCAGTTTTTCCAGACATCAGCGATCTCACTCGGGGCAGAAGCTGTATTCCTGTCCTGAGTGTGGGAAATGTTTTTTACTGAAGTCGAATCTTTACAGACATCAGAGATCTCACACGGGGGAGAAGCCGTATTCCTGTCCTGAGTGCGGGAAATGCTTTTCAGTGAAATCGCATTTTTACAGACATCAGAGATCTCACACAGGAGAGAAGCCATATTCCTGTCCTGAGTGCGGGAAATGCTTTTCACGGAAGTCCCATCTTTACACACATCAGAGATCTCACACAGGGGAGAAGCCGTATTCCTGTCCTGAGTGCAGGAAATGTTTTTCACAGAAGTCCAATTTTAACAGACATCAGAGATCTCACACAGGAGAGAAGCCGTATTCCTGTCCTAAGTGAGGGAATTGTTCCTCACTGAAGTCCTGTCTTCCTGTACATCAGGGATCCCACACAACCCTCGAGGTGTATTAGTGCCTTGAGTGTGGGAAATGTCTTCTATATGAATGTTGCTGGACATCACAGCTCTCATGTGGGGAAGAAGCACACCCTGATATACACCTCAGATATACTCCATGGCTGATCTTCATCATGGAAGAAACAGTTGATAAGGAGATCAGAGATCACCAAAGACATGGATGAAGTGTTGTAAAAATACAATGGATGGGCGGCTCATACAGGTCTGGTAATGTACTTTTATGTCATGGCTTTCTTCCAGGTCCGCACCCATGCACGCGCACACCCAGAAACCTCCACTGTCATTGGCTGTAGGACAAGTTTGTCAGCAGGTCCCAGCCAATGATTTTGCGATTTCTTCTCTTCCCGAGTCCTTTTCGGTTCAGGAAGAGAACACCACACTGAGTATAATCACCACACTTTACACCCACACACCTTAGATTGGCACATTTAACCCCATTGATTGCCCTCATTCACCCTTTGATCACCCCTGTCACCCAACCAGTGCCATTAGTACAGCGTCAGTGTACAGTATTTTTCACCAATCGCTGTATTAGGGTCACTTGTTACATCAGATAGCACCAGGGTCAGCTAGCATTAGATTGCCCGCACACTATCGCACTCACACTATAGGATCCTGATCACCAACATTACTAGTATAGCGCCTGTATGGATCAATATCCTGATCATGAACAGAACTATATTGGTGTCCCCCTTAGTATAGTGTCCCTAATAACGCAGCATTAGCAGGATCAGCCCTTCTGCCCCCCAACAAGTGCCGTGTCAGTAGATCACCGGCACCTCTGATACATTGCACACATAACCGCAGTGTTAGCAGATTAAGGCCTGATCTCTTCTAGCACTAGCAGGTAAGTTTTATTTGTGTAGCACCCTGGAGTTTAGGCAGGGAGCTCCTCACAAATTTACTTGCCAGGAGTAGTTATCCTGGTTGATTGTTAGAGATCTATTGACCCTAAGTTTGGCCTTGTTGCACTTTTCTCTTCCACCACTAGGTGGCCGGGCACTTGGTGGTACTAGATATGAGAAGGACAGTTCTGTCTCTTTTTTTTTTGTTGTTTTTTTGTTGTTTTTTTTCCCTTATTGCTGCCTTTTTCTTTCCGCTATTGCTTTTTTTTTTTTTTTTTTTTTATTATCTCTCTTTTTTATTTATTAATTTCCCAGATGGATTCATGTTCCTTAGCCAGAAACTTGGCTATGTTGGTCTTCATTTACTATTTATTGCATACTCAAAAATAGTCATAGATGCAGGCGCAAAAGCTTGATTTAATCTCCTGGAATGTCCGGGGTCTGGGGGACCCGGCCAAAAGAGCTTTGGTGCTATCACTTTTGGGGGATAGGGGGCCGGGAGTCCTATGCCTGCAGGAGACACATTTAACTCGGGAGACAGTCCTATTGCTGCGTGGCCGGCAATTTCAGGCTCAGTATCATTCTGTATACTCTTCATACTCAAGAGGAGCGAGTATCTTAATAGGAAGGGGAATACAATTTGTTTGTTATAAAGTACAAATAGACCCAGAGGGACGCTACGTCTTTCTATATTGTTCAATCGAAGATAAATCATTGGTCTTGGCAAGTATTTATGTACCTCCACCATTTAAATTAGAGATCCTTTATGAATTAATTGCATTTATAATAGACAAAGTAGGGGTCCCAGTAATTGCTATGGGGGACTATAATGAGGTTCTAGATAAATCCATCGATAGGTTTCCTACCCCACATCAACTACCCTATGGGGAGGAGGGTAGACTAGCCCGGTTTCTACGAGAAACTGGGTTAATTGAAGCTTGGAGATTACGGCATCCTAAGGAAAGTCAATATTCCTGCTTCTCAAGTTCCTTTAAGACACTATCCAGATTGGATATGGCTTTTGTCAATTCAAACGCCCTTCCCTTGATAGATGCAATAGATTATGCTCCTAGAGGGGTCTCGGACCACTCACCCTTGATTCTCACAATGAAAGTGGGAAGAAGGTTTTATCGTAGGGAGTGGAAAATAGATCCAACTTGGTTGGAGCTAGTTGATAACCCCGAGGAATTAAAGTCTGCCCTAAAAGAATTTATCGTTATCAATACGGGAACGGCCCCCGTGGGAGTGGTCTGGGACGCCTTGAAGGCCCACTTTAGAGGCCTTCTTATACAACAAATTGCAAGAATCAAGAGTAAGTCGAGGGAGCAGGAGCAGGAGGCAAGAAGGGCCGTAACTTTGGCAGAACAAGAATATATTCTTAACCCAAATATAGTAACCCAGAGCAAGTGGCTAGAAAAGCAACAAGAGTATAAATCAGTTACTATTAGGATCAGCGAGGATAAACGTATAACTCAGCGACAAACACATTTTGGCGAGGGGGAGAAGGTGGGCCGTATGCTGTCCCTGTTGGTCAAAGTGAATATGTCCCCCTCGGCGGTACTGGCAGTTAGGACTGCTCGGGGAGACATTTCCGCCGACCCCACCACCATAATGAAAACCTTTAGCGACTTTTATATGTCTCTATATAAATCTCAGATAGCTGTTGATGAGGGGGAAATGGCGTTATTTTTAGATAATATAATCATTCCAGCTCTACCTGATTCTGATCGACAGTTAATGGATGCCCCAATTACGCTACAGGAGTTAACTGATGCGGTTGCTGGGATGTCAAATCTGAAGTCGCCCGGCCCGGACGGGCTCCCAATTGAGATCTATAAGAAATACGGGGATATTGTATTGCCGGAACTGCTTAAAACACTGAACCAGGCGTTCTCCATGGGATCCCTTCCTGCTTCAATGACGGAGGCAACTATTGTTGTTATCCCGAAGGAGGGAAAAGACCCCATGGACCCCGCCTCATATCGTCCAATCTCTTTACTGTGTGCAGATGTTAAAATCTTGGCCAAGGTCTTGGCTGCCCGATTGAATACTTGCATACATAATCTTGTTCATCCGGATCAGTCCGGGTTCATCCCGGCGAGATCAACTAGCATCAATATTCGCAGGACCTACTTGAATATACAACTACCAATAGACAATACAGGCTCAAGAGCCATTATGGCATTGGACGCAGCTAAGGCATTTGATAGCCTCGAATGGGCTTTTCTCTTTAAAACCTTGGAAAAGTTTGGTTTTGGACCGAACTTTATCAAGTGGGTGAGACTACTTTATACAAAACCAAGAGCAAAAATAAAAATAAATAGTGAACATTCAGATTTATTTAAACTGGAAAGAGGAACGAGACAGGGGTGTCCCCTGTCCCCTCTTCTTTTTTCCTTGGCGATAGAGCCATTGGCTATCGCAGTAAGGGCCAATGGGGATATACAAGGTTTTAGGAGGGGTGTACTTGAAGACAAGATAGCATTATTTGCAGACAACGTCTTGTTCTACTTGGCAGATGTTCAAACTTCGCTCAAAGCAGCAATGCAAATGGTGGAAGATTTTGGTAAGATATCCGGGTTGACTATTAACTGGGAAAAATCGGCCCTTCTCCCAATAGATCCAATTTCACCAGACATAAGGCCCCATGAAATTACCCTTAATATAGTTGATAAATTGAAGTACCTCGGGATCTGGATTTCCAGAGATACAAGTATGTACCTTGAAAATAATCTTGCCCCGTTATTAATAAAGCTGAAACACAAGGCCGAGGTATGGGGCCGCCTCCCTCTATCGGTTGCTGGACGTTGCAATCTCCTTAAAATGATTTGGCTCCCCCAGATTCTATACTTCCTTCATAATGCACCTGTGTGGATTGGGCAGAAATGGTTTAAAAGAATAGATTCTCTTTTCAGGGACCTGATCTGGAAAAAAGGACAGCCTAGGATTGCACTGTCCACACTCCAGTTGCCTTTCGAGGGGGGAGGGTTGACGGTCCCACACCCTAGACGGTATTTTTTGGCGTCCCAGCTACAGCACCTAGCAGGGAGAGGTTCATCTATGGGAACAGTCCCAAACCTGATGCTGATAGGATGCCCGCATGACACACTTATAGAATAAGGATGGGCCCGGTGCTCGATGCGAACCCACGTTCGCATCGAGCACCGGGCGTTCGCTCGCTCTGCGAGCCCAGAACTATTTTGGCCGCTCGCATCACGTTCGTGTGATGCGAGCGGCCCCCGCAATGCATTGCGGCCGGCGCGGCCGACGCAGTGCATTGCTGGCTGATGATTGGCCAAGCATGCACTGTGACCCCGCATGCTTGGCCAATCACAGCCCCGGAAAATCGAAGAGCCATAATTGGCTACAGGCAGGACGCCTGTAGCCAATTACAGCTCAGGGGCTGTAGTACACGCCCCCCCCCTATAAAACGCCGCCACGCCGTCTGCGCCGGTCACATGCTGTTCCGGCGCAGATTGAGCAGGCAGATTCTGTGACACTCTGCTGCATTGAGATAGTTAGATAGATTCACTTACAGAGATTGAGTTAGATAGATTCAGTTACAAAGATTGATTGACAAAGAGGGGCTTGTAGTGTGCTCGTGGCAGGCAGGCAGAGCTCCTATATTTTGTTACCAGAAGCACCTATAGGACTTGTAGTGTGTTCGTGGCAGGCAGGCAGAGCTCCTATATTTTGTTACCAGAAGCACCTATAGGACTTGTAGTGTGTTAGTGGCAGGCAGGCAGAGCTCCTATATTTTGTTACCAGAAGCACCTATAGGACTTGTAGTGTGTTCGTGGCAGGCAGGCAGAGCTCCTATATTTTGTTACCAGAAGCACCTATAGGACTTGTAGTGTGTTAGTGGCAGGCAGGCAGAGCTCCTATATTTTGTTACCAGAAGCACCTATAGGACTTGTAGTGTGTTCGTGGCAGGCAGGCAGAGCTCCTATATTTTGTTACCAGAAGCACCTATAGGACTTGTAGTGTGTTAGTGGCAGGCAGGCAGAGCTCCTATATTTTGTTACCAGAAGCACCTATAGGACTTGTAGTGTGTTCGTGGCAGGCAGGCAGAGCTCCTATATTTTGTTCCCAGAAGCACCTATAGGACTTGAAGTGTGTTAGTCCCATTACACACACAGAGCTATATTTTGTTCCCAGAAGCACCTATAGGACTTGAAGTGTGTTAGTCCCATTACACACAAAGAGCTATACTTTGTTCCCAGAAGCACCTATAGGACTTGAAGTGTGTTAGTCCCATTACACACACAGAGCTATATTTTGTTCCCAGAAGCACCTATAGGACTTGAAGTGTGTTAGTCCCATTACACACAAAGAGCTATACTTTGTTCCCAGAAGCACCTATAGGACTTGAAGTGTGTTAGTCCCATTACACACACAGAGCTATATTTTGTTCCCAGAAGCACCTATAGGACTTGAAGTGTGTTAGTCCCATTACACACAAAGAGCTATATTTTGTTCCCAGAAGCACCTATAGGACTTGAAGTGTGTTAGTCCCATTACACACACAGAGCTATATTTTGTTCCCAGAAGCACCTATAGGACTTGAAGTGTGTTAGTCCCATTACACACAAAGAGCTATACTTTGTTCCCAGAAGCACCTATAGGACTTGAAGTGTGTTAGTCCCATTACACACACAGAGCTATATTTTGTTCCCAGAAGCACCTATAGGACTTGAAGTGTGTTAGTCCCATTACACACAAAGAGCTATACTTTGTTCCCAGAAGCACCTATAGGACTTGAAGTGTGTTAGTCCCATTACACACACAGAGCTATATTTTGTTCCCAGAAGCACCTATAGGACTTGAAGTGTGTTAGTCCCATTACACACAAAGAGCTATATTTTGTTCCCAGAAGCACCTATAGGACTTGAAGTGTGTTAGTCCCATTACACACACAGAGCTATATTTTGTTCCCAGAAGCACCTATAGGACTTGAAGTGTGTTAGTCCCATTACACACACAGAGCTATATTTTGTTCCCAGAAGCACCTATAGGACTTGAAGTGTGTTAGTCCCATTACACACACAGAGCTATATTTTGTTCCCAGAAGCACCTATAGGACTTGAAGTGTGTTAGTCCCATTACACACAAAGAGCTATACTTTGTTCCCAGAAGCACCTATAGGACTTGAAGTGTGTTAGTCCCATTACACACACAGAGCTATATTTTGTTCCCAGAAGCACCTATAGGACTTGAAGTGTGTTAGTCCCATTACACACAAAGAGCTATACTTTGTTCCCAGAAGCACCTATAGGACTTGAAGTGTGTTAGTCCCATTACACACACAGAGCTATATTTTGTTCCCAGAAGCACCTATAGGACTTGAAGTGTGTTAGTCCCATTACACACAAGAGCTATACTTTGTTCCCAGAAGCACCTATAGGACTTGAAGTGTGTTAGTCCCATTACACACACAGAGCTATATTTTGTTCCCAGAAGCACCTATAGGACTTGAAGTGTGTTAGTCCCATTACACACAAAGAGCTATACTTTGTTCCCAGAAGCACCTATAGGACTTGAAGTGTGTTAGTCCCATTACACACACAGAGCTATATTTTGTTCCCAGAAGCACCTATAGGACTTGAAGTGTGTTAGTCCCATTACACACACAGAGCTATATTTTGTTCCAGAAGCACCTATAGGACTTGAAGTGTGTTAGTCCCATTACACACACAGAGCTATATTTTGTTCCCAGAAGCACCTATAGGACTTGAAGTGTGTTAGTCCCATTACACACACAGAGCTATATTTTGTTCCCAGAAGCACCTATAGGACTTGAAGTGTGTTAGTCCCATTACACACAAAGAGCTATATTTTGTTCCAGAAGCACCTATAGGACTTGAAGTGTGTTAGTCCCATTACACACACAGAGCTATATTTTGTTCCCAGAAGCACCTATAGGACTTGAAGTGTGTTAGTCCCATTACACACTAAGAGCTATATTTTGTTCCCAGAAGCACCTATAGGACTTGAAGTGTGTTAGTCCCATTACACACACAGAGCTATATTTTGTTCCCAGAAGCACCTATAGGACTTGAAGTGTGTTAGTCCCATTACACACAAAGAGCTATACTTTGTTCCCAGAAGCACCTATAGGACTTGAAGTGTGTTAGTCCCATTACACACACAGAGCTATATTTTGTTCCCAGAAGCACCTATAGGACTTGAAGTGTGTTAGTCCCATTACACACAAAGAGCTATACTTTGTTCCCAGAAGCACCTATAGGACTTGAAGTGTGTTAGTCCCATTACACACACAGAGCTATATTTTGTTCCCAGAAGCACCTATAGGACTTGAAGTGTGTTAGTCCCATTACACACACAAAGAGCTATATTTTGTTCCCAGAAGCACCTGTAGGACTTGAAGTGTGTTAGTCCCATTACACACACAGAGCTATATTTTGTTCCCAGAAGCACCTATAGGACTTGAAGTGTGTTAGTCCCATTACACACACAGAGCTATATTTTGTTCCCAGAAGCACCTATAGGACTTGAAGTGTGTTAGTCCCATTACACACAGAGCTATATTTTGTTCCCAGAAGCACCTATAGGACTTGAAGTGTGTTAGTCCCATTACACACACAGAGCTATATTTTGTTCCCAGAAGCACCTATAGGACTTGAAGTGTGTTAGTCCCATTACACACACAGAGCTATATTTTGTTCCCAGAAGCACTATAGGACTTGAAGTGTGTTAGTCCCATTACACACAAAGAGCTATATTTTGTTCCCAGAAGCACCTATAGGACTTGAAGTGTGTTAGTCCCATTACACACACAGAGCTATATTTTGTTCCCAGAAGCACCTATAGGACTTGAAGTGTGTTAGTCCCATCACACAGAGCTCCTCTATTTTCTTTGCATAAGCACCCACAGGACTTCTAGTGTGTTAGTGGCATCACACAGAGCTCCTCTATTTTCTTTGCAGAAGCACCCACAGGACTTCTAGTGTGTTAGTGGCATCACACAGAGCTCCTCTATTTTCTTTGCATAAGCACCCACAGGACTTCTAGTGTGTTAGTGGCATCACACAGAGCTCCTCTATTTTCTTTGCAGAGGCACCCATAGGAATTCTAGTGTGTTAGTGGCATCACACAGAGCTCCTATATATTCTTCTCAGCAGCACCCACAGGACTTTCTAGTGTGTTAGTGGCATCACACAGAGCTCCTCTATTTTCTTTGCAGAAGCACCCATAGGACTTCTAGTGTGTTAGTGGCATCACACAGAGCTCCTCTATTTTCTTTGCAGAAGCACCCACAGGACTTCTAGTGTGTTAGTGGCATCACACAGAGCTCCTCTATTTTCTTTGCATAAGCACCCACAGGACTTCTAGTGTGTTAGTGGCATCACACAGAGCTCCTCTATTTTCTTTGCATAAGCACCCACAGGACTTCTAGTGTGTTAGTGGCATCACACAGAGCTCCTCTATTTTCTTTGCAGAAGCACCCACAGGACTTCTAGTGTGTTAGTGGCATCACACAGAGCTCCTCTATTTTCTTTGCATAAGCACCCACAGGACTTCTAGTGTGTTAGTGGCATCACACAGAGCTCCTCTATTTTCTTTGCAGAGGCACCCATAGGAATTCTAGTGTGTTAGTGGCATCACACAGAGCTCCTATATATTCTTCTCAGCAGCACCCACAGGACTTCTAGTGTGTTAGTGGCATCACACAGAGCTCCTCTATTTTCTTTGCAGAAGCACCCATAGGACTTCTAGTGTGTTAGTGGCATCACACAGAGCTCCTATATTTTCTTCTCAGCAGCACCCACAGGACTACCGACTACAATGGCTGGAAGACCGCCAAGGGGAGGCAGAGCGTGCAGAGCCAAGAACACAGGGCAGGCAGGCTCTGTTTCTAGTGGACGTGGCCGTGGACGTGGACGTGGTCGTGCATCGTCATCAGCACGTGGCCATGGGACACGCGCGTCTTTGTTTTCGGCAGCTGGACATGTGGAGCCGCATCATGCTGAAGGCTTGGTAGAATGGATGACCAAGCCCTCCTCATCCTCCTCATCCTCTCTCACCCAGGCTCAGGGTACTGACAGAGCATCATCAGCCACCCCTTCCCTAGACCCACCATGTCCTCCTGAGGAGTCCCCGAACTCTTTGAGCACAGTGTTGGGTACATGCTCCAGGAGGATGCCCAACGATTCGAAGGCTCGGATGACGATACCCAGCTTGAGGAATCTGGCAGTACAGTTCCACCAGCTGCAGCTTACTGCCAGGTTTGCTCTAGTGGTGAAGAGGGAGGGGATGATGAGGTCACTGACTCCACGTGGGTGCCTCAAGGGAGAGAGGATGAGGAGGAGGACGAGGAGGAGGAGGATGCGGCGTCACATGTCCAACGAGGCAGGATGCCCCCTGGAGGCCAGGTAGAGGCCAGCACAGCAACTGTACAACACCGCAGAGCTCCGCCTGTGCAGGGCGCTGCCTCTGCACGTTATCAGAAAAGTTCTTTGGTGTGGGCCTTTTTTGAGACGAGTGCAGCAGATCGCACCACTGCTATTTGCAATATTTGTCTCAAGCGTATCTCGCGTGGCCAAAACATCAGCCGCTTGGGCACCACAAGCATGACCAGACATATGGCGACCTGCCATGCAGCTCGTTGGCAGGCACACATAAAAGACCCACACCAAAGAACTAAGCGGACCTCTCCTTGCTCCTCCTCAGCTGGGATCTCCATCCCACTACACCTTCAGTCCTCTCTGAAAGCTGCTCTGAGAGGACTGAAGGTGTAGAATTCGGTGTGTCACAACCAAGTACTTGCAGTACACCGACGTCCGAATGCAGCAGGCAAATTTCCCTGCCCCAGCTGCTGGACCGTAGAAAGAAGTACACTCCCAGCCATCCACATGCCCAGCGGTTGAATGCTAGCCTTGCTAAATTGCTAGCACTTCAACTGCTGCCTTTTCAGTTGGTAGACTCGGCCCCCTTCCGTGAGTTTGTTCAATGTGCGGTTCCTCAGTGGCAGGTTCCCAAACGCCACTTTTTCTCGCGGAAGGCGATTCCGTCTCTCTACCGGCATGTGGAGGGCAATGTCCATGCCTCGCTGGACAGGGCGGTCAGCGGTAAGGTGCATATTACCGCTGACTCATGGTCCAGCAGGCATGGACAGGGACGGTACCTTTCTTTCACGGCCCATTGGGTCACTCTATTGGCAGCTGGGAGGGATGCAGGACAAGGTGCAGTAGTGTTGGAGGTTGTTCCGCCACCACGCCTCCAAAACGCGACTACTGCTACTGGTTGTGACACACCTCTCTCCTCCACCCCCTCCTCTTCTTCTTCCTCCAGTGCTCTGTCCTTGGAACCAGCGGTGCTCCGTAGGCGTACAAGGGGCTACGCAAGTACGCAGGCAAAAAGATGCCATGCCGTGCTTGCGCTGGTGTGTTTGGGGGACAGGAGCCACACTGGGCGAGAGGTTCTGGCAGCTCTGCAGGGGCAGGCCGAGAGGTGGTTGACGCCACGTCAGCTTAAGCCAGGAATGGTCGTTTCTGACAATGGCACCAACCTCCTCTCCGCCCTGCGACAGGGGCAGCTCACCCATGTGCCCTGCATGGCTCACGTCCTCAACCTGGTGGTGCAGCGGTTCTTGGGCAGGTTCCCAGGCTTACAGGATGTCCTGAGGCAGGCCAGGAAAGTCTGTGTGCATTTCCGCCGATCTTATAATGCCAGTGCTCGGCTGACTGAGCTGCAAAAGGAGCTGAACCTGCCCAAGAACCGCCTAATATCTGACATGCCCACCAGGTGGAACTCAACGTTGGCCATGCTGCAGCGACTGCACACGCAGCAGAGGGCCATCAATGAGTACCTTTGCGACTACGGCACCAGGACAGGGTCAGGGGAGCTTGGTTTTTTTTCCCCACGTCAGTGGAGCATGATCAGGGATGCATGCACTGTCCTCTCACCATTTGAGGAGGCCACGAGGATGGTGAGCAGTGACAGTGCATGCATCAGTGACACTGTCCCTCTTGTCCACCTGTTGGAGCATACGCTGCGTGGGATCATGGACAGGGCACTTGAGGCAGAACAGAGGCAGGAAGAGGAGGACTTCCTTGCCTCTCAAGGCCCCCTTTATCCGGACAGTGTTCCTTCTGTCCCACCCATCACACAGGAAGAGGATGAGGAGGAGGAGGAGGAGGAGGAGGATTGTGTGAGCATGGAGGTGGAGCCTGGCACTTAGCATCAGCAGCAGCAGTCTTTTAGGGATGATGTACAGTCCCAACAAGCCAGTGGACTTGTACGTGGCTGGGAGGAGGTGGCTGGCGATCATGTCATCCTCAGTGACCCAGAAGACTCCGGACGAATGCCTCAGCTAACCTACGCTGCATGGCCTCCCTGATCCTGCAAAGCCTGCGGAAGGATCCTCGTGTTCTTCGGATCAAGGAGAGGGACCATTACTGGCTGGCCACTCTCCTTGATCCGCGGTACAAGGGTAAGGTTGCGGACCTTATCTTGCCGTCGCAGAGGGAGCAGAGGATGAGACATCTCAGGGAGGCCTTGCAGAAAGGTCTGTGCAACGCGTTCCCAGAAACTGGGAGGCTACAAACTCCTGGTCCTGGGCGACGAGTTGCTGAGGCTTCGGTCAGTGGCAGAAGGAGCGGTGGGGAAGGTGGACGTCTGACCGATGCGTTCAGACAATTTTTTAGTCCGCAGCCCCAAGGTATGATCGGTTCCAGCAACCATCGCCAGCGTCTGATATACATGGTGCAGGAATACCTTGGGGCAAGGTCAGACTTGGACACCTTTCCCACCGAAAATCCTCTGGCTTACTGGGTCCTGAGGATGGATCACTGGCCAGAGCTTGCACAGTATGCAATTGAGCTACTGGCCTGTCCTGCCTCCAGCGTTCTTTCCGAACGCACATTCAGTGCTGCTGGAGGATTTGTGACTGATCATAGGGTGCGCCTGTCCACCGCCTCGGTTGATCGACTGACATTCATCAAAATGAATCAGTCTTGGATCACCACCAGCTACCAGGCACCTGAGGCGGATATAACCGAATAATTTTTAATGTCACATCCCTTCAAGACTGCCTATGCTGATGCTGAGTGACTGTCCTCTTATGTTCACTGACTATCCTCTTCCTCCTCCTCAATGATCCATGCCACCACACCAGTGCCTAAGGCACAATTTTTCAGCCCTGTTTAACAGGGGCGTGTACTTACAATTTTTAAAAAAAATGCTTCGCAACACGTGTGACTGCTGTGCTCCAAGTACAGTCTCTGTGAGGGCCGTGTTGCAGTGTTGTGGCACCAGTGCCTAAGGCACAATTTTTCAGCCCCTGTTTAACAGGGGCGTGTACTTACAATTTTTTAAAAAAATGCTTCGCAACACGTGTGACTGCTGTGCTCCAAGTACAGTCTCTGTGAGGGCCGTGTTGCAGTGTTGTGGCACCAGTGCCTAAGGCACAATTTTTCAGCCCCTGTTTAACAGGGGCGTGTACTTACAATTTTTTAAAAAAAATGCTTCGCAACACGTGTGACTGCTGTGCTCCAAGTACAGTATCTGTGAGGGCCGGGTTGCAGTGTTGTGGCACCAGCACCAGTGCCTAAGGCACAATTTTTCAGCCCCTGTTTAACAGGGGCGTGTACTTACAATTTTTTAAAAAAATGCTTCGCAACACGTGTGACTGCTGTGCTCCAAGTACAGTCTCTGTGAGGGGTTGCAGTGTTGTGGCACCAGCACCAGTGCCTAAGGCACAATTTTTCAGCCCCTGTTTAACAGGGGCGGGTAATTACAAATCTTGATCTAATAGTTCACAGCAGGGCCCATTCCTGCGCCCACCAAGAGTAACTATGAGGGCCTGCAGTCTTGTGGCAACACCGTCCACCACCACCGCCAAAGGCCCAATTTTTCTGCCCTGTTCATCAGGTGCTTGCAATTACAAATCTTGATCTAATAACTCACAGCAGGGCCCATTCCTGCGCCCACCAAGAGTAACTATGAGGGCCTACAGTCTTGTGGCAACACCGTCCACCACCACCGCCAAAGGCCCAATTTTTCTGCCCTGTTCAACAGGTGCATGCAATTACAAATCTTGATCTATTAACTCACAGCAGGGCCCATTCCTGTGCCCACCAGTCTTGTGGCTACACCAACATCTAATAGGGCAAATTTCTGCAGAGTATATACGCCAGGCCCCTACTTTCAAACATCCAACTTACAAACGACTCCTACTTGAAAATGGAAAGAGAAAACAGGAAGTGAGAGGAAATCTACCCCTAGGAAGGGAAATTCTATCCTGTTAGATTTAATTTGGGAAAAAGGTATCTCCTCTCTACTGATACTTTATCACCAATCCTTGTTTCAATTAAAACCCCACTTTTTCAAAAACATTTGTCATTGGGACGGAAAGTGAGGTGACATGTTCTGAACAGATGTGCAAAGACAGCAAATGTTACAGGGGTGATAACCCCTCCCTATGTTCTCCAAAAAGCTTAAAAATAGATTTTTTTGGGATGGAGCTACACTTCATAATGTACCTGTTCAGATTCTACTTAAGATCAAACCTAAAGCCGCAAGTGGTTTTAAATGGCTTCTTTTTTTCCTTTACAAATGTCATTTTGTGCAAGGACAGTTCTAAACACGGGAAACACATGCCACTTCACAGGCATACTTTGGACACCCCCAGGTACCATATTTAAAGGAAAATGTCACTTTTTTTTTTTCACTTTATGCATCATTAAAATGACTGCTCCCGAAAAAACGTTAGTTTTTAAAAGTTCTTTTTGCATTGATATATGTCCCCTGGGGCAGGACCCGGGTCCCCAAACCTGTTTTATGACATTAACATGCATATTGGCCGTTGTAATTAGCACTTTTGATTTCGAACGTTCGCGTCCATTATAACGTATAGGGTTCGAAAATTCGCGCGAACTTTCGGTCCGTTCGAAGGTTCTGGTTCGAACCGAACCCGGGGGTGTTCGGCTCATCCCTATTATAGAAGCACTCGAGGCCAATTCTTTTGCTATATGCTGTCCAACAGTAAAGTTGGTAATAAAGACCTGGCAAACAGCAAAGACTATCTTAGGGTATCAGGGCATATCAGACCTAGCTCCCTTATGGAACAACAACAATCTACAAGAACTAGCTAAAATCAAGGTGCCTCGGGAATGGGTGAATCGGGGCCTTACGCGGGTGAGGCAACTGTTCACCGGCGACAATATGAAATCATTTGCTGAGTTAAAGCAGGACTTCTCCCTCCCTAATAAAACATTTTATAAATTTCTCCAGGTGAGGCACGCAGCCCAGACGCAATTTGGACAACAGATTCCTAATTGGATACAAATTACTATTTTGTCACAAATGGTGCTGTCAGAATCTCCGAAGGGGGCAATCTCTGGGCTGTATGCCAAGCTGGGGGAAAAAATATGGATCAAAGTGGACCAAGTAAGATTAGGCTAATATGGGAGAGAGAGGTTGGCCCTTTTTCCCCAGTGGAATGGGATCGGGTCCTAGGCCAAGTAAAGCGGGTTTCAATTTCTCCCTCACATAAAATATCGCATCTCTATTTCTTATACCGAGTATATTATACCCCCAAAAAAATGCTTAGATTAGGATGGCGGGAAAATGATCATTGCCCCAGATGTGGATTAACCGGAGATTTTATACATATGCTTTGGAAATGTCCAAAGCTCTTTAGATATTGGACTAATATAATTAAAGAAATCAATAAAATAGTGGATTTAAATCTACAGGTAACGGCTAGAATATGCCTCTTGGGTCTGTTTGAACAGGGATCTGCCTCAAATGATGTCGTCGATTCGGCTTTAAGGGCTTTATTCCAGGCCAGAAAGCTCATCGCTCAACATTGGCAGTCCCAGTCTCCCCCGACATCGGAGAACTGGCTGAGGAACATGAATTCAATAATTGGTAATGAGAGAGTATACTTTATTAAACAGGGTAATTACAAAAAATTCCAGAAGTTGTGGGGTCTTTGGATTGAAAATATATCAGAATGAGAAAGCTAGGGGATATAATACTCTCTCCTTTATTTTTAGATGAGACGTGTTTTCCATTCCCCTCTTTTTTTTTCTTTTTCTTCCTTTCTTTTTTTTTTATTTTTTTTTTTTTTTTTCTTTTTTTTTGTTTTTTTTTTTCTTCTCTCTTTTTTTTTGTCTTGCTTTTTTTTTCTATATATAGGATATGGCTATTATACGATACCAACACGGGAAAATAACTCTCAACTTGGGGTGGGAGGGAGGGTGTAGACTAGGGGGGTAAAGGTAGCCAGCAGCGATAAATATGACAGCAGGTGGCATTAGTATAGTTAAGGATTAAACTGTATAATTTGTCCACAAAGGCTCTTTTCTCTTTTTCTCTTTTTTTAATATAAAGCTGTAACCCTTCTTAATGTATAAAAATAAAAGGTAGTATTAAACGCAAGAGGAAAATATAAGCCACAATGATGATAAGACTGAGTAGGGACGGAGAAAAAGGCCTTGCTGACCTAGCCCTACATACTAGTTTTTCTGAAGTGGCAAAAAAAAAAAAAAAGATATGAGAAGGACAACCCAAGGTCAGGTTATGGGTATATGGGGTATCAGCCAATGGGCAGGGGTTTTCTTGAATCCCTTGGCCTGCTGGGAGAGCCTATATATACGGGTAGAGTTAGGTGATCGATGTTCTGTGCCACCTGGACAGCTGTATAGGTGGACGTGTGTCGTGTTGCCCCGGGCTGCTAGACCAGAGATTGGGCCTATCCCGGGAACATCTGGCTGCTAGGCTATCTGAGGTCCTATCCAGAAGTAAGAGAGCAGTGCAGGGTTGGGATTGCGGCTTGCAGTCCAACCAAAAGTGACGGTTCTGCTGGCCGGAGAACCTGTCATGGTCGGAGGTAGAGGGGAAGCTTTCGCCACTAAGGGACTAACCACCTTATTACCAGGGACCTCATTGTGTAACTGAAGCAAGTACTAGAACAGTATTCTCACCGAACGGGCATGGTGGAGAATCAGGAAACTTCAGGCAGTGATCAAGCGAGGGACCCAACCAGCGGAGGTGATGCTTGTAGAGCAGCCTTGTGTGTAAAGCCAGGGACTGAGCAGGCCAGAGGGGTGAAGCTTGAGAAGTATCTGGAGTGCCAAGCTAGGGGCCCAGCAGAGAAGTGGGGGTGACGCTTGAGGAAGATACCACCGTGAAGATTGGAGAAGCTCAAGGGATTCAGAGTCAGTGAATCAGAGGGTCTAGTGAGAGAACGGGAGCTCAGTGGGTTGAAGAACTACAAGGAGAAGTTGTAGTGAAGGTGAAAGAACTGTTAAAGACTGTTGCCACAGGAGACAGCATTCCTGCACCTGCAGATGTGGTGTCTTGCTGGATGCCTTTCCCTGCATGGCTGACCTTCTGTTGAAGTCTCGGAGTCTGCTAATTAATCTTGCAACTACTCAAGGGTGTCCTGGCCCTAACCCTCTTTCCTTCAAAAAGTTTGTAAGAGAAATAAACATCTCGTTTGCATTCAAGAAGTATCTGGTGCCCAATTACTTCCACCTTGCACCCACTATGCCTCACAACCAACCATATACAGAAGGATATCGGCTATCTCTGGCTCTTGAGGTTCTCAGACTGAAGGTGGCCAGAGACCTTGCTACATTTGTAGTAGTTCAAGCAGTCCCTGACAGCCAGGAACTCTTTTTCCTGTGAGTCGCACTAGGTACCTGTGAAATGTGCCAACAAAGGTACTCTAGGGAAGATGCCTACAGGATTCTGAGTATGACAGCTGAGAGCGAAGGAGGAGTCCTCACTGACAGAATCAGACTCTGCAAACAAACCTATAGAGAGCAGCGGCACCCTGACAGGAGCTCAGAGGATGGAGGAGAGGTCCCTGCTAAGGTCAGGTGTTCCCGACCCCGGGTAGCTCAAGTGATAGGAATACTTGATTTGTCTTATATGCAGCAGGATTCCAGTACTAGTGCCGCACTACTTTTTGGTGAGCTGTCAGGTACCAGCGGCCTAGTACATCATAGTCTTTTACATACCAGGACAAAAGTATTTAGTGTTAACCTGGCGTGTCCCCCAAATGCAGTCCAAGCTGTTGAGGTGGCTAGCACTAGTATCATCCTGCAGACAACAATAGTTCAACCATAGAGCCCATAGTGTTCCCCCAGATTTGCTTGCAAATGCTGATTGGCAGCCCACAGATTCTGCAGCGTATCTATATAGATGATGCCATCATACATTTCACTGCCCACCTTAGAGGGTGGGGGGTGTCCCTCTCTTGTCACCGATAAAAGTGGAGTTACGCTTTAAGCAATGTAGTTTACTTTGCAGGGACACCAATCCGCAGCAGCATTGATCTGTTTATTCTGACAGCAGCAGGGCCTTGCTCTCAGAATGCATACATCCGTGCCTGCAGTGCTGCAGGAGGAGGTTTCTCATGTGTATGCCCAAGCATGAGGGGCCCATGTAGTCAGTAAATGGATTGCTGCTTTGCTTCAGCATATAAAAATTTTTTCACTTTTTTGGTATAGATTTCAGATAAAAAATGTTGTTGTTTTATTGAGTTAATCTCATATCATTATTGTGTTTTATTGTTAACCATTGTTTGCTTTGCATGGACGTCAATCTGCTGCAGCACTGATCTGTTTATTCTGACAGCAGCAGGACTTTGCTCTAAAAATACATACATCCATGCCTGCAGTGCTGCAGGATGAGATTTCTCATCCACAGTTTTAAATAATTGTGTACACTCAAGCATGAGGAGCCTAGATCGGTTAGTGGGCCGATCGCTCCTATGCTTCAGCATATCATTTTTTCACTTTTTTCTGGCAGAGATTTCTTCATCCACATTGGTCAATGTGAATGGAGGAATCAGCATTACAAGCATGGGGTGGTCAGTGGGTGGTAGCACCTTTTGCTTCAGCATATACTTTGTTCATTCATGCTGAGAGGCATGTTGAGTGTATGGAAGATTTTATTTTTGCAACAATTTTTTGGAAAATGACAAACTATAGATATTCAACATGTGAGACACTTTTTGGCAGTCTAGACACATACAGCAGCCCAAAATCCAATAATTTCCTTATTTCACTCCTTGACTACCTATCACAGTTTCGGAGGCCCTGAAATGCCAGTATAAACACCCCCAAATTACCCCTTTTTGGAAAGAAGACACTCCAAGGTATTTGCTAAGAGGTATGGTGAGTATTTTGTAGATCCTATTTCTTGCCACAAGTTTTTGGAAAAGAAAGAAGAACATTTTTTATTTTTTTTTAATTTTCAAAACCTTGTGGCAAAAATGGGATCTGGAAAATACTGACCGTGCCTTTTATGAAATTCTTTAGGGTGTCTACTTTTCAAAAAGAGGTCATTTGGGGGCATGTTTTTACTGTAGAGGAAATGTGTAAGTTCTGTATATAATTGTGTTTTATTTTGTATGTATTGCACACGGCAATAATGATGTTTTCATTACATGTTTGCATTCTTTTGAGTCCTGATTAGAATTGGCCTGCCTATGTTGCGCCCCTTGTAACCATACAAGTACAATTGTAATAATAATGTGATACCTACTTAATCATGTGTATAAAAACCTTCAATTGCGTCATAATAAAATACAACAGTTATTTGGAAAGATGCGAAGTGTCTCTTTTGTGTCTGTTCCCTACCGCAGTAGTTATTACCTTTTGTACCACCACCACCCCGTCCCTTCAGAATGTAAGCTCTATGAGCAGGGCCCTCCTGTACCTTTTTGTATTGAACTGTACTGTAATTGTGTTGTCCCCCCTATACATTGTAAAGCGCTGCGTAAACTGTTGGCACTATATAAATTGTGTATAATAATAATAATCAATATGAGGATAGAAGTTGCCTATTAATAAAATTCCATATCAGATGGCAAGCTTTGCCTAGGAGGTGATTTACAGGTGACCCTGAGAATCTAAAACGAGGAGCTTGAGACAATCCGGGAATTTCTGATAATCAGCCTTTTGCTTACATTTGAGTTATCAGACTTCCTTGATCTGTAAGACATTTTGGGGACAAAGGGTACCTATTTTACTCCTCTTAATCAAACTGTATTGATTGGTGGCTATATGTTATTTTGTCACTGTCTACTCTCCATCGGAGTGTTCACAGGTATATGTAGTACACATCGGCTAGATAAAGTAGTTTAGAGGCAAGAGGGTATAGGCACAAGTAGAGAAGACTGGCCAGTCATTATGGGCATTAAATTAAGTAAGGGAATGGAGGGTAAGAGACCCTCAAAAAAAAAGTCTTAACTTAGAGGTGAGATAGAACCTGTGATGGACTCCCGACACCCCGACTGGGTATCTCCGCCAAGAAGCTGCTTCCTAAGCTCTGGAACACGAGACCAGTGGATCTGGCTCTAGTTACCCCAAGAACTAGACAGCACCAGTCTTGGAGTAATCCAGAATAAGTACTGTTTATTTGAACAAGAATACAGGCTTTTATACATTTGACAAGGAGGTCACTCACCACATTAACAATATATTTAGCCAAAACATCACACAATGGTTTAGCTAATGAGCAACAGCTGACTCATGGCTAATCCCATCACAAAGGATCCTTAATTAGCCACCTGGATGTATTATTGCAGATCAGACTTGGTGGCTTCAAGCTTAGAAGGTAGAATACACATTAACATAAGTATATGTAGCACCTTCTACTTTAGGTAGGTGCTAGAAGTAGGTTTTTGGAAACAGCAGGTAAATTTAGGCAGGGCTACCTGGAGGCTAGGGTTGTTTGTTTTGATCTGTGTGGGCTGAGAGTGGCCTAGAGCAGAGCTGGTGACTCACAGGCAAACACAATATTTTGTACTTTTTGCTATAATAAATATCCTCATTTTTTTTTTTTTTAAAAAGAACATTTTTTTCCTCAGTTTGGGCCGATATGTATTATTCTACATATTTTTGGTAATAAAAATTGTAATAAGCGTATATTGATTGGTTTGTGCAAAAATTATAGCGTCTACAAAATAGAGGAAAGATTTATGGCATTTGTATTAATTTTTTTTTTACTAGTAATGGCGGTGATCAGCGATTTATCTGCGACATTATGGCAGACAAATCGGAAACTTTTGACACATTTTTGGGACTATTGACAAATATGCAGCGATCAAAGCTATAAAAATGCACTGATTACTGTGTAAATGTCACTGGCAGGGAAGGGGTTAACACTAGGGGGAGATCAAGGGGTTAAAGTGATCAGCGTTCATAGACATGAATGCCCCCCGACACCCACATCATCTGATTTGGTTGACAGCAGCGGGAGCCAATCTATCCAATCAAGAGCTGGGACCCTGTGCAGAGAGGGACAGGGCGTCTCCGCCGAGGGAAATACGGGGCTCAGGTAAGTAAAATGGGGGCTGGGGGGCCGGTCACTGCCAGAAGTTTTTTTACCTTAATGCATAGGATGCATGAGGGTTTACAACCCCTTTAACTGTGTTCCCTCATGTGTGTTCTAACTGTAGGGGGAGGGGACTGACTAGAGGAGATGACAGATCGTTGTTCCTAGCTAGTAGGAACACACAATCTGTTTCTCCTCTCCTCCCTGTTCTTGCTCTCGTGCCCTTGATCACACCTTGCCGGCGGTCATCGCGACTGCCGGCCACGCGCATCGGCACCCCCGTAGTGCACCGGGCGCGCACCTACTATCCCGACGTACAGCTATGACAGTTTGCGGGAACGTGCCGACCTGCTGCAGTATGATATCCGCTGGTTGACAAGCGGTTAAAGGGGCCCATGGTCCCTGCCTGCAAATGGTCAGTGCTAAGGCCTGACTGAGTTTGGTGTTGGGCCTAACCATGTGCTAGCGAGTCCTGGGAAGAGAAGTGTTGTGCAAGATAGAGAGAGAGAAACAGTCTGCAAGCAAGTGTTGTGCTGGAGGAGACTGGAGTAAGAGAGTGATCTACCAATTGATCAACAATTGATCCACCAAGTGGTCTACCAATTGCTCTACTCATTTGTTCTGGACATCCCATAATCCCCTTACCCATCCAAGTTAAATATCCCCTCAATAAAATAACAAGAACAATGCACAGGACTGTTCAATGTCTCTGTAGTGATTGAGGGGTGAATGCTGGGCAGGTCAGAGGTGACAGGTGGACCACATAATTCAGCAGCCCCTAGGGTGGTAGAGCTACATTTGGGGGCTCATTCCGGGACCACCTGTTCATGTCACCTGCCAGCCGTTGCCCCTAGCAACCATGGAAGCAAGCTGGGGAATTGCTTTGTTCCATCAGTATTGAGGAAATTGAACCTTGGGAAGGACTTGTTTGCTTTGTCTGCTATACAGTACCATAATAGTAAGTGCCGTTGCCCATAGCAACCAGCGGGAGCTGTGACAAGTATTGCTACCTGCTCACCCAGCTGCCCCAAT
This sequence comes from Lithobates sylvaticus, assembly GCA_028564925.1. Classification (NCBI taxonomy): domain Eukaryota; kingdom Metazoa; phylum Chordata; class Amphibia; order Anura; family Ranidae; genus Lithobates; species Lithobates sylvaticus. Next base: position 568,559,701 of record CM053028.1, on the reverse strand, counting down.
CAGCGCAGGGGCAGACACCTATATGTATCCTGCAATTCAGTGACTTTTTACTATGTGCCTTTACCTGTGGCTACCACTGCAGGTGATCACGCCCATGGATTACAAATATGTCCAGCGCACTGCTAATACTGGACATTCTTCACTGGATGACAAATATGCCCACTGCTCTGCAAATGCTGGGCATCTTAAATAGGGATGAGCTTGATGTTCGGGTCGAACATGAGTTTGACTTGAACATCGGGTGTTCGCCCGTTCGCCGAATTTAGAACATTATGGGGCGTTCACAGGAAATTAGAGCGCCCGCGGAACGCCACATAATGCACTGCGAGATCGCAGTGCATTGCTGTATGATGATTGGCCAAAGCATGCACCTGACCTGCATACTTTGGCCAATCTCAGCGCCCTCTGCTTTTACTTTACTTTTGGCCAATCATGGCTCAGGGGGATGCCCCACACTATATAAGGCTGCCTGCACGGTGGCCCTATGTAGTGTTGTTGGCGTGGACGGAGACATAGCTTGATTTAGATTAAGCAGGCAGGTTATTCAGTTAGTGGCAGTGTATTTATATATATATACAGTCAGTCTATATATATATATATATATTATATATATATATATACTCTGCATCCAGTCAGTGTAGCCTAGAGATCTACAGTCTACAGTGCATTCCGTGGTGTACTATTTCTAATCTACTTCAGGCAGTGTATTTGATATATATATATGTAGCGCTGGCTCCTGACGAGCACATGCTATGTGTTTTTCAAAGTTAATATTTCTGAAACCACAGTTGGGTTTTGGGGCTAATTATGCCAAATTATGGTTTCAGTTCTCCTTGGCTGCAGGTGTCGCTGTCACCGCCGGCAAGTGTGAGAATGCAGTTAAGCTGGGTGTATTGGATGCCCTTCTTTCTTTTGGAACCAGCCCAGTGGGAGTGTTTATCCTGCTGTGCGCGTTCTGGGAGAAGGTATTTAAGGTACTGAAATCACATGCTTCTGGGTTCCGGTCCAGAAGATACCTTCTGTCTGTTCGGTCCTGGTCCTCCTGACCAGCCCCCGTGGCCCTCCTGGCCTGGGGTGCGGATCCATGCAATTCCGAGTCTCGGGCTGGATAGCCCGAGGCGAAACAACTGCAGGGACAGGGCTGAATGGATATCGGGGCCTAATCATCCAAAGGTGGTCCGGTGCCGTCTCATCCGTACAGAGGCCCAGCAACTGAAGAAGCATCCAGGGGAGGGCTCCTCGGGAGAGGGCCATGCATAAGGTTACTCTGAAGTAGCCTGGAGGCTCAGTTGAAGGACACTAAATGGATCTACACTCATACGGTATCGCCAGACCTGCTGCAAGATACTGGTACCGTATGATAGCTCTCTAAATTTGTCTAAGTCCCTCAGTTCTACATACAAGTCTGTGGCAGAGACTTTATTCAAGTGTTCTACAACCAAGTCTGTGGCAGAGACTTTGCTTTACCTAACACGCTACCGGCTGCTAGGCCTAGTGAGAGGAGGTCTATCCGGTGGTTGTGGGAATCCAGCTGTGAAACGGTAATTCTCTGGATTTCTATAGTGATAGACTTCCTATTCTAGCAGTTCCAAAGTACCTGATCTTTCACCCTAACCCTCTACCCTACATTTAAGAGACTGTTTTATCCTTTAAATAAATAACCAAAAAAAGGAAGATAAAGTGTCAGTTTCTACATTTCCTTAGGCCATCTACCACGGGAACCCCTAGACGGAGACGAGGTGAACAAGGTAACGGTAAGCCCAATAAAACCAGCAGCTCCTTCAGGGGTTAGTGCTACATATATATATATATATATACAGACAGTCTAGTATATATATACACTCTGCAGCATCCAGTGTAGTGTATATCTACAGTGCATTCCGTGGTGTACTGTTTCTACTACTTTTCTGGTGGTGTACACAGCACACAATACAGTGCAGCCGTAGTGCAGTTGCTACTACTTTTCTGGTGGTGTACACAGCACACAAAACAGTGCAGCCATAGTGCAGTTGCTCCTACTTTTCTGGTGGTGTACACATCACACAATACAGTGCAGCTGTAGTGCAGTTGCTACTACTTTTCTGGTGGTGTACACAGTACACAATACAGTGCAGTGTGGTGTTGCCAAACAAAATTTACAGCATGTTCGGAAGGCCACCAAGGAGAGGCAGATGCTCACAGGACGCTAAAAGAGGGCAAGCAGGCTCTGTGTCTACAGTCAACAGTGCTGGTCGTGGACATGCTGCATCCTCTGCATGTGGCCACGTTTTTTTCTGCTGCTGGCCGTGTTATTGAGCCACAACATGCAGAGGAGTTGGTGGAGTGGATAACAAAGCCGTCCTCATCCTCCTCATCCTCTGTCACCCAGGCTCAGAGTAGTTTGCCTTCCAATGCAGCTGCCAAAGCGGCCTATTCCACTGACTCCTTGTCCATAGTCACTCCTTCCGTAGCCCCACTCATGCACGGAGGAGTCCCCCAAACTATTTGACCACAGTGGGTACATGCTGATGGAGGATGCACAGCGATTTGAAGGCTCCGATGTTGGTTGCCAGGTTGAGGAAGGGAGTAACGTGAGCCTAGAGAGAGGGGGTGCCCAAGAAGGACAAGAAACTGGCAGTCATGTAACCCCAGCCGCAAAATACTGCCAAGTTTGCTCCAGTGACAAGGAGGGAGGGGATGATGAGGTCACTGACTCTACTTGGGTGCCTGATAGAAGAGAGGAGGAGGCACAACTCCAATGAGGCATGATGTCCTCTAGGGGGCGGCTTAAGGGCAGCCACCCTACTGCATCACACCACAGAGCTCCGCAGGTGCAGGGCGTTGCTGACTCCCCGCTGATTTTGAAAAGTTCCTTGGTGTGGGCCTTTTTTGAGACATGTGCAGCAGATCACACCGTTGCAGTTTGCAATCTATGTCTGAAGCGGATCAAGCATGGCCAAAACAGCAGCCGCTTGGGCACCACATGCTTGATCAGACATATGACGACCTCCCATGCAGTCCGTTGGCAACAGCACTTGAAGGACCCACATCAAAGAAAAAGGCAGACCTCTCCTTGCTCCTCGTCTGGGATCTCCAACCCCACTATACCTCCAGTCCTCTCAGAAACCTGCACTGAGAGGAATGAAGGTATAGCAATAGGTGTCCCAAGTACTTGCAGCCAATCTGCTAGCAGTACACCTCCATCTGATTTTAGCAGGCATATTTCCCTACCCCAGTTGCTAAACCGAAAAAAGAAATTTGGTCCCAGCCATCCACCTGCTCAGCGTCTGAATGCTAGCTTGGCCAAATTGCTAGCACTGCAACTGCTGCCTTTTCAGCTGGTAGACTCTGCCCCCTTTCGTGAGTTTGTAGAATGTGCAGTACCTCAGTGGCAGGTTCCAAAACGCCATTTCTTTTCACGAAAGCCCATTCCGGCTCTCTACCGGCATTTGAAAGGCAATGTTTTGGCCTTGTTGGACAGGGCGGTCAGCAGTAAGGTGCATATTACCGCTGACTCATGGTCTAGCAGGCATGGGCAGGGACGTTACCTTTCCTTCACTGGGTAACTCTGCTGGCAGCTGGGAAGGATGCAGGAGAGGGTTCAGTATTGTTGGAGCTTGTTCCGCCGCCACGCCTCCAAAATGCTAGTGGTGATTCTGTCACAGCTCTCTCCTCCACCCCCTCCTCTTGTTCTTCCTCTATGGCCTCTTCTTCTGATTTCTCCTCTGAACCAGCGGTGCTCCGTAAGCAGTCAAGGGCCTACGCAAGCACTCAGGCAAAAAGATGCCATGCGGTGCTTGCGCTGGTGTGCTTAGGGGACAGGAGCCACACTGGGGCAGAGATTCTGTCAGCTCTGCAGGGGCAGGCTCGGAGGTTGTTGACACCACGCCAGCTTCAGCCAGGAATGGTTGTATGTGACAATGGCACCAACCTCCTCTCCGCCCTCCAACAGGGACACTTGACCCATGTTCCATGTTTGGCTCACGTCCTGAATTTGGTGGTGCAGCGGTTCTTGAGCAGGTAACCAGGCTTACAGGATCTCCTGAGGCAGGCCAGGAAAGTCTGTGGTCATTTCCACAGGTCATACAATGCCAGTGCTCGGCTGGCTGACATTCAAAGGGAATGCAATCTGCCCACCAACTGCTTCATTTGTGCCATGCCCACCAGGTGGAACTCAACGTTGGAAACGCTGCAGCGGCTGCACTCGCAGCAGAGGGCCATCAATGAGTACCTGTGTGAGTATGGCACCAGGACAGGGTCAGGGGAGCTTGGCTTTTTTTTGCCAAGCCAGTGGCTACTGATCAAGGATGCATGCGCTGTCCTGTCACCATTTGAGGAGGCCACGAGGATGGTGAGCAGTGACAGTGCATGCATCAGTCACACTGTCCCTCTAGTCTTCCTGTTGGAGCACACGCTGCGTGGAATCATGGAGAGGCCCTTTGGAGGCAGAACAGCGGGCGATAGAGGAGGACTTCTGTAGCCATGGTGTGAGCACTACTGACAAATGATCCGCCAAATCACCCCACTGCCAGACTTCATACATCCTTTCCAGAAACAATGAACAGTCATTTGTTTTATTGGGGGGTACAACTTGGGTAGGGATTGGGATATGGGATGCCCATTGGATAAATCATTGCCCTCATATTCACAGGTCTCAATATACTTTGATCTGTTTAGAGCCTGAAGATAGAATGTGAACACTTGACTAAGTAGAAATCTTCGCCTGCATCTCCCTGCAGACTGTTACTCCCTCTGCATCTCCATGCAGACTGCTGTTACTAAGAGTTCTCCATCCATCTGTCAGGGTTTCCGTCCGCTGCGCACGCTAGTGCGCAGGCGCACGGGTTCGGCTTCCCGGCTCATAGCCAGTGACAGGGAGAGAATGCGGCGGCGCGTGCGCACTCGTGTTCCCGCCAAGCGGCGCGCGCGCATGTGCAGTAGCGCGGCATCACCCCATGTGACCTCAGCGGCCCTATAAAAGGAGGGCCTCTGTGCCCAGACAGACGCTGGTTCGTCTGACAGCTGCTTCCTGTTGTATCCTGTACTTGTCCCTTGAAGATTGTCTTACCTGTTGCCAAACCCGGATCGTCCTGACTACTCTGCCTTCTCCTGACCTTGACCTTCGGCTTACTTACTTGGATTTGTTACCTTCTCCTGCCCTGGACCTTCGGCCTGTACCTTGGACTCTTCTGCTCAAAGATACCTTGTCTACCAGTGTTTGACCCTCAGCCTGCCTTGGACCCTTCTGCTCAAAGATACCTTGTCTACCAGTGTTTGACCCTCAGCCTGCCTTGGATCCTTCTGCTCAAAGATACCTTGTCTACCAGTGTGTGACCCCCGGCCTGCATTTCACCTAACCTGCTTGTGTTTGATTCCCAGTCTGCTTGTTGTGTTCTCTATTAGGAACCCGTGGACATACTACCCAGCTCCAGTCTACCCTTCTCTACAACATCAGGAGCCCACGCCTGGTCACCATCCCTCCGGTGGCTTGTGCCTCTTGGTGCCAACTGTCCCTGTAGCACTTTCAGGGCAGTGGGCGCTGAGTCGCAAGGGCAACCGCTCTCGGCATCTTGGCCTCGGTGAGTACTAAGTTCCTGACAGTACGAACCAGCCATGACAGAGGCCAACAGAGCGGGTTCTCCACTGGACATGTTATGCCAGCAAGTGTCTGCCCTCACGGAGGAGGTACAGAAACTTCAGGAAGGCTACGCCCAAGTCGATACACGACTCCAACAACTGACCACGGCCGCTCCTTTAACTAATTCAGCTTCCGGGTCTACCAGTGGGACTTCTGCACCCCAGGCTCAACCTCCACCTGCCAGGATGATGGCCGTACCTGAACCCAAGGTACCAATTCCAGAACGATTTTCAGGTGATCGCAGGAAGTTCAGGTCCTTCAAAAATGCTTGTTCCTTGTACCTTGCCCTGCAACCCCGAACCTTCTCCTCAGAAATTGTCAAAGTAGGGTTTATCATCTCCCTTCTCTCCGAGGAACCCCAATCTTGGGCCCATGGCCTCATGGAACAAAGAAACCCTCTCCTTAATACTGTTGATACATTTTTTGAAGCAATGGGCCAACTCTACGATGACCCCCAACGTAAGGCCACGGCTGAGGCCACTCTGCATACCCTCTCCCAGGGTAAAAGGCCTGTAGAGGACTATACAGCGGAGTTCCGCAAATGGTCTGCCGATACCACCTGGAATGAGGCAGCCCTCCTCTACCAGTATCGACTGGGATTGAGGGAGAGTTTGAAGGACGAGATAGCCCGGGTTGAGCCTCCTACTTCTTTAGAGGAGTTGATCCAGGTAGCCACCAAGCTGGATCGACGTATGCGGGAACGTCGCTCAGAACGTGTACAAGGGTCCCGACCAATATGGGTTTCCCCAAGGATGCCAACTGCTTATCCGACCGTTCCATCCGGTCCAGCGGCCCCTGAAGGGGAACCAATGCAACTGGGCTTAGTTCGTCCCCGCCTTACCCAGGAGGAACGGCAACGAAGACGGAGATCCAATCTGTGCCTCTATTGCGGGGGTCCCGGACATTTCCTCCTAAATTGTCCCATCCGGCCTAGTAAGTTGCCATCTCAGCCTTTCATGAATTGTCAAGCCGTCAATCGGGCCCAGACTTATGTGACTCTTTCTGTTTCCCTACAGCTAGCGGGAAGGAAGATCCGGCTACCAGCCGTGATTGACTCAGGTGCTTGCAGCTGCTTCCTGGATATCTCTATCGCCAAGGAATGGCACATTCCTTGCTTCAACAAGTCAAATCCTCTATTGGTCCATTTGGCTGATGGGTCCCTGCCACAATCTGGTCCAGTAACCCAGGAGACTTCTCCTATCCTCACCACCACAGATTCTGGCCACCAAGAGTTCCTACGGTTTGATCTCATATCTTCTCCAATGTTTCCCATCATCCTTGGACTTCCCTGGCTGCAAGCTCATGACCCCCAAATTCACTGGAACAGGAAGGAGGTCTCCTTCTCGTCACCATATTGTCACCAACACTGCACCTCTCCAACCTCCTACTCCGTCCTATCGGTCATCTCGACATCAGAGAATCTTCAGCACATTCCCCCGGTCTATCAAGACTTTAAAGATGTCTTTGACAAGAAAAAGGCCGACCACCTACCACCACATCGGGCCTATGACTGCCCCATCGAATTGCTCACAGGCTCCGCAATTCCTTTTGGGCGCATATTTCCTCTATCAGAGACCGAGCTAAAGGCCCTCAAGGCCTACATCGACGAGAATCTCGAGAAAGGCTTTATTCGGCCATCCACCTCTCCAGCAGGCGCTGGTATTTTCTTCGTTGGTAAAAAAGATGGTTCACTCAGGCCCTGCATTGATTATCGGGAGCTTAATAAAATCACTATAAAAAAACGATATCCTTTACCACTTATTCCCGAACTCTTCCAGCGGTTCCGGTCAGCTAAAGTTTTCTCTAAACTCGACTTAAGGGGTGCCTACAACCTTGTCAGAATCCGTGCAGGGGATGAGTGGAAGACAGCCTTCAGGTCTCGCTTTGGCCACTATGAATATTTGGTGATGCCATTTGGCCTATGTAACGCTCCAGCTACTTTCCAGCACCTGGTTAATGACATTTTTAGAAAATACTTGGATGACTTTTTAGTCGTGTACTTAGACGACATTCTCGTTTTTTCAGCCACTTTGGAGTTGCACCGGGAACATGTTAGAAAGGTCCTCACCATTCTCAGAGCCCATCAGCTCTATCTTAAAGCTGAAAAATGCGAGTTTGAAAGATCTACAGTACAGTTTCTGGGGTTCATCATCTCAACTAAAGGCACCTCCATGGACCCACAAAAGGTCAAGGCAGTGGTAGACTGGCCACCTCCCAAGGACAAAAGAGCTGTACAGAGGTTCATCGGTTTTGCTAATTTTTATAGGAGGTTCATCGCCGGATTCTCTGCCATTGTGGGACCAATCACTCAACTGACCCGCCTACACAGCCGTTTCCAGTGGTCCCAGGAAGCCCAGGAAGCTTTTGTCAAACTAAAGACTCTCTTCACGTCCGCTCCTATCTTACGGCACCCAGACCCACTGCTACCTTTTGTCCTGGAAGTGGACGCCTCGGAGTCGGCCACAGGTGCCATCCTCTCCCAACGCCATGGGCCGAAAGCCCTGTTACACCCAGTGGCCTTCGCCTCCCGAAGACTCAATCCGGCCGAGAAAAACTATGACGTGGGTGACCGGGAGCTATTGGCCATCAAATCCGCGCTGGAGGAGTGGAGATACCTCCTTGAAGGAGCAGTTCACCCAATTACCATTTTTACAGACCATAAAAATCTTGAATACCTTCGCACGGCTAAACGCTTAAGACCCCGTCAAGCCCGTTGGGCACTCTTCTTTTCAAGGTTTACATTCCACATTTCCTACCGGCCAGGATCAAAGAACGGCAAGGCAGATGCTCTATCCCGTATCTTCCCAGACTCCTCTCAGGTATCAGAACCCAGCACTATTCTTACTCCTCAGAACTTCCTACTACTCACACCCACGGACCTGATCTCTGCTTTATCCACTGCTTCAGCTCATTGTAAAGATCCCATTCTGGACACCCTAGAGAAACGTGAAAGTCTGTTCTGGCTCCAAGATAAGATTTTTGTCCCCTCAGAGGTAAGACCTGTAGTCTTGAGAACTTTACACGACCATAAACTAGCTGGTCACTTTGGGGTACGGAAAACCGCAGAACATATCTCCCGCACCTTTTGGTGGCCAGGCTGGAGAAGGGATTGTCAAAGATACGTATCCTCCTGTATTACCTGTCAGCGAAACAAGGGTCCTAAAGCAAAGCCTTGGGGTTTACTCAGGCCTCTACCCATTCCAGAACGACCTTGGGCCGATATTTCGATGGATTTCATCGTAGAATTACCTCCATCACAAGGTTTTACTACCATCCTAGTGGTAGTGGATCGGCTGTCCAAAATGAGTCCCATGATCGGCACTCCCTCTGCTCTGGAGACCGCCAACATTTTTGTCAAGGAGATTGTTAGACTTCATGGGGTACCCAAGAGCATCGTCTCGGATAGGGGCCCACAATTCACCTCAAAATTTTGGAAAGAACTTTGCAAAACCTTGGATATCAACATTTGTCTTTCATCTGCCTACCACCCACAAAGTAATGGTCAAACTGAACGCACTAATCAAACTCTTGAACAATACTTACGATGTTTCTGTTCTTCCGCACAAGACGACTGGTCCTCTCTATTATCTTTTGCAGAATTTGCATATAATAACTCCTCCCATTCGACCACAAATCAGACTCCGTTTTGGGCTAACTTTGGGTTTCATCCATCCTTTCTCCCTAATGTTGTTTCTGAATCACGGGTTCCCGCTGTACAAGAACGGATAAGGTACATTCAAACCAACTTCAAAAAACTTCAAGACGCCATGCAACACGCCCAGGAAGGATATAAAAAGTATCACAACAAGGGGAGAGAGGAGAACCCTCATTTCAAGATTGGAGAAAAGGTATGGCTGGCAACTACCCATCTTAAGATCGCGTGTCCTGCAAGGAAGTTGGGTCCCAAGTTTATTGGACCATTTGAAATAAAGAAGATGGTAAATCCCGTAGCTTTTGAACTGGCCCTACCCAGTTCCTACAGAATACACCCAGTATTTCATGCCTCCCTTCTGAGACCCTTGGTCCCCAGTCCTTTTCCGAACAGAGAAGAAGGTCCTCCTCCACCTATAACAATTGATGGAGTAGAAGAATACGAAGTAGAGTCGTTACTTGGCTGCAGGAAGGTGGGTCGCCAGCTTCAATTCTTAGTAAAATGGAAGGGCTATCCACCAGAGGATAATTCTTGGGAACCATCCAGAAACCTCCATGCCCCAAGATTAATCAAGATCTTCCGACAAGAACACCCTGAATTGATGGAGAGCCTGGGCGTCCGGAGGCCGCCCCTCAGGGGGGGGCACTGTCAGGGTTTCCGTCCGCTGCGCACGCTAGTGCGCAGGCGCACGGGTTCGGCTTCCCGGCTCATAGCCAGTGACAGGGAGAGAATGCGGCGGCGCGTGCGCACTCGTGTTCCCGCCAAGCGGCGCGCGCGCATGCGCAGTAGCGCGGCATCACCCCATGTGACCTCAGCGGCCCTATAAAAGGAGGGCCTCTGTGCCCAGACAGACGCTGGTTCGTCTGACAGCTGCTTCCTGTTGTATCCTGTACTTGTCCCTTGAAGATTGTCTTACCTGTTGCCAAACCCGGATCGTCCTGACTACTCTGCCTTCTCCTGACCTTGACCTTCGGCTTACTTACTTGGATTTGTTACCTTCTCCTGCCCTGGACCTTCGGCCTGTACCTTGGACTCTTCTGCTCAAAGATACCTTGTCTACCAGTGTTTGACCCTCAGCCTGCCTTGGACCCTTCTGCTCAAAGATACCTTGTCTACCAGTGTTTGACCCTCAGCCTGCCTTGGATCCTTCTGCTCAAAGATACCTTGTCTACCAGTGTGTGACCCCCGGCCTGCATTTCACCTAACCTGCTTGTGTTTGATTCCCAGTCTGCTTGTTGTGTTCTCTATTAGGAACCCGTGGACATACTACCCAGCTCCAGTCTACCCTTCTCTACAACATCAGGAGCCCACGCCTGGTCACCATCCCTCCGGTGGCTTGTGCCTCTTGGTGCCAACTGTCCCTGTAGCACTTTCAGGGCAGTGGGCGCTGAGTCGCAAGGGCAACCGCTCTCGGCATCTTGGCCTCGGTGAGTACTAAGTTCCTGACAGTCTCTTCTCTGATCCAGGACTCCTCACCCTCCACCGTGTGCATGATGAAGACTCTGCTAATGACCGTGTAGAAGCAGAGTTCCCTCACAGAATCCCTGGCACCTCCAGCCATCCACTGTGGTAACACTCACGGACCTTCCTGCTCCAGGAGTTCCCTGCCACCAACCGTGTGGTGACAGAGACATTGCCAGTGTAAAGGCAATGTTCCCTCACAGTTCTCCTCCTCCTGTGATTCCACAACCCCCCCAGATGGGGGTGTGACCATGCGGCTCTCTAGCACTTCATCACTCACGTCTCCCAGTCCACTACTCCTCCCCCAGCAGCATGTGACCTCAGCATATATAAGAGGCCCATCCCCTGCCAATGCCAGTTAATGATTGGTCAGAGCTCCCACATGTGCTGCCTGTCACTCCACTTTGATGGGGCAGTTTTGACGGTGGCAATATGATGGGGCAAGTTTGATGGGGCAATTTTGATGGGTCAGTTTTGATGGGGGCAGTTTTGATGGGGCAATATGATGGGGGCAGTTTTGATGGCGGTAATATGATGGGGCAGTTTTGATGGGGTAATATGATGGGGGCAGTTTTGACAGTGGCAATATGATGGGGCAATTTTGATGGGGCAATTTTAATGGGTGCCATTTTGATGGGGCAATATGATGGGGGCCGTTTTAAAGGGGGTAATATGATGGGGCAGTTTTGACTGTGGAAATATTATGTGGCAATTTTGATGAGGAAATTTTGTTGGAGGCTGTTTTGATGGGGGCAGTTTGATGGAGCCCTTTCTGATTGGGCAATATGATGGGGGCAGTTTTGATGAGGGCCGTTTTGATGGTGGCAATATGATGGGGCAGTTTTGATGGGGGCAATTTTGATGGGGCAGTTTTGATGGGGCAGTTTTGATGGGGGAATATAATGGGGCAATTTTGATAAGGGAAAATTTGATGGGGCAGTTTTGACGGTGGCAATATGATGGGGCAGTTTTGATGGGGGAATATGATGGGGCAGTTTTCATGGGGGCAATATGATGGGCAGTTTTAATGGGGCAATATGATGAGGGCAGTTTTGATGGGGCAATATGATGGGGGCAGTTTTGATGGGGCAATAGGATGAAGCAGTTTTGATGAGGCCATTTTGATAGGGGAAATATGATGAGGGCAGTTTTGATGGGGCTGCTTTGAGGGGGCAATATGATGGGGCAGTTTTAATGGGGGCCGTTTTAATGGTGGCAATATAATGGGGCAATTTTGATGGGGGGCGTTTTGATGGGGCAGTTTTGACGGTGGCAATATGATGGGGCAATTTTGATGGGGCAGTTTTAATGGGCCTATATGATGGGGAAGTTTTTTGGGCAGATGGGTCTATATGATGGGGGCATTTTTGATGGTGCAGTTTTGATGGCAATATGATGGTGCAGTTTTGATGGGGCAATATGACAGGGTAGTTTTGTATGGGGCAGTTTTTTTGATGGGGCCTATATGATGGGGCAGTTTTGATTGGCCTATATGATGGGGGCAGTTTTGATGGTGGCAATATGATGGTGCAGTTTTGATGGGGCAATATGACAGGGTAGTTTTGTATGGGGGCAGTTTTGATGGTGGCAATATGATGGGGCAGTTTTGATGGGGCTATGTGGTGCGATGTGCTTGGGGTGATTTGTGAGAAATGCTATATGCCAGGCTTTGTCTTGTTGTACATACTGTATATATTTCCTGGTTCCTGGAGGGAGGAGGGGAGGAGAGGTTTGCATAGCAACTTCCTCTGACACTGCCGTTGCTATGGAAACCTGACCTGAAACCTATTACATTGCTGGTGCAGCACTGAGCATGTGCGAGATCTGGAAGGCATATAGTCTGGCTTCAGATGCCCACACCTAAGATGGCCACGGTCTGCTGGAAGTTTATAAAGTTACAAAATGCTGTAATAACCGAACAGAACGGACCTTCGTTTACAGACCAACTTTACTAGAATACATTAAGCTTGTGTATTATAGGGGGATTTTTATTTAAAAAGTATAATTTTGACCGTAACACCGCTTTAAGTGGTTAATGAACTATGAGTAGACATGTGCAGAACGAAAACATTTGTTTTTTGTTTCCATTCCGGATTCACATAAACTTGTTTAGTTAAATTTGTTCAATTCGCTTAATTCGTTTTCAGAATTTGTTTGGTTTATTTGATATCGAAACGATTATAATTTGAATTTCATTTGAATTGAATTGTATTCTAAATGAAATTTTTTCTATCGAAATTTGAATTTTGTAAGATGGTTATATTCTTTTCTATTATTTTCTGTTCTATTCTTTTCTATTATTTTCTGTTCTATTCTTCTCTATCACATTCTATTCTATTTAACCACTTCAGCCACGGAAGATTTGCCCTCTTAATGACCAGGCCATTTTTTATGATACGGCACTGCATCACTTTAACTGACAATTGCGCGGTCGTGCGACATTACACCCAAACAAAATTGAGGTCCTTTTTCCCCACAAATAGAGATTTCTTTTGGTGGTGTTTGATCACCTCTGTGTTTTTTATTTTTTGCGCTATAAACAAAAAAAGACCGACAATTGTGGGGAAAAAAAACAATATTCTTAACTTTTTGCTATAATAAATATCCCCTAATTTTTTTTTAAACAATGAATTTTTTCCTCGGTTTAGACCAACATGTATTCTTCTACATTTTTTTGGTAAAAGTGTATATTGATTGGTTTATGCAAAAGTTATAGCGTCTAGAAAATAGGGGCTAGATTTATGGCATTTTTTTATTATTATTTTTTTTTACTAGCAATGGCAATGCGATTTTTATCGGGACTGCGACATTATGGTGGACACATCGGACACTTTTGACACTTTTTTTGGGACCATTGACATTTATACAGCGATCGGTGCTATAAAATTCACTGATTACTGTATAAATGACACTGGCAGGGAAGGGGATAAACACTAGGGGGCGATCAAGAGGTTAATTGTGTGTCCTAGGGAGTGATTCTAACTGTGGGGGGATGGGACTGCCTGGGTGAGGAGAGAGATCATAGTTCATACTTAGTATGAACAACAGATCAGTCTCCTCTCCCCTGACAGCACAAAGATTTGTCTGTTTACATTGACAGATCTCCGTTCTGTCTCTGTGTGGAGCGATCACGGGTGCCCGGCGGTCATTGCCACCGGGCACGCGCACCGGCTCTGGTGGTGCTCGCACGCCCCCTAGTGATCTGAAAGCAAGCTGACATACAGCTACGACTGCTCGCCCTGGGGAGCCAACTTGCCACAGTATAACTGCGGTGGCTGGTGGGGAAGTGGTTAAATGTATTCTATTTGAAATTCAAATTTCAGAAAACAGTTAGTCCCCTGTCACACTGGGGCGTTTTAGCGCTAAAAATAGCGAATGTAAAGCGCCTCCCCAGTGTGAAAGCCCGAGTGCCTTCACACTGGGGCCGTGCGCTTGCAAGATGGGAAAAAAAAGTCCTGAAAGCTGCATCTTTGGGGTGGTGGGGGAGGAGAGTATACACGGCTCCTCCACCGGCCCTGCCCATTGAAATGAATGGGCGGAGCTACCAAAGTGCCGCCACACTAGCGGGGCGATTTTAACCGAATAGCGCCGCTATAACAGCACCGCTAAAACTAGCAGTGCTCTACCGCTAACACCCGCACCGCCCCAGTGTGAAAGGGGTCTTACTATATATTGTTATATTCTTTCTATTATATTCCATTCTATTTTATTTTTTTCTTTATTTTTATTCTATTTTATTCTATTCTTTTCTAGATTATTATTTGATTTTATTTTCTATTCTTTTCTTTTGTATTCAAATTCAAAATGTATTCTATTTGAAATTCAAATTTCAGAAGATAGCTATATTCTTTCTATTTTTTTCTCTTCTATTTTTATTCTATTCCTTTATTTCATATTCTATTTTATTCTGTTCTCCCTTTTTAAATTTTATTTTGTTCTGTTTTACTCTGTTCTTTTCTATTCTATCCCTTTATTTTATATTCTATTTTTTTTATTCTATTTTTTTTTTTTTTTCAAAAAATTGTTCAAAATGTTTTGGGAAAAAAATCTAAAAATTTATTATATTCTATTATTTTATAATCTATTCTAATCTTTTCTATGCTATTCCTTTATTTTATTTTCTATTTTATTCTCCTTGAAAATTCAAATGATTAGAAACTTATTCAAATTCAAAAACTATTCAAAATCAAAAACTGTTTGAATTTCATCTGAAATGTAGTTTTGTTATTTAAGATTTCAGATAGTGAAGAGGAACGGACTATCACTGAAGGATCTTTAATAAACACTGTGAAGGCTGCTTTGTCAGCCGCATTGATCTGGTAAGCACACACTTCACCTGGGGTGTGGAGTAGCACTTACCGCTGATCAAGAGAGGTAGTTACTGCCACTTATTAGGCACGGTGGTGGTGATATAGTGGGGATTCCCTCCTAGCAACTTTTTTCATCTACTTGTTCCACAAAACACTGACTTTTTTTCCAGGTCTCATACTATTTATACACACTCCCAGCTATCATCTGGGGTTACCATATTACCAAACCAGGGATTGGCCGGGGCTGCAGAAATATTCAGCTGTTAATTTGTCTTTTCCAGCCCACTATGTTCCAGAATATTTCCAGCCAGAATGGGGGAGACAGTCATCCCTGAAGCCAAAGAAACACAAAGCAGACCTAACTAATCACATGCAGTTACACTGATTACAGTGAGCCAAGAACTACATTTACCTAACCCAGCGCCTGTCTAGGAGGGCGCTACATATGTCACATGCATGCTGGGTAATAGAGATTTCTTCTCACTTGTACATAGGTGGAGGAAGAAGTTTTTAGCACTGACACCATTTGTTTTTGGACTTTCTATGAACTTTAGACATTTATAGACAACTTTTTCACAGCACAACATATATTTAGTCATATACTTTTTTATACTTTACTTATTTGATTCTTCGCATTATTTGATTATATATATATATATATATATATATATATACACACTGTATATTCCTTTATTTTGTGGAATAATTCATTTTTGTTGATTTTTGAGATTGACTTGCACTATGAGAAACACTATTTTTTTTTTAGCGCTGTATAAGTTTGGGACTAGCCTGAATGTATCAACCCCTTCAATACCGAGCACTCCCCCCTCCCCCTTCCTGTCCAGGCCAACTTTCAGCGCTCTCAAATTTTGAATGACAATTACTCAGTCATACAACACTGTACCCAAAGGACATTTTTATGATTGGTTACAAAGCGATATTGAATCTGCAGTTCTGCATTATTGCCACTAGATGGAGCTAATGATCATTGGAAATCATTGTATGAAATAAAAAAGAACACAAAAATTCATCATGGCTGTGTGAGTCCTTGTCATATTCTTTAATTTTTTTTTTCAAAAACAGACCTTTAATTCTCTACACCACAAAATGTACTCAGCCAATGAGAGGTAATGACTCAATTTTTATTTTTCTCCTGCTATCAATGGCCAACACGGTACAACACTTCATCCATGTCTTTGGTGATCTCTGATCTCCTTATCAACTGTTTCTTCCATGATGAAGATCAGCCATGGAGTATATCTGAGGTGTATATCAGGGTGTGCTTCTTCCCCACATGAGAGCTGTGATGTCCAGCAACATTCATATAGAAGACATTTCCCGCACTCAAGGCACTAATACACCTCGAGGGTTGTGTGGGATCCCTGATGTACAGGAAGACAGGACTTCAGTGAGGAACAATTCCCTCACTCAGGATTGGAAAGTGGCTTCTCCTCCGTGTGAGATCTCTGATGTTTGTAAAGATGGGGCTTCTGTGAAAAACATTTCCCGCACTTAGGACAGCAATACGGCTTCTCCCCCGTGTGAGATCTCTGATGTGTGGAAAGACTGGACTTATCTGAAAAACATTTCCCGCACTCAGGACAGGAATACGGCTTCTCCCCCGTGTGAGATCTCTGATGTTTGGAAAGACTGGACTTTACTGAAAAACATTTCCCGCACTCAGGACAGGAATACGGCTTCTCCCCCGTGTGAGATCTCTGATGTGTGTCAAGAGTGTACTTCAGTGAAAAACATTTCCCGCACTCAGGACAGGAAAATGGCTTCTCCCCCGTGTGAGATCTCTGATGTGTGTCAAGATGCGATTTCACTGAAAAACATTTCCCGCACTCAGGACAGGAATACGGCTTTTCCCCCGTGTGAAATCTCTGATGTGTGTTAAGATCGGACTTCAGTGAAAAACATTTCCCGCACTCAGGACAGGAAAATGGCTTCTCCCCCGTGTGAGATCTCTGATGTGTGTAAAGACGGGACTTGTGTGAAAAACATTTCCCGCACTCAGGACAGGAAAACGGTTTCTCCCCCGTGTGAGATTTCTGATGTTTGTAAAGACTGGACTTCAGTGTAAAAAATTTATCGCACTCAGTACAGGAATACGGCTTCTCCCCCGTGTGAGATCTCTGATGTGTGTTAAGATCAGACTTCAGTGAAAAACATTTCCCGCACTCAGGACAGAAATACGGCTTCTCCCCCGTGTGAGATCTCTGATGTGTGTAAAGACTGGACTTCTGTGTAAAACTTTTCCCGCACTCAGGACAGGAATACGGCTTCTTCCCCGTGTGAGATCTCTGATGTCTGTTAAGAATGGACTTCTGTGTAAAACATTTTCCGCACTCAGGACAGGAATACGGCTTCTCCCCTGTGTGAGATCTCTGATGTGTGGAAAGATAAGACTTCTGTGTAAAACATTTCCCGCACTCAGGACAGGAATACGGCTTCTCCCCCGTGTGAGATCTCTGATGTGTGGAAAGATGGGACTTCTGCGAAAAACATTTCCCGCACTCAGGACAGGAATACGGCTTCTCCCCTGTGTGAGATCTTATATGCGCATTAAGATAGGATTTAAAATGGAAACACTTCCCACACTCAGTACAGGAAAATCTCTTCTCTGTTGGAAGGACGGCACCGTCCCTCACAGTCTGAGGTTCCTCAGGATAAGAGGAATACGATGGTCCATCTACACTGTGTGGTGCCGGATGGACATTTGAGGTAGTCGGGTTTTCTCCTGGACTATACTGTGTGATGTCCTCATCTTCTACTTTACAGTCTGGAGACAAAGTGAGACAATCCTCTGAGGTTTTCCTCATCTCCCGTCCATCTACTAAAATAGAAATACAAAGATTATTACTAGACATGAGCTGATTGGTTCCTGCTGTGCTCCAATCAGATCATCAGATATAAAATGTCCAGCTGGTAGGAAATGGGTGTAACAAAAGAGAATCCATATTATGTGTATATATAGCAGTGGGTAGAGGGGAGAGAGCAGAAGTCAGGACTATGTAATGTACAACAGTGGTCATCATCCCTGTCCTCAGGGCCCAATAACAGGTCAGGTTTGCAAGATAACTGAAACACATCACAGGTGATCTCATTTGCTGCTCAGTGATTGCAGTATTCTAGTCTGCATCTCCCCCAAGGTAATACATAAAACCTGGCCTGTTAGTGGGCCCCGAGGACAGGGTTGATGACCACTGATGTACAACATATTGTATAAGATACAACAGATAGGACTATATAGTATCAGAATGATGTAATGTATACCATAGAGCAGGGCTCAAAATTTCAAGTCCTGAGCTACTAGCCAGGCCTCAAAGGTTACTCGCCACCAGTGCCTCACTCAATCCCTACCCTGCCCCGCCCCTAGACACGCCCTCATGAATTATCTCATGAAATTACACTTAAATGTTTTATGCAAAAATATTATAAATATTAAAAACAACTTTATCAGTGCAGCCTCACCTGTGCCTGTTGCAGCCCCACTGTGCTCCTTTGCAGCCATACTGTGCTCCTTTGCAGCCATACTGTGCTCCTTTGCAGCCATACTGTGCCCCTTTGCAGCCATACTGTGCCCTTTGCAGCCATACTGTGCCCCTTTGCAGCCATACTGTGCCCCTTTGCAGCCTTACTGTGACTATTGTAGTCTTACTGTGCCCATTTCAGCCTCGCCTGGGCAGGGGAATGCACGGCTGGATGAAGAGGAGAGCCGCAGGAATCGGGATAGCATGCTGTTACCGGCGCTTACATTATACAGGGGGTCCCCAGGTTACAAACAAGATAGGGACTGTAGGTTTGTTCTTAAGTTGAATCTGTTTGTAAGTCGGAACAGGTCCATTTTTTTAAGTGTAGCTCAAGCCAAAAAATCTATTTTTAAGGTTTTTTAGATAACATAGAGAAGGGTTATCACCCCTGTAACATTTGTTTTGCTGTCTGTGCCCCTGTTCAGAAGATTTCACCTCACCTTCTGTCCCAATGACAATTGGATTTTAAAAATTTTGGGTTGTTAGGCAAACATGGACTGGTGATAAAGCATCAGTGGAGACACCTTTTTCCCCATATTAACTCTTACAGTGAATTTCCCTTCCTAGGGGTGGATTTCCTCTCACTTCCTGTTGTCTCCCTCCGTTTGTAAGTAGGAGTCGTTTGTAAGTTGGATGTTTGTAAGTAGGGAACCCCCTGTACTTGTCTCCGCTCTGCTCGACACAGCCCCGCCTCCTCCTGATCATTGCCAGTGATAGACAGAACGCATCGCAGCATTGGACCGGCGTTCTGTCTATCACTGGCAAGGGTCAGGAGGAGGCGGGGCTGTGTCGAGCAGAGCGGAGACAAGTATAATGTAAGCGCCGGTAACAGCGCGCTACCCCGCCGGCTCTCCTCTTCCTCCCCGGGGCGATCGCTGGGAGAACGGCTCCCGATCAACCCGCCAACGGTGCTCTCCCCTCCCCCCTCTCCCAGGCAGGCAGCTCAGCTCGCAAGCCCTCATTTTCCACTCGCAAAATGCGAGTAGGCGAGTGGAAAATTTGAGGGCTGCCATAGAGTATATAGTGCAGGGGTCAGGAGTATGTAATGTACAAAATAAATTATACAGTGTAAGGGTCAGGACTAGGGATGGGCCAGGTGCTCGATTCGAACCCACGTTCGAATCGAACACCGGGCGTTCGCCCGCTCGGCGAGCCCAGAACTATTTGGGCCGTTCGCATCACATTCGTGTGATGCGAGCGGCCCACAATGCATTGCGGCCGGCGCGGCCGGCGCAGTGCATGCTTGGCCAATCACAGCGCCGGAAACTAGGAGAGCAATAATTGGCTACAGGCAGGACGCCTGTAGCCAATTAAAGCTCAGGGGCTTTAGTACACGCCCCACTCTATAAAAGGCCGCCACGCCACCGGCCCAGGGCACATGTGTTCCGGCTTTTAGAAGAGCAGTCTGCTGATTGATTTCTTCTTTGCTAAACCATTGCTGCTGAGTCATTCAATACTGATCATTGCTGCTGATTGCACTGAGTGTGATATTATCTGCTGCTGGGGATTAGTCTGGTGTGTGCGTGCTGTTAGCACAGCATTGCAGTAGCACCAATCGCAGTGCTGTTAGAACAGCATTGCACCCCAACTTCTGTCCCAACCTTCTGTCCCATCCCAGGCAGGGATTTATAGGAGCCATATTGTGTTTGTGTCAGCACACATAGGAGCTAGTGTGTGTGTTGTCAGCACACATAGTACCTATAGTGTGTTTGTGTCAGCACCCATAGGACCTATAGTGTGTTGTGAGCACACATAGGAGCTCTATTTCTTCGTCAGCACACATAGTACCTATAGGGTGTTTGTGTCAGCACCCATAGGACCTATAGTGTGTTGTGAGCACACATATGAGCTCTATTTCTTCGTCAGCAAACATAGTACCTATAGTGTGTTTGTGTCAGCACCCATAGGACCTATAGTGTGTTGTGAGCACACATAGGAGCTCTATTTCTTCGTCAGCACACATAGTAGCTATAGTGTGTTTGTGTCAGCACCCATAGGACCTATAGTGTGTTGTGAGCACACATAGGAGCTCTATTTCTTCGTCAGCACACATAGGAGCTATAGTGTGTTGTCAGTACACAAAGGAGCTATAGTGTGTTTGTGTAAGCACACATAGGAGCTCTATTTTTTTGTCAGCACACATAGGAGCTATAGTGTGGTGTCAGCATACATAGGAGCTAGTGTGTGTGTGTGTCAGCACACATAGGAGCTAGTGTGTGTGTGTGTCAGCACACATAGGAGCTAGTGTGTGTGTGTGTGTCAGCACACATAGGAGCTAGTGTGTGTGTGTTTCATCCCAATTCTTGTCATCTAAGGCAGCCTCTATCTGCCATAGGGCCCTGTTGCTGTCATCTAAGGCATCCATCTGCAGGAGTTAGTGTGTGTGCTGTGTGACTCCAGCACAATATACACTACCCACTACAATGGCTGGAAGACCGCCAAGGAGAGGCAGACATTCCCGAGGCAAGAACACAGGGCAAGCAGGCTCTGTTTCTAGAGACAACAGTGCTGGTCGTGGACGTGGTCGTGCATCGTCATCAGCACGTGGCCATGGGACACGCTTGTCTTTGTTTTCGGCAGCTGGACATGTTGAGCCGCATCATGCCGAAGGCTTGGTAGAATGGATGACCAAGCCCTACTCATCCTCCTCATTCTCTCTCACCCAGGCTCAGAGTACTGGCAGAGCAGCTGCCAACGCGTACTCAATGGCATCATCAGGCACCCCTTCCCTAGACCCACCATGTCCTCCTGAGGAGTCCCCCGAACTGTTTGAGCACAGTGTTGGGTACATGCTCCAGGAGGATGCCCAACGATTTGAAGGCTCGGATAATGATACCCAGCTTGAGGAAGGCAGTAGTGTGCGCGCAGAGAGAGGGGATGCTGAAGGACAGCAATCTGGCAGTGATGTTCCACCAGCTGCAGCTTACTGCCAGGTTTGCTCTAGTGGTGAAGAGGGAGGGGATGATGAGGTCACTGACTCCACGTGGGTGCCTGAAGGGAGAGAGGAGGAGGAGGAGGATGCGGCGGCACATGTCCAACGAGGCAGGATGCCCCCTGGAGGCCAGCACACCAACTGAATCACACCGCAGAGCTCCGCCTGTGCAGGGCGCTGCCTCTGCACGTTATCACAAAAGTTCTTTGGTGTGGGCCTTTTTTGAGACGAGTACATCAGATCGCACCACTGCTATTTGCAACATTTGTCTCAAGCGTATCTCGCGTGGCCAAAACATCAGCCGCTTGGGCACCACAAGCATGACCAGACATAGGTCGACCTGCCATGCAGCTCGTTGGCAAGCGCACATTAAAGACCCACACCAAAGAACAAAGCGGACCTCTCCTTGCTCCTCATCAGCTGGGATCTCCATCCGCACTATATCTTCAGTCCTCTCTGAAAGCTGCTCTGAGAGGACTGAAGGTGTAGAATTAGGTGTGTCACAACCAAGTACTTGCAGTACACCGACGTCCGATTGTAGCAGGCAAATTTCCCTGCCCCAGCTGCTGGACCGTCGAAAGAAGTATACTCCCAGCCATCCACATGCCCAGCGGTTGAATGATAGCTTGGCTAAATTGCTAGCACTTCAACTGCTTCCTTTTCAGTTGGTAGACTCGACCCCCTTCCGTGAGTTTGTTCAATGTGCGGTTCCTCAGTGGCAGGTTCCCAAATGCCACTTTTTCTCATGGAAGGCGATTCCGTCTCTCTACCGGCATGTGGAAGGCAATGTCCATGCCTCGGTGGACAGGGCAGTCAGCGGTAAGGTGCATATTACCGCTGACTCATGGTCCAGCAGGCATGGACAGGGACGTTATCTGTCTTTCACGGCCCATTGGGTCACTCTATTGGCAGCTGGGAGGGATGCAGGACAAGGTGCAGTAGTGTTGGAGGTTGTTCCATCACCACGCCTCCAAAATGCTACTACTGGTTGTGACACACCTCTCTCCTCCACCCCCTCCTCTTCTTCTTCCTCCATGGCCTCTTTGAGTGCTCTGTCCTCGGAACCAGCGGTGCTCCGTAGGCGTACAAGGGGCTACGCGAGTACGCAGGCAAAAAGATGCCATGCCGTGCTTGCACTGGTGTGTTTGGGGGACAGGAGCCACACTGGGGCAGAGGTTCTGGCAGCTCTGCAGGGGCAGGCCGAGAGGTGGTTGACGCCACGCCAGCTTAAGCCAGGAATGGTGGTTTCTGACAATGGCACCAACCTCCTCTCCGCCCTGCGACCGGGGCAGCTCACCCATGTGCCCTGTATGGCTCACGTCCTCAACCTGGTGGTGCAGCGGTTCTTGGGCAGGTACCCAGGCTTACAGGTTGTCCTGAGGCAGGCCAGGAAAGTCTATGTGCATTTCCGCTGATCGTATAATGCCAGTGCTCGGCTGGCTGAGCTGCAAAAGGAGTTGAACCTGCCCAAGAACCGCCTTATATGTGACATGCCCACCAGGTGGAACTCAACGTTGGCCATGCTGCAGCGACTGCACACGCAGCAGAGGGCCATCAATGAGTACCTTTGCGACTACGGCACCAGGACAGGGTCAGGGGAGCTTGGCTTTTTTTCCCCACGCCAGTGGAGCATGATCAGGGATGCATGCACTGTCCTCTCACCATTTGAGGAGGCCACAAGGATGGTGAGCAGTGACAGTGCATGCATCAGTGACACTGTACCTCTTGTCCACCTGTTGGAGCATACGCTGCGTGGGATAATGGACAGGGCACTTGAGGCAGAATAGAGGCAGGAAGAGGAGGACTTCCTTGCCTCTCAAGGCCCCCTTTATCCAGACAGTGTTCCTTCTGTCCCACCCATCACACAGGAAGAGGATGAGGAGGAGGAGGAGGAGGATTGTGTGAGCATGGAGGTGGAGCCTGGCACTCAGCATCAGCAGCAGCAGTCTTTTAGGGATGATGTACAGTCCCAACAAACCAGTGGACTTGTACGTGGCTGGGAGGAGGTGGCTGGCGATCATGTCGTCCTCAGTGACCCAGAAGACTCCGGACCGAATGCCTCAGCTAACCTACGTTGCATGGCCTCCCTGATCCTGCAAAGCCTGCGGAAGGATCCTCATATTCTTCGGATCAAGGAGAGGGACCATTACTGGCTAGCCACTCTCCTTGATCCACGGTACAAGGGTAAGGTTGCGGACCTTATCTTGCCGTCGCAGAGGGAGCAGAGGATGAGACATCTCAGGGAGGCCTTGCAGAAAGGTCTGTGCAACGTGTTCCCAGAAACTGGGAGGTTACAACCTCCTGGTCCTGGACGACGAGTTGCTGAGGCTTCGGTCAGTAGCAGAAGGAGCGGTGGGGAAGGTGGACGTCTGACCGATGCGTTCAGACAATTTTTTAGTCCGCAGGTATGATCGGTTCCAGCAACCATCGCCAGCTTCTGATATACGTGGTGCAGGAATACCTAGGGGCAAGGTCAGACTTGGACACCTTTCCCACCGAAAATCCTCTGGCTTACTGGGTCTTGAGGATGGATCACTGGCCAGAGCTTGCACAGTATGCAATTGAGCTACTGGCCTGTCCTGCATCCAGCGTTCTTTCCGAATGCACATTCAGTGCTGCTGGAGGATTTGTCACCGATCACAGGGTGCGCCTGTCCACTGACTCAGTTTATCGACTGACCTTCATAAAAATGAATCAGTCTTGGATCACCACCAGCTACCAGGCACCTGAAGTGGATATAACTGAATAATTTATAATGTCACATCCCTTCAAGACTGCCTATGCTGATGCTGAGTGACTGTCCTGTTATGTTCACTTACTATCCTCTTCCTCCTCCTCAATGATCCATTCCTTGATAGCTTGGAAGAACATTTTTGTTTCTGGGTGCCACCACACCAGTGCCTAAGGCACAATTTTTCAGCCCCTGTATAACAGGGGCGTGTAATTACAATTTTTTTTAAAAAATGCTTCGCAACAGGTCTGGCTGCTGTGCTCCAAGTACCGTATCTGTGAGGGGTTGCAGTGTTGTGGCACAAGCACCAGTGCCTAGGGCCCAATTTTTCAGCCCCTGTTTAACAGGGGCGTGTAATTACAATTTTTTAAGCAATGCTTCGCAACAGGTCTGACTGCTGTGCTCCAAGTACAGTATCTGTGAGGGGTTGGCACAATTTTTCAGCCCCTATTGGGGCGTGTAATTACAATTTTTAGGCAATGCTTTGCAACAGGTCTCATTGCTGTGCTCAGAGTACAGTATCTGTGAGGGGTCGCAGTGTTGTGGCACCAGCACCAGTGCCTAAGGCACAATTTTTCAGCCCCTGTTGTGGGCGTGTAATTACAATTTTTTAGGCAATGCTTTGCAACAGGTCTGACTGCTGTGCTCCAAGTACAGTATCTGTGAGGGGTTGCAGTGTTGTGGCACCAGCACCAGTGCCTAAGGCACAATTTTTCAGCCCCTGTTGGGGCGTGTAATTACAATTTTTAGGCAATGCTTTGCAACAGGTCTCATTGCTGTGCTCAGAGTACAGTATCTGTGAGGGGTTGCAGTGTTGTGGCACCAGCACCAGTGCCTAAGGCACAATTTTTCAGCCCCTGTTGGGGCGTGTAATTACAATTTTTAGGCAATGCTTTGCAACAGGTCTCATTGCTGTGCTCAGAGTACAGTATCTGTGAGGGGTTTCAGTGTTGTGGCACCAGCACCAGTGCCTAAGGCCCAATTTTTCAGCCCCTGTTTAACAGGGGCGTGTAATTACACTTTTTTAAGCAATGCTTCGCAACAGGTCTGACTGCTGTGCTCCAAGTACAGTATCTGTGAGGGGTTGCAGTGTTGTGGCACCAGCACCAGTGCCTAAGGCACAATTGTTCAGCCCCTGTTGGGGCGTGTAATTACAATTTTTAGACAATGCTTTGCAACAGGTCTCATTGCTGTGCTCAGAGTACAGTATCTGTGATGGGTTGCAGTGTTGTGGCACCAGCACCATCACATCAACGAGGCAGTACTATCCTTCCAGATGTTCTACTGTATCCAACATGGCTGCCCGATACGTCAGTAGAACCTGTAATTTTACAGCCCAGCCAGGCCCTCAGATACGGACGGAGAATGTAACCCCACTTTATTATTTTCACTTATTTTTTCCCAATGATCTCCTAACCTACATTGTGGAGCAATGTAATCTATATGCCAGCCAACATATAGCCAACAATCCAAGTTCTTCCTATGCCCGCCCTTTTGTTTGGAAACCCCTCACCATTGAAGAATTTAAAATTTTCCTTGGCCTAACCCTCAACATGGGGCTGACAAAAAAAAATGAACTCCATTCCTACTGGTCTACCCTACATATCCACCACATGCCGATCTATTCATCAATGATGCCCAGAACCCGTTATGAAATGATAATGCGATTTTTACATTTCAATAACAATGCCCAATGCCTCCCTCGAAATCATCCCAGTTATGATAAATTATTCAAAATTCGGCCCCTAATCAATTTTTTTTGCGCCAGCTTCAAACGACTGTTTACCCCAGATAAAAATATCTGTGTAGATGAGTCACTATTACACTTCACTGGAAGACTTGGAATCCAACAATACATGCCCAGTAAACGAGCCAGACGTGGGGTAAAATTTTATAAGGCGTGTGACAGGGCCACGGCCTACACATATGATTTCATAATTTATGAGGGAAAAGACAAAAAGCTAAACCCCCCTGGATGCCCTACCTACATGGGAACAAGTGGCAAAATTGTCTGGCAGCTGATCCAACCACTGCTTGGGAAAGGTTATCACCTATATGTAGACAATTTCTACACAAGTCTCCCACTTTTCCGCCATCTCTACCTAAAGCAGACTGTGGCCTGTGGGACAGCGCGGACCAACCGCAAAGGCTTCCCACAGACATTGGTCACCAAGAACTTGAAGACGGGTGAAAAGGCCAGTATGCGGACTGAAGAGGTACTAGCGCTGAAGTGGCGAGACAAAAAAAGAGACGTCTACATCCTTTCCACAATACACAACGACACCTTGGTGGAACTGCAGAGAAGAAGAGGCGCCGTCCAGAAGCCAAAATGTATCCACGAGTATAACCTATACATGGGGGGGGTGGATATGAACGACCAGATGATGCAGCCCTACTTGGCCACCAGGAGATCGCTTTTTTGGTACAAAAAAGTCGCCATTTATTTGATGCAACTAGCCATGTTCAATTCCTATATTATTTTTTCTAAGTGCACCCAAAGTTCCCTGACCTATCTCAGATTTCAAGAAGACGTCCTCACAGCCCTCATCTATCCCCATGGCCAACCCACTCAACTAATTCGCTCTGATGAAGTATCCAGACTCCATGAAAGGCACTTTCCTGAACTTCTCCCTCCTACCCAAACAGGTCGCAAACCCCAAAAAAAAATGTCGTGTGTGTTCAAGTAGGGGAAATCGCCGCGACACCCGATACTACTGTCCCGACTGTCCCTCCCATCCAGGCCTCTGTATTGGAACGTGCTTTCGAAGCTATCATACTTCACTGCACTATTAGATGACTTTTTTCCAGTTTCCACTTTCTGCCATTTCTGTGAATGACCCGGACTGTTAACGACTATGCCTCTGCCAAACATCTTTCTGCCTTCAACGTGAATTGACCTCGGCCTGTTAAATGACCATTCTTTTTGCCTGCCTCCTGAACTGATCATTTGCCCTGCCACTGTACAGCACAGGGGTCTCACATGTGAGGGGCTCCAGAAAAGGTTTTCCGAGTGGAGAAAACATTTTTCTCCAGGTTTTGTTTTCTCGGATTAGGGTCTGGAGACTCGGAGGCTTCGTAGAGATTTGGGTGGGAAGAAGCCTCTACCCCTGTCCTCAGGTCTTACCTGACCAAGGCCTAATGTACAAAGTGCCACCTGCTGCCATCTGAACTGGTCATGCCTCTGCCTGCCACCTGAACTGGCCGTGCCTTTGCATGGCACCTGAACTGCCGTGCCTATGCATGGCACCTGAACTGGCCGTGCCTTTGCATGGCACCTGAACTGGCCATGCCTTTGCCAGGCACCTGAACTGGCCATGCCTTTGCCTGTTACCTGAACTAGCCATACCTATGCCTGTTACCTGAACTGAACTTTGACTGCTCTGGAACGGTATTCCTGCCTGCTAGAACCACAGGTGAGCCTTTTTTTTTACCCTTTGCTCAGCAGAATGTATTTTGGGGTGCAATTCTTGGTGTATACATGCTATGTGTTAGAAGCCTAAAGGTGCTACTTGCATGTTGGGCTTCTGTATGTGGCCAGGTAGTGGAAAAGTCTGACACATGGGGTATCGCCATACTCAGGACGAGTAGCAGAATGTATTTTGGGGTGTAATTTTGGCTATGTACATTCTACGTGTTATAAAGATCTTCTAAATTGACAACTTTGTAAGAAAAAAAATTGGTTTTAATTTTCTTTCCACATTTTCCAAAAACTTGTGGAAAGAAATTACATGTTCAAAAGACTCATTATGCCTCATAGAATATACATTGGGGTGTTTTCTTTCCAAAATGGGGTCACTTTGTGGGTAATTCTATTGTCCTGGTGCTCCAGGGCCTTCAAAAATGTGATAGGTACTCAGGAAATGAAATGTGTAATTTATGCCTTTAGAACACCTGATGGTGCTACATGGATGTTGGGCCTCTGTATGTGGCCAAGCTGTGTAAAAGTCTCACACATTTGGGATCGCCATACTCAGGAGGAGTAGCAGAATGTATTTTGGGGTGTAATTTTTGCTATGTACTTGCTATGTGTTGGAAATATCTTAAAAATGAACAACTTAGCGTAAAAAAAATGCGTTTTCATTTTTTTTCCACATTTTCCCAAAACTTCTGGAAAAAAATGAACCGTTCAAAAGACTCATTATGCCTCATAGATTATACGTTAGGGTGTTAGCTTTCCAAAATGGGGTCACTTTGTGGGCGTTTCCATTGTCCTGGTGCTCCAGGGCCTTCAAAGTGTAATAGGTGGTTGAGAAATGAGATGTGTCATTTATGCTTGTAGAACGCCTGAAGGTGCTACTTCACTGGCGGGCCTCTGTATGTGGCCAGGCTGTGTAAAAGTCTCACACATTTGGTATCGCCATACTCAGGAGGAGTAGCAGAATGTATTTTGGGGTGCAATTTTTGCTATGTACATGCTATGTGTTGGAAATATCTTATAAATTAACAACTTAGCGTAAAAAAAATGCGTTTTCATTTTTTTTTCACATTTTCCCAAAACTTCTGGAAAAAAATGAACCGTTCAAAAGACTCATTATGCCTCATAGATTATACGTTAGGGTGTTAGCTTTCCAAAATGGGGTCACTTTGTGGGCGTTTCCATTGTCCTGGTGCTCCAGGGCCTTCAAAAGTGTAATAGGTGGTTGAGAAATGAGATGTGTCATTTATGCTTGTAGAACGCCTGAAGGTGCTACTTCACTGGCGGGCCTCTGTATGTGGCCAGGCTGTGTAAAAGTCTCACACATTTGGTATCGCCATACTCAGGAGGAGTAGCAGAATGTATTTTGGGGTGCAATTTTTGCTATGTACATGCTATGTGTTGGAAATATCTTATAAATTAACAACTTAGCGTAAAAAAAATGCGTTTTCATTTTTTTTTCACATTTTCCCAAAACTTCTGGAAAAAAATGAACCGTTCAAAAGACTCATTATGCCTCATAGATTATACGTTGGGGTGTTAGCTTTCCAAAATGGGGTCACTTTGTGGGCGTTTCCATTGTCCTGGTGCTCCAGGGCCTTCAAAAGTGTAATAGGTGGTTGAGAAATGAGATGTGTCATTTATGCTTGTAGAACGCCTGAAGGTGCTACTTCACTGGCGGGCCTCTGTATGTGGCCAGGCTGTGTAAAAGTCTCACACATTTGGTATCGCCATACTCAGGAGGAGTAGCAGAATGTATTTTGGGGTGCAATTTTTGCTATGTACATGCTATGTGTTGGAAATATCTTATAAATTAACAACTTAGCGTAAAAAAAATGCGTTTTCATTTTTTTTTCACATTTTCCCAAAACTTCTGGAAAAAAATGAACCGTTCAAAAGACTCATTATGCCTCATAGATTATACGTTAGGGTGTTAGCTTTCCAAAATGGGGTCACTTTGTGGGCGTTTCCATTGTCCTGGTGCTCCAGGGCCTTCAAAAGTGTAATAGGTGGTTGAGAAATGAGATGTGTCATTTATGCTTGTAGAACGCCTGAAGGTGCTACTTCACTGGCGGGCCTCTGTATGTGGCCAGGCTGTGTAAAAGTCTCACACATTTGGTATCGCCATACTCAGGAGGAGTAGCAGAATGTATTTTGGGGTGCAATTTTTGCTATGTACATGCTATGTGTTGGAAATATCTTATAAATTAACAACTTAGCGTAAAAAAAATGCGTTTTCATTTTTTTTTTCACATTTTCCCAAAACTTCTGGAAAAAAATGAACCGTTCAAAAGACTCATTATGCCTCATAGATTATACGTTGGTTAACATTTGGGTACCCTTGATCTCCCCCTAGTGTTAACCCCTTCCCTGCCAGTGACATTTACACAGTAATCAGTGCATTTTTATAGCTTTGATCGCTGCATATTTGTCAATAGTCCCAAAAATGTGTCAAAAGTTTCCGATCTGTCTGCCATAATGTCGCAGTTAAATCGCTGATCACCGCCATTACTAGTAAAAAAAAAAAAATTAATACAAATGCCATAAATCTTTCCTCTATTTTGTAGACGCTATAATTTTTGCACAAACCAATCAATATACGCTTATTACAATTTTTATTACCAAAAATATGTAGAATAATACATATCGGCCCAAACTGAGGAAAAAAATGTTCTTTTTAAAAAAAAAAAAAATGAGGATATTTATTATAGCAAAAAGTACAAAATATTGTGTTTGCCTGTGAGTCACCAGCTCTGCTCTAGGCCACTCTCAGCCCACACAGATCAAAACAAACAACCCTAGCCTCCAGGTAGCCCTGCCTAAATTTACCTGCTGTTTCCAAAAACCTACTTCTAGCACCTACCTAAAGTAGAAGGTGCTACATATACTTATGTTAATGTGTATTCTACCTTCTAAGCTTGAAGCCACCAAGTCTGATCTGCAATAATACATCCAGGTGGCTAATTAAGGATCCTTTGTGATGGGATTAGCCATGAGTCAGCTGTTGCTCATTAGCTAAACCATTGTGTGATGTTTTGGCTAAATATATTGTTAATGTGGTGAGTGACCTCCTTCTCAAATGTATAAAAGCCTGTATTCTTGTTCAAATAAACAGTACTTATTCTGGATTACTCCAAGACTGGTGCTGTCTAGTTCTTGGGGTAACTAGAGCCAGATCCACTGGTCTCGTGTTCCAGAGCTTAGGAAGCAGCTTCTTGGCGGAGATACCCAGTCGGGGTGTCGGGAGTCCATCACAGGTTCTATCTCACCTCTAAGTTAAGACTTTTTTTTTGAGGGTCTCTTACCCTCCATTCCCTTACTTAATTTAATGCCCATAATGACTGGCCAGTCTTCTCTACTTGTGCCTATACCCTCTTGCCTCTAAACTACTTTATCTAGCCGATGTGTACTACATATACCTGTGAACACTCCGATGGAGAGTAGACAGTGACAAAATAACATATAGCCACCAATCAATACAGTTTGATTAAGAGGAGTAAAATAGGTACCCTTTGTCCCCAAAATGTCTTACAGATCAAGGAAGTCTGATAACTCAAATGTAAGCAAAAGGCTGATTATCAGAAATTCCCGGATTGTCTCAAGCTCCTCGTTTTAGATTCTCAGGGTCACCTGTAAATCACCTCCTAGGCAAAGCTTGCCATCTGATATGGAATTTTATTAATAGGCAACTTCTATCCTCATATTGATTATTATTATTATACACAATTTATATAGTGCCAACAGTTTACGCAGCGCTTTACAATGTATAGGGGGGACAACACAATTACAGTACAGTTCAATACAAAAAGGTACAGGAGGGCCCTGCTCATAGAGCTTACATTCTAAAGGGACGGGGTGGTGGTGGTACAAAAGGTAATAACTACTGCGGTAGGGAACAGACACAAAAGAGACACTTCGCATCTTTCCAAATAACTGTTGTATTTTATTATGACGCAATTGAAGGTTTTTATACACATGATTAAGTAGGTATCACATTATTATTACAATTGTACTTGTATGGTTACAAGGGGCGCAACATAGGCAGGCTAATTCTAATCAGGACTCAAAAGAATGCAAACATGTAATGAAAACATCATTATTGCCGTGTGCAATACATACAAAATAAAACACAATTATATACAGAACTTACACATTTCCTCTACAGTAAAAACATGCCCCCAAATGACCTCTTTTTGAAAAGTAGACACCCTAAAGAATTTCATAAAAGGCACGGTCAGTATTTTACAGATCCCATTTTTGCCACAAGGTTTTGAAAATTAAAAAAAAATTTAAAATGTTCTTCTTTCTTTTCCAAAAACTTGTGGCAAGAAATAGGATCTACAAAATACTCACCATACCTCTTAGCAAATACCTTGGAGTGTCTTCTTTCCAAAAAGGGGTAATTTGGGGGTGTTTATACTGGCATTTCAGGGCCTCCGAAACTGTGATAGGTAGTCAAGGAGTGAAATAAGGAAATTATTGGATTTTGGGCTGCTGTATGTGTCTAGACTGCCAAAAAGTGTCTCACATGTTGAATATCTATAGTTTGTCATTTTCCAAAAAATTGTTGCAAAAATAAAATCTTCCATACACTCAACATGCCTCTCAGCATGAATGAACAAAGTATATGCTGAAGCAAAAGGTGCTACCACCCACTGACCACCCCATGCTTGTAATGCTGATTCCTCCATTCACATTGACCAATGTGGATGAAGAAATCTCTGCCAGAAAAAAGTGAAAAAATGATATGCTGAAGCATAGGAGCGATCTGCCCACTAACCGCTCTAGGCTCCTCATGCTTGAGTGTACACAATTATTTAAAACTGTGGATGAGAAATCTCCTCCTGCAGCACTGCAGGCATGGATGTATGTATTTTGAGAGCAATGTCCTGCTGCTGTCAGAATAAACAGATCAGTGCTGCAGCAGATTGACGTCCATGCAAAGCAAACAATGGTTAACAATAAAACACAATAATGATATGAGATTAACTCAATAAAACAACAACATTTTTTATCTGAAATCTATACCAAAAAAGTGAAAAAAATATATATATGCTGAAGCAAAGCAGCAATCCATTTACTGACTACATGGGCCCCTCATGCTTGGGCATACACATGAGAAACCTCCTCCTGCAGCACTGCAGGCACGGATGTATGCATTCTGAGAGCAAGGCCCTGCTGCTGTCAGAATAAACAGATCAATGCTGCTGCGGATTGGTGTCCCTGCAAAGTAAACTACATTGCTTAAAGCGTAACTCCACTTTTATCGGTGACAAGAGAGGGACACCCCCCACCCTCTAAGGTGGGCAGTGAAATGTATGATGGCATCATCTATATAGATACGCTGCAGAATCTGTGGGCTGCCAATCAGCATTTGCAAGCAAATCTGGGGGAACACTATGGGCTCTATGGTTGAACTATTGTTGTCTGCAGGATGATACTAGTGCTAGCCACCTCAACAGCTTGGACTGCATTTGGGGGACTCGCCAGGTTAACACTAAATACTTTTGTCCTGGTATGTAAAAGACTATGATGTACTAGGCCGCTGGTACCTGACAGCTCACCAAAAGGTAGTGCGGCACTAGTACTGGAATCCTGCTGCATATAAGACAAATCAAGTATTCCTATCACTTGAGCTACCAGGGGTCGGGTACACCTGACCTTAGCAGGGACCTCTCCTCCATCCTCTGAGCTCCTGTCAGGGTGCCGCTGCTCTCTATAGGTTTGTTTGCAGAGTCTGATTCTGTCAGTGAGGACTCCTCCTTCGCTCTCAGCTGTCATACTCAGAATCCTGTAGGCATCTTCCCTAGAGTACCTTTGTTGGCACATTTCACAGGTACCTAGTGCGACTCACAGGAAAAAGAGTTCCTGGCTGTCAGGGACTGCTTGAACTACTACAAATGTAGCAAGGTCTCTGGCCACCTTCAGTCTGAGAACCTCAAGGGCCAGAGATAGCAAATATCCTTCTGTATATGGTTGGTTGTGAGGCATAGTGGATGCAAGGTGGAAGTAATTGGGCACCAGATACTTCTTGAATGAAAACGAGATGTTTATTTCTCTTACAAACTTTTTGAAGGAAAGAGGGTTAGGGCCAGGACACCCTTGAGTAGTTGCAAGATTAATTAACAGACTCCGAGACTTCAACAGAAGGTCAGCCATGCAGGGAAAGGCATCCAGCAAGACACCACATCTGCAGGTGCAGGAATGCTGTCTCCTGTGGCAACATTCTTTAACAGTTCCTAACACAAAGCATAACAGTTCTTTCACCTTCACTACAACTTCTCCTTGTAGTTCTTCAACCCACTGAGCTCCCGTTCTCTCACTAGACCCTCTGATTCACTGACTCTGAATCCCTTGAGCTTCTCCAATCTTCACGGTGGTATCTTCCTCAAGCGTCACCCCCACTTCTCTTCTGGGCCCCTAGCTTGGCACTCCAGATACTTCTCAAGCTTCACCCCCCTGGCTTGACACACAAGGCTGCTCTACAAGCATCACCTCCGCTGGTTGGGTCCCTCGCTTGATCACTGCCTGAAGTTTCCTGATTCTCCACCATGCCCGTTCGGTGAGAATACTGTTCTAGTACTTGCTTCAGTTACACAATGAGGTCCCTGGTAATAAGGTGGTTAGTCCCTTAGTGGCGAAAGCTTCCCCTTTACCTCCGACCATGACAGGTTCTCCGGCCAGCAGAACCGTCACTTTTGGTTGGACTGCAAGCCGCAATCCCAACCCTGCACTGCTCTCTTACTTCTGGATAGGACCTCAGATAGCCTAGCAGCCAGATGTTCCCGGGATAGGCCCAATCTCTGGTCTAGCAGCCCGGGGCAACACGACACACGTCCACCTATACAGCTGTCCAGGTGGCACAGAACATCGATCACCTAACTCTACCCGTATATATAGGCTCTCCCAGCAGGCCAAGGGATTCAAGAAAACCCCTGCCCATTGGCTGATACCCCATAACCTGACCTTGGGTTGTCCTTCTCATATCTAGTACCACCAAGTGCCCGGCCACCTAGTGGTGGAAGAGAAAAGTGCAACAAGGCCAAACTTAGGGTCAATAGATCTCTAACAATCAACCAGGATAACTACTCCTGGCAAGTAAATTTGTGAGGAGCTCCCTGCCTAAACTCCAGGGTGCTACACAAATAAAACTTACCTGCTAGTGCTAGAAGAGATCAGGCCTTAATCTGCTAACACTGCGGTTATGTGTGCAATGTATCAGAGGTGCCGGTGATCTACTGACACGGCACTTGTTGGGGGGCAGAAGGGCTGATCCTGCTAATGCTGCATTATTAGGGACACTATACTAAGGGGGACACCAATATAGTTCTGTTCATGATCAGGATATTGAGCCATACAGGCGCTATACTAGTAATGTTGGTGATCAGGATCCTATAGTGTGAGTGCGATAGTGTGCGGGCAATCTAATGCTAGCTGACCCTGGTGCTATCTGATGTAACAAGTGACCCTAATACAGCAATTGGTGAAAAATACTGTACACTGATGCTGTACTAATGGCACTGGTTGGGGGACAGGGGTGATCAAAGGGTGAATGAGGGCAATCAATGGGGTTAAATGTGCCAATCTAAGGAGTGTGGGTGTAAAATGTGGTGGTTATACTCAGTGTGGTGTTCTCTTCCTGAACCGAAAAGGACTCGGGAAGAGAAGAAATTGCAAAATCATTGGCTGGGACCTGCTGACAAACTTGTCCTACAGCCAATGACAGTGGAGGTTTCTGGGTGTGCGCGTGCATGGATGCGGACCTGGAAGAAAGCCATGACATAAAAGTACATTACCAGACCTGTATGAGCCGCCCATCCATTGTATTTTTACAACACTTCATCCATGTCTTTGCTGATCTCTGATCTCCTTATCAACTGTTTCTTACATGATGAAGATCAGCCATGGAGTATATCTGAGGTGTATATCAGGGTGTGCTTCTTCCCCACATGAGAGCTGTGATGTCCAGCAACATTCATATAGAAGACATTTCCCACACTCAAGGCACTAATACACCTCAAGGGTTGTGTGGGATCCCTGATGTACAGGAAGACAGGACTTCAGTGAGGAACAATTCCCTCACTTAGGACAGGAATACGGCTTCTCTCCTGTGTGAGATCTCTGATGTCTGTTAAAATTGGACTTCTGTGAAAAACATTTCCTGCACTCAGGACAGGAATACGGCTTCTCCCCTGTGTGAGATCTCTGATGTGTGTAAAGATGGGACTTCCGTGAAAAGCATTTCCCGCACTCAGGACAGGAATATGGCTTCTCTCCTGTGTGAGATCTCTGATGTCTGTAAAAATGCGATTTCACTGAAAAACATTTCCCGCACTCAGGACAGGAATACGGCTTCTCCCCCGTGTGAGATCTCTGATGTCTGTAAAGATTCGACTTCAGTAAAAAACATTTCCCGCACTCAGGACAGGAATACAGCTTCTGCCCCGAGTGAGATCTCTGATGTCTGGAAAAACTGGACTTCAGTGAAAAGCATTTCCCGCACTCAGGACAGGAATACGGCTTCTCTCCTGTGTGAGATCTTATATGAATATTAAGATGGGATTTAGAAGGGAAACACTTCCCGCACTCAGTACAGGAAAAGCTCTTCTCTTTTGGAAGGACGGCAGCGTCCCTCACAGTCTGAGGTTCCTCAGGATAAGAGGAATACGATGGTCCATCTACACTGTGTGGTGGCGGATGGACATTTGAGGTAGTCGGGTTTTCTCCTGGACTATACTGTGTGATGTCCTCATCTTCTACTTTACAGTCTGGAGACAAAGTGAGACAATCCTCTGAGGTTTTCCTCATCTCCCGTCCATCTACTAAAATAGAAATAAAAAGATTATTACTAGACATGAGCAGATTGGTTCCCCTAAACGAGGACTCCACCCACATCAGGCAGCTTTGTCTCCGAGGATCTTACAATTCCCCCCTCAAGGTAACTAGTAAATGGGTCCTCTGATCTCCTACCAGTTCATTTCTTTATTTATGGACCTTAGTCAGAGAGTGAGGAAACAACGAGAACTGTCTTTTATAGGAGTGACAGTGATGAGGGGATTATAGGACGAGTGTCCCCACCCCCTCGATCACACATTGCCATCTTCCCAACACAATTAGTCCTGCACTTCTTTATTTAGTCCATGATTTAGTCATGAATAAGGATGGGCGTGTTCGCACAGCCCACATGCAGAGCCCGCCAGGAAGTCGGCACTGCGCTAATCACAGGCAGTGAGACATTTCCCAAACTCTGCAGCCACGCATTGGGAAAATCATTAGCGCAGTGCCAACTTCCTGGCTAACTCTGCACGGGGGCTTTGCAAACACGCCGGAGCTCATCCTTAGTTTCGAATAATAGCAGAATTGCCCGGGTTGCAGTAACAACGTCCCGCCTCCTGTGATAGACAGCACAATGATCCAATGGTGGGACATTGACTCTCTGACGTGATCACAGGAGGCTGGACATTGTTACTGCGACCCGGGCAATTCAAATATAGCTCCGTGACACACGGAGATAGCAACTTTAATCCGGGCACTGGCAGGCTGCATGACATGCACTGGTGTAGCTGCATCTGATGGGCACAGGCAGGCTGCATGATTGGTACTGGTGAGGCTGCCTCTGACGGGCACTGGTGAGGTTGCATTGATCTCCTGTATCATGTCTGCAGTCTCTGACCATATCCTGTATCATGTCTGCTAGAGGTGCACCAAATGGAGATTTTGCTAATACTATAGCAGTGTGTTTAAGTAAAAGATTGCAGACATGATACAAGAGATATCAGAGACTAAGGACATGATACAGGAGACGTTTAGAGACCGAGGACATGATACAAGAGATGGTTAGAGACTGGTGACATGATACAAGAGATGGTCAGAGACTGCAGACATGATACAAGAAATGGTCAGAGACTGCAGACATGATACAAGAGATGGCTAGAGACTGGGGACATGATACAAGAGATGGTTGGAGACTGCAGACATGATACAAGAAATGGTCAGAGACTGCAGACATGATACAAGACATGGTTAGAGACTGGGGACATGATACAAGACATGGTTAGAGACTGGGGACATGATACAAGACATGGTTAGAGACTGGGGACATGATACAAGACATGGTTAGAGACTGAGGACATAATACAAGAGATGGTTAGAGACTGAGGACATGATACAAGAGATGGTCAGAGACTGAGGACATGATACAAGAGATTAAAAGAAGGAAAAGTATCCTCATAGTGTGGTACTAAGGATACTAAGCAGATAATACTGTGCCACGTCTAATATGATACAAGAGATGGTCAGAGACTGAGGACATGATACAAGAGATGGCCAGAGACTGAGGACATGATACATGAGATGGTTAGAGACTGAGGACATGATACAAGAGATGGTTATATATAAATGGTGGTTGTATATAAAAACATAAATATTTTTTTAAAAACTGTCATTTTCAGTATCGGTTTTCTGCCTAGTGTATCCGTAATTTTCCATTTCGGCACTAAAATTTCCATTCGGTGGACCCTTACTTACCTCCTCCGTGTAATGGTTTTGCCCTAATTCTCCTCTTCTGGACCCCCCGGGACTTTTGGCTCCTCCTGCCTTCAGAGTTCTCCTATAGAAAGCTACAAAGTATAGTATAGCGATCCCCTATAGGAAGGTACAAAGTATAGTATAGCGATCCCCTATAGGAAGGTACAAAGTATAATATAGAGTTCTCCTATAGGAAGGTACAAAAAAACTTCTGCCCTTAGAATCACTTGCTTCCTTCTCTTCCCCAGGACTACATGTTCTATGAGGCATTGCTCCTCACACATTTAAGTTCTCAGGCATTTACTGACATGTATGGATGGTGTACTGAGCTATATTTTCTGTATGCAGGCCAATTAATCGACTGACCAACTAATCGATTATGAAAATATTTGACAACTATTTTCATAATCGATTCGTTGTTTCAGCCCTACATCTCTGAATCTCCTCCCAGTTCATTTCTTTATTCACGGACCTTAGTCAGAGTGAGGAAACAACGATAACTGTCTTTCATAGGAGTGACAGTGATGAGGGGATTATAAGACGAGTGTCCCCTCCCCCTCTATCACTTATTTCCATCTTCCCAACACAAGAAGTCCTGTACCTTCTTATTTATTCCATGATTTAGTCATGAATAACAGAGGGGCTGAGCCCCACCAGAGGTCAGAGAGTGAGGATGGGGGAGAACCAAGATAAAGACTGGACTGATCCTGAAGACCACTATCATTGGGTTATTGACTCCTCCCTCATTATCCCTTTCTGTTTAAGGTTCCAAAGTTTGAGGATGTTATCACATTATTATCAACATGTAAAGGTCCGTGCTCCAATCATATCATCAGATATAAAATGTGCAGCTGGTAGGAAATGGGTATAAAAGAAATCAGAACTATGTAATGTACAACTTATTGTATAGGATACAACGGTTAGGATTTTATAGTATCAGAATAATGTAATGTACAACATAGAGTATATAGCGCAGGGGTCCGGAGTATGTAATGTACAATATAAATTATACAGTGTAAGGGTCAGGACTCATAATATTGGTATTCAGTAATCAGTGGAAGATTAAATGTTTACATGAGACAAGTTGCAGAGGTCCCACACCGCTGCCTCCCATCTCCTGAGACTGCACTCAGTGACTTGGGTCTGAGACTATACAGACATATCCCTCCACCCGGCACAGCCAGCAGACAACAGAACAAGTAATCCTGTGAGAATTGTTCTGTCAGAGATCTTGCCATACCCGGGTATGGGGCAGAAGAGCCAAAACACATACCCCAGGTGCCTAGGTCTAGTAGCGCCTATGCTGAAAATGAACATTTTGCTGCCAGCTGAACCCCAGAATCTCCATAAATCCAGTCTAGATACATAAATTGTGTCTGTAGCACAGAGAAAGGAAGATTATCCGAGAGGAATACAGGAATACAGGATGGGGAACACAGCTCAGGAAAGTGACCAGGGGATTACAGGCTGATATCACTCAGTCCCCGCCCTGCTCTGGACCAATCAGTGAGCAGTATGGGTGGAGGAATGTATTTAGTGTTAATGACCCACCTATGCTGATCTTTGTAGGAGTGTCCTCCTCTATAAATGTCCCCGTTATTCCATCCTCCTCCATAGACTGCTGATCATCCCTCACATACCTCTCTTCTTCTTCTGTTTTAACCTCAAATTCTATATCGATTGGATCTCCACTCTAAATCAAGAAAATGAGAGAGAATATCATCTGTAAGATATAAGATTTATTATTGTGACATCACATATAAAATATACACATTGGTGTTGATTTACTAAAGGCAAATCCACTACACACTACAAGTGCACATGGAAGTGCAGTCGCTGTAGATCTGAGGGGAAGATCTGAAATGAGGGGAAGCTCTGCTAATTTCTATCATCCAATCATATGCAAGCAAAAATTCATTTTTTTAAAATTTTCCTTCTATGTTCCCCTCAGATCTACAGCGACTGCACCTCCAAGTGCACAGTGGATTTGCCTTTAGTAAATAAACCCCCCTGTGTCTTCAAGTTCATGATCTAGATGATCCACCCCACCAACCTTGTAACAGTGAGGGATGGTGTGATCTTCCTGTGTGGAATCCCGAGAATACAGAGGACGGGGACATCTCTCTGGTGGATTCCTGGTATTTGGTGGCTCCATCTTATCCTTCTGTCCTTCTGAAAACTCCTCCATCACTCCATACTCCTCATCCTCCTCTTTATACTCTTCTTTAACATCAATATTATCATCCCCAAGGTTTCCACTCTGAATATATAATAAAACATTAATTGTAACAAACATGCTGTCTATAAATCAGAGCTACCAATAATTGTCAATCATCTACCTGATGATGGTGAGGGATGGTGTGACCTTCCTGTGTGGAATCCCGGGAATACAGAGGATGGGGACATCTCTCTGGTGGGTTCCCATTACTGGATCCATCTGTAGGAAGCACACACACTGACTGAATACATTGTTTCTATGTGTTTATCAGATGATGGGGGATCTAGGTGGAGCCTCCGTACTGCTCTCTCCTTTACAATAAAGTCTCCTCTTACCCGGTGATGTGAGGGGCGGCTGATTGTCTATCATGACGTCCTTGTAGAGATCCTTGTGTCCTTCTAAATACTCCCACTCCTCCATGGAGAAATAGACAGTGACATCCTGACACCTTATAGGAACCTGACACACACAATGATACAGTCACCATCCAGACACATCCCTTGTCTGTTACTGGATAATGTCCCAGAATTCCCGGCACCGCTCACCTCTCCTGTCAGCAGCTCCATCATCTTCTTGGTGACTTCTAGAATCTTCTGCATGTTGTGTCTCTCAGGTTTTAGGGAGTCACATGGAGGCACTGTGATGGTCATATGATCACTGGAGTTCACAAGAGGAAATCTCTGTATTGAGGAACCAAAAGGAATATCATGTTAGAATCCCAGAATCCTCCTCACCTCTCCGGTCAGGTCTGTGTTTTATTAATAGAGATAAGAGTGATGTCATGTGACCTCCCAGAATCCTCCTCACCTCTCTGGTCAGGTCTGTGTTTTATTAATAGAGATAAGAGTGACGCCATGTGACCTCCCAGAATCCTCCTCACCTCTCCAGTCAGGTCTGAGTTTTATTAATAGAGATAAGAGTGATGTCATGTGACCTCCCAGAATCCTCCTCACCTCTCCGGTCAGCAGGTAGATGATCTCCATGGTGAGGTTTATTATCTTCTCAGTCACGTGACTCCAGTCCTCCTCCATCCTCACTGGTGCCGTCATTTGATATATACAGGTCTTCTTTTAGACGGATAACTCTGGAAATAAAAATAAGAATTATTTGGATGGTATTGGTCTCACAATAATAGGATGTGGATTGGGTGGGGGGGGGGGGGGTAGACCGATATAGTTTTCTCAGGGCCGATACGATACCAATTTTTCGATAGTTAGTATCAGGTGCCAATATTCTGCACTATACACTGTCCTCTTATTGATTTTTATTTTTTTTATCACTTTTATTGCTGTCACAAGGGATGTACACATCCCATGTGACATTAATAGGCGGTGACAGGTCCTCTTTATGGAGAGATCTGGGGTCTATAATGAATGTAAACATCCCATCTGACAGTAATAGGAGGTGACAGGTCCTCTTTATGGAGAGATCTGGGGTCTATAATGAATGTAAACATCCCATGTGACATTAACAGGTGGTGACAGGTCCTCTTTATGGAGAGATCTGGGGTCTATAATGAACGTAAACATCCCATGTGACAGTAATAGATGGTGACAGGTCCTCTTTATGGAGAGATCTGGGGTCTATAATGAATGTAAACATCCCATGTGACAGTAATAGATGGTGACAGGTCCTCTTTATGGAGAGATCTGGGGTCTATAATGAATGTAAACATCCCATGTGACAGTAATAGATGGTGACAGGTCCTCTTTATGGAGAGATCTGGGGTCTAAAATGAATGTAAACATCCCATGTGACAGGTACTCTTTATAGAGAGATCTGGGGTCTCTAATGAATGTAAACATCCCATGTGACAGTAATAGACAGTGACGGGTCCTCTTTATAGAGAGATCTGGGGTCTATAATGAATGTAAACATTCCATGTGACAGTAATAGGCATGCAATCAATGGGTTAATTTGGCTCACTCTGGGTAAGGCTATACATAGAAGAATATGGGAATGGGATCAGTACATGGGGCAAGTATCTAAGTCCATGACATATAGTCCATGTAGGACTGTTAGGAATGCTGATCCCAAGAAGGCTGCCAGCTTACAGATAGAAGAAACTCTGGAACATAAAAACAGGAACAATGCAGCGCCTTCTAAGTGTAGCAATTAAGACATTTAATTAATTAAAATGAATCACTTCATCTGTGATATCCTCGATCCCCACAGAAGTACATAAAAGCACCACGGCGATTGGATTAGATTTACCACCCTTGTCCACAATCACTTCTAATGTGATAACCACAGATGAACCAACACCCTCTACCTCCTCTTTTTTAGTAGTCCCCCCCCCCCCCCCCCCCGTCCTCACCGTAGAGGCAGGAGAGGGGGAAGACGCAGACACAGAAAGGAGGGGGAAACTATGCAGACTATAAAGATTTTTAATCAATCTGATGATGTTTTGTCCAAATCTGAGCAGTCACTTCTCGCTCGTGGCCTCACTTTTGCTCCAACAGCACCTCCCAATCCTTTTACCCCTTTTCTAGATCTGAATAGATTCATTAGGAGTATTACTGTAAAACGCTACTTTAATATCAAAGCCCATAAGAATCTCAATGTTGAACAGGACCCTGTCACCAGCCCTTTGGGCACCAGTTATCCGACAGACGTTCCCCCGGATCTTAGAGTCTGGGAAAGAAGGGCTCTGTATCATCTGGAGCTCCTCTATACTGAGGAGTCGGACGATTACTTCAACTAACTCAGCACTTGTCCACATCCCCACCCATTCAGCAGACTAAATTCCGACCTAAATCCAGATTTTATCCCACCTTTGCCAAAGGTCCCTATGTCCGAAGTTTTTATCAGGTTGTCTATGCGGAAATTCTACGAATGTGTCAGCAAACCTCCACACACACCCAGTCATCATTAAATCTCCCCACGGTCAAAACCATAGCTCTCCAACAACTTACAGACAACAG
Organism: Lithobates sylvaticus; assembly: GCA_028564925.1. NCBI lineage: Eukaryota > Metazoa > Chordata > Amphibia > Anura > Ranidae > Lithobates > Lithobates sylvaticus. The sequence continues at coordinate 568,516,378 of CM053028.1, read as the reverse complement.
ACAGCTCATCATCAGATCAGCTGATAAAGGGGGAGGTATAGTGGTTCAAAATCTTTTGCACTATCAGATAGAATCCTCCAGGCTCCTTTCAGATAGTTCCACATACCGTAAACTTATCAGTGACCCACTGCCCGTGTTCTCAAAGGAAGCCCATGATCTCTCCAATAGGGCTGCAGTTGAGGGTATCATTACCAAAACAGAAGTTGTATTCCTTAAACATGAATTTTACAAAAGGCCGTACTTCTATCATCTCCCTAAGATTCATAAGGACCTAGCTAACCCGCCTAGGAGACCGATTGTTGCGGCTATGGAAAGCGTTACGAGTTACTTCTTGATATATATTGACCATTTTTTGCAGCCTATAGTCAATAACCTTCCTTGACACATTAAGGATAGTATCCAACTACTAAATATGCTACAACAATATCGCTGGGAACCATCTTATCGTTGGCTCTCGCTAGTTTCCCTCTACACCTCCATTCCACACAATGTAGGCCTACAGGCTACACAGTGCTACCTCAATGAGGACCCACAACTTAATCCCCGTCAGGTAGATTTCCTTCTGGAAATGTTGGAATACTGCTTGACACACAACTATTTTGAAACCAATGGTGACTTTTATATTCAGACCCAGGGCACAGCTATGGGGGCAAATTTTGCCCCAGCTATGCAAACCTCACCATGGGCTATTGGGAACATCTACATATTTGGCAGAACAACCCCTACGCCTCCCATTCACTATTCTATGGACGTTATATGGATGACGTTGTCATTATCTGAGATGGGCCAGATACTCTAATCCCGGGATTTCTACAACATTCCAACACCAACACTATGGGCTTGTCATTCACCGCAGTATCTGATGACAATAAGCTTGTGTTTTTGGATCTAGAATTGTCCCATCATGACAACAGTATTTGTGCTCAGAATTTCACAAAACCCGCCACCCACAACTCATATTTGCACTATCATCACCATCCACGTTGGGTGAACAACATCCCGAAGAGCCAGTTCTGCCGTCTTAAGCATAACTGTACTCGTACACAGGACTACAATACCCATGGTCAGATACTCCAGACCAAATTTAAAGAAAAAGGCTAGACTTATGATATTGTTGAAAAATCTTTTTAACACACATCTTCATACAGACGTAAAAAGTGACAGAAAGGCTAAAACAGAGGACAGTACGCAACCAGTGCGGGTCGCCACACAGTTTCATACTCCATTTAGGAAGATGGAAAGGATCCTCTCTAAACATTGGTCCATATTGAGCGAGGATCCCCATCTAAAATCCATACTAACCGATCGACCTCTGGTAACTTATAGAAGAGAAAAAAACATCAAAACCCTTATAGCTTCGAGTAAAATAAAAACATCACGACCGATCGCTAGTGCTTCCCTGACATTCTTTAACATCAAGGGAATGTATCAGTGCAAAATTCCCTTATGTCTCCTGTGTAAACACGTGACACAAAGACAAAAAGATTTCTCATATAAAAGGAAAGCAGTACACCATACCGGATTTCTTTACATGCTCTTCTGAGTACGTTGTATACTGCTTGACGTGTCCATGCGGCCTACTCTATGTAGGCTGCACCATCCGTACTCTCCGCAAAAGGTTTGGTGAACACCGTAACTTTGTTGAGAAGGGTGTGGATAAATATAGAGTCCCGAGACACTATAAAGAGTTTCACAAGAAGTCATCTTTAGGGTCATAGAGGCCAAATCCAACCATTTTCCCAAAGCAGAACCCTATAAATGGCTATGTGAGAGGGAAAATTACTGGATTTATACTTTGGATAGTCTATCACCCGGGGGCCTTAATGAGGGCATTGAAATTAATATTCTACTATGACCAGATCTGTTCTCGCTGGTACATGTTGTGTGTGTGTGTGTGTGTATGTACTTATGTACGTCATGTATATGTACACACATATGCACAGAGATATATATACCTCTATTCCCCCATTAAACAACAAAAAATTGAAAATAAAAATAATATATAGTATTGATAATCAATAACTACCAATTTCCATATAGTATAATTGACCTCTCATGAGCGTCCCGTTTTAATAATTTGATGATTTTTCTGATTCTCAGATTTTTGAGCATATAATATATATCCAATATATATTTAATATAGTAATCCGAATGTAACAATTCTAATACATATAATTTTTTTTACTTTTTTATAGATATATAATTATAGATCTAAAGACTCATTGGTCGCCTTTTGTAAGTATTTAGTCTATTAGTTTAAGCTTATTAATTTATGAATTTTTTAAAAGTATATTTTTAAATAATAATTTTCTCTATTAATTTTACCTTTAAGTTTATTGGTAATTTTAGTCATAATCACGTGAAATTGTTTAAGAGTGTCAAAATAGTATATTCAACTGGTGGAATTGTAATTTGCCTCAATGTTTACATGTTCCCATGGTTACCCATTTAGCCAGTCACTTAGTACTCAGTCTATGTGTATATATGAAAAACCCTCTTCAAAGATGGCCCCCAGCAGAGCCTGAGGAAGGAGGACGCATGCTCCGAACGTATGCACCTCCCCGCTGACCCTGTACCCGGAAGTGACATCACCCTGCCGTGTTCCTGTGCATCGCCGATCCCTGTCCCAGCTTTCCGGGAGCGCTGGGCTCCACCAGTGTAACCGGATAAAGGACAGACACACGGGCATTCCAGCCAGCAACACCAGGCAGTTCCCGGGATGGCGCGGATGACACCGATATCTATGCGGTTTTATATCGCTGGTTTGTGAGAGTGTTCCCATTATGATTTTAATTTATGAAATGTCTTAACTGCTACACTTAAAAGGTGCTGCTTTGTTCCTGTTGTTTTTGACAGTAATAGGCAGTGACAGGTCCTCTTTATGGAGAGATCGGGGGTCTATAAAACCCCAAATCCCTCCTCTGCACTTGAAAGTATTCAAAACGACAAGATCGGCATTTTGAATACTTTCTATTTTTCAAAACTGGCGCCTTTAGGATGCCAGTAATCAGGAAGTGATATCATGACATCGCTTTTGGGTTACTAGATCCGAGACCTGAACAGTGCCGATTCCGGCTTTGTTCGGGCCTCCGGCCAGCTGGTGGGACGGGAGACCCGGGCAGAGAGGCAGGAGGAGGGAGGGGTCTCCTCTCGCTGCTTGTAATATCAGCTGAGTGGCTTCTTAGCCTCATCGGTTGTTATTACAAAAAAGCTGACCGTCCATGATAAAGAACGGTACTGGGTTACCTGTAGCTTCATGCATCACTCCGGTACAATCCCTTGAAGAAATATCGGTAAGTATGTTAGCAATACCGATTCTTAAAAAAAACAGAATATCGGCCGCACTGACAATCGATTGACCCCTAATGTGGATGTGAGGGGGGATAATAGGAGGGTTGCTGTACATTTAAGAAATAAACTATTGTCCCCCATGGGAACACATTTAGTCTGGACTGTGTAGTATTTGTTACATCTTGGAGGACCGGGGACCTTCTTGGCCTGCCGAATCAGATATTCCTCTTTACTCTGTTGAGTTTGTTTTCTTTCTGAACTGGTTTGCAGCCAAAACAGAACTCCTCTAAGAACAAGTGCTCACCAACGAGTGAAGGGATGTCCTTCTTCATCTTACCTGATATTCCAGAAAAAAAAAAATCACATGACCATTGAGACAGTAAGATGGTTAAGGTTGTAAGTTCTGGATGGTCTGAAAAATAAGTGGGGTGGGAGGGCCATCACAGACCCCCTTATGTCCCTCAGAGCCCCCTGATCTCTCCAGCCCCCTATTCCCTCAAAGCCATACAGCCGGACTACCCCCTTAACGGTCCCACTCTGCAGACAGACTACCCCCTCAAGGGTCCCACTCTGCAGCCGGACTACCCTCTCAAGGGTCCCAGAGTCCTTCAGCTACATTACCCCTTCAGAGGCCCCTAAAGTCTGTCAGCTTTACTAAACCCTCACAGCCCTTCAGCTCCTCTACTTCTCTCAGAACCCTCAGTATTTTCCTCCCTCTGACACCAATGATAGAACATATTCTTCATGGAAAGCTGGGGAATGTTTTCTTCCTCCTGACCAGCAATATAAGGGGCTCTATGCTCCGTACTCCTGACCCCTGCACTCCATCATTGTGTTGGCTGCATATTGTAACGATTGCCCATTGGCTGCTTGTGTAGTGTAATAATTGTCCTTTGTAGGCCATGTATGGTCAGGATGGTCATTGTCTTGTCTATTTATTGTCAGTGCTGTTTGTTTAGAGGAACATATTACTAGAATTTATCTATAAAATAATGTTCCGACCCTGTACGTGAGTAAATGTTCTGCCCCTGAAGGGGTTAATCTAGGTTCTCACACTATATATGTGAGTATCATCATCTGCTGGAGATAAAAGACATCACAGTGACTATGGAGTAAGAGGACGGACATGACGGGGGTTACTGGGTGTAAATAGAAAATAAGATCTTATTACCTCGTCTGCTGCTACTTCCAGCAACGTCTTCTCTCTACTTCCTCCCGACTCACCTCTCACCCGGAACTTCCTGTCTGTACCTGACATCCCTTCCTGTTTGTCTTCCATAGAGACTTCCTGTCTGGGTAGAGGTGAGATCACCACCTTGTGGAGATCAGAGGAACTGCAGCCAGAGAAACATCACGTATTGTGAACACGGCCTTGTGCTATGTGTGTATGTACCTTACACCGATCAGCCATAACATTCTGACCACTGACAGGTTAAATGAATAACATTGATTATCTCATTATAATGGCATCTGGAAGTGGGTGGGATATATTACACACCGCCCAACTTTCTGAGATGAGAACGAGGGACACCTATTAGCAAATGTATGTAGGTGTAGGACACACTGCCCCGCCATGCACCCTTAAATGCAAGTTATAAAAAAAATATTAGTTATAAAAATAATTATTAGTTAAACACACAAGTGCTTTTTTTTACCACTATAATTCCTTTATATTGGCTTTTGAAATGTACAAATACAGCAATTTAGAAATTGAATGAAAGGTTTAGCACTGGGAGATAAATAGTGCATTTTATATACAACTATATAGATAAGACCAGAATGATGAGGAAAGAGGGACTTTGTTCTAAATCAGGGACTGTTGGGAGCTATGATATTAGGCAGCAGGTGAACATGTTGTCCCTGAAGTTGATGTGTTGAAAGCAAATAAAATGGGCATTACAGTTTGTTGTGTATGGGGCTGTGTGGCATGTGGATGGCCAAGTGTGTGTGTGACACTTACCTGGGGAAGAGATGGCACCGGGATGCAGTATGGGAAGAAGACAAGCCGGCGGAGGAGTGTGATGCTTTGTCTGGTGGAGTCCATGCCTTGATGGCAGCAAAAGGGGGACCAACTCAATATTAGAGGGATGATCATAATGTTCTGGTGGGTGGGTATAATGTTCTGGTGGGTGGTCCTAATGTTCTGCTGGGTGGTCCTAATATTCTAGTGGGTGGGTATAATGTTCTGGTGGGTGGTCCTAATATTCTAGTGGGTGGGTATAATGTTCTGGTGGGTGGTCATAATGTTCTGGTGGGTGGGTATAATGTTCTGGTGGGTGGTCCTAATATTCTAGTGGGTGGGTATAATGTTCTGGTGGGTGGTCATAATGTTCTGGTGGGTGGGTATAATGTTCTGGTGGGTGGGTATAATGTTCTGGTGGGTGGGTATAATGTTCTGGTAGGTGGGTATAATGTTCTGGTGGGTGGGTATAATGTTCTGGTGGGTGGGTATAATGTTCTGGTGGGTGGTCCTAATATTCTAGTGGGTGGGTATAATGTTCTGGTGGGTGGTCATAATGTTCTGGTGGGTGGGTATAATGTTCTGGTGGGTGGTCATAATGTTCTGGTGGGTGGGTATAATATTCTGGTGGGTGGGTATCATGTTCTGGTGGGTGGGTATAATGTTCTGGTGGTGGGTATCGTGTTCTGGTGGGTGGGTATAATGTTCTGGTGGGTGGGTATAATGTTCTGGTGGGTGGGTATAATGTTCTGGTGGGTGGTCCTAATGTTTTCTGGTGGGTGGATATAATGTTCTGGTGGGTGGGTATCATGTTCTGGTGGGTGGGTATAATGTTCTGGTGGGTGGGTATAATGTTCTGGTGGGTAGTACATGAATACACAACTTAGTAAGAAAAATAAAATAAAATAAAGGAAAAAATAATTCCACCATTATTTTATTCTCAGCAGGAGAAATAGATGCTAATAGGCTGCAGGAGATCTGCTGAAGAAAAGGGGGGATGTGTGGCAATAAGCTGCAGAAGATCTGCATCTCTTCAACCCCCTCCTTTTTCTTATCAGATCTCCTGCAGCCTATTAGCACCCATTTACTACTATTATTTTATTTCTGTAGATCTCCTACATCCTCTATATTTTTTTCCTATTTCTATGTCTCGGCAGATCTCCTGCAGCCTATTAGCACCCATTTCTCTTTCTATGTCTCAGCAGATCCCCTGCAGCCTATTAGCACCCATTTCCCTTTCTATGTCTCAGCAGATCTCCTGCAGCCTATTAGCACCCATTTCCCCATTAGAGAATAAAATGGTGGTAGCTCCAATTTTTTATGTCACACAATATTAGTGAAATGGTTTAGGAAGCACAAAATGTCAGTAAAAAACTCAGTAAAGGTAATTTTGGGGCCACAGACACAATCTGAAGTTTTGTACAAGTCAATGAATCCCCCGACACTCCCAGCTGAGAACAATGATGGAGATTACTATTCCAGTCCTCCAAGCAGTGTTCTGTCTGGGAAGGTCGGGGAGTCAATATTTCCCCAGCTGAGAACAATGAAGGAGATTACTATTCCAAACCTCAACGACTCGTTCTCCCACTCGCTATTTCCCCAGCTGGCAGAGACAAGACTTCTTATAGAATGTCAGCTTCTTGCATCGTCCAGGATCGGGAGATGGGTGATAAATACAATGACCCCTCCCCTTATATCCATAAATCCCGCCCTCTTATCATCAAAGTAAAAGATGTGAAAACCTCTGTGATAAATCATTGACGCAATTCACCTCATCGATAAACCATAAAGTGACATCAAAGTCCATCCAACGTCTCCTTTATACTTCAATAAATGATATCACCACCAATAAATGTCTCCAACACCTCCAGAGCTTCTTCCTCCAAATCTCAGTATATGTTCCAGCAAACTGTGTGTAGTGGACTACAAAACACCTCCTTCTCCAAACACCAATCCCATGCTCTCTTGGTGCTCACACTCAGATTGTGCCTTCACCAGAACTCCATCATCCTCTTAATAAGTGGCTCTACAAAAGCTTTGGAGGAACCCTGGATGAGAAAGGCTGAACTAGGCAGTAATATATTTCTATCCCCCTTGGTGGGAGTGGAGATGACCCCATCTATAAGGATATACAGTACATACACACACAGCACAAGGCCGTGTTCACACTACCAGACGTTTCTGCAGTTCCTCTGAGCTCCACAAGGTGGTGATCTCACCTCTACCCAGACAGGAAGTCTCTATGGAAGACAGGAAGTGATGTCAGATACAGACAGGAAGATGTCAGGGTGAGAGGTGAGTCAGGAGGAAGTAGAGAGCAGACATTGCTGGAAGACGCAGCAGAGGAGGTAATAAGATCTTATTTTCTATTTACACCCAGTAACCCCCCGTCATGTCCGTCCTCTTCCTCCATAGTCACTGTGATGTCTTTTATCTCCAGCAGATGATGATACACACATATATAGTGTGGATACGAAGATTAACCCCTTCAGGGGCAGAACATTCCCCACTTACAGGGCCGGAACATTCTCTTGATTTTGGAGATGTGTCAACTTTCCCACCAATCACCTTCTCACCTCATCGGTCTATACTAACAGATTATACCACTTTTATTAGTGCCGACAATTGGAGAATCCTATGACTTCACACTGACCTCATAGCTCCTCCTCCCAATGTCCCTCCATCTGGCACTTTTCTTTTTATTTAATTGTTTTAGGATGTGGGCGGACCCTTTGCATCCTCACAAGGAAAACAGGACTGTTGTAATGACACCAGAATTATTTTACCTGCATAGTGTGGGGGTCCTGTGTGGGTAAATTATACCTCAGTCTGAGGTGGGGCTTTATTAAAATGGAAAATTGGAAGGTGAGGTGAGGAGGATTCTGGGGATATTGATTGATTTTGCTATTTGTGTTCAGATGTAGAGTTTTCCTCCTGTGAAGTCTGGAGATCATATGACCATCACATTGCCTCCACCTCCCTCCCTGATAGAATAGAGAAATACAAAGAAGATTCTAGAAGTCACCAGAGAGATGATGGAGGAGAGGTGAGCGGTGCTGGGAATTCTGGGACATTATCCAGTAACAGACAAGGGATGTGTCTGGATGGTGACTGTATCATTGTGTGTGTCAGGTTCCTATAAGGTGTCAGGATGTCACTGTCTATTTCTCCATGGAGGAGTGGGAGTATTTAGAAGGACACAAGGATCTCTACAAGGACGTCATGATGGACAATCAGCCGCCCCTCACATCACCGGGTAAGAGGAGACTTTATTGTAAAGGAGAGAGCAGTACGGAGGCTCCACCTAGATCCCCCATCATCTGATAAACACATAGAAACAATGTATTCAGTCAGTGTGTGTGTTTCCTACAGATGGATCCAGTAATGGGAACCCACCAGAGAGATGTCCCCGTCCTCTGTATTCCCGGGATTCCACACAGGAAGGTCACACCATCCCCCACCATCATCAGGTAGATGAGGAACAATCACTGATAGTATCATTAGGATCTGTACATTATCTGCATTGTTACCATTGATGTCATTTTTATTATATATTCAGAGTGGAAACCTGAGAGATTCTAAAGTTGAGGTTAAAGAAGAGATAAAAGAGGAGGATGATGAGGATGGGGTGATGGAGGAGTCAGAGTCTCTAAAAGAACACAAAGATCTGTACCAGGACACCATGGTGGAGTCATCCAGCTACAGAAACCCACCAGAGAGATGTCCCCAGGATTCCACACAGGAAGGTCACATCATCCCTCACCATCATAAGGATATGATGGAGCCACCAAATAATGGGAACCCACCAGAGAGATGTCCCCGTCCTCTGTATTCCTGGGATTCCACACAGGAAGATCACACCATCCCCCACTGTTACAAGGTTGGTGGGACGGAGGTTATCAAACACACTTATAGAGATGATGTGTGGATTGTTTATGTGATGTCACAATATTAAATCTTACATCTTACAGATGATATTCTCTCTCATTTTCTTGATTTAGAGTGGAGATCCAATCGATATAGAATTTGAGGTTAAATCAGAAGAAGAAGAGAGGTATGTGAGGGATGATCAGCAGTCTATGGAGGAGGATGGAATAACAGGGACATTTATAGAGGAGGACACTCCTACAGAGATCAGCACAGGTGGGTCATTAACACTAAATACATTCCTCCACCTATACGGCTCACTGATTGGTCCAGAGTAGGGTGGGGACTGGGTGATATCAGCCTGTAATCCCCTGGTCACTTTCCTGAGCTGTGTTCCCCGTCCTGTATTCCTGTATTTCTCTCGGATAATCTTCCTTCTCTGTGCTGCAGACACAATTTATGTATCTAGACTGGATTTATGGAGATTCTGGGGTTCAGCTGGCAGCAAAATGTTCATTTTCACCATAAGCGTTACTAGACCTAGGCACCTGGGGTGATTTGGGTTTTCTGCCCCATGCCCAAGTATGGCAAGATCTCCGACAGAACAATTCTCCCAGGGTTACTTGCTCTGCTGTTTACTGGCTCTGCCGGGTGGAGGGATATGTCTGTATAGTCTCAGGCCCAAGTCACTAAGTGCAGTCTCAGGAGATTGGAGGCAGCGGTGTGGGACCTCTGCAACTTGTCTCAACATTTAATCTTCCACTGATTACTGATTACTGAATACCAATATTATGAGTGGTGACACTTACACTATATTCTCTATGTTGTACATTACATAGTCCTGACCTCTGCTCTCTCTCCTCTACCCACTGCTATATATACACATAATATGTTTTCTCTTTTGTTACACCCATTTCCTACCAGTTGGACATTTTATATCTGATGATTTGATTGGATCACAGACTTTTACATGTTGATAATAATGTGATAACATCCTCAAACTTTGGAACCTTAAACAGAAAGGGATAATGAGGTAGAAGTCAATAACCCAATGATGGTGGTCTTCAGGATCAGTCCATTCTTCATCTTGGTTGTTCTCCCCCCCATCCTCACTCTCTGACCTCTAGTGGGGCTCAGCCCCGCTGTTTTTCATGACTAAATCATGGACTAAATAAGAAAGTGCAGGACTTCTTGTGTTGGGAAGATGGCAATGAGTGATAGAGGGGGTGGGGACACTTGTCCTATAATCCCCTCATCACTGTCACTCCTATAAAACACAGTTCTCGTTGTTTCCTCCCTCTCTGACTAAGATCCATGAATAAAAAAATTAACTGGTAGGAGATTCAGAGATGTAAGGCTGTAATAACGAATCGATTATAAAAATAGCTGTCAACTATTTTCATAATCGATTAGTTGGTCAGTCGATTAATTGGCCTGCATACAGAATGTATTATTTATTTACATATCAGAAAATACAGCTCAGTACACCATCCATACATGTCAGTAAATGCCTGAGAACTTGAATGTGTGAGGAGCAATGCCTCATGGGACATGTAGTCCTGGACAAGAGAAGGAAGCAAGTGATTCTAAAGGCAGCCATTTTTTGTACCTTCCTATAGGGGAACTCTATACTATACTTTGCGGCTTCCTATAGGGGAGCTCTATACTATACTTTGTAGCTTCCTATAGTTGAACTCTATACTATAATTTGCAGCTTCCTATAGGGGAAATCTATCCAAATAAGAAGAATTAGGGCTGCTCTGTTCAGAACCATTACACAGAGCTATGACAATTTTGTTTTAAAAAATAAATCTAACATTTACAATGACTTTAAGGGCTCTGTGCAAGGAAGATCAGCATCTGACCCCAAAGATGGTGGAGGCTGATAGACCGGAGGTGATAGAAGGCATTACTATTACATAAAGTAAAAGTTTACTAGTATTGTACATTATATATAAAATTATTATATGCATGAAAAAAAGTCCCAGCTTTCAGGATTACTTTAATATAAAAGTCCCCCCTCCCCCTCTAACCTCCATATATCTTCATGTGTGACTCCCAGGTAAAATCCCCATATATCCCACTTCTGGGTATATTTATTATTATTATATATATGATATAAGATATATTACTTTCACTATTTCACAGTATAAATAAATCCCTTATAGTAGTGATTATCTGCTGTTTTGTACTATAAAGGACTATTTTTTTAACGCCATCATAACAGATGATTAAACAAAATCATGCTGCTGCTACTAAATGCCCTATGCTGGCCATACACAGATCAATTTTTGGATTAGAATATTCACACAAAATGATTTGTACATTCGATGAATGGACGAGTGTAGTTCAAAAATTCTACTTGCTTTTAACATTCAGTTATACAATTAATGTAACTTCTTAGCAAAAACTACATACACGATGTGAAAATTTGTTCGATGGAGAAAAGTTTTCTGTTCTGCTCCCTTGAATTTCCCCGTCACTGTGGTGGAAAATGAACACCGATTTGACCCCACTAATGGTTAGAAGATTGGATGAATGTTTTTTTGAAAGAAAAATGAGTTTGTGTACAGCCAGCATAAGTGACATTAGGTGCAGGGAGCTTGTACCCACCTACCTGTCTATGACAAGGGAGTCTGTCATCCATCATATTATATTACACTCCTGTCTGATCATCTGCAAAACAGCGTTTTGCCTCTTTTTTACATTTTATTAATGTTGATCTCTGATTCTGATATGTAGCAGATTCTCCCTCTAATAATACACCTATCTGTCTGTTATTCTCAGAGTGGATTAAATATCCAACTATATATCTGGATATTTATATTTACCACTGTATATACAGTATCTCACAAAAGTGAGTACACCCCTCAGTCACATTTTTGTAAATATTTAATTCTATCTTTCATGTGACAACACTGAAGAAATTACACTTGTCTACAATGTAAAGTAGTGAGTGTACAGCTTGTATAACAGTGTAAATTTGCTGTCCCCTCAAAATAACTCAACACACAGCCATTAATGTTGAAACCGCTGGCAACAAAAGTGAGTACACCCCTAAGTGAAAATGTCCAAATTGGGCCCAATTAGCCATTTTCCCTCCCTGGTGTCATGTGACTCATTGGTGTTACAAAGTCTCAGGTGTCAATGGGGAGCAGGTGTGTTAAATTTGGTGTTATCGCTCTCACTCTCTCATACTGGTCACTGGAAGTTCAACATGGCATCTCATGGCAAAGAACTCTCTGAGGATCTGAAAAAAAGAATTGTTGCTCTACATAAAGATGGCCTATGCTATAAGAAGATTGCCAAGACCCTGAAACTGAGCTGCAGCACGGTGGCCAAGACCATACAGCGGTATAACAGGACAGGTTCCACTCAGAACAGGCCACGCCATGGTCCACCAAAGAAGTTGAGTGCACGTGCTCAGCATAATTTCCAGAGGTTGTCTTTGGGAAATAGACGTATGAGTGCTGCCAGCATTGCTGCAGAGGTTGAAGGGGTGGGAGGTCAGCCTGTCAGTGCTCAGACCATACGCCGCACACTGCATCAAATTGGTCTGCATGGCTGTCGTCCCAGAAGGAAGTCTCTTCTAAAGATGATGCACAAGAAAGCCCACAAACAGTTTGCTGAAGACAAGCAGACTAAGGACATGGATTACTGGAACCATGTCCTGTGGTCTGATGTGACCAAGATAAAAGTATTTGGTTCAGATGGTGTCAAGCGTGTGTGGCGGCAACCAGGTGAGGAGTACAAAGACAAGTGTGTCTTTTCTACAGTCAAGCATGGTGGTTGGAGTGTCATGGTCTGGGGCTGCATGAGTGCTGCCGGCACTGGGGAGCTACAGTTCATTGAGGGAATCATGAACGCCAACATAGTACATGAAATCATAGTACATGAATCATGATACGCCAATCATAGTACATGAATCATGAACGCCAACATGACATATTGAAGCAGAGCATGATCCCCTCCCTTCAGAGACTGGGCTGCAGTGCAGTATTTAAACATGATAACGACCCCAAACACACCTCCAAGACCACCACTGCCTTGCTAAAGAATCTGAGGGTAAAGGTGATGGACTGGCCAAGCATGTCTCCAGAACTAAATCCTATTGAGCATCTGTGGGGTATCCTCAAACGGAAGGTGGAGGAGCGTAAGGTCACTAGCATCCACCAGCTCCATGATGTTGTCATGGAGGAGGGGAAGAGGACCCCAGTGACAACATGTGAAGCTCTGGTGAACTCCATGCCCAAGAGGGTTAAGGCAGTGCTGGAAAATAATGGTGGCCACCCAAATATTGACACTTTGGGCCCGATTTAGACATTTTTACTTAGGGGTGTACTCACTTTTGTTGCCAGCGGTTTAGACATTTATGGCTGTGTGTTGAGTTATTTTGAGGGGACAGCAAATTTACACTGTTATACAAGCTGTACACTTAATACTTTACATTGTAGCAAAGTGTAATTTTTTCAGTATTGTCACATTAAAAGATAGAAGAAAATATTTACAAAAATGTGACTGAGGGGTGTACTTACCTTTGTGAGATACTGTAGATATTCAAGAATATTAACTAAATTATACACCAACCTTTATTTGTTGTTTTTATCCAATTAGTTGAATAATCAAAACAATAATCGGGCAACTAATCAATTCTGAAAATAATCATTAGTTACCGCCCTACAGAGGACCCATTTACTAGTTACCTTGAGGGGGGAATTGTAAGATCCTCAGAGACAAAGCTGCCTGATGTGGACAGAGTCCTGGTTTAGGGGAACCAATCTGCTCATGTCTAGTAATAATCTTTTTATCTCTATTTTAGTAGATGGACGGGAGATGAGGAAAACCTCAGAGGATTGTCTCACTTTGTCTCCAGACTGTAAAGTAGAAGATGAGGACATCACACAGTATAGTCCAGGAGAAAACCCGACTACCTCAAATGTCCATCCGGCACCACACAGTGTAGATGGACCATCGTATTCCTCTTATCCTGAGGAACCTCAGACTGTGAGGGATGGTGCCGTCCTTCCAACAGTGAAGAGGCTTTCCTGTACTGAGTGCGGGAAATGTTTCCCTTCTAAATCCAAACTTAATGTGCATAAAAGAACTCACACAGGAGAGAAGCCATATTCCTGTCCTGAGTGCGGGAAATGTTTTTCAGTGAAGTCCAGTCTTTACACACATCAGAGATCTCACACGGGGGAGAAGCCGTATTCCTGTCCTGAGTGTGGGAAATGTTTTTCAGTGAAGTCCAATCTTTACACACATCAGAGATTTCATACGGGGGAAAAGCCGTATTCCTGTCCCGAGTGTGGAAAATGTTTTTCACTGAAGTCCCATCTTTCCACCCATCAGAGATTTCATACGGGGGAGAAGCCGTATTCCTGTCCTGAGTGCGGAAAATGTTTTTCACAGAAGTCCGATCTTTCCAAACATCAGAGATCTCACACGGGGGAGAAGCCGTATTCCTGTCCTGAGTGCGGGAACTGTTTTTCACGGAAGTACCATCTTTCCACACATCAGATGTCACACACGGGGGAGAAGCCGTATTCCTGTCCTGATTGTGAGAAATGTTTTTTATATAAGTCAGATCTTTCCAAACATCAGAGATCTCACAAGGGGGAGAAGCTGTATTCCTGTCCTGAGTGTGGGAAATGTTTCTCAGCTAAGTCAGATCTTTCCAAACATCAGAGATCTCACACGGGGGAGAAGCCATATTCCTGTCCTGAGTGCGGGAACTGTTTTTCATGGAAGTCCAGTCTTTCCATACATCAGAGGTCTCACACGGGGGAGAAGTCGTATTCCTGTCCTGAGTGCGGGAACTGTTTTTCACGGAAGTCCAGTCTTTCCAGACATCGGAGATCTCACACGGGGAAGAAGCCACTTTCCTGTCCTGAGTGAGGGAATTGTTCCTCACTGAAGTCCTGTCTTCCTGTATATCAGGGATCCCACACAATCCTTGAGGTGTATTAGTGCCTTGAGTGTGGGAAATGTCTTCTATATGAATTGTTGCTGGACATCACAGCTCTCATGTGTGGAAGAAGCACACCCTGATATACACCTCAGATATACTCCATGGCTGATCTTCATCATGTAAGAAACAGTTCATAAGGAGGTCAGAGATCACCAAAGACATGGATGAAGTGTTGTACCGTGTTGCCCATTGATAGCAGTGGAAAAATAAAAATGGAGCCATTACCTTTCATTGACTGAGTACATTTTGTGGTGTAAGATTTCACAAACACTTAGAGGTTTATTTTTATTTTTTTATTTGTTGAACGCATTCACCCAGCCGTGATGAATATTGGATGTATTTTATTTCATACACTGATTTCTTTGGCTCCATCTAGTGGCCACAGTGCAGTAATGTACTATTTTTACTAATGTCAAGACAAATATCCCACTATGTCCACTAGATGGAGCTGGCGAGCATAGGGAATTACTGTGCTGCATTAATGCCAGATTTTGTAATGGTTGAATGAATATTTGTCACATTGAATACATTTTCTATAAATAGACTCCTTAGTTTCCGTCATCAAGCATAGATTCATAAAAAATAACTGGGTAGTGGAAAATGCTGGGCCGGTTGTTGTGGACATTGGCCCTGTGTGTCCCTCCTAATTGCATGCTACAGAGGAAGATGTACATTAACACGGGAACCCGAGAGTTACCTAGAGGACAGTTATTGTGCAAGTGTACAAGGTGTGTGTTCCTCTGTAAGGATGGAGGCCCACCTTAAGGTTGAGTATTCCCCCACAGCGGCCTCAGCCTTGTCTCAGGAAATTGATGGCACAGAGAAAAGATACCCCATGTGTGAGGCAATCACCCTGTTACAGGTGCCTAGCATTGTCCAGAAGAACCCACCCTTGGGGGGCAGTCCTCGCGTGTGACCCACACATTGTGCCCAACGAGTTATTGGGGAACATAAAGGAAAGTGAATAACCCATCACTGTCTGGGTGTACGATGGATGTCCAAAGAGCTGAACTGGTTAAATAACATTCCTGGGGGGGGGGGGGTATTGGAATAGAGACATGGACTTTGTAGGCACACATTTGTATACAATGGTTTTAACTTTATCCAATGAAAATCTTCCAATTGTTTTACTAAATATATGGGTGTGCCTACAAAGTCCATGTCTCTATTCCAATTTCTTCTAAACAATACCGGGACGTTGGCACATTGTTATTTGTGTATCCACAGCATCACCCTGTGATGATACACGTAGTTCACACTTATTTGTCAAACATTCCTGGGGGGTTCTAATAATGCCTGTGAAGGGACATCTCTGTGATGTACAGAAAGTGATGCAGCTGAGCCGACATTTACAAAGGAAAAAAATGCACACAGCCCCCCCCCCCCCCAAGGTTCTTCTATGTATTTGGGGGACCTTTGGAGGGTCTCTCTGCTGTTTAACCACTTCTGGACCGAGCCTCGTTTTGAGATTTTGTTGTTTACAAGTTAAAATCATTTTCTTTTGCTAGAAAATTACTTATAACCCTAAACAAAATATATATTTTATTTTTTGTTTTTCAGACACCCTAGAGAATAAAATCGCGTTTGTTGCAATACTTTATGTCACACCGTATTTGCACAACGGTCTTACAAGCACAATTTTTTTGGAAGAAAATATACTTTTTCAATTAAAAAAATAAGACAACAGTAAAGTTAGCCCAATTATTTTCTATATTGTGAAATATAATGTTACGCTGAGTAAATTCATACCCAACATGTCACGCTTCAAAATTGCACCCGCTCGTGGAATAGCGACAAACTTTGGCACTTAAAAATCTCCATTGGCGACGTTTAAAAATTTCTACAGGCTACCATTTTCGAGTTACAGAGAAGGTCTAGTGCCATAATTATTGCTATTGCTCTACCGATCGCGGCGATACCTCACATGTGTGGTATCACCGCGATTGGTAGAGCAATAATTCCAGCCCTAGTCCTCCTTGGTAACTCAAAACTGTAAACCTGTAGATTTTTTTTAAAAAAGTGTATTTTTTCCAAAAAAAGTACGCTTGTAAGACCGCTGCGCAAATACTGTGTAACAGAAAGTATTGCAACGACCGCCATTTTATTCTCTATGGTGTCTGAAAAAAAATATAATGTTTGGGGGTTCTAAGTAATTTTCTAGAAAAAAAAAATGATTTTAACTTGTAAACACTGAGTCTGAAAAAATAGGCCGGTCCTCAAGTGATTAATGTGAGATATGGGGGTCAAAAAGACCTCATATCTCACATTTACATTTAAATGCAATAAAAAAAAGTCTTTATTTTTATCAATAAAAACATTTCCCCTTTAAGACCATTGGGGTGGAAGTGATGTTTGAAGTCGCTTCCTCCATCCGATGGTATGGAGCCGAGTGGGGGCCATCTTCCCTTCACTCAGCATCCAGCCTCTCAGGGGACAGCTTTGGATTGTCTCCGCCGTGACCGACGGCTTTGGTAAGCGGCGGAGAGGATCGGAACACGGCGGGATTGGGGTCTCTCTCTTCTCACTCCCCCAATAAAAGTGATCTTGCGGCAGATTCGCAGCTGAGAACACTTTTATCCTAAAACCGACCGTCTGCCGTTCAAGAATATACCGGGGTTATGGTAGCAATCTACTGAGATAACCTTAGTATTCTACATCAAAGTAGAAACCTATATAACCATGGCGGGCGGTCGGTAAGTGGTTAAAGAAGTAGGTGCAAAGTGGAAGCAGTGGATCTGCAGGGAAAAGCATCTTGACCCCAAAGCACTTTATGTTGTATATGAATTTGCACATGGATCAGTTTACTTCATTTATTGATAAACACCATAAGATCGGTGAAGTAGGTGTAAAGTGGCAGCAGTAGATCTGCAGAGAATATTATTTGAGCCCCTAGCACTTTATATATGAATGTCTCCACATATTTTAGTGTATTTGTGATGATTTATGTGCACACACAATAGGACAGCGCTGTGACACATAATGCTCTTCTAGTTGATAAAGGGAATACTTACCTTTGTTACAGCAGCAGTCCGGTATAAGTTATTTCTGTAGGTATTTGAGTTGTTACACATAGCGCAGGTTTTATTCTATTTATATTGGTGACATAATTGCCCAAATCTGGGGATCAGGAGCCATTTCCACCCTTTACTCTCGGCTGGGGATCTTTGTATCCATATAACAGATGTTCTACATGACTAAATCTGACATCAATTTTACTGCAAAATCAAAGGGGCCAAAATGTCCCCCCCCCCCCCCGAGCAGTAATATATTTCTATCCCCCTTGGTGGGAGTGGAGATGACCCCATCTATAAGGATATACAGTACATACACACACAGCACAAGGCCGTGTTCACACTATGAGATGTTTCTCTGGGCTGCAGTTCCTCTGAGCTCCACAAGGTGGTGATATCACTTCTACAAAGATAGGAAGTCTCTATGGAAGACAGAATGTCAGGTACAGACAGGAAGTTCCGGGTGAGAGGTGAGTCGTTAGGAAGTAGAGAGAAGACGTTGCAGGAAGAAGTAGCAGAGGAGGTAATAAGATCTTATTTTCTATTTACACCCAGTAACCCCCTTTTAGTGAAGGTCAGAAGTATTAGATATTTGTATTTAGTTTTATAAAATGGACAATCTCTAATCTGGATACAATGTATAACGCAGTCAGTTTATCTGTATAATGTGGAGTGTGAGTTCCGGGGTCCCCACAGGGGGAGGACATGAGGCTCCCTCAGTAAGAAGCACATAAATGATTGTATATTGTGTCAGGATAGAGCCAGACACCTCGGCACCACCTGAATCTGAGGGGAGGTCTCTGGCTGAATTCACAACACAAAGAAGGGGGTCAGTCTGGTGAGAGTCGCCTTCCATGATGGACACAGAGAGGAGCTGATGGCTGCAGACCTCCCTGGAAGGGGCTTAGAACTGCTGAGTCTGATGGATCAGTATGGACTGGGTGCTGCTCTCTGCACCCCGGGACATATAGTTCTGTATTGTCTGTGCTGCTGAGCTGTGGACAGACCCTCCCAGCCCCCTCCAAGGCCCATGGACTTCACCCTGCCTGCCCTGCTTCAGCTACCAGCCCCTACCCCTGTTGGCCCAGATATCTGCCATTTCCTGGACTTAACCCATCCTGCCCCGATCTCTGCCCTTTTTTGGACCTGGATCTCTGTCCCTGAGTCGGGTTCCCCATTTCCCTGGGCATCCTACGTGGACTACCTGTGTGGTGTTACATTGTTATCCGGTGGAATATTTCATTGTACTGTGTCTTGCTACCCTATGTGCTAACACTGCTCTGCCCTGTGGACTATCACCCCTTTGCTGTCCTGAGGAGCACTCTTCATTTCTGTGCCTTCTGTTTGCCCCGTTGAAATAACAACCCTTATCTGTCCCATATTACCGCCCTGAGGATCTCTCTTCATTGCTGTGTCTATTGTTTGTTCTGTGGACTAATTCTCCCTGTACAGTGCCTTGCGAAAGTATTCCGGCCCCCTTGAACTTTTACAACCTTTTGCCACATTTCAGGCTTCAAACATAAAGATATAAATTTTAATTTTTTGTGAAGAATCACCAACAAGTGGGACACAATTGTGAAGTGGAACGAAATCTATTGGATTTTTGAAACTTTTTTAACTAATAAAAAAATGAAAAGTGGGGCGTGCAAAATTATTCGGCCCCCTTGCGTTAATACTTTGTAGAGCCACCTTTTGCTGCGATTACAGCTGCAAGTCGCTTGGGGTATGTCTCTATCAGTTTTGCACATCGAGAGACTGAAATTCTTGCCCATTCTTCCTTGCAAAACAGCTCGAGCTCAGTGAGGTTGGATGGAGAGCGTTTGTGAACAGCAGTTTTCATCTCTTTCCACAGATTCTCGATTGGATTCAGGTCTGGACTTTGACTTGGCCATTCTAACACCTGGATACGTTTATTTGTGAACCATTCCTTTGTAGATTTTGCTGTATGTTTGGGATCATTGTCTTGTTGGAAGATAAATCTCTGTCCCAGTCTCAGGTCTTTTGCAGACTCCAACAGGTTTTCATCCAGAATGGTCCTGTATTTGGCTGCATCCATCTTTCCCTCAATTTTAACCATCTTCCCTGTCCCTGCTGAAGAAAAGCAGGCCCAAACCATGATGCTGCCACCACCATGTTTGACAGTGGGGATGGTGTGTTGAGGGTGATGAGCTGTGTTGCTTTTACGCCAAACATATCGTTTTGCATTGTGGCCAAAAAGTTTGATTTTGGTTTCATCGGACCAGAGCACCTTCTTCCACATGTTTGGTGTGTCTCCCAGGTGGCTTGTGGCAAACTTTAGACAAGACTTTTTATGGATATCTTTGAGAAATGGCTTTCTTCTTGCCACTCTTCCATAAAGGCCAGATTTGTGCAGTGTACGACTGATTGTTGTCCTATGGACAGACTCTCCCACCTCAGCTGTAGTTCTCTGCAGTTCATCCAGAGTGATCATGGGCCTATTGGCTGCATCTCTGATCAGTCTTCTCCTTGTCTGAGCTGAAAGTTTAGAGGGACAGCCAGGTCTTGGTAGATTTGCAGTGGTCTGATACTCCTTCCATTTCAAAATAATCGCTTGCACAGTGCTCCTTGGGATGTTTAAAGCTTGGGAAATCTTTTTGTATGCAAATCCGGCTTTAAACTTCTCCACAACAGTATTACGGACCTGCCTGGTGTGTTCCTTGGTCTTCATGATGCTCTCTGCGCTTTCAACAGAACCCTAAGACTATTACAGAGCAGGTGCATTTATACAGAGACTTGATTACACACAGTTGGATTCTATTTATCACCATCAGTCATTTAGGACAACATTGGATCATTCAGAGATCCTCGCTGAACTTCTGGAGTGAGTTTGCTGCACTGAAAGTAAAGGGGCCGAATAATTTTGCACGCACCACTTTTCAGTTTTTTATTTGCTAAAAAAGTTTAAAATATCCAATAGATTTCGTTCCACTTCACAATTGTGTCCCACTTGTTGGTGATTCTTCACAAAAAATTAAAATTTTATATCTTTATGTTTGAAGCCTAAAATGTGGAAAAAGGTTGAAAAGTTCAAGGGGACCGAATACTTTCGCAAGGCACTGTATATATATATATATATAGTGTGGAAACCTAGATTAACCCCTTCAGGGGGATCAGTTGGTGATTAATATTTCTTTCTTCCAAAGCTGGCCATACATGGTTCAGTTTTATCGTTCATCCAGCGGGATGAGAGGAAAAAAAATGAAGTGATTCCCCCATCCACACATTGGAGGGGGATGGGGGAATCCTCCCCGCTGCACTATTGTATTCTGACAATGGGGGGCGCTCCTCCACTCTCAGAATACACAGATCAGTGATGAAGCTATTGGCTGCAGCCGCTGATCGAGTGACTTTTATCCGGCAGTGACCACACATGGATGGAAATGTGACCGATCCCTGCTGAACCAGCTGAATTTCCATGTCTCTATGGTCACCATAAGTGACTTCCCCCCCTCCCCCTCATCTCCTTCATTATGTAAGTCATGCTGAGATAATCTCCCATTGGCTGAGCAATATTCTCATTTGTCTCTGAGCTCCTTCTTCCATTTTTTCTGATACTCCTAGGATGTGGGCGGACCCTTGGCATCCTCACTAGCAAAGTGGGACTGTTGGTTCTGCATTGTATGTAATGACATCAGAATACCTGCTACAAGCTTTTATCCTGCATAGTGTGGGGGTCCTGTGTGGGTAAATTATACCTCAGTCTGAAGTGGGGCTTTAATAAAATGGAGACCTGAATGGTGAGGTGAGGAGAATTCTGGGAATATCATTTGATTTTTCTATTTGTGTTCATATCTAGAGTTTTCCTCCTGTGAAGTCTGCAGATCATATGACCATCACATTGCCTCCACCTCCCTCCCTGATAGAATAGAGAAATACAAAGAAGATTCTAGAAGTCACCAGAGAGATGATGGAGGAGAGGTGAGCGGTGCTGGGAATTCTGGGACATTATCCAGTAACAGACAAGGGATGTGTCTGGATGGTGACTGTATCATTGTGTGTGTCAGGTTCCTATAAGGTGTCAGGATGCCACTGTCTATTTCTCCATGGAGGAGTGGGAGTATTTAGAAGGACACAAGGATCTCTACAAGGACGTCATGATGGACAATCAGCCGCCCCTCACATCACCGGGTAAGAGGAGACTTTATTGTAAAGGAGAGAGCAGTACGGAGGCTCCACCTAGACCCGCCATCATCTGATAAACACATAGAAACAATGTATTCAGTCAGTGTGTGTGTTTTCCTACAGATGGATCCAGTAATGGGAACCCACCAGAGAGATGTCCCCATCCTCTGTATTCCCGGGATTCCACACAAGAAGGTCACACCATCCCTCACCATCATCAGGTAGATGATTGACAATTATTGGTAGTTCTGATTTATACACAGCATGATTGTTACAATGAATGTTTTATTATATATTCAGAGTGGAAACCTCGGGGATGATAATATTGATGTTAAAGAAGAGTATAAAGAGGAGGATGAGGAGTATGGAGTGATGGAGGAGTTTTCAGAAGGACACAAGGATATGATGGAGCCACCAAATACCAGGAACCCACCAGAGAGATGTCCCCGTCCTCTGTATTCCCGGGATTCCACACAGGAAGGTCACACCATCCCCCACTGTTACAAGGTTGGTGGGATGGAGCATCTAGAACATGAACTCCTAGAGATGATGTGTGGATTTTTTATGTGATGTCACAATAATAAATCTTATATCTTACAGATGATATTCTCTCTCATTTTCTTGATTTAGAGTGGAGATCCAATCGATATAGAATTTGAGGTTAAAGGAGAAGAAGAAGAGAGGTATGTGAGGGATGATCAGCAGTCTATGGAGGAGGATGGAATAACAGGGACATTTATAGAGGAGGACACTCCTACAGAGATCAGCACAGGTGGGTCATTAACACTAAATACATTCCTCCACCCATACTGCTCACTGATTGGTCCAGAGTAGGGCGGGGACTGGGTGATAATCTTCCTTCTCTGTGCTGCAGACACAATTTATGGATCTAGACTGGATTTATGGAAATTCTGGGGTTCAGCTGGCAGCAAAGGGTTGATTTTCACCATAAATGTTGCTCTACCTAGGCACCTTGGGCATGTGTTTTGGATCTTCTACCTCATCCCCAGGTCTAGCATGATCTCTAAAAGAACAATGAATGGGATGGGCAAGTACATGGCAAATGAGGTTCAATGTAGAAAAATGTAAAATAATGCATTTGGGTGGCAAAAATCTGAATACAATCTATAGACTGGGGGGAAAACCTCTGGGGGGATCTAGGATGGAAAAGGACCTGGGGGTCCTAGTAGATGATAGGCTCAGCAATGCCATGCAATGCCAAGCTGCTGCTAACAAAGCAAACAGAATATTGGCATTAAAAAGGGGATCAACTCCAGAGATAAAACGATAATTCTCCCGCTCTACAAGACTCTGGTCCGGCCGCACCTGGAGTATGCTGTCCAGTTCTGGGCACCAGTCCTCAGGAAGGATGTACTGGAAATGGAGGGAGTACAAAGAAGGGCAACAAAGCTAATAAAGGGTCTGGAGGATATTAGTTATGAGGAAAGGTTGCGAGCACTGAACTTATTCTCTCTGGAGAAGAGACGCTTGAGAGGGGGATTTGATTTCAATATACAAATACCGGACTGGTGACCCCACAATAGGGACAAAACTTTTTTGCGGAAGGGAGGTTAACGAGACTCGGGGCCACTCATTAAAATGAGAAGAAAAGAGGTTTAACCTTAAACTACGTAGAGGGTTCTTTACTGTAAGAGCAGCAAGGATGTGGAATTCCCTTCCACAGGCGGTGGTCTCAGTGGGGGGCATCGATAGAAACGATTAGATAATCACCTGAACGACTGCAACATACAGGGGTATACAATGTAATACTGACACATAATTACACACATAGGTTGGACTTGTGTCTTTTTTCGACCTCACCTACTATGTAACAATCCCCCCAGGATTACTTGCTCTGTTGTCTGCTGGCTGTGCTGGGTGGAGGGATATGTCTGTATAGTCTCAGACCCAAGTCACTGAGTGCAGTCTCAGGAGATGGGAGGCAGCGGTGTGGGACCTCTGCAACTTGTCTCATGTAAACATTTAATCTTCCACTGATTACTGAATACCAATATTATGAGTCCTGACCCTTACACTGTATAATTTATATTGTACATTACATACTCCTGACCCCTGCACTATATACTCTATGTTGTACATTACATCATTCTGATACTATATAGTCCTATCTGTTGTATCTTATACAATATGTTGTACATTACATAGTCCTGACTTCTGCTCTCTCCCCTCTACCCACTGCTATATATACACATAATATGGATTCTCTTTTGTTACACCCATTTCCTACCAGCTGGACATTTTATATCTGATGATCTGATTGGAGCACAGCAGGAACCAATCAGCTCATGTCTAGTAATAATCTTTGTATTTCTATTTTAGTAGATGGACGGGAGATGAGGAAAACCTCAGAGGATTGTCTCACTTTGTCTCCAGACTGTAAAGTAGAAGATGAGGACATCACACAGTATAGTCCAGGAGAAAACCCGACTACCTCAAATGTCCATCCGGCACCACACAGTGTAGATGGACCATCGTATTCCTCTTATCCTGAGGAACCTCAGACTGTGAGGGACGGTGCCGTCCTTCCAACAGAGAAGAGCTTTTCCTGTACTGAGTGCGAGAAGTGTTTCCGTTTTAAATGCCATCTTAATGTGCATAAAAGATCTCACACCGGGGAGAAGCCGTATTCCTGTACTGAGTGCGGGAAGTGTTTTTCATTGAAGTCCAGTCTTTTCATACATCAGAGATCTCACACAGGAGAGAAGCCGTATTCCTGTCCTGAGTGCGGGAAATGTTTTTCAGTGAAGTCTGATCTTAACACACATCAGAGATTTCACACGGGGGAGAAGCCGTATTCCTGTCCTGAGTGTGGGAAATGTTTCCCTTTTAAATCCAATCTAGATGCACATAAAAGATCTCACACAGGAGAGAAGCCGTATTCCTGTACTGAGTGCGGGAAATGTTTTTCAGTGAAGTTCAGTCTTGACACACATCAGAGATCTCACACGGGGGAGAAGCCGTATTCCTGTCCTGAGTGCGGGAAATGTTTTTCACAGAAGTCCAATCTTACTACACATTCGAAATCTCACACGGGGGAGAAGCCGTTTTCCTGTCCTGAGTGCGGGAAATGTTTTTCAGTGAAGTCCCATCTTTCCAGACATCAGAGATCTCACACAGGGCAGAAGCCGTATTTCTGTGCTGAGTGCGGGAATTGTTTTTTACAGAAGTTCCATCTTTCCACACATCAGAGATCTCACACGGGGGAGAAGCCGTATTCCTGTCCTGAGTGAGGGAAATGTTCCTCACTGAAGTCCTGTCTTCCTGTACATCAGGGACCCCACACAACCCTTGAGGTGTATTAGTGCCCTGAGTGCGGGAAATGTCTTCTATATGAATGTTGCTGGACATCACAGCTCTCATGTGGGGAAGAAGCACACCCTGATATACACCTCAGATATACTCCATGGCTGATCTTCATCATGGAAGAAACAGTTGATAAGGAGATCAGAGATCACCAAAGACATGGATGAAGTGTTGTACCGTGATGCCATTGATAGCAGGAGAAAAATAAAAATGGAGTCATTACCTTTCATTGGCTGAGTACATTTTGTGATGGAAGATTTCACAGACACTTAGATTTGTTTTTAAAATAATTTTTGGACAAATGTGAGAAGCGATCAATCCAGTCTTGACAAATGTTGGTTGTATTTTTCTTCATACAGAACTTTCCTAGGATCCTTTTCTCCATCTAGTGCCCATAGTGCAGTATTGCACTATTCTTTATTTTTTTAGGCATTTCTGGAAAAATGTCACATTATGGCCACTCGATGGATCTGATGATCATAGGAATCACGGCATTAACTTAAATATGGCAAGAAATGTGTGATACTTGGTGGGTAAATCCATGTCACATTCTTTCAGCCATTTTTTTTTTTATAAATAGACTTTTTAATTTCCTTTGTTAGGCATGGTTACACGAGTACAGTAGATATCTAAGAATGTAGATTCATTAAACCAACCATTGATTTGTAACAGAAGAAACTCTAGTGGCTGAATTCATATTTTCCATTTTAAATCAATATCAAACATTTGACCAGCACAGCAAATCACCTAATAACATTTGTATTTTCCCCTCATTCACACAGAAGGAATGTACATGTATTTTCATTGGGTGAATTATTATGTAAATTATTTATGAATAGATCCCTAAATGTCAGGAGACGTTTATATAAAGATGGGAAGTATGTAGCAGATAAATGAATAGCCCTCCTAGCAATGTTATTACCAGGCTGCAGCTAGGGGGAGCTCTAATGTTTAGAGTGTGACCACAGCAGAGTGATTCCATCTAGCTCACATTAACCCTTTCACTGCCAGAGCTGGTTTTGTATTATTTTTGCACACAAATGCAGATTTTGGGCCTGAAGATTAGATAAAACCCCCAAACATATATTTTCTGAAAGCAGAGGCCCTGGAGAATAAAATGGTGGTAATTGTTAAGGTGTTCCTCGTACACAAATGTCACCTTCATACCTGGGTTTATTTTCTGCTTTCCACATTTTCTATGGTGTGATCTTTTCTACAAAACTTTGTTATAATAATGAGGCGGTCAGAGACTACAGACATAGTACAGGAGACGGTCAGAGACTGCAGACATAGTACAGGAGATGGTCAGAGACTGCAGACATAGTACAGGAGATGGTCAGAGACTGTAGACATAGTATAGGAGATGGTCAGAGACTGCAGACATAGTACAGGAGATGGTCAGAGACTGCAGACATAGTACAGGAAATGGTCAGAGACTGCAGACATAGTACAGGGGATGGTCAGAGACTGCAGACATAGTACAGGGGATGGTCGGAGACTGCAGACATAGTACAGGAGATTATCAGAGACTGCAGACATAGTACAGGGGATGGTCCGAGACTGCAGACATAGTACAGAAGAAGGTCAAAGACTGAAGATATAGTACAGGAGATGGTCAGAGACTGCAGACATACTACAGTAGACGGTCAGAGACTGCAGACATAATACAGGAGAAGGTCAGAGACTGCAGACATGGCACAGGAGATGGTCAGAGACCGCAGACATGGTACAGAAGACGGCCAGAGACTGCAGAGAGACATAGTACAGGAGATGGTCAGAGACTGCAGACATAGTACAGAAGATGGTCAGAGACTGCAGACATAGTACAGAAGATGGTCAGAGACTACAGACATAGTACAGAAGATGGTCAGAGACTGCAGACATAGTACAGGAGATGGTCAGAGACTGCAGACATACTACAGGAGCTGGTCAGAGTCTGCAGCAGAGGCGTAGCTAGTATCTTCAGGGCCCCAATGCAAGAAACATGATGCAGGTCAGGGTTCAGTGTTGGAGCTTGTTCCGCCATAACGCTTCCAAAAAGCTGGTGGTGATTCTGCCACAACATCTGTATGCTCCCTCCTCTTCTTCCTCTATGGGCTCTTCTGCAGAACTGTCCTCTGAACCAGCAGTGCTCCGTAAGCACTCAAGGGGCTACACAAGCAGTCAGGCTAAAAGATGCCATGTGGTGCTTCAGTTGGTCTGCCTAGGGGACAGGAGCCACACTGGGCCAGAGATTCCGTCAGCTCTGCAGGGGAAGGCTCAGTGGTGGTTGACACCACGGCAGCTTCAGCCAGAAATGGTTGTATGTGACAATGGCACCAACCTTTTCTCAGCCCTCTGACAGGGACACTTGACACATGTTCCATTTTGGCACACATCCTGAATTTGGTGGTGCAGCGTTTCTTGAAAAGATACCCAGGCTTACAAGATCTCCTGAGGCAGGCCATAAAAGTCTGTGGTCATTTCCGGCAGTCATACAATGCCAGTGCTCGGCTGGCTGACATTCAAAGGGAATTTAACCTGCCCACCAACCGCCTCATTTGTGACATGCCCACCAGGTGGAACTCAACATTGGCAATGCTGCAGCAGCTGCACGCACAGTAGAGGCCATCAATGAGTACCTGTGCAAGTGATAAAAGTTTCTGAAAAATATATGAAACACATGAATGTTATAATGTAATTAGTCTCTGAAGGTTACAGGACAGAGAGAAGTCGTTTTGCTGTGTAGGTACTTCTATTCTGAGTTACTATGTCAGGACAATGGGTGGAGTTATGTAACTTAACTTTAAACTGAAGTCATATAAGCTTGTGTGCACAAAGAGTGACAGCTAATATGATGCAGCGCACACTGGGGGGAATGTCTGAACCCAGAGAAAATAGATAGATAAAGTTAGTGGCGCGCAATACGGTTAAACTAAACTAGATTATATAAAAGATCAGATATCAAGAGATAAAACCAGTGGCTAGAAGCATAGCAAGCATAAATATAATGCCTAGGTAAAGTGCATCAAAGGAGATTGGCGGTACATCCAGTTAAACATAAAATGATGTGCCAGTAATTAAAAGGATAACAATCCTGAATAAATGATGTAACATAAAGAAAATGCATAAAACATCAATACATTGCTAAAATCAATGTCGCATAAATTGAGTGAAAGATAAAATAAAGTGAATAGCAAATAGTGGCTATATAGTGGTGGTTATCACATGAGTAATAGAATAAGTAGCTGAGTAGATCCAGTGAAAATAAATAATTTAAGAGACAAAATGCAAAAAATCGCAATCAAAAAAAAATTCGAATGGCTATATAGCGGTGGTATTGGGTGAATACCACATATAAATCCGTGACTGAAGTGAAAGGAGTGTACAATAAAATATATAAATGCTAAGATAAATATGACGGGTGAAATTCAAATCGCAGCAAGTATATCCAATAAAACGTCCATATAAATCATAGGTGCATCAAAAGTTCATTCCAAGTGCAGTGCAAGGGTTGCGTTGGTGAATTCTGGTGTGCAGTGTTTTGACTGTGACTATCCTGTGCGGTTATCCAGGTTCCATGCAGTCCTATTGGGGGTGATGTAGATGGCCCCTTACCTTACAGCTGTAAGGTTACAGCATGGATGTGTGTGTCTTTATGGTCCTTGGTGACCGTCCTCCTATAGATCCCAGCTGAGTGTCCCAGGTCGGATATCGCGTATCCTATTAATGTTTTCATTTGCATATAGGTATAGGTGTATCCGGGTATGGGGGGGGGGGGGGGGGGGCTCACATCAGTGTATATAGAAAGAAGGAAGTAGGCCTCATAGTGTAGTAAATTTTTGAAAAACCTGACCTGGGACACTCAGCTGGGATCTATAGGAGGACGGTCACTAAGGTAAGGGGCCATCTACATCACCCCCAATAGGACTGCATGGAACCTGGATAACTGCACAGGATAGTCACAGTCAAAACACTGCACACCAGAATTCACCAACGCAACACTTGCACTGCACTTGAAATTAACTTTGATGCACCTATGATTTATATGGACGTTTTATTGGATATACTTGCTGCGATTTGAATTTCACCCGTTATATTTATCTTAGCATTTATATATTTTATTGTACACTCCTTTCACTTCAGTCACGGATTTATATGTGGTATTCATCCAATACCACCACTATATAGCCATTCGAATTTTCTTTGATTGCGATTTTTGATTGCGATTTTTTTGCATTTTGTCTCTTAAATTATTTATTTTCACTGTAGGGATGAGCCGAACACCCCCGGGTTCGGTTCGCACCAGAACCTTCGAACGGACCGAAAGTTTGCGCGAATTTTCGAACCCTATTCGTTATAATGGACGCGAACGTTCGAAATCAAAATTGCTAATTACAACGGCCAATATGCATGTTAATGTCATAAAACAGGTTTGGGGACCCGGGTCCTGCCCCAGGGGACATATATCAATGCAAAAATAACTTTTAAAAACTAACGTTTTTTCGGGAGCAGTCATTTTAATGATGCATAAAGTGAAAAAAAATGTGAAATTTTCCTTTAAATATGGTACCTGGGGGGTGTCTAAAGTATGCCTGTGAAGTGGCATGTGTTTCCCGTGTTTAGAACTGTCCTTGCACAAAATGACATTTGTAAAGGAAAAAAAGAAGCCATTTAAAACGACTTGCGGCTTTAATGTCATGTCTTGTCCTGGCCGCCATATGGCTGAAAATCCTTGAGAAAAATGGCATGGCTAGCCCCTTTGGGTCTTGTATGGATATTAAGGGGGACCCCGCACCCAAAATAAAACCCTATACCTACAACCCTATATACTCTGAACAGCAGTATATAGGTGGTGCAAACAAGACACGGGTTGTAGGTTTGTTCTTAAGTAGAATCTGAACAGGTACATTATGAAGTGTAGCTCCATCCCAAAAAAATCAATTTTTAAGCTTTTTGGAGAACATAGGGAGGGGTTATCACCCCTGTAACATTTGCTGTCTTTGCACATCTGTTCAGAACATGTCACCTCACTTTCCGTCCCAATGACAAATGTTTTTGGAAAAGTGGGGTTTTAATTGAAACAAGGATTGGTGATAAAGCATCAGTAGAGAGGAGATACCTTTTTCCCAAATTAAATCTAACATGATAGAATTTCCCTTCCTAGGGGTAGATTTCCTCTCACTTCCTGTTTTCTCTTTCCGTTTGCAAGTAGGAGTCGTTTGCAAGTTGGATGTTTGAAAGTAGGGGCCTGCCGTATATACTCTGCAGAAATTTGCCCTATTAGATGTTGGTGTAGCCACAAGACTGGTGGGCACAGGAATGGGCCCTGCTGTGAGTTAATAGATCAAGATTTGTACTTGAATGCACCTGTTGAACCGGGCAGAAAAATTGGGCCTTTTTGGTGGTGGTGGTGGTGGTGGTGGACGGTGTTGCCACAAGACTGTAAGCCCTCACAGTTACTCTTGGTGGGCGCAGGAATGGGCCCTGCTGTGAGTTATTAGATCAAGATTTGTAATTGCATGCACCTGTTGAACAGGGCAGAAAAATTGGGCCTTTGGCGGTGGTGGTGGTGGTGGACGGTGTTGCCACAAGACTGTAGGCCCTCATAGTTACTCTTGGTGGGCGCAGGAATGGGCCCTGCTGTGAACTATTAGATCAAGATTTGTAATTACACGCCCCTGTTAAACAGGGGCTGAAAAATTGTGCCTTAGGCATTGGTGCTGGTGCCACAACACTGCAACCCCTCACAGACACTGTACTCTTAGCACAGCAATGAGACCTGTTGCAAAGCATTGCCTAAAAATTGTAATTACACGCCCCAACAGGGGCTGAAAAATTGTGCCTTAGGCACTGGTGCCACAACACTGCAACCCCTCACAGATACTGTACTTGGAGCACAGCAGTCACACCTGTTGCGAAGCATCTTTTTAAAAAATTGTAATTACACGCCCCTGTTAAACAGGGGCTGAAAAATTGTGCCTTAGGCATTGGTGCTGGTGCCACAACACTGCAACCCCTCACAGATACTGTACTCTTAGCACAGCAATGAGACCTGTTGCAAAGCATTGCCTAAAAATTGTAATTACACGCCCCAACAGGGGCTGAAAAATTGTGCCTTAGGCACTGGTGCTGGTGCCACAACACTGCAACCCCTCACAGATACTGTACTTGGAGCACAGCAGTCACACCTGTTGCGAAGCATCTTTTTAAAAAATTGTAATTACACGCCCCTGTTAAACAGGGGCTGAAAAATTGTGCCTTAGGCATTGGTGCTGGTGCCACAACACTGCAACCCCTCACAGATACTGTACTCTTAGCACAGCAATGAGACCTGTTGCAAAGCATTGCCTAAAAATTGTAATTACACGCCCCAACAGGGGCTGAAAAATTGTGCCTTAGGCACTGGTGCTGGTGCCACAACACTGCAACCCCTCACAGATACTGTACTTGGAGCAAAGCAGTCACACGTGTTGCGAAGCATTTTTTAAAAAAAATTGTAAGTACACGCCCCTGTTATACAGGGGCTGAAAAATTGTGCCTTAGGCACTGGTGTTGTGGCATGGATCATTGAGGAGGAGGAAGAGAATAGTCAGTGAACATAACAGGACAGTCACTCAGCATCAGCATAGGCAGTCTTGAAGGGATGTGACATTATAAATTATTCCGTTATATCCGCTTCAGGTGCCTGGTAGCTGGTGGTGATCCAAGACTGATTCATTTTTATGAAGGTCAGTCGATCAACCGAGTCAGTGGACAGGCGCACCCTATGATCGGTGACAAATCCTCCAGCAGCACTGAATGTGCGTTCGGAAAGAACGCTGGAGGCAGGACAGGCCAGTAGCTCAATTGCATACTGTGCAAGCTCTGGCCAGTGATCCATCCTCAGGACCCAGTAAGCCAGAGGATTTTCGGTGGGAAAGGTGTCCAAGTCTGACCTTGCCCCTAGGTATTCCTGCACCATGTATATCAAACACTGGCGATGGTTGCTGGAACCGATCATACCTTGGGGCTGCGGACTAAAAAATTGTCTGAACGCATCGGTCAGACGTCCACCTTCCCCACCGCTCCTTCTGCTACTGACCGAAGCCTCAGCAACTCGTCGTCCAGGACCAGGAGTTTGTAACCTCCCAGTTTCTGGGAACGCGTTGCACAGACCTTTCTGCAAGGCCTCCCTGAGATGTCTCATCCTCTGCTCCCTCTGCGACGGCAAGATAAGGTCCGCAAACCTTACCCTTGTACCGTGGATCAAGGAGAGTGGCCAGCCAGTAATGGTCCCTCTCCTTGATCCGAAGAAAACGAGGATCCTTCCGCAGGCTTTGCAGGATCAGGGAGGCCATGCAGCGTAGGTTAGCTGAGGCATTCGGTCCGGAGTCTTCTGGGTCACTGAGGATGACATGATCGCCAGCCACCTCCTCCCAGCCACGTACAAGTCCACTGGTTTGTTGGGACTGTACATCATCCCTAAAAGACTGCTGCTGCTGATGCTGAGTGCCAGGCTCCACCTCCATGCTCACACAATCCTCCTCCTCCTCCTCCTCCTCATCCTCTTCCTGTGTGATGGGTGGGACAGAAGGAACACTGTCCGGATAAAGGGGGCCTTGAGAGGCAAGGAAGTCCTCCTCTTCCTGCCTCTGTTCTGCCTCAAGTGCCCTGTCCATTATCCCACGCAGCGTATGCTCCAACAGGTGGACAAGAGGTACAGTGTCACTGATGCATGCACTGTCACTGCTCACCATCCTCGTGGCCTCCTCAAATGGTGAGAGGACAGTGCATGCATCCCTGATCATGCTCCACTGGCGTGGGGAAAAAAAGCCAAGCTCCCCTGACCCTGTCATTGATGGCCCTCTGCTGCGTGTGCAGTCGCTGCAGCATGGCCAACGTTGAGTTCCACCTGGTGGGCATGTCACATATTAGGCGGTTCTTGGGCAGGTTCAGCTCCTTTTGCAGCTCAGTCAGCCGAGCACTGGCATTATAAGATCGGCGGAAATGCACACAGACTTTCCTGGCCTGCCTCAGGACATCCTGTAAGCCTGGGAACCTGCCCAAGAACCGCTGCACCACCAGGTTGAGGACGTGAGCCATACAGGGCACATGGGTGAGCTGCCCCTGTCGCAGGGCGGAGAGGAGGTTGGTGCCATTGTCAGAAACGACCATTCCTGGCTTAAGCTGGCGTGGCGTCAACCACCTCTCGGCCTGCCCCTGCAGAGCTGCCAGAACCTCTGGCCCAGTGTGGCTCCTGTCCCCCAAACACACCAGCACAAGCACGGCATGGCATCTTTTTGCCTGCGTACTTGCGTAGCCCCTTGTACGCCTATGGAGCACCGCTTTTTCCGAGGACAGAGCACTGGAGGAAGAAGAAGAGGAGGGGGTAGAGGAGAGAGGTGTGTCACAACCAGTAGCAGTAGTAGCATTTTGGAGGCGTGGTGGCGGAACAACCTCCAACACTACTGCACCTTGTCCTGCATCCCTCCCAGCTGCCAATAGAGTGACCCAATGGGCCGTGAAAGAAAGATAACGTCCCTGTCCATGCCTGCTGGACCATGAGTCAGCGGTAATATGCACCTTACCGCTGACCGCCCTGTCCAGCGAGGCATGGACATTGCCTTCCACATGCCGGTAGAGAGACGGAATCGCCTTCCGTGAGAAAAAGTGGCGTTTGGGAACCTGCCACTGAGGAACCGCACATTGAACAAACTCATGGAAGGGGGCCGAGTCTACCAACTGAAAAGGCAGCAGTTGAAGTGCTAGCAATTTAGCCAAGCTAGCATTCAACCGCTGGGCATGTGGATGGCTGGGAGTGTACTTCTTTCGACGGTCCAGCAGCTGGGGCAGGGAAATTTGCCTGCTACAATCGGACGTCGGTGTACTGCAAGTACTTGGTTGTGACACACCTAATTCTACACCTTCAGTCCTCTCAGAGCAGCTTTCAGAGAGGACTGAAGATGTAGTGGGGATGGAGATCCCAGCTGATGAGGAGCAAGGAGAGGTCCGCTTTGTTCTTTGGTGTGGGTCTTTTATGTGTGCTTGCCAACGAGCTGCATGGCAGGTCGACATATGTCTGCTCATGCTTGTGGTGCCCAAGCGGCTGATGTTTTGGCCACGCGAGATACGCTTGAGACAAATATTGCAAATAGCAGTGGTGCGATCTGATGCACTCGTCTCAAAAAAGGCCCACACCAAAGAACTTTTCTGATAACGTGCAGAGGCAGCGCCCTGCACAGGCGGAGCTCTGCGGTGTGGTACAGTTGCTGTGCTGGCCTCTAGCTGGCCTCCAGGGGGCATCCTGCCTCGTTGGGCATGGGACGCCGCATCCTCCTCCTCCTCGTCCTCCTCCTCCTCCTCTCTCCCTTTAGGCACCCACGTGGAGTCAGTGACCTCATCATCCCCTCCCTCTTCACCACTAGAGCAAACCTGGCAGTAAGCTGCAGCTGGTGGAACAGTACTGCCAGATTGCTGTCCTTCAGCATCCCCTCTCTCTGCGCGCACACTACTGACTTCCTCAAGCTGGGTATCATCATCCGAGCCTTCGAATCGTTGGGCATCCTCCTGGAGCATGTACCCAACACTGTGCTCAAAGAGTTCGGGGGACTCCTCAGGAGGACATGGTGGGTCTAGGGAAGGGGTGGCTGATGATGCCATTGAGTACGCGTTGGCAGCTGCTCTGCCAGTACCCTGAGCCTGGGTGAGAGAGGATGAGGAGGATGAGGAGGGCTTGGTCATCCATTCTACCAAGCCTTCAGCATGATGCGGCTCCACATGTCCAGCTGCCGAAAACAAAGACAAGCGTGTCCCATGGCCACGTGCTGATGACGATGCACGACCACGTCCACGGCCAGCACTGTTGTCTCTAGAAACAGAGCCTGCCTGCCCTGTGTTCTTGCCTCTGCACGCTCTGCCTCTCCTTGGCAGTCTTCCAGCCATTGTAGTCGGTAGTGTATATAGTATAAAAAATAGAGCTCCTATGTGTGCTCACAACACACTGTAGGTCCTATGGGTGCTGACACTAACACACTATAGGTACTATGTGTGCTGCTGACAAGAAAATATAGGAGCTCTGTTTGCTGCCACTAACACACTAGAAGTCCTATGGGTGCTTCTGAGAAGAAAATATAAGAGCTCTGTGTGATGCCACTAACACAATAGAAGTCCTATGGGTGCTCTGCGAAGAAAATATAGGAGCTCTGTGTGATGCCACTAACACACAATTGAAGTCCTGTGGGTGCTTCTGAGAAGAAAATATAGGAGCTCTGTGTGATGCCACTAACACACAATTGAAGTCCTATGGGTGCTTCTGGAAGAAAATATAGGAGCTCTGTGTGATGCCACTAACACACTAGAAGTCCTATGGGTGCTTCTGGGAAGACAATATAGGAGCTCTGTGTGATGCCACTAACACACAATTGAAGTCCTATGGGTGCTTCTGGGAAGAAAATATAGGAGCTCTGTGTGATGCCACTAACACACTAGAAGTCCTATGGGTGCTTCTGAGAAGAAAATATAGGAGCTCTGTGTGATGCCACTAACACACTAGAAGTCCTGTGGGTGCTGCTGAGAAGAAAATATAGGAGCTCTGTGTGATGCCACTAACACACAATTGAAGTCCTATGGGTGCTTCTGGGAAGAAAATATAGGAGCTCTGTGTGATGCCACTAACACACTAGAAGTCCTATGGGTGCTTCTGGGAAGAAAATATAGGAGCTCTGTGTGATGCCACTAACACACTAGAAGTCCTATGGGTGCTTCTGGGAAGAAAATATAGGAGCTCTGTGTGATGCCACTAACACACTAGAAGTCCTATGGGTGCTGCTGGAAGAAAATATAGGAGCTCTGTGTGATGCCACTAACACACTAGAAGTCCTATGGGTGCTTCTGGGAAGAAAATATGGGAGCTCTGTGTGATGCTACTAACACACTAGAAGTCCTATGGGTGCTTCTGGGAAGAAAATATGGGAGCTCTGTGTGATGCCACTAACACATTAGAAGTCCTATGGATGCTTCTGGGAAGAAAATATGGGAGCTCTGTGTGATGCCACTAACACACTAGAAGTCCTATGGGTGCTTCTGGGAAGAAAATATAGGAGCTCTGTGTGATGCCACTAACACACAATTGAAGTCCTATGGGTGCTTCTGGGAAGAAAATATAGGAGCTCTGTGTGATGCCACTAACACACTAGAAGTCCTATGGGTGCTTCTGCGAAGAAAATATAAGAGCTCTGTGTGATGCCACTAACACACTAGAAGTCCTATGGGTGCTTCTGGGAAGAAAATATAGGAGCTCTGTGTGATGCCACTAACACACAATTGAAGTCCTATGGGTGCTGCTGACAAGAAAATATAGGAGCTCTGTTTGCTGCCACTAACACACTAGAAGTCCTATGGGTGCTTCTGGAAGAAAATATAGGAGCTCTGTGTGATGCCACTAACACACTAGAAGTCCTATGGGTGCTTCTGCGAAGAAAATATAAGAGCTCTGTGTGATGCCACTAACACACTAGAAGTCCTATGGGTGCTTCTGGGAAGAAAATATAGGAGCTCTGTGTGATGCCACTAACACACAATTGAAGTCCTATGGGTGCTTCTGGGAAGAAAATATAGGAGCTCTGTGTGATGCCACTAACACACTAGAAGTCCTATGGGTGCTTCTGGGAAGACAATATAGGAGCTCTGTGTGATGCCACTAACACACAATTGAAGTCCTATGGGTGCTTCTGGGAAGAAAATATAGGAGCTCTGTGTGATGCCACTAACACACTAGAAGTCCTATGGGTGCTTCTGGAAGAAAATATAGGAGCTCTGTGTGATGCCACTAACACACTAGAAGTCCTATGGGTGCTGCTGGGAAGAAAATATAGGAGCTCTGTGTGATGCCACTAACACACAATTGAAGTCCTATGGGTGCTTCTGGGAAGAAAATATAGGAGCTCTGTGTGATGCCACTAACACACAATTGAAGTCCTATGGGTGCTTCTGGGAAGAAAATATAGGAGCTCTGTGTGATGCCACTAACACACTAGAAGTCCTATGGGTGCTGCTGGGAAGAAAATATAGGAGCTCTGTGTGATGCCACTAACACACTAGAAGTCCTATGGGTGCTTCTGGGAAGAAAATATGGGAGCTCTGTGTGATGCTACTAACACACTAGAAGTCCTATGGGTGCTTCTGGGAAGAAAATATGGGAGCTCTGTGTGATGCCACTAACACACTAGAAGTCCTATGGATGCTTCTGGGAAGAAAATATGGGAGCTCTGTGTGATGCCACTAACACACTAGAAGTCCTATGGGTGCTTCTGGGAAGAAAATATAGGAGCTCTGTGTGATGCCACTAACACACAATTGAAGTCCTATGGGTGCTTCTGGGAAGAAAATATAGGAGCTCTGTGTGATGCCACTAACACACTAGAAGTCCTATGGGTGCTGCTGGGAAGAAAATATAGGAGCTCTGTGTGATGCCACTAACACACTAGAAGTCCTATGGGTGCTGCTGGGAAGAAAATATAGGAGCTCTGTGTGATGCCACTAACACACTAGAAGTCCTGTGGGTGCTTCTGAGAAGAAAATATGGGAGCTCTGTGTGATGCCACTAACACACTAGAAGTCCTATGGGTGCTTCTGGGAAGAAAATATGGGAGCTCTGTGTGCTGCCACTAACACACAATTGAAGTCCTATGGGTGCTTCTGGGAAGAAAATATAGGAGCTCTGTGTGATGCACTAACACACAATTGAAGTCCTATGGGTGCTTCTGGGAAGAAAATATAGGAGCTCTGTGTGATGCCACTAAAACACAATTGAAGTCCTATGGGTGCTTCTGGGAAGAAAATATGGGAGCTCTGTGTGATGCCACTAACACACTAGAAGTCCTATGGGTGCTTCTGGGAAGAAAATATGGGAGCTCTGTGTGATGCCACTAACACACAATTGAAGTCCTATGGGTGCTTCTGGGAAGAAAATATGGGAGCTGTGTGTGATGCCACTAACACACTAGAAGTCCTATGGGTGCTTCTGGGAAGAAAATATGGGAGCTCTGTGTGATGCTGATAAGAAAATATGGGAGCTCTGTGTGATGCCACTAACACACTAGAAGTCCTATGGGAGCTTCTGGGAAGAAAATATGGGAGCTCTGTGTGATGCCACTAACACACTAGATGTCCTATGGGTGCTTCTTGGAAGAAAATATGGGAGCTCTGTGTGATGCCACTAACACACTAGAAGTCCTATGGGTGCTTCTGGGAAGAAAATATGGGAGCTCTGTGTGATGCCACTAACACACTAGAAGTCCTATGGGTGCTTCTGGGAAGAAAATATGGGAGCTCTGTGTGATGCCACTAACACACTAGAAGTCCTATGGGTGCTTCTGGGAAGAAAATATGGGAGCTCTGTGTGATGCCACTAACACACATTTGAAGTCCTATGGGTGCTTCTGGGAAGAAAATATGGGAGCTCTGTGTGATGCCACTAACACCCTAGAAGTCCTATGGGTGCTTCTGGGAAGAAAATATGGGAGCTCTATGTGCTGCCACTAACACACTAGAAGTCCTATGGGTGCTTTTGGGGTGCAATGCTGTGCTAACAGCACTGCGGTTGGTACTACTGAAATACTGTACTAACAGTAAAACACGCACCAGACTAATCCCCAGCAGCAGCTAATAACACACTAACCAGCAGCAATGGACGATCAATGACAGGTAGCAATGGTTTAGCAAATAAATAGCCAATGGTTTAGCAAAGAAGAGCAAATCTTTCTGTAGCAATGAATCAAGCAAAGACACAGAATCAGCCTGATCTCTCCTAAAGCCGGAACTCATGTGACCGGCGCCGACGGCGTGGCGGCCTTTTAAATGGTGGGGCGTGTACTAAAGCCCCTGAGCTTTAATTGGCTACAGGCGTCCTGCCTGTAGCCAATTATTGCTCTCCGAGTTTCCGGCGCTGTGATTGGCCAAGCATGCGGGGTCACAGTGCATGCTTGGCCAATCATCAGCCAGCAATGCACTGCGCCGGCCGCGCCGGCCGCAATGCATTGCGGGGCCGCTCGCATCACACGAATGTGATGCGAACGGCCCAAATAGTTCTGGGCTCGCCGAGCGAGCGAACGCCCGGTGCTCGATGCGAACGTGGGTTCGCATCGAGCACCGGGCACAAACCTGTAAAAGCTCTATTGACTCACTTTTTAGATAAAGTAGTCAATTCAATCTGGTAAGCAGCCAGCTGTTTTTCTTCACTTTTTGGTGATTAGAAGAGGATTCTATATGGTGAAGGGTCTCACAGTCCTGCAGACAAGATTGCTTGCTGTTTCTTTGAATAAGTGAAAAATCACACAATATAAGAAGATTATCATATATATTCACATGTGGGGGGTTCATATACCCCAATGGACTTTTGGTTTATATGTCACTATATAGATTGCTGTTTATGGTGTGATATCATACAATAATTTGTGTAAATATATGCTGGAGTCTAATGTGAAAATTTACATATATGGTCACATACGATTACAATAGTTATATACACATTTCCTATTTTTACGTGGGATGTAACTACCGTATTTATCGGCGTATAACACGCACTGGCGTATAACACGCACCCCAAGTTTAAGAGGGAATTTTAAGGAAAAAAAGTTTTAGGAGGGAAGTTTAGGGAAAAAAAAAAAAACTTACATTTAAGCGTCAGTTGCAGCTTGCCCAGCGTCATTTGTAGCTTGCCCAGTGTCATTTGTAGCTTGCCCAGTGTCATTTGTAGCTTGCCCAGTGTCATTTGCAGCTTGCCAGTGTCATTTGTAGCTTGCCCAGTGTCATTTGCAGTTTGCCAGTGTCATTTGCAGCCTTGCAGACGTTTAAATTTCCCGCCGCGACACAGACCGCGCATGCGCCGCCGAAAAAGACCGAACCGCGGCCGAAAAAGGCCGAAGCGCAGCCGAAAAAGGCCGAAGCGCGGCCGAAAAAGACCGAGCCGACTGTTCGGCTCCGCTCGGAGTCCCGCCTCCCTGCTGTTTCGGGAGCGAGCGCAGGGAGGCGGGACTCCGAGCGGAGCTGAACAGTCGGCTCTGTCTTTTTCGGCCCTGCAACCAATTTTTGTCATTTTTTGGGGGGATATCGGCATATAACACGCACCCACGACTTTCCCCGATTTTAAGGGGGGAAAGGTCCGTGTTATACGCCGATAAATACGGTAGGTCTAATGCAATTATTGATATACGTGGATTCACCTATTTAATTAAGAGAGCTTTTTTATTTTTAGCACCAACAAATATTCAATATACTGTTTATCATTATATATATTTTTACATGCAATTTTTGCATACGATTGATTACCTCATATCAATCGAAAATTAAAAAAGCGCCCCTATCACATAATTTTCTCATACCACATCCACCGCCACCCCTCTGTCCAAGTTTACCACGTCCACCACCACCCCTCTGTCCAAGTATACCACGTCCACCGTCACCCCTCTATCCAAGTATACCACGTCGACCGCCACCCCTCTGTCCAAGTATATCACGTCCACTGCCACCCCTCTGTCCAAGTATATCACGTCCACAGCCACCCCTCTGTCCAAGTACAAAACGTCCACCGCCACCCCTCTGTCCAAGTATATCACGTCCACCGCCACCCCTCTGTCCAAGTATATCACGTCCACCGCCACCCCTCTGTCCAAGTATATCACGTCCACCGCCACCCCTCTGTCCAAGTATATCACGTCCACCGCCACCCCTCTGTCCAAGTATACCACGTCCACCGCCACCCCTCTGTCCAAGTATACCACGTCCACAGCCACCCCTATATCCAAGTATACCACATCCACAGCCACCCCTCTGTCCAAGGTTTTACTTACCTCTTCATAAAAAGAAATCAGGTTTGTCTGTCAACTTCTGTCTTTCATGAATCCATGCTGTCTGTTGCTTAAAATATTTTTTTCCTGCAAGAACTCGTCTATGTTGTCTTTTATTAATCTCTCCAGTATCTTCCCAACTATAGAAGTTAAACTAACAGGTCTATAGTTACTTGGTAAAGACTTTGTTCCCTTTTTAAATATAGGCACCACATTGGCCCTGCGCCAATCCAGAGGTACTACTCCCCTCATTAATGAGTCCCTAAAAATTAGATACAATGGCTTTGAAATTACAGAGCTCAATTCTTTTAGGATCCGTGGGTGGATGCCATCAGGTCCAGGTGCTTTATCCACCTTTATTCTGTCTAAATATTTCTGGACCATATTACTTTTGAGCCATTGTGGATTTGGGGCTGTGTCACTACCACCCCCCATTATGGACATGAGCTCCCCCCATGCTCCTTTGTATACACAAAGCTGAAGAAAGTATTTAATAAATTAGCCTTCTCTTTGTCCCCAGTCACCCACTCTAGATTATTTTGTAAAGGGCCTACATGCTCAGACTTGACCTTTTTACTATTAATATATTTGAAGAATTTTTTGGGGTTTGTCCTACTATCTTTTGCAATCTGTCTTTCGTTTAGAATTTTTGCATCCTTGATTTCCTTTTTACATATTCTGTTATATTCTTTGTAACATTTAAATTACACTAGTGATCCTTTATTTTTATATTTTTTAAAAGCTCTTTTCTTATAGCTTTTTTAACTTTGGCAGTGAGCCACATAGGTTTTATTTTTAGCCTTTT
This sequence comes from Lithobates sylvaticus, assembly GCA_028564925.1. NCBI lineage: Eukaryota > Metazoa > Chordata > Amphibia > Anura > Ranidae > Lithobates > Lithobates sylvaticus. The sequence goes on along the minus strand of CM053028.1, from coordinate 568,474,200 downwards.
AACCGCTTCCCGACCGCCTAACGCAGATATACTGCGGCAAAATGGCACGGGCAGGCAAAATCACGTGCCTGTACGTGATCCTATAAATGCCTGCCCGTGGGTCGCGCGCGCCCGCGGCGCGCTCGTGACCCGGTCGGGAGCTCCGTGACCCCGGCCACGGGACCAGCGGACCCGATCGCCGATAGTGTCCCGCGATCGGGTTACAGAGCTGAAGAACGGGGAGAGGTTTGTGTAAACAAACCTCTCCCACGCTTCCTACTCTGCCTGTCATTGATTGGCTGTCCCCGGTCATCAGGAAAGCCAATCAATGACGTCAGACGTCAGCCCCGCCCCCTAATGTAAAAAAAACACACACGTCACAGCCCATAACCCCTCCCCCTAGTGGTTAACCCCTTCACTACAACTGTCATTTATACAGCAATCAATGCATTTAAATAGCATTGATTGCTGTATAAATGACAATGGTCCCAAAAATGTGTCAAAAATGTCTGATGTGTCCGCCATAATGTCGCAGTCACAATAAAAATCGCTGATCGCCGCCATTACTAGTAAAAAAAAAATATTAATAAAAATGCTATAAAACTATCCCCTATTTTGTAAACGCTATAACTTTTGCGCAAACCGATCAATAATCGCTAATTTTTACCAAAAATATGTAGAAGAATACGTATCGGCCTAAACTGAGGAAAAAAAATGTTTTTTTTATATATTTTTGGGGGATATTTATTATAGCAAAAAGCAAAAAATATTGCATTTTTTTCAAAATTGTCGCTCTATTTTTGTTTATAGCGCAAAAAATTAAAACCGCAGGGGCGATCAAATACCACCAAAAGAAAGCTCTATTTGTGGGGAAAAAAGGACGCCAATTTTGTTTTGGAGCCACGTCGCATGACCGCGCAATTGTCAGTTAAAGCAACGCAGTGCCGAATCGCAAAAAAGGGCCTGGTCCTTTGGCTGCCAATTGGTCCGGGGCTGAAGTGGTTAAACTTATATATCCATGGGAATATATTTTGCAGTGAGTTCACAAACAGTCTTTTTGAAGAATTCCCATTTCTGTTCTGTGCCCATTGATGCCAATATTCTCTCCCAGTCTAAGTTCTGGAGAGCAGCCCTCATCCTTGGAAAATTTGCTCTCTTGAAATTAAGTGTTTTTATCTTTCCCGTATGTGATGTTTGCTTACAGCTAACATCAAATGAAATCATGTTATGTTCACTGCTACCCAGGTGTTCCTTTATCTGAACATTAGTAATACGCTCTGCATGGTTTGAGATTACCAGATCAGCAGAGCATCATTCCTAGTTGGGGCCTCAATAAACTGGACCATAAAATTGGCCTGTAATAGGTTTATAAATGTTTGCCCTTTAACTGTCCCAGCAGTGCCATTATTCCAGTCAATTTCTGGGTAGTTAAAATCCCCCATTATTATCACTGTCCCAGCCCTTGCAGCCCTTTCCATCTGTGCAAGGAGCTGAGTCTCCACCTCCTCATTAACATTGGGTGGTCTATAACAAACTCCACTGATTAACTTTGAACTACTCACATCTGTATGCAGTTCCACCCATAATGCTTCAGACTCATCACACTCTCCATCAACCAGGTCCTCTTTCACATTCGCTTTGAGATCACTTCTCACATAGAGACAGACCCCGCCACCTTTCCTTTTTACCCTATCTCTCCGAAAGAGTGCATAGCCAGGAATATTAATAGCCCAGTCATGAAGATTGAAGCCAAGTTTCAGCAATCCCGATTACATCATAGCTCTCCTCATGCACCAGAGCTTCCAACTCACCTATTTTGCTTGGCAGACTTCTGGCATTGGTGAACAAACACTTTAATGCATTATGACATTTTGCTCTGGTGTTTTTTATATAATTTTTAGTAGTACAAATGGCACTATAGTTTCCAGTGGCAGTTTGCAACATGGGAAATGTCTTGTCACCTGCCATAACCCTCCCCCATCTATTCCCATTCCACCCTCCATTAATGTCAGACCCCTAACTAACCTGTCTGCCCGCTGTAATTCTAGTTCACCCTCCCCCCTCAATCCTAGTTTAAATACTCCTCCAGCCTTCCCATAAACCTCTTCCCCAGCACAGCAGACCTCATAGATACATCACGTGCTCGCTCCTGACGAGTGGCCCTCCAGCCACGAAACGCGTAGAGCTGCCATACGCTATGTTTTTCATCAATATACATATAGCTTTTTAAGCTCTGGAAAGCTATTGTTTGCCATATCATGCGATTTCCAAGTTATGACTTAGATGTACTGTATTACCCTTTGTATTATTTTAACGTGTCTTTACATGATGTATCTTATTTGTACTTTATGGCAATCAATAAATTCCAATTATGTTCACCAATCTATTATTTTGCAACCACGTGCCTCACTCAAAGTCCCACCTCCTTCTTCTCTCCCCTTCTCCATTATCATAGGGATGGAAATGTATGACCCTACCGAGCCATAACTTCACTCAAAGTCCCAAGGGATGGAATAATTGGCCTTACCAGGTCATGTCTTCACTTAAAGTCCCTAAAAACTAGTTCCACTTCAATGCATGTCCCAGGTGTCAGGCAATGGGAATTGCACATCCCTGAGTTGATAAGGAGATCAGAGATCACCAAAGACATGGATGAAGTGTTGTACCGTGTTGGCCATTCATAGCAGGAGAAGAATAAAAATGGAGTAATTTCCTCTCATTGGCTGAGTACATTTTGTGGTGAAAGATTTCACAAACACTTAGAGGTCTGTTTGAAAAATAAAATGAGTTGAATGAATGTGACCGGCATTCACCCGGCTGTGATAAATATTGAATGCATTTAACCACTTCAGTCCCGGAAAAATTAGCTGCCCAATGACCAGGCCATTTTTTGCAATACGGCACTGCGTCGCTTTAACTGACAATTGCGCGGTCGTGCGACGTTGCACCCAAACAAAATTGGTGTCCTTTTTTTCACACAAATTGAGCTTTCTTTTGGTGGTATTTGATCATTTTTGTGGTTTTTATTTTTTGCGCTATAAACAAAAAAAGAGCAACAATTGTGAAAAAAAACACAATATTTTGTACTTTTTGCTATAATAAATATCCCTTTTTTTTTTAAAAAAGCTAATTTTTTCCTCAGTTTAGGCCGATATGTATTCTACATATTTTTGGTAATAAAAATCACAATAGGTGTATATTGATTGGTTTGTGCAAAAGTTATAGAATCCACAAAATAGGGGATCGATTTATGACATTTGTATTATTTATACATTTTTTACTAGTAATGGTGGCGATCTGCAATTTTTATCGGGATTGCGGCATTATGGCGGACACATCGGAAACTTTTGACACTATTCTGAGAGCTATAAAAATACACTGATTACTGTAAAAAGGTCACTGGCAGGGAGGGGGGTTAACACTAGGGGGCAATCAAGGGGTTAACTGTGTTCCCTATGTGTGTTCTAACTGTGGGGGATGGGACTGTCTATAGGAGATGACAGATCGTGGTTCCCAGCTTGTAGGAACTCACAATCTCTCTCTCCTCACAGAGCTGTGTACACACATCCCTGTTCTGCCTCTCGTGCCCACAATCGCTCGTGGCCAGCAGTCATTGCGACCGCCGGTCACAAGCATCGGCATACCCGCTGTGCAGTGGGCGCGTGCTCGCTATCCCGCTTAAAGGGACCGACGTACAGCTACGACTGTTCGCGGGATTGTGCCGACCTGCCACCGTATAATGACGTGGCTGGTCTGCAAGTTGTTAATTTCATACACTGATTTCCTTGGCTCCATCTAGTGGCCATAATGCTATATTGTGATATTTTTACTAATGGAGGTATGTCAGGAAAAATACCCCATTATGGTCACTAGATGGAGCTGACAATCATAGGAAATCACTTTGTTACATTATGGGCAGAATATGTATGACTGGATGAGTGATTGTCACATTCAACCCATGAATTTTCTATAAGTAGAGCCCTTAGTTTCCTTCATCAGACATGTCTTCATACTAATACCTGACATCATACTCATACACTTATAATTACCAAAACATCACACAGACCCCCCCAGGTTCTTCTATGTATTTGGGGACCTTTGAAGGGTCTGTGTGCTGTTTGTAAAAAAAAGGCGGAAATTACATTTTCCTACAATTTAAACATTAAACAGTAATTTTTTTCTTTGTAAATGTCACTTTTTTCTGTAGCTCATCCTACAGCCAGAATAATAACATGTACCCCCCAAATATATACCAGACCCTCCGAGTGTAAAATTGATATTAAAGGGGGACCTCACACAGAAAAAGTGTGTGCCCCTCCCCCCAGAAAATCCACACCAGACCTTTAATCCAAACATGCAGCCTGGCTGACCAGGAAAGGGGAGGGACAAGCACGAAGCCCCTCCCTTCTCCTGAACCATGTGCCCTCAACATGGGGTGCCTTCCCAGGGGGACACCTCATGGTAAAGCACCTTGTCCCCATGTTGATAAGGACAAGGGCCTCATCCCCACAACCCTGGCCTGGTGGATGTGGGGGGGGGGGGAAGGGGGGCTTATCAGAATCTTGTCCAGATACTGACCCCCCCCCCCCACATGAATAAGTTTGGGGTACATAGTACATATCACTCCTACTCATTCACAAAAAAGGAAATAAAACAATAAAGACACTCAATATATATATTTTTTAAATAAAATCCCCCAAAAATTCTCTCGTAAATCCATCGTCAATCCCGGGTGCACCAAATGCCGTAAATGAACTCCACAAGATGGTGATCTGACTTCTACTCAAATCCCGATGCCAACCCCCCACTGACTCCCCAATAACCCCCAATGACCCGCCACACAGGAGCGATCTCCGACGGTAACACTCGCTGACTGATAGCGTCCTGAGCTGTCATCAGCTATATAAAGGAAGGGGCGGGGATAGTGGTGACATCGTTACCCAGATATGGTCATATTCTGACAATGATGTCATGATCTATGCCCCACCCATTTGCCTATGTGGCCATGTAAGGGAATGGGCGGGGTGAAGCCAGTGGTTGCTAAGGACACAGCTGTTGCAGGCAGACATTGCTTCCCTAGAAACCAGTGACATTCAGAAGCGTCACATTCGGGTGCACCAAATGCCGTAAATGTTGGATGTTCAGAAGAATGTGGGAGGGGCCAGTGTTCATCCAATCTTCTGTTCAGACACGGAGCTCCTCCCTAAATGCAGATTATTGTCAGTGTGTGGAAGTGATTATATCTGGCAGACAGGGATCTGTATGTGTGTGTGTATCACTACCCAACACACCACTCACATCACACACTTCATCCAATCTGCCCTAAATCATGTGTGCGGGGGTAGGGGGGCAGTGGAAGAAGTCATCACACCAAGATTCTAGATTGAATGATCGCTTGGGGGATCCTCTGAGGGGTGTGGGGATCACTTGTCTGCTCCACACTCTTTAGATTGTATGAAAGATTTGTATCTGTCTGTGTGTGTCCAGCCAGATAAATGTTGGAGAGTCTCCCTCCAGTGGTGGTCAGCAGTATTGCAGGCTGTGAGAACTTTATCATAGCTGGTTTTATCTTCCCAAATAAATCTATTTCTCATTCCTCCTCCACCAATCAAAACTCTCACTTCAGTTAGCAAGTCACAGTGGGCATGATTTCCTTGACATCTAACATTGGTGTCAGTGAGATAAAATAAGCCCCAATGTTGGTGTCAGTGAGAATAAAGTGTAACTCCAGCCCAGCATTGGTGGTCAGTGGTGATACTTACCTGATCACACACTCCCGCTGCCTCTCTGCTGATGTCGGAGTTCTACTATCACTATCAGAAAGGAGATCACTGCTCCCAACAGTCGGCTATAATTGCAGTGCCTGGTGATGGGACCCAGGAGAGTGTCCAGAAGTCATCACCTCACTGACACTCTGCACTCTGAGTCCTGGAACCTGTGAGATGAGGACATGATGGGACAGAGGACTAAATCCCAGGAATGTCCTTCATCATCTGGAAGCAATGGCAAGGCTGTAATCACACTACAAGATATTTCTCAGGGCTGCAGTTCCTCTGAACTCCACAAGATGGTGATCTGACTTCTACTCAAATAGGAAGTCTCCAAGGAGAGGGGTGTGGCTGCAGAGTGGAGCTCCACTGATGACAGGAAGCACGTGTCCTCCACTCCTCCACTTATTTTTTTTTTACTGAACCTTATTGTGAATCTCTGCAGCTGGAGCTCCACTACAGGAAGTGGAGATCACATGATTTCTGTGTAGAGTGTAGCTCCAGTACAGGAAGTGGAGGTCACATGATTTCTGTGTAGAGTGAAGCTCCAGTGCAGGAAGTGGAGGTCACATGATTTCTGTGTAGAGTGAAGCTCCAGTGCAGGAAGTGGAGGTCACATGATTTCTGTCTAGAGTGGAGCTCCACTACAGGAAGTGGAGGTCACATGATTTCTGTGTAGAGTGAAGCTCCAGTGCAGGAAGTGGAGGTCACATGATTTCTGTGTAGAGTGAAGCTCCAGTGCAGGAAGTGGAGGTCACATGATTTCTGTCTAGAGTGGAGCTCCACTACAGGAAGTGGAGATCACATGATTACTGTGTAGAGTGGAGCTCCAATACAGGAAATGGAGGTCACATGATTTCTGTGTAGAGTGGAGCTCCACTACAGGAAGTGGTGATCACATTTACTGCGTCAGGTTGACTCCCCTGCACAAAACCACGTAACTGTACATTGGCTCGCGGGGTCCGGATAGCAGGTGCATGCGCACCCGCTGCACAGCGGGGGTGCCGATGCTCGTGGCCCATGGACGCGATGACCGCCGGCCACGAGCGATCGTGACCAGGAGACGCAGAACAGGGACGAGTGTGTGTAAACACACACTTCCCTGTTCTGTCCTGACAGATGTGACAGATTGTGGTTCCTAGCTAATAGGAACACACAATCTGTTACTTCCTCTAGTCAGTAACCTCCCCCTTCAGTTAGAATCACCACCCAGGGAAAAGAGTTAACCCCTCTACCACCCCCTAGTGTTAACTCCTTCACTGCCAGTGACATTTTTACAGTAATCAATGCATTTTTTAATCACACTGATCGCTGTATTAATGCCAATGGTTTCATAATGTTTCAAAATTGTCTGATGTGTCCGCCATAATGTCGCGGTCCTGATAAAAATCGCAGATTGCCGCTATTACTAATAAAAAAAAAAAAAAATGCTATAAATCTATGCCCTATCTTTACCAAAAATATGTAGAAGAATACAAATGGGCCTAAACTGAGGAAAACATTTTTTTATATATTTTTGAGGGATATTTATTATAGCAAAAAGTAAAAAATATTGGAGTTTTTTTTCAAAATTGTTGCTATTGCTATTTTTGTTTATAGCGCAAAAAATGAAAACCGCAGAGGCAATCAAATATCACCAAAAGAAAGCTCTATTTGTGGGAAAAAAAGGACATCAATTTTGTTTAGGTGCAATGTCGCACAACCGCGCAATTGTCAGTTAAAGCGACGCAGTGCCGAATCGCAAAAGGTGCTCTGGTCAGGAAGGGGCTGAAGTGGTTAAAGCGTCACCTATGAGTAATTTTGGGTACCAAAGATTTTCATTATTGCACCGACACACACAACTTTTTTTCTGATCAATACATTTTTTATTATAGTTTTACTTATAACATTAAAGTCATAAAATCAGGAAATAGTAAAGGAAGAAATTCAATTGGTCAGGATGATCACTTGTCTGGAATGTGGAGGCGGAGTCATTATTAGTTTGTGTACAATACAATACACAACGTGTTACATTACTAGAACAAAGTATTGTAGAAAAGATCACACCATAGAAAATGGGGGAGAAAATAATCCCGGAAATGAAGGTGACATTTGTGTACGAGGAACACCTTAACAATTACCACCATTTTATTCTCCAGGGCCTCTGCTTTCAGAAAATATATGTTTGGGGGTTTAATCTAATCTTCAGGCCCAAAATCTGCATTTTACCATGTGTGCAAAAATAATAGAAAACCAGCTCTGGCAGTGAAAGGGTTAATGTGAGCTAGATAGGCTCACTCTGCTGTGGTCACAATCCAAACATTAGAGCTCCCCCTAGGAGGTCTATTCATTTATCTGCAACATACTTCCCATCTTTATATAAACGTCTTCTGACATTTAGAGGTCTATTCATAAATAATTTACATAATAATTCACCCAATGAAAATACATGTACATTCCTTCTGTGTGAATGAGGGGAAATGGAGTTTAATTGGCTATTTGCTGGTCGAATAATTTCCAATGATTTAAAATTGAAAATACTACATTTGCCACTAGCTGGTGATAATTGCTATTATACTTAGCGCCATCTAAAGTCCAAACATGGTATTTCTCATTTTAATTCAATGGTTAGTCTAATAGTGTTGGATTATTTAAGTTCTATCCTTCAGTGTGTACTGTACTGATAAGTGTATGAGTATGATCTCAGGTATTAGTATGAAGACATGTCTGATGAAGGAGACTAAGAGGTCTGTTTTTAAAAAAATGTATTGGACTAATGTGACAATCATTCATCCAGCTGTTACAATTTCTGGCTGTGATTTAACACAGTGATTTCCTATGATCATCAGCTCCATCTAGTGGCCATAGTCAGATATTTTTCCTGAAATACCTCAATTAGTGCAATACTGCATTATGGTCATTAGATGGAGTCAAGGAAATCAGAGGATGAAATAAAATACGGCCAATATTCATCATGGCTGGGCGAATGCCGGTCATAACCGTTCAACTATTTTTTTTTTTAAATAGACCCCCCGCGTGAGATCTCTGATGTCTGTAAAGATTGGACATCTGTGAAAAACATTTCCCGCACTCAGGACAGGAATACGGCTTCTCCCCCGTGTGAGATCTCTGATGTCTGTAAAGATGAGACTTCCGTGAAAAACATTTCCCGCACTCAGGACAGGAATACGGCTTCTGCCCCGTGTGAGATCTCTGATGTCTGTAAAGATGAGACTTCCGTGAAAAACATTTCCCGCACTCAGGACAGGAATACGGCTTCTGCCCCGTGTGAGATCTCTGATGTGTGAAAAGATGGGACTTCAATGAAAAACATTTCCCGCACTCAGGACATGAATACGGCTTCTCCCCTGTATGAGATCTCTGATGTGTAAAAAGATGGGACTTCAATGAAAAACATTTCCCGCACTCAGGACAGGAATACGGCTTCTGCCCCGTGTGAGATCTCTGATGTCTGGAAAGATCGCACTTCTGTGAAAAACATTTCCCACACTCAGGACAGGAATACGGCTTCTCTCCTGTGTGAGATCTTATATGCACATTAAGATTGTATTTAGAATGGAAACCCTTTCTGCAATCAGGACAGGAATACGGCTTCTCTCCTGTGTGAGATCTTATATGCACATTAAGATTGGATTTAGAATGGAAACCCTTCCCGCACTCAGGACAGGAATACGGCTTCTCTCCTGTGTGAGATCTCTGATGTGTGAAAACATGGGACTTCACTGAAAAACATTTCCCGCACTCAGGACAGGAATACGGCTTCTGCCCCGTGTGAGATCTCTGATGTTTGCAAAGATCGGACTTCTGTGAAAAACATTTCCCACACTCAGGACAGGAATACGGCTTATCCCCCGTGTGAGATCTCTGATGTGTAAAAAGATGGAACTTCAATGAAAAACATTTCCCGCACTCAGGACAGGAATACGGCTTCTGCCCCGTGTGAGATCTCTGATGTTTGCAAAGATCGGACTTCTGTGAAAAACATTTCCCACACTCAGGACAGGAATACGGCTTCTCTCCTGTGTGAGATCTTATATGCACATTAAGATTGGATTTAGAATGGAAACCCTTCCCGCACTCAGGACAGGAATACGGCTTCTCCCCTGTGTGAGATCTCTGATGTGTGAAAACATGGGACTTCACTGAAAAACATTTCCCGCACTCAGGACAGGAATACGGCTTCTCTCCTGTGTGAGATCTTTTATGCACATTAAGATTGCATTTATAACGGAAACACTTCCCGCACTCAGTACAGGAAAAGCTCTTCTCTGTTGGAAGGACGGCACCGTCCCTCACAGTCTGAGGTTCCTCAGGATAAGAGGAATACGATGGTCCGGCACCGTCCCGCACAGTCTGAGGTTCCTCAGGATAAGAGGAATACGATGGTCCGGCACCGTCCCGCACAGTCTGAGGTTCCTCAGGATAAGAGGAATACGATGGTCCGGCACCGTCCCGCACAGTCTGAGGTTCCTCAGGATAAGAGGAATACGATGGTCCGGCACCGTCCCGCACAGTCTGAGGTTCCTCAGGATAAGAGGAATACGATGGTCCGGCACCGTCCCTCACAGTCTGAGGTTCCTCAGGATAAGAGGAATACGATGGTCCGGCACCGTCCCGCACAGTCTGAGGTTCCTCAGGATAAGAGGAATACGATGGTCCATCTACACTGTGTGGTGCCGGATGGACATTTGAGGTAGTCGGGTTTTCTCCTGGACTATACTGTGTGATGTCCTCATCTTCTACTTTACAGTCTGGAGACAAAGTGAGACAATCCTCTGAGGTTTTCCTCATCTCCCGTCCATCTACTAAAATACAAATACAAAGATTATTACTAGACATGAGCTGATTGGTTCCCCTAAACCAGGACTCCGCCCACATCAGGCAGCTTTGTCTCTGAGGATCTTACAATTCCCCCCTCAAGGTAACTAGTAAATGGGTCCTCTGTAGGGCGGTGTCATAAACCGTATGTGACCAGAATTGTGTGACTGCAGCAGAGTAACCAACCAAGAGGATGAGAGATAAATGCGTTTATTGAAGATAAATATGAACAACGTGAGCACACCACCAATAATAAACAGAGCAAGACAAACAAACAACAGTGACACAGACAACCAGTATATCTAACCAGGGGGATACCAAAATCGTAGTCAAGCCAAGCCGGGGTCATAAACGGGAGGTCAGCAGATAAGGGGGGGAAAAGGAGAAGGGAGAAAGGGATCAGGTGTGGGACAAGGTTCCAGGGATGCAGGGACAGGCAGGATCAGGTTTCCAGGATCAAGGTATCAAGGTACAGGTTCTTTTTTTTTTTTGCCACTTCAGCTCAACTAACAAAGAGGACCTGAATCAACTTTTACCGTTCATCTCTGTCCTTTCTCGTCGTCACATCATTGTGGCTTTTTTCATCTTTTTTACATTTTTTATTATACAAAAAGAGACAAACTTTTACCGTTCATCTCTGTCCTTTTCTCGTCGTCACATCATTGTGGCATATTCATCTTTATTACATTTTATATATATTTTTTATTTATATGTTTTACATTTTTCCCCTAATTCAAAAACCCTCATTTCCCATACCCCCCCCCCCCTTCCCCCCCTCTCCTCATCGCTACGTCCGTTTGTCTTTAGTTATTTGCTTGGGTTTACAGTCCATTATTGCACACTTAAATCTGAATCCTGACGACCTCAGCATAACTCCAAGTTTTTAAAAAAAATTTCCAACTCTCCCATTTCTCTCCACCTCCCTCGTTCTTTCCCTCAACATTATTTTTTAGGGACTCCATGATGCGGATGTTCTCCACCGCGTCTACCCACTCCCATATAGATGGACTTTCAGGTTCCTGACACTTCCTTGAGATTAATCTTTTAGCCGCGTTCAAGAGGTGTGGGACTAAAGTTTTTTGTAATGCTTAACCTCTCCTCTAGTGCTGTGCATCAAAAATTACCCACGGATCATTTTCCAGATCTTTCTGAGTGATTTCCTTGATGTAACTTATAATTTTTGCCCAATAGCTTTTAATTTTATGGCACTCCCACCAAAGGTGGGCCATTGTCCCTTTTTCTTTGCAACCTCTCCAGCATTCTGCGGAGACCCCTTGTTGGTACTTACTTATTTTATCGGGAGTAATATACCACATTGATAAGCATTTGTAGTTCATTTCTGCAGTCCTGACATCTGTTGCTGACCTATTGGTTAATTTTAGAATTTTTCCTATTGTGAGTGTGTCTACCTGAGTGTCCAGTTCCCTCTCCCAATTTTGTATAAATGGCAGGATCTCCAGTCCATCTATCTCCAACATCAGTTTATAGATCTTTGAGATCATCCTTTTCGTATTAGTTGCAGTACCTGATACGCTCCAGCCGAGTCAAATCATCTTCTGATCTGATCGGCTGGGGGAGGTTTTTGACGAAGTGGCATAGCTGGAGATACCGCCATCCATCAATCTTTAATATTTCCCTCTTGTTTTGTAATTCATTAAGTGTTAAGATTTTTCCATTGTGTAGTACATCCTTCAATTGTGCGCCCTCTTTTATAACCCACCCCTCTCCAACTGTTTTTTTCCCTGGCTCAAAATAATCATTGTCCTTAAGTGCTATCAATGGTGAATTATATTTTACGTTAAAGTTTGGGATAAGATGTACAAACAAGTTAAGTGTATTTAGTGTCATTATGTGCGTGCTCTCTTCCAGTGACCTATATGTCGGGGGGTTCCATATTACTTTACCAAGTTGTGTGTTGCTAAGAGCCTTTTCTAAGTTCACCCATCTTTTTTCGCTAAATTCTTTACCCCACTCTGGGATTCTTGATAATACTATTGCGTGGTAGTAATTCACAATGTCTGGGACTGCGAGGCCAACCTGTTTTTTGTCCTGCTTTAAAGTGTGAAGTGCAATTCTATGTTTCTTATTCTTCCATATGAAATTCATTATCAGGAATTTCAATTTCCTAAGGAATGTCGATGGGAGTGGTATTGGGAGCATCTGAAATTTAAAAGTAATTATTGGTAGTAACATAATTTTTACTGTATTAATACGCCCCAGCCACGAGAGAGGTCTGTTATTAAATTCTTCGCATTTTTTCCCTATTTCATCAAGTAGCGGTAAATAATTAATTTTATACATTTCCTTCATAGATTTAGAAAGATTGATTCCCAAATATTTAATTTGCTTCTTCCATGGGAATTTAAATCTCTCCTGGAGATTCTGTTGCTCGGTCTTGCTTAAATTAATATTTAGAATAAAGGACTTTGTTAAATTAACTTTGAAATTTGAAATTTCCCCGTATTGTTTTAAATTCTTTATTATATTAGGCATTGATATCCGTGGGTTCCCTATATAGAACAGGATGTCATCGGCGAATGCTGCCAACTTATGTTTATCTCCACCCGCCGAGATACCTCTTATTTCTGGGTTGTCTCTAATTGTGGCCAGGACAAAATAAAAAGAGGAGAGGAGACAGTGGACATCCCTGTCTCGTCCCATTTTTCATCTCGAACAAAGGAGATGTAAATCCATTAATTTTTATCTTTGCTTTCGGGTGATCGTACAACACCCTAATTCGTTGGATTATTTTTGGGCCAAAACCCATATGTTCGAGAGTTTGTAGCATGAGTCCCCAGTCTACCCTGTCAAATGCTTTTTCCGCATCAATTGACAGGAATAGACCTGGGGACCCAGCCTCCCTAACTCTTTGAAGGACCATCAGCGTTTGCACGCCGTTATCCCGGGCCCTCCCTTCCGGCCACAAACCCTACTTGATCTGGATGGATCAGTGTGCTCAAGTGGCTCTTGATTCTTTCGGCCAAAACTTTGGCGTATAACTTTGTGTCAGCATTCAAAAGCGAGATTGGCCTATAACTTGAGCACACTGATCCATCTTTTCCCTCCTTCAAGATGACTGTAATATTTGCAGTCAGAGAGTCCTCACTCATTCTATATTCTGAGCCTAAGCCATTCATGTAATGACAAAGCCTGGGAATCAACACCTCATGAAAAGTTTTATAATAGAGCGTTGTGAAACCATCCAGACCAGGGCTCTTCCCTGCTGGAGAGCTCATCAGTGCTCTTTTAATTTCTTCCACGGTAAAAGGTTTGTCTAATGCCTCACTTTCGTCTGTTAGGAGCTTGGGCAAACCGGCCTTAATTAAAAAGTTCTTTATTTTCTTTACTTTGTCCCCTTTTTGACCTCCCTTCTGTTCTACCGTATATAATTCCTCATAATACTCTCTAAATGATTCTGCTATATCCTTTGATAGGTATTTTAAGTCTCCCTTCTTGTTTTGTATTTTTCTATATAATTTTTGGTCTTTTTTTTTTTTGTAGAATTTTAGCTAAGTGTTTACTGGATTTATTTCCCCAGACGTATCTTTCTTTTGCTATCCTGTTATAAATTTGTTTAGTTTCTTGTTGCATAAGATCTTTTAAATCCTCTCTTTTTGATACTATTTTTAGATATAATGCTCTATTCTGATCCGGGGAAGATTTATGTTCCCGCTCGGCTCGATTTATTTCTGCTACTAGATCTTTTATTTTCTTTGTTCGCTCCTTTTTTATCCATGCTCCCTTTGCTATTAAAATCCCTCTAATATATGCCTTATGGGCATCCCAAAGGTTTCATCCCTGTACTTCTCCGTTGTCATTTATTTTAAAGTATTGTTCTAGTTCCCCTCTTATATGGTGCACCACCTCCTTATCCCGTAGTAACTCCTCTCTTAATCTCCAGTTGTAGGGCGGGAACTGAAAATACGGGGCCAATAATTTCATTGATACTGGAGCGAGATCAGACAGTGAAATTATCTCCACGTTTGTTTTAACAACTCTATCTAGCAAACCATGGTCTATTAAAATGTAACCGAGCCGGGAGTACGTCCCGTGTACGGGGGAGAAAAATGTCTAGTGTCTTATTTTAGGATGTTGGACCCTCCATACATCTACCAACTGATTGGAGAACAGTTTTTGTTTAGTAATTTTTAACTGTGCATAATTTGTCCCCCGTACACTGGACGTACAATCAAGCTCCGGATCCATGCAAAAATTTAAATCTCCCATCAGGATCAAATACCCCTTCTTAAATTACCTTAATTTCATCAGAATCTCATTTAGATACTTTATGGGTTTTATATTTGGGGCATAAATATTGGCCAGGGTGTATTTTGTACCACCTAATGTTCCTCTTAAAAAAAGGTATCTTCCCTCTGGATCAACTTTCCTGTCCTCTAAAATAAAATGGATGCCCTTGGAAAAACCTATGGCTACTCCCCTTGCTCTATTAATAATTGTATCTCCATAATACCACGTTGGGAAAGTACTAGAAAATTGTTTGATGCATGGGAAAGGTGAGTCTCTTGAAGAAAGACCACAACTGCCCCATATTTTTTCAATTCTTCCAAAATTTTATGTCGTTTACTCAGTGTGTTGAGTCCCTTTACATTTTATGTTATAAAATTAATTTCTGTCGTCATATTCCTATAATTCTTAAAATCCAATAACAACGTGTACGTAGCGGTGAGAATACTGTCCCAACTCCTTCCCCTCCATCCCAATTTATCCCTTCCCCCCCTTCCCTCCTCACCCCCAACCCGCCTCCCCCCTCCCTGACCCCAACTAGGGTCTCTGAGTCGTTGGTGGCCATGCAATACTATGGCCCACCTCGGTTCTCCTATTACCCAGGTGAGGTGAGGCTCTGATCCCTAGATTTCTCTCACCCATACCCCCGAGATCCTCTGGGTGTATGGGATATATGGGCTAGTCCCATGGGCGCACATCTATTAAGGGCCGATTCATCGGCCTATATCTTCCCCTCCCCCCCCCCCCCCCCCCCACCCACTACACTCCGTTCATCTCTCCCCTCAAATCCCCACTTCAGTCCCTGCCTTGTCTACCCAGTCTGGTAAATCCGGGACTTGTATGTCTAATTTTTCACAGAATCCTATTAATTCTTCCGGAAATCTTAATCTAGCTGTACGTCCTTCTTTTGTGCCTATCAGGCACGCCGGGAAGCCCCAGTTATATTTGACGTTTGAGTGCCGCATCACTTCTAACAAGGGTTTTTGCAGCCTTCTTCTTTCTAGAGTTTGAGGTGCCAAATCTGAACAGATCTGTATCTCCGAATCTTCATATTTCAGTGGGGTTTTCCCGTAGAGTTTAGACCAAATTTCTGCTTTCTCTTCGTAGTATCGGAATCTACCGATAATGTCGCGGGGTCTCCCCTGCATCAGTGAAATTTGGTTTTCCTATACGGTGTACCCTTTCGATCTTAGGGAAATGTTCCTCTCCTTTTCCCAAGAGGGGGTTAAATATGGTTTTAACTATCTCCCTAAAATCTTCTCCTCTTTGCTCAGGTACCAGTCGAATCCTGATGTTTTGTCTCCGATTCCTGTTTTCTTGGTCCTCGATTTTATACTGGGTTTCCCGTTGGGTTTGCTGGATTGTTATAATCCGTTCCTTTAACTTGTATATTTCTTGGTCCTGTTTGTCTGCTCTCTCCTCCACCACCTCTACCCTTGTCAGCAAGTGTCCCAGGTCTTCTCTTAATAGATTTATTTCACCTTTGATTGCATTTTCCATTTTCAGTAGCATCTCCTCCATTTCCCCTTTTGTGGGTAATTGTACTGCGGCAGATTGCTCTTCAACTCTGCTAATGAATTGTCGGTTCTCGTAACACAGAGCACAATTCGAATCCAACTACAAATATCGAATTTCAATTTGTTTGGTCTTCTGTTGATTGGTCGGATCTCTCCCTATTTTCTTATCTTTCCCCTTCCTTCTTTCCTTCATTGATAAAAAAGCGTGGGGGTCCCCCCAAATTCAATAACCAGGCCCTTCAAGTCTGGTATGGATATTAAGGGGAACCCCAGCCAAAAAAAAAAGCGTGGGGTCCCCCCTAAATATCCATACCAGACCCTTCAGGTCTGGGATGGATTTGAAGGGGAACCCCGGCCAAAAAAAAAAATGGCGTGGGGTCCCCCTCAAAATCCATACCAGACCCTTTATCCGAGCATGCAACCTGGCAGGCCGCAGGAAAAGAGGGGGGACGAGAGCGCCCCCCCTTCCACCTGAACCGTACCAGGCCACATGCCCTCAACATTGGGAGACCCCCAAAGCACCTTGTCCCCATGTTGATGGGGACAAGGGCCTCATCCCCACAACCCTGGCCGATGGTTGTGGGGGTCTGCGGGCGGGGGGCTTATCGGAATCTGAAAGCCCCCTTTAACAAGGGGGACCCCCAGATCCCGCCCCCCCTGTGTGAAATGGTAAGGGGGTACAAAAGTACCCCTACCATTTCACCGAAAAAGGTGACAAAAATGGTAAAAATTACAGGAGATGGTCTTTGACAATTCCTTTATTAAAATCTTCTTTCTTCTGGTCTTCTTCCTTCTTCCTCTCTTCATCCTTCGGTTTCTTCATCTTCTCCTTCCGGCATATTCTTCCATCTTCTTCTTCCTCCGATCCGCTTCTTCTTGCTCCGGTCTTCTCGTCCTTCTCGTCCGGCATCGGCGTCGGCATCTGTTCTCGGGCCGCTCCTCGCAATGGGAGGCTCCCGCTGTGTGAGGCTTTGCTGCGTCTGACAGGTCTTTTATAACGGAGGGCACCTGGTAACCCCACCACCTCTGACGCATGGGGACGTCATGGGGACTTCCCTATGGCTTTCCCCATGACGTCAGATGGGGCGGAGTCACCAGGTGCCCTCCGTTATAAAAGACCTGTCAGCCGGAGCGAAGCCTCACACAGCGGGAGCCTCCCATTGCGAGGAGCGGCCCGAGAACAGACGCCGACGCCGGACGAGAAGACCGGAGCAAGAAGAAGTGGATCGGAGGAAGAAGAAGATGGAAGAAGATGCCGGAAGGAGAAGATGAAGAAACCGAAGGATGAAGAGAGGAAGAGCAGAAGAAAGAAGAAGATTTTAATAAAGGAATTGTCAAAGACCGTCTCCTGTCATTTTTACCATTTTTGTCACCTTTTTTGGTGAAATGGTAGGGGTACTTTTGTACCCCCTTACCATTTCACACGGGGGGCTGGGATCTGGGGGTCCCCTTGTTAAAGGGGGCTTCCAGATTCCGATAAGCCCCCCGCCCGCAGACCCCCACAACCACCGGCCGGGGTTGTGGGGATGAGGCCCTTGTCCCTATCAACATGGGGACAAGGTGCTTTGGGGGTCTCAGACCCCCAAAGCACCCTCCCAATGTTGAGGGCATGTGGCCTGGTACGGTTCAGGCGGGAGGGGGGGGCGCTCTCGTCCTCCCCTCTTTTCCGGCGGCCTGCCAGGTTGCGTGCTCGGATAAGGGTCTGGTATGGTATTTAGGGGGGACCCCACGCCATTTTTTTTTTTGGCTGCGGTTCCCCTTAATATCCATACCAGACCTGAAGGGCCTGGTTATTGAATTTGGGGGGACCCCCACGCTTTTTTTTTTTTATATCAATGAATGACTGTTCTCTGTGTTACGGAGCCGACAATTCATTTGCCGGCAATAGCCGCGAGTGATTTTAAATAGCTTTTTTTCCTGCAAAAATTACACTTTGTCATTCGAATCATTCGAATCCATTCAAATTCATTCGAATTCATTCGTTATATCCGCTATAATATTTTCTTTCGAATTAGTTGAAATTCGATATTGGTAGTTGGATTCGAATAATTTGGAGCTGAAATTCGTAAACTGAATTTTTTCCTGCAAAAATGACACTTTGTCATTCGAATCATTCGTTATATCCGCTATAATAATTTCTTTCATATTAGTTGAAATTCGATATTTGGTAGTAGGATTCGAATAAATTCGGCAACAAAATTCGTAAACGGAATTTCGTATTCCGTACGGAATTCGTATTCGGAAAAATTCGTACTACGGATTCGTAAATTCCTACGAATTTCGAAAAATTTGTACGAATTACGAATTCGTACGAAACTAATCGCACATGTCTAGTGGCTTTTTGTTGTTGCTCAGTGCTAATTGAATAGGGACTTGTTCCAGACTTCAGATATTGTTTTATGGTACAGGTTGCACCTTTTGGGGTTTTTGGTAGGCCTTTCTTATGCCGCGTACACACGAAGGGACAATCCCGCGGGATTATCCTCTGGACTGAAGTCCAGCGGATAATCCCCTCGTGTGTGGGCGCCGGCGGACTTTTTGGCGCCAAAGTACGGCGGACTAAAGTTTGAAGTTTTGTTTTCAAATTATCCGCTGGACTTGGAAGTCCAGCGGACAATCCCGCCGTTAGTGGGCAAGTCCGCGGGACTTTTGAAATGAAGGGACTTGCCGCTCATCGGCAAGTCCGTTCATTTAGCACGTGACTTCAGGTTACGTAGCTAGCGTAGGCAGTTACTGCCGCCGCGCTAGCTCCGTGACCTGGCATGGATTTAAAGGGACTCCCCACGCCGAAAAAACGGCGTGGGGGTTCCCCCCAAATCCATGTCAGACCCTCATCCGAGCACGCAGCCTGGCAGGCCAGGAAAGGGGTGGGGACGAACGAGCGCCCCCCCCCTCCTGAGCCGTACCAGGCCGCGTGCCCTCAACATGGGGGGTGCCCTGGGGAAAGGGGGGGCCGTGCGCCCCCCCCCCCCACCCCAAAGCACCTTGTCCCCATGTTGATGAGGACAAGGGCCTCTTCCCGACAACCCTGGCCGTTGGTTGTCGGGGTCTGCGGGCGGGGGCTTATCGGAATCTGGGAACCCCCTTTAATAAGGGGGCCCCCAGATACCGGCCCCCCACCCTATGTGAATGAGTATGGGGTACGATGTACCCCTACCCATTCACCTAAGGTGTAAAATGTAAAGTAAAAAAAAACACCCACACTTTTGAAAAAATAGTTTATTGCACTGCTCCGGGGGTCTTCTTCCGTCTTGGGGGTCTTCTCGCCGGACTCCCCCGCCATTTACCAAGCTCTTTTACCGAGCGGGGGAAGTCCGGCTACCTTCTTCGTCGTCGCCGCCG
Source organism: Lithobates sylvaticus (assembly GCA_028564925.1). Lineage (NCBI taxonomy): Eukaryota > Metazoa > Chordata > Amphibia > Anura > Ranidae > Lithobates > Lithobates sylvaticus. The sequence continues at coordinate 568,454,531 of CM053028.1, read as the reverse complement.
TCTGGGGGGTCTCGATCCGCCTTCGGGGGTCTTCTTCCGTCTTGGGGGTCTTCTCGCCGGACTCCTCCGCTCTCTTCTGCTCTTTTACCTAGCTCTTTCACGAGGGGAGGAGTCCGGCTACCTTCTTCGTCGTCGCCGCCGTCGTCTGGGGGTCTCGATCCGCCTTCGGGGGTCTTCCGGGGGTCTCTTCTGTTCTTGCGGCGGTCGTCGTCTTCCGCGCCGCCGGCGCCTTCTTCTTCTTGTCCTTCTTCTTGTTCTTCTTCTTCTTCCGATGTTGACCCGACGCTCTCTCTGCCCGGAATGCCTGTGCCGCTCTGCGCTCGGACTTATATAGGGACATGGGGGACAGGGTCACATGTTCATGTCACATGGTGACCCCGCCCCCTTGCGATGTCACAGTCCCAGCATCCTCCGGGACTGTGACAACACAAGGGGGCGGGGTCACCATGTGACATGTGCATGTGACCCTGTCCCCCATGTCCCTATATAAGTCCGAGCGCAGAGCGGCACAGGCATTCCGGGCAGAGAGAGCGTCGGGTCAACATCGGAAGAAGAAGAAGAACAAGAAGGACAAGAAGAAGGACAAGAAGAAGAAGGCGCCGGCGGCGCGGAAGACGACGACCGCCGCAAGAACAGAAGAGACCCCCGGAAGACCCCCGAAGGCGGATCGAGACCCCCAGACGACGGCGACGACGACGAAGAAGGTAGCCGGACTCCTCCCCTCGTGAAAGAGCTAGGTAAAAGAGCAGAAGAGAGCGGAGGAGTCCGGCGAGAAGACCCCCAAGACGGAAGAAGACCCCCGGAGCAGTGCAATAAAATATTTTTTCAAAAGTGTGTGTGTTTTTGTACTTTACATTTTACACCTTAGGTGAATGGGTAGGGGTACATCGTACCCCATACTCATTCACATAGGGTGGGGGGCCGGTATCTGGGGGCCCCCTTATTAAAGGGGGCTCCCAGATTCCGATAAGCCCCCGCCCGCAGACCCCGACAACCAACGGCCAGGGTTGTCGGGAAGAGGCCCTTGTCCTCATCAACATGGGGACAAGGTGCTTTGGGGTGGGGGGGCCGCACGGCCCCCCTTTCCCCAGGGCACCCCCCATGTTGAGGGCACGCGGCCTGGTACGGCTCAGGAGGGGGGGGGCGCTCGTTCGTCCCCACCCCTTTCCTGGCCTGCCAGGCTGCGTGCTCGGATGAGGGTCTGACATGGATTTGGGGGGAACCCCCACGCCGTTTTTTCGGCGTGGGGATTCCCTTTAAATCCATGCCAGCTTGCGGAGCTAGCGCGGCGGCATTTACTGCCTACGCTAGCAACGTAACCTGAAGTTACGTTCGAAATGAACGGACTGCTCCGTGTGTGGGCAAGTCCGTTCATTTTCAAAAGTCCCGCGGACTTTTGGCCGGCGGATTATCCGCTGGAGAAGTCCGTGCGTGTGTGGGCAAGTCCACACGCTCGGAAAGTCCAGCGGACCCCGCTGGAAAGTCCCGCGGGATTGTCCGCTGGACTAGGTCCGCCGGCAAAAGTCCGCACGTGTGTACGCGGCATTAGAGATTTTACTCACATTGCCTTTCCGAACCCTTCTTATTCTTTTCCCCAGTTTGTTGCTGTGGGCAGCCTCTTAGTACTAAATTTATTCTCTTCTCACTCCTTTCACTCCCTCCTGCCTCCTATGGACTTTTAGGCCTATTTCCAGGGCTCTTATTTCTGTGATTTTGTGATCGATTGATCTACGCAATTAAAGATATGTTGCGCAGTAGTTGTAAACCAGCATCAGTCCTACTTTACTACTTCTTGCTAATGTTGAAAGAGCCGAAGGGATATGTGTCTATCCTAAGAGAAACCTTTTGTATCTTTGTCTGTTACAAAAAAAAAAAATATGTTTTGCCACATGTACATTCACCCTTCTACGTCGCCTCCCTGTAGGAATATTTATCCGGGCCTGTAATGCAGTCAATATTCCTCTGGCTGGCAGACAATTTTCTTATCTTGAGACTGATAGTATACTGAAGTCAAACTGTGAAACAAGAATGTTGTCTCTTCGCCCTGAGCCTTTGCACTTTATTTTAAGCGATGGTTTTACGTTTTCGATCCTGCCATAAATTCAGTTTTCGGCCTTCCTTCTCCTTTCCCTTCCACCCAAGGACCTTTAGTTGTAAATTCCTACTAAAATATCGTAGGTTTAACCATGGGTGTGGAAGGTCTCACCATTGCGCATACTAATTTCTGGCAACTTGCATCATTTTCACGTACAATTAATTCAGGCACACTTCCACACTGTTTTTCAATATTTGTTTTCCATATACAATGTCGGAAATATAGTGAGGATGAAGAGAAATTCACTGTATATGTAAACAGTTGTAATAGTGCTTCTATTAAATCAGACCATTCCCTGGTTTCAGAGTAAGGCGGCAGGGATAAAGCATTTGACTCCCTCTTTCCTATGCTCCCAACAGTCCCACTCTTTAGTTTTTGTTTTATATGTCTTCTATGAGCAGAATATGTAACATAGACACTCTCGGAGGCACAGGTAAGGGAAAGAAAAAACCAAGATATCACTGTATGATTAAATAGTTGTTCTTTAACTTGTTAAAAGTATGACCGTTTGTCTCAATCAATACCCCTGCACTTTTATATTAAAAAGTTCTACATTAAGTGCCAGAAGTATTCAGAGCATTTGCATCCTCAAATTTGTTATATGCTCAAGTCAGGGACTGGTGGTGACCGTCCAGTCATTGCATCTACTGTTATACATATAAGGAACGATTCTAGTACCTCTTCCTTTATCTCCTCAGAGTCTCTTCTTCGGTTTCACTTTAGTTATCTTCTACAAACGATATAGACATTGTAGCAGGTGCAGGGAGGAAAGCAAAAGATACACCATATATTTTAGAACAGTTTAAGTTTATCCATTTGTCTAGGATCGTACACCTACTTCTTGGGGTTCAAAGGTTAGGGATAAAGAGCCCAGAGTATTCATAACTATCAGCACACAATATTTGGTATATTCTTATGACCAGGGTCTTGTGGTTACCGAACGTTCAATTCAACTGCAATTGTTCCTTATAAGCATATATGTATAGAATAGAAAAGTGCCGCAGTTCGCTGTTATTTCTGCTTACCTCCTCTGAAGGTCCTTTGGATATAGCCACCATGTGGCTTTCTATTGCATACTCACAGAACGTGCTTTTACCTCCAGGTGATCTTGCGCTGCAAGGGGGAGAGAGATCACGGAGAGTCAGCAGTGGTGGGAGGCTGTGAGAAGAGGTGTGCCGCTGTAACGTCCCATATCCATGCTGTCTATTGCGCTGATATTAATCCCAGCGGCGTGCTTGTGGATCCGGAGAGTCAGCAGGTGAGGTCACGGAGCCTCTCACACTCCATGAATCACCGGCGTTCACCCTCCTCTCGGCTCGCGCCGCATTCCATAGCCCACTGGATCAGGCCCCTCCCTCCGTGCTGTGCGTTACGTCAGCACGTCCTGCCCCATCGCGCCCGTTCATCTAATTTTCTAACCATTAGTGGGGTCAAATCTGCATTCATTTTCCACCACAGTGACGGGAAAATTCAAAGTAGCAGAACAGAAAACGTTTCTTCATCGAACAAATTTTCACATCGTGTATGTGGTTTGTGGTCAGAAGTTACATTAATTTTATGGTATTTAATTGTTAAAAACAAGTGGAATTTTAGAACTACACTCGTCCATTCATCGAATGTACAAATATTATCATCCAAAAATCGATCGGTGTATGACCAGCATAGGACATTTAGTAGCAGCATGATTATTGTTTAATCATCTGTTATGATGGTGATAAAAAAAATATTCCTTTAAAGTACAAAAACATCAGATAATCACTACTATAAGGGATTCATTTATACTGTGAAATAGTGAAAGTAATATATCTTATATCATATACAGGGCCGATCCTAGGGTTACATGCGCCTGGGTGCAGAAATATTTCTGGCGCCACTAAAAGGGCGTGGTCACCTTTACCAACTCCTCCCCCTTTACACATGTTTCTATGGCAATGACTCAAATACAGAAATGCTCCCCTAAGGAGTCATCTTTTCCCTGGGATCCTCCCACGATCTGTTAACCATAAACAAAATACAGGAAGAGAAGCAGAGTACTCTAATCTCTCTAATGAATACAGAGAGGGCCTCTGTTAGAGAGTCTGTTTATAAAGAGCCCCCAGACATAGTACAGGAGATGGTCAGAGACTGCGGAAATGATACAAGAAATCAATACAGCCTCATCAGTGCCCATCAAATGCAGCCTACCAGTGCCCACCAAATGCAACCTTATTAGTGCCCACCAAATGTAGCCTTATCAGTGCCCACTAATTGCAGCCTTATCAGTGCCCACCAAATGAATCCTTGCTAGTGCCCGCCAAATGCAGCTTACCAGTGCCCATCAAATGCAGCTTACTAATGCCCACCAATTGCAGCCTTATCGGTGCTTACCAATTTCAGCCTACCAGTGCCCCTGGATGACACAGAGGAGCAATATCCTGCTGTCACAGAGCTTGGATTTGAATTGCCCAAGCAGCCACTGTGACAAAGTCCCGCCTCCTGGACCAGCTTGCGGCTCCTATGGTACAAGTCACACTGGTTCAATTTCACAGTGCCGCCGGGCATTTCAGAGCAAAACTCATGCGGTGTGTGTGACACATGGAGAGAAGGGAGAAGAGCACTAACGGCCGGTGCAAGGATTTCTGACTACAAAAAGCGAAGATGCATTTTGCCACCCCCCCCCAACCCATCCGCACCGTCCTCTTGCTACTCCCTGTCTAAAATCGAGCTGGTACCTCCTTCACAGTATGCCTGTAATGTGATGGGGCGCAATGTGAAAAACGTCACATACCATTGAAAATAGACCTTCCACTAAAGGCAGTGTGTAATGAGGGGGTTGGGTTATGTATTTCTTGCTTCCCCTCTATGGCCATAGGCAGCTGAGGCCAACTAAAACTTGCAATGGTTGGGGTCCCCCATATAAGCAACTCCCAGGTCACACCCCCAGATACTCCCACTTTGATCACACCTCCCCAGATTCCCCAACCCCAATTATACCCCCATATACCCCCCACCCTGATCACACCTCCCCAGATACCTCTACCCTGATTACACCCCTAGCTACCCCTCTACACACGGCAGAGCACTCCATCTCTACTAAAGAGCGGGGGTCTGACAGAAAGCAGGCTCAGAGAGCGAGGTGGGGCTGAGAGAGTTGGAGGTTGACAGAAAAGAGGGCTGAGAGAGTGGTGAGGCTGAGAAAAAGGGGCTCAGAGAGAGGATAGTGGACAGAGAGGGGGGCTGAGAGAGAGAGGACTCAGAGAGAGGCTAGTGGACAGTGAGGGGGCTGAGTGAGAGATGTGGGGGGCTGAGAGAGAGGGTATTGGACAGAGAGGGTGGCTGAGTGAGAGAGGTGGGGCTGAGAGAGGGGGGCTGAGTGAGAGAGGTGGGGCTGATTGAGAGAGAGGGGCTGAGAGAGAGGGGTGGGGGTGAGAGAGGGGGGCTGAGTGAGAGAGGGGGGCAGAGAGATGTGCGTCTGAGAGAGATGTGGGGCTGAGAGAGATGTGGGGCTGAGATAGAGGGGGATGAGAGAGGGTAGCGGACAGAAAGGGGGCTGAGAGAGAGATGTGGGGATAAGAGAAAGAGGAAGGCTGAGGGAGAGGGGCTCAGAGAGAGGGTGGTGGACAGAGAAGGGCCTGAGAAAGAGAGGTGGGGCTAAGAGAGAGGGAGGGGCTGAGAGAGAGAGAGGGAGGGGGGCTGAGAGAGAGGGGGGACTGACAGAGACTGCTAGCCCTGTCCCCATCCCAGTCTGTATCTGTAGGTAGGTCTGTGTCAGTGTATGATGCCAAGTACCTTCTTGATCTGGGAGGTGCTCTGCTGCTTCTTCCAGCAGCTCCCTTGGCAGCTTGCGCCTCCTGCTAGTCCTTGTCTTCCCGGACTCACTGCTGATGCTGGAGCAGAGAGGAGGTTGGAGGAGATGGAGTCCAGGCTTTTAGACTCCGGGATGCTTCTGCGCACCACCTCAGGGGGGTCAAGGTGGCTGTGAAGCTCTTCTCTCTCTCCTGTGCTCCCAGCTGCCCTTGGTGTTAACCTTCCACATGGACGCAGCCTCCTTCTGCTGGGCTGCCCACTCACCATGTGGAGATGCCTGCACCCCGAGGATGCTACCGCGTCACGCTCCCACCTGACATTACAACAGGGCTGGTGCAAGGATTTTTGACACCCTAGGCAAAACCTTATTTTGCCACTATGGTACATGAAAGGCAAGAAAATGATGGCGCATGGAATTCAGGAAGACTATGGCGCATGGAAAGCTGTTAGACTATGGCGCCTGGAATTCAGGAAGACTATGGCGCATTGAAAGCGGGAAGACTATGGCGCCTGGAATTCAGGAAGACTATGGCGCATTGAAAGCGGGAAGACTATGGCGCGTGGAAGGCTGGAAGATTATGGCGCGTGGAAGGCTGGAAGACTATGGCACGTGGAAGGCTGGAAGCATATGGCACATGGTAGGCTGGAAGACTATGGCGCGTGGAAGGCAGGAAGACTATGGTGCATGGAAGGCAGGAAAACTATGGCGCATGGAAGGCTGGAAGATTATGGCGTGTGGAAGGCTGAAAGACTATGGTGCATTTAATTAGGAACTTTCTTTGCACACTAGTGTACTATGTATCCTAAGAAGCCATTTGGTTGCAGCACATGCCTTATAGTGTTGTACAATTGTGTACAATGAAGACACATCTGCCGTGGCCAAGAGAGTTCTACCCTCTAATACAGGCAGTGTATCTAACAATTGAAGGACATGTTTAGTGTCTTTGTGGTATGCCAATGTTTCTGTACTGCCAGTTGGATGAAAAAATCAATATACTGTCCCATCCTTGATGTCAATGAGTTTATCCCAGGGTCTGCCTGGTGGATGTTCTCTATTCTTATGGATCTTTGGGATCGTATATATCACCGGAATTCTACATGACTCTGGTATGAGATATTTAGATTCCTTCTTGTTTAATATGTCTGTCTTAATGCCTAGGTTGACCAGGAATTATAATTCCTTCTTGTATTTACTGGTAGGGTCACCTAATAACTTCACATAAGTGAGAAGGCGAACAGAACGCCACACTTTTTATCCTTCATGCTTTTAAAATCTTTTTTGATGTAAGAGTCCAACTTTTTGCACTTAATAAAATATTGTTACTTATTTAACATACTACACTATTGGAGGCCTTTTTTCCTCCGTTGGTGAGTTACACCAATATTGGAGCATTTAGGGCCGCACACGCTGTGTCCTTTATCTGGTCTGCCTATATGGTGTATGATATCTGGAGATATACATTGAAGTCAAAGACGCTCTGGTGGAGGACAGCGGAATAGAAGGTTAAAGGCCATCTATAGGATTTGAATGCTGGCTTTACACAGATTTAAGGTGAGAGTTCTATGAGCTCATTTTTTTAGGGGATACACATTGCAGACGGGATTGAAGTTTAGGATATGATATATTGAAGAAGTGACTCATCTACATCTGAATTTTTTAAAATATATTTATACATATTCATATATGGATTTCCTTTAAGATTACTATCACGGTTTTTTAGTATATTTCTTTTTGTTGAGTTTTTAGATAGATACTCAACATTTCCTATTAACTGACCCTTCACTAGGATTTTATTATTGATTATCACATTTGATTTCAGCCTTTTTTTTCAGGCTGAGTGCTTATACACTATTGCGTAAGATCACCATTTCATTTTTTAATCTTGCTTTGTGCATTGTGAACACAAATAGGTTTTGCAGAAGGTCTATTTATATAAGCACCTTATATAATTTTTGGATTATCACTTATTTGTGTTTTGTTTTTGTTCCTTGTTTTAGACACATTGTTTTTAGTAGCGCGAAGGCCTCTGTCACTTAATCCTTCACATTGGGATAGAGAGATTTCCACCAGAATACAGATCAGTCACCACACACATATTACTGGCAACCCGTACCCTTATCCGTTCAAACTGGAAAAACACCTTGGCCATCAACACATCTAAGGTGATTACACTAGTCAACAGAAATCACACCTTTGAACACCTACTGGCTATCAATTATTTGACATGTAAAACATTTGACAGCCATTGGAAAACATGGACTGAAAAACATAAAGTCAACTAATGCTCTATTCAACTTTGAATACATTGATTAACTAGCACTGCCTAACCTCATTACAATAAAGTTACTGTAACTACTGTTATAAATATGCAATATGGTAAAGAAAGAAACCTAACCCCAAGTACTGTATGTTCACCTATAGGAAGGTACACAGTATAGTATAGAGTTCCCCTATAGGAATGTACAAAGTATAGTATAGAGATATTCTATAGGAAGCCAAAGTATAGTATATAGTTCCCCTATAGGAAGGTACAAAGTATAGTATAGAGTTCCCCTATAGGAAGCCACAAAGTATAGTATAGAGTTCCCCTATAGGAAGCCAAAGTATAGTATAGAGTTCCCCTATAGGAAGCTGCAAAGTATAGTATAGAGTTCCCTTATAGGAAGCCACAAATTAGAGTATAGAGTTCCCCTATAGGAAGATAAAAAAAAGTTTTGCCTTTAGAATCACTTGTTTCCTTCTATTGCCCAGGACTACATGTCCCATGAGGCATTGCTCCTCACACATTCAAGTTCTCAGGCATTTACTGACATGTATGGATGGTGTACTGAGCTGTATTTTCTGATGTGTAAATAAATAATGCATTCTGTATGCAAGCCAATTAATCGACGGACCAACTAATCGATTATGAAAATAGTTGACAACTGTTTTCAAAATCAATTAGTTGTTTCAGCCCTACATCTCTGAATCTCCTACCAGTTGATTTCTTTATTCATGGACCTTAGTCAGAGAGTGAGGAAACAACGAGAACTGACTTTTACAGGAGTGTCCCCACCCCCTCTATCTCTCATTGCCATCTTCCCAACACAAGAAGTACTGCACTTCCTTATTTAGTCCATGATTTAGTCATGAATAACAGCGGAGCTGAGCCCCACCAGAGGTCAGAGAGTGAGGATGGGGGAGAACAACCAAGATGAAGACTGGACTGATCCTTAAGACCACCATCATTGGGTTATTGACTCCTCCCCCATTATCACTTTCTGTTTAAGGTTCCAAAGTTTGAGAAAGTTATCACATTATTATAAACATGTAAAAGTCTGTGCTCCAATCAAATCATCAGATATAAAATGTCCAGCTGGTAGAAAATGGTGTAAAATAAGTCAGGGCTATGTAATGTACAACTTATTATATAGGATACACTGGAAAAGGATAGTGCCTCAAAATCTGCCGCCCTCTGGGACTATCACTCTGCGCTCCTGGATGAAGCGTACTTAGGTATAACTGATAAACACACGTGTCAATACCTAATATCACTATTAAATATTAATAAAGCAGCTACTATAAAATACAGTAAAATCGGTGATAAGACAATATTGAAAGTCCAGGTAAAGCTCAAATCGTATAAGGTCCCGTGACCTCACAGGAAGTGACGCATGCGTTCTAGGGTGCGCTCCAGCCACCAAGCGACCAGGAAGTAGAGGTAGACACCATTCTACACATCGCTTAGGCGCCCAATTTACGGCGGACGGACGGGACAATCAGGCAGAGTGCACTCCTATACTATTTACAAGGCTGTTTATTATTTGCATTTCGGTACGCAGATTTTAAAAAAGGGGGGATATTGGATATTTAAATAAAGTTTTGCCAAACTGTACTACGCTATCTGCACTATTATTTTCTTCATATGTGTATGCTGAGTTGGAGTGGATCCGCTCTAGTGATTGCAGATGGTGAAGAGGTGGCCGTGCTGAGGAGATAGCAGTTACCTATGGCTTGTGATTGAAATGCTTATATTGATCATATTTCTGGTGAGTGCATCCCCAAAGGGGAGTATGTACTGCACGCGGTGAAAAATTGAATATCCGGTGGAAGCTGTATCACTCTATTTTCATGTATTTGGGCTCATTGCACCACTACGAACTTTATTCTGGGTCACCATGATTTTTTATGAACTCTTTTTAATGTAAAAGGACTGTTTTTTAGCGCTGCTGCAATATTTTAAAGGGACAAGCACCAGTCTTTATACGATTTGAGCTTTACCTGGACTTTCAATATTGTCTTATCACAGATATAGGATACACTGGTTATGATTTTATAGTATCAGAATAATGTAATGTACAACAAAGTATATAGTGCAGGGGTCAGTAGTATGTAATGTACAATATAAATTATACAGTGTAAGGGTCAGGACTCATAATATTGGTATTCAGTAATCAGTGGAAGATTAAATGTTTACATGAGACAAGTTACAGAGGTCCCACACCACTGCCTCCCATCTCCTGAGACTGCACTCAGTGACTTGGGTCTGAGACTATACAGACATATCCCTCCACCCGGCACAGCCAGCAGACAACAGAACAAGTAATCCTGGGAGAATTGTTCTGTCAGACATCTTGTCATACCTGGGTATGGGGCAGTAGACCCAAACCACATACCCCAGGTGCCTAGGTCTAGTAACATCTATGGTGAAAATTAACATTTTGCTGCCAGCTGAACCCAAGATTTTCTATAAATCCAGTCTAGATACATAAATTGTGTCTGCAGCAAAGAGAAGGAAGATTATCGGAGAGAAATACATGAATACAGGACAGGAAACACAGCTCCGGAAAGTGACCAGGAAAATACATGCTGATATCACCCAGTCCCCGTCCTACTCGGGACCAATCAGTGAGCAGTATGGGTGGAGGAAAGTATTTAGTGTTAATGACCCACCTGTACTGATCTCTGTAGGAACGTCCTCCTCTATAAATGTCCCTGTTATTCCATCCTCCTCCATAGACTGCTGATCATCTCTCACATACCTCTCTTCTTCTTCTGCTTTAACCTCAAATTCTATATCGATTGGATCTCCACTCTAAATCAAGAAAATGAGAGAGAATATCATCTGTAAGATATAAGCTTTATTATTGTGACATTACATAAAAAATATACACATTGGTGTTGATTTACTAAAGGCAAATCCACTACGCACTACAAGTGCACACGGAAGTGCAGTTGCTGTAGATCTGAAATGAGGGGAAGCTCTGCCTCAAGTCCATGTTCTAGATGATCCATCCCACCAACCTTGTAACAGTGAGGGATGGTGTGATCTTCCTGCGTGGAATCCCGGGAATACAGAGGATGGGGACATCTCTTTGGTGGGTTCCTGGTATTTGGTGGCTCCATCATATCCTTGTGTCCTTCTGAAAACTCCTCCATCACTCCATCCTCCTCTTTAACATCATAATTATCATCCCCGAGGTTTCCACTCTGAATAGATAATAAAACATTCATTGTAACAATCATGCTGTGTATAAATCAGAACTACCAATAATTGTCAATCATCTACCTGATGATGGTGAGGGATGGTGTGATTTTCCTGTGTGGAATCCCGGGAATACAGAGGACGGGGACATCTCTCTGGTGGGTTTCTGTAGCTGGATGACTCCACCATGGTGTCCTGGTACAGATCTTTGTGTTCTTTTGGAAAATCTGACTCTTCCATCACCCCATCCTCATCATCCTCCTCTTTTATCTCTTCTTTAACCTCAATTTTAGACTCTCTCATGTTTCCACTCTTAATATAAAATAAAATGACATTAAATGTAAAAATGAAGATAATGTACAGATCCTAATGATACTATCAGTGTTTGTTCCTCATCTACCTGATGATGGTGAGGGATGGTGTGACCTTCCTGTGTAGAATCCCGGGAATACAGAGGACGGGGACATCTCTCTGGTGGGTTCCCATTACTGGATCCATCTGTAGGAAACACACACACTGACTGAATACATTGTTTCTATGTGTTTATCAGATGATGGGGGATCTAGGTGGACCCTCCGTACTGCTCTCCCCTTTACAATAAAGTCTCCTCTTACCCGGTAATGTGAAGGGCGGCTGATTGTCCATCATGATGTCCTTGTAGAGATCTTTGTGTCCTTCTAAATACTCCCACTCCCCCATGGAGAAATAGACAGTGACATCCTGACACCTTATAGGAACCTGACACACACAATGATACAGTCACCATCCAGACACATCCATTGTCTGTTACTGGATAATGTCCCAGAATTCCCAGAACCGCTCACCTCTCCTGTCAGCAGCTCCATCATCTTCTCGGTGACTTCTAGAATCTTCTGCATGTTGTGTCTCTCAGGTTTTAGGGAGTCACATGGAGGCACTGTGATGGTCATATGATCACCGGACTTCACAAGAGGAAATCTCTATATTGGAGAACCAATAGGAATATCATGTTGTAATCCCAGAATCCTCCTCACCTCTCCGGTCAGGTCTGCATTTTAGTTATTGAGATAAGAACGATGTCATGAGACCTCCCAGAAACCTCCTTACCTCTCCGGTCAGGTCTGTGTTTTATTAATAAAGATAAGAGTGATGTCATGTGACCTCCCAGAATCCTCCTCACCTCTCCGGTCAGGTCTGTGCTTTATTAACCGCTTGCCGCATGTACATTTATGTCGGCAGAATGGCACGGCTGCGCAAATGGGCGTACCTGTAGGTCCCTTTAAATTTGCCGCTGTATGGTCACATGCGAGCAACCCTGCCACAAGCTCCGTGAGTGTGATCGCGATAGTCTCACGGAGCTGAAGAACTGGGAAATGCTAATGTAAACAAGCATTTCCCCGTTCTGTCTAGTGACGCTGTCACTGATCACAGCTTCCTGTAATCGGGAGCGGTGATCAGTGTCATGTTACGTGTAGCCCCTCCCCCCACAGTTAGAACACATCCCTAGGACACACTTAACCCCTGCAGCGCCCCCTTCTGGTTAACCCTTCACTGCCAGTCACATTTACACAGTAACCAATGCATTTTTAATCGCACTGATCGATGTAAATATGTGAATGGTCCCAAAATAGCGCCAAAAGTGTCCGATCTGCCTGCCATAATGTCGTAGTCGCGATAAAAATAGCTGATCGCCGCCATTACTAGTAAAAAAAAAATATTAATAAAAATGCCATTAAACTATCCCCTATATTGTTGGCGTTATAACTTTTGCGCAAACCAATCAATAAATGCTAATTGCAATTTTTTTTACCAAAAATATGTAGAAGAATACATATCGGCCTAAAATGAGGAAAAAAAACATTTTTTATATATTTTTTGGGGATATTTATTATCGCAAAAGGTAAAAAATATTGCTTTTTTTTTTAATTCTCGCCCTTTTTTTGTTTATAGCACAAAAAATTAAAACCGCACAGGTGATCAAATACCACAAAAAGAAAGCTCTATTTGTGGAGAAAAAAGGCTGTCAGTTTTGTTTGGGAGACATGTTGCACGGCCGCGCAATTGTCAGTTAAATCGACGCAGTGCCGAATCGCAAAAAAGTGCTCTGGTCTTTGGCCAGCCAAATGGTCCGGGGCTTAAGTGGTTAATAGAGATAAGAGTGATGTCATGTGACCTCCCAGAATCCTCCTCACCTCTCCGGTCAGGTCTGTGTTTTATTAATAGAGATAAGAGTGATGTCATGTGACCTCCCAGAATCCTCCTCACCGGTCAGGTCAGGTCTGTGTTTTATTAATAGAGATAAGAGTGATGTCATGTGACCTCCCAGAATCCTCCTCACCTCTCCGGTCAGCAGGTAGATGATCTCCAGGGTGAGGTTTAGTATCTTCTCAGTCATGTGACTCCGGTCCTCCTCCATCCTCATTGGTGCCGTCATTTTATCTATACAGGTCTCCTTGTAGACGGATAACTTTGGGAAATGAAAGCAAGAATTATTTGCATGGTATTGGTCACACAATAATAGGATATGGGTGTGTGTGTGTGGGGGGGGGGGGGATAGAAGGGTTGCTGCACATTTAAGAACTACTGCCTTCATGCCCCTCTAAAAATGTCCGTGTCTATTTTGTGTCTGCAAAATATATCTTGATCAGTGAGGTGGTGAGGTGAAGGCCCTTCGCTTGCTGGCAGGAATTCTTTAAGAAGGTCATAAAAGTAAGTGCAGGTGGGGTGGGAGGATCATCAGAGTCCCCTATGAGCCATACTCCCCTCTGACTGGCACCCCAGTTGAGACACCTTTCCCCCCATTCCTGTACCTCATCCCACCCTTTGTCATCACTTGGAAACTTTAGTGGCTGCATTGTGCCAGATTTGGGGTCACAAAGAGCAAAGCACCTCGCTGGGCACTGCAGGAAGCGATCGGTGAAGGTGAGCCCCGTGCGTGCGATCGGAGGAGATGAGCCCTGTGCATGCGATCGGCGGAGGTGAGCCCTGTGCGTACGATTGGCGGAGGTGAGCCCTGTGCGTGCGATTGGCGGAGTTGAGCCCTGTGCGTACGATTGGCGGAGGTGAGCCCTGTGCGCGCGATTGGCGGAGGTGAGCCCTGTGCGTGCGATTGGCGGAGGTGAGCCCTGTGCGTGCGATTGGCGGAGGTGAGCCCTGTGCGTGCGATTGGCGGAGGTGAGCCCTGTGCGTGCGATTGGTGGAGGTGAGCCCTGTGCGTGCAATCGGCAGAGGTGAGCCCTGTGTGTGCAATCAGAGGAGGTGAGCCCTGTGTGTGCAATCAGAGGAGGTGAGCCCTGTGTGTGCGATCAGAGGAGGTGAGCCCTGTGTGTGCGATTGGCGGAGGTGAGCCCTGTGCGTGCGATTGGCGGAGGTGAGCCCTGTGCGTGCGATTGGCGGAGGTGAGCCCTGTGCGTGCGATTGGTGGAGGTGAGCCCTGTGCGTGCAATCGGCAGAGGTGAGCCCTGTGTGTGCAATCAGAGGAGGTGAGCCCTGTGTGTGCAATCAGAGGAGGTGAGCCCTGTGTGTGCGATCAGAGGAGGTGAGCCCTGTGTGTGCGATCAGAGGAGGTGAGCCCTGTGTGTGCGATCAGAGGAGGTGAGCCCTGTGTGTGCGATCAGAGGAGGTGAGCCCTGTGTGTGCGATCAGAGGAGGTGAGCCCTGTGTGTGCGATCAGAGGAGGTGAGCCCTGTGTGTGCGATCAAAGGAGGTGAGCCCTGTGTGTGCGATCAGAGGAGGTGAGCCCTGTGTGTGCGATCAGAGGAGGTGAGCCTTGTGTGTGCGATCAGAGGAGGTGAGCCCTGTGTGTGCGATCAGAGGAGGTGAGCCCTGTGTGTGCGATCAGAGGAGGTGAGCCCTCTGTGCGAGATCGGTGGAGGTGAAACTGTGGTGAAACTACCGGGTCGCAAAGGTTGTACTTGTGATAGGGCTCTGCTGTTCAAAGAGAGCAGGAAAGGGTCCCACTGCAAAAGTAAAGGGCAACAGAATCAGTGGAAAGGGCCCTAGGACCAGTGGAGCCCTTCATGGTTTCTTGCACCAGGGCACTGAAGGTTCTAGTTACGCCTCTGCTCAGAACCCTCAGTATTTTCCTCCCTCTGACTGCTGCCCCAGATGTGGCGCACCTGGAGATTTTCTGCACATGCTATTTAGATGTTTAGATACTGGACAAATATTGTTGAAGAGATTAATAAAACCTTGAAAATAAAACTAGAGGCAACGGTTAAAACTTGCCTTCTGGGGCTGATGGAGAGGGGTGGAGTTACTAAAAGTTCTGCCGATTCGGCTCTGAGGTGTCTATTTCAGGCCAGAAAGCTGATCGCTCAGCAATGGCAGTCACAACTACCCCCGACGGTGGAGACTTGGCGTACGAGTTTAAGAACAACAATAGGTAATGAGAGGGTATATTTTATTAAACAGGGCAACTATAAGAAATTTATAGATATTTGGTCACCATGGATGATAAACTGTACAGGGTGAGAGAGAATAGGGTTTAGGACGGTACATAGCTATTTGATATTCTTTATCTAGAGGGGGGGGGGCAAATTATTTTTACAAGTTCCCTTTTGCTTTTTTTTCCCCCCTTCCCTTTCGTTTTTCTTCTCACTCCCCCTCCCCATTCTCCACTACTGGCAATCAGGGAGGTGCGGGAGCAATATACTACTTGGAGGGGTGATATAAGATAGCAACCTAGGGATGGGGGGGGGGGATGTTTAACAAAGACAATTTACCTGCTGTTTTTTGCAGATTGACGAAATATGAGCGCAATGGGATTGTTCTTGTTTGTCTTTTGCTTTGGTTTATGCTTTTTTTATATGTAAAAATATGCAATTTGACTTTGTAATTGATCATAATATATAAAGGAAAAAAAATTATTGTTAAAGTATTTTCCTCCCTCTGACACCAATGATGGATCATATTTTTCATGGCAGGCGGGGGAATGTTTTCTTCCTCCTGACCAGCAATGTAAGGGGCTCTATGCTCTAAACTCCTGACCCCTGCACTCCATCATTGTGTTGACTGCATATTGTAATGATTGCCCATTGACTGCCTGTGTAGTGTAATAATTGCCCTTTGTAGGCCATGTATGGTCAGGATGGTCATTGTCGTGTCTATTTATTGTCAGTGCTGTTTGGGCAGTGCTTGCACTATGGACAAAATATCTGAATCCACAACATGATAGTTCCAATAAAACTTTCTGATAACAAAGTGTCAGACAACTCCTAGGGGAAACCTGGCAGCACTTACAACCCCGGCTATAGATGATAGGTGTGCTGGGCTCTGTAGTCCCACAGAGTTCATGGTGCCTATGAAGCAATAGATGCTTCTATAGCAGTAAATAGGGAATACCGACATAAGGAGCAGAAGAGCCAATCCACTGCCAGAGTACTCTGGCAGATGGCGGGCCGGATTCCCCTTAGATGTAAACAGAGAGGGCGCCTCTCCTAACCTGGTGACATCCGATGTGTTTGGATTGGAAAACACCAATCACTGTCCAGGAGGGTTATTGGCAGATGAAGAGGTTAAAATGCGCTCCTACCCCCACCTCGATTCCTTTACCATTTATAGCCCAGAATTACATCTTCTATATCATCATATATCACTAAATTCATACAAAACTGTATTTGTAATCATAAATAACTGGTAGAATTATATAAAAATGAATCAAAAGCAAACAGCTCAATATCAATTTTCAGTCCAGCCGGAACAATTGTATTCAGCTGAAAAATCTATTTTGATTCCCATCTGGACGTCTTTTTGATAAAATTGCCCCCCCCCACTCCAGGTTCACCATCTCATCTCCCCAAAATCCAGCCCCTTTCAGTGTCTCTGGAGGGGGTGCTGATCATTCCCGTGTAAAATCTTACAGAAATCTTCCCTAATCCCAACCTTTAATTATCATTTCATTCCCCCCACATACAATGTCTGGAACCGGCATTTACTGACATCAATAACTCCCCTCGTGGTAAAGACTAAGG
Source organism: Lithobates sylvaticus (assembly GCA_028564925.1). Taxonomy (NCBI): domain Eukaryota; kingdom Metazoa; phylum Chordata; class Amphibia; order Anura; family Ranidae; genus Lithobates; species Lithobates sylvaticus. Next base: position 568,437,234 of record CM053028.1, on the reverse strand, counting down.
ATGAGCTCCGGCGTGTTCACACAGCCCACGTGCAGAGCCCGCCAGGAAGTCGGCACTGCGCTAATCACAGGCAGTGAGACATTGTCCCGATGTGCGGCCGCAGAGATCGGGAAATGTCTCACTGCCTGTGATTAGCGCAGCGCAGTGCTGACTTCCTGGCGGGCTCTGCTTGTGGGCTGTGCGAACACACCGGAGCTCATCCTTAGTACAGACCATAAATTCCCTCATTATTTTTAATTTATGGGGTTATTCTACATTTACACACTATATATGTGTGTATCATCATCTACTGGAGATAAAAGACATCACAGTGACTATGGAGGAAGAGGACGGACATGACGGGGGGGGGGGTACTGGGTGTAAATAGAAAATAAGATCTTATTACCTCCTCTGCTGCCACTTCCATCAATGTCTTCTCTCTACTCCCTCCCGACTCACCTCTCATCCGGAACTTCCTGCCTGTACCTGACATCACTTCCTGTCTTCCATAGAGACTTCCTGTCTGGATATGAGTGAGATCACCACCTTGTGGAGTTTAGAGGAACTGCAGCCCCAAGAATTGTCTCATAGTAAACATTCCTTTAACCACCTCAATATTGGACACTTTCAATGCCCTTTCTTTTTTTTTATCCATAATTTTTTTTATTTTATCAAAAGATAACATAACAATTAAGATTGTTGCCAATGGTACATATTATTGTAATAAAAAACATTGTAAAGGCATATAAAATAGGCTTTGTTCAAATCTTGATGGCCCAATCCAGCCTACCCCAAATGGGTTCACGCTGTAGGTCTGGGAGGTCACCACACTGAGCCGCTAGTCAGCGTGTACAACTATAAGTAAGGGAATAACATTGGTAAGGGGGAGGGTAACAATATAGGAAATTCAAAGAATAGAGGATAACATAGATAGTGTTCTACATCAGCCTATTACTTAGTTAATTGAACAGATTATTTCAGTCTGTGGGGTTAGTTATAATTTGCATTCTTTTAAATAATTGGAGGCTCTGGGGTGCGATATCCAAGTCTTCCATTTTTTACTAAATGTGGTAATGGGATGATTTTTGTAAGCAAGCATTAATTCAAATTATGCTTGTGTATTCAGTCTGGTTATAACAGTAGATAGGTTGGGTGCTTCTGTAGATTTCCAGAGGTTAGCTATTGTAAGTCTTGATGCTATTAAGATGGGGACCACTATAGTTCTATGTATAATGGGATATTTCTCAAGGTCAATACCTAATAGGGCTGAGGCTGGAGTAAGCGTGGAAAGGTTTCCTGTTATATCTGCTATAAAGGATGAAACTGAGTTCCAAAAGCTTTTCAGGGTTTTGTAACTCCAGAGGGTATGTATAAGATTTCCAGTTTGCTCATTACACCTCCAACAAATATCGGTTGTGGATGGGTACATTTTAGATAATTTATAAGGGGTTAAATACCACCTGTTAATTATTTTCTGGGCATTGTCCCAGTGTTCTATGCATGAAGATGATTTGTTCATTATTTGGAGAGATTTTTTCCACTGTTCCCAGGAGAAGTTTTGGTCTAAATCTCTCTCCCATTTCAACATGTGAGCATTTTTATTGGCTGGTTGGATTGTATCTCATAGAAGAGGGAAATTCCCTTCCTGTTATTTTGTCCTTCTGGTTAGATATATATTCCCATATAATCGATGGGAACTCTATTTTGTTATTGGGATTGAAGTAGTTTATAGACATGTGCACAACCAAAATTTTCGTTATTTTCGGTTCGTCTAGTTTCGTTTACGTTGATTCGTAACCATTCGTAATTTCGCGATTTTTCATATCCGGACTTGTTCGTATTTTCGTAACAGTCGTACTTTCGTTAATATGAGAACATTCGTAATTCTTTTTAGTCTACCAATTCGTAATTTCGTAAGACTTGGTTGCATATTCGGACTCATATTTTCGTAACAGTTTATTTTCGTTGATACAGAATTATTCGTAAATTTGTTTCTTTGTAAGACCTGGTTACATATTCGTACTTGTTCGTATTTTCGTAAGTTAATTTTCGTTGATACTGAATGATTCGTAATTCTGTTTAGCATTCGAAATTTCTTTTGTTTACCAATTCGTTTCGTACTTTCGGAAAACGTGGCACTGCTAGTGGTTATGGTTGGTTACATACATATTTTCTCTGATACTGAATGAATGATTCATTTTCTAATTCTGTTTAATTGTCTTTATTTCTATATTCGTTATTTTGTTAGATAATATTGTCTAGTGTCTACTACCGTGCTTTGAATGGATTCACACTTTCGTAAATACATTGCGGTCATTACTAATGATTTGCAATCTCGTACTTTAGTTTTGATTTCAACACACGGCTGGATATCCGCCCCTGTACGCCATTTTGAGAGGGTGTACGGTGTATGGTGAGGGAGGAGCAGAGCAGAGAGTGAGATTGTGTTTTTTGTAGTTTGTTTTTGTGTGGTGTGTTGTTTTTTTGCAATTAGAATGTCTGGGAGTGAGAATGTTGGTGTTAGTGAGTGTGTCGGTATGAGAGTTGTTGTTGGTGTGACTGAGAGTGGAGAGGAGCGGAGGACTGGAGGCGAGCGGAGGAGTGGAGGAGGGGACTCAGGTGAGAGGAGTAGAGGGGAGCAGAGGAGGGTAGTGGTGCGGAGGAGGGGAGGAGGGGAGGAGGGGGAGATGAGTGGAGGGGAGCGGAGGAGGGGACTCATGGGAGAGGAGGCATGGAGGCGAAGATAGGCGTGGAGGGGAGGAGAGAAGAGGAAGAGATGGGAGGCGTAGAGAGGAGAAGAGGCATGGAGGGGAGAGGCATAGAGGGGAGGAGAGGCGTAGAGGGGAGCAGAGGCGTAGAGGGAAGGAGAGGCATGAAGGGGATAGGAGGAGTGGAGAGGAGAGGAATGGAGGTGAATGGAGTCGTGTAGTGGAGCCAAGGCCTGGAAGGGAGTGTGGAGGTGTAGGTGAAGTGGCGCGGAAGCATCGCCAAAAACGGAGACATGTGTCCCCTCCTACATCAGTGAGTGCTGACTCAGACATGCAGCAACCCCACCAAAGTAAGCTAGAAAGATCAAGGGGGCCTGCATATACCAAAGAGGAGAATGCTGCATTGGTTGCTGCAGTTCTAATCGAAAAAGTCACACTCTTCTGCCAATCCGTGCCAACATCTGAGAAGGCAGCAGGCTGGGCAAGAGTACGGGACTCTGTGAATGCGGTCTCCAAGTTTCGCAGGCCCACCCATGGCGTCAGACACAGGTAATTATTCCAATATTCTTTTACTCTAAGAACACACATTTGTAAAAAATACACGGTGTAATAGTCAATAAAAAATAGCAGTTCTACTTTACAAAACTATTTATTTGGCACAGCCACATAAAGAAGAGAACATTAACATACATGGAAATATTGTAACGTGTAATATATAAAACCATCATTGTGGGAAACGACTGTTTTATTTTTCGAAAAAATGAATACGTTTGGTTAACAATTTATGTAAGTAATAATGTTTTTTTTTTCCATGTGCAGATTCTATGATTGTCGGTCGACAGTCATCAAAAAGATGAAGAAGCGTCGACGGGGAGAATATATCAGGGGACAGCTTGTTGAGTTCAGAGAGTGGGAGGCACAGCCTTGGTCTTCTGGCAGAGGATGTCCCTGGAGTCAGCAGCAGGGGTCCACATCAAAGAGCTGGTGGTGAGTAAAATGAAATATATCATTTTATATTGCAGTTATATGGCTGTTTCAAGTTCACTATTATTTTTTATTACTACGCATGTGAGACTTACGTTTTTCTTTACATTCATGTTTTCCAGATGGAGCAACATCATCTGTAGAGCGATCAGCTCCAAGTCCATCCCATCGACATTCTGGTGAGTACCTAACACAAACACAAAGGATGTATAATCTATTTAACATTTAAAGCAGGCATCACTAAATGGCAGACTGTGTGCCAGATGTGGACCCAGTCACTGTTCCTTCTGGACCGCCACAGTGCGATTCTGTCTGCCTGCCTCTGTCACTATCGCAGAGCTGCTGAAAATAACTTTCCAAGTTAAACATCAGGTGATTGGTTGCTATGCGGCCCTAGCAACCAATCAACTGCTGGTTAAATTCAGCACCTCCTGCTCCAACCCATTATTCAGTGCTGCTGTGTCTCCGACTCTGTGTTCCCAAGTAAGGTAGGATAGGGCAGAGCTCCGGGGGGGGGATGTGAAAGGTGCCGAGGCTGTGTCATGTGAAGGGGGCCAGAGGTGCCAGCCTGTGATGTTAAGGAGGGTCGAGTTGCGGGGGGGGGGGGTTAAGATGTGAAGGGGGAGGACAGAGGACACAGCTGTGCTCAGGTGCTATGAAAGTGGGAAAGAAGATACCATTGTAAAGAAACCTGCAAGATAATGGCATAATGTGCTAGTATGCATCTCATACTAGCACATTATGAAATACCTTAGAACGAGGCCCCAGCAGCCCGACCCGGTCAGCGTTATGGGGGCCGACATGTTGCCTCGCCGTCTCTTCCGGGCGTCGGCGCTATAAGTGGCTGGAGGCACGTTGAGGTCTCTCCCACGCATGTTGTCTGCAGCGTCTGCCAGACTTTCAGAGCGCAGAGTATAGCCTGAAACACAAAAAAAAAATTGCGTAATGCTAGCACGATTAGGAGCACAGGGAACCCGGGCAAGCCAGTATTAAAACATGTTGTCAGGCAACATGGGGCTGCAGGGGATTGGGCAGCCAGCGTGTGTGAGGGACTGCAAAAAGCCAGGAGTGTGGTTGACAAGGTGAAACCAGACATCCTGGCAGTACACGAGGAGGAGAAGCATACCCGCCCGCCCTCCCTATGGAATGCCAGTTATGGTGGATTAACAATGGTAGTTACAATGGTGTATCTGCAGAATGTGGTTCGTCCCCGAGACAGTGCAGTGCGGTAGGGAGGGACCATCAAAGTAGTTTACGCAGATACAAAGGAAATGTTTTTGATACTAAGTGCCTCCAAGGATCATCAAACAAAATTGTTATGTTTTTATTTGTTAATATTGGTTTACATAATTGTTAGATTTAATAAAGGGGCCGAAAACAGACATTTTACTCCAACCTTTGTGTCACAATATTTTTTGGCAATTATATTTGGGGCAATAAGATGGGGATACAGTCATTTATGACACAAAGAGTCCTGATACATCTGGGGTACCTTTTTCCTAATGCTTTGATGTTGTTGTACAAATTAGAACAGGCAAAAATAAATAGCTCTGTTGACTTAACTTTAGCTGGAACATTACCTTGACTCTTTTCTTCCGTCTTTAACAGAAAGCCAGAGCCATATCCCTCCAGTGCTATCTGGCAGAAAACAGCGGCCCAATACTCCTCAGGGTAAGTACCAGGGGCGTTGCTAGGTGGCAAAAAGACCAGGGGCTTCAGCCCGAAGTCCAAGGCCAGAAACGGGGGGTGGGCGGGGATTGTACGTGACGCAGTCTCTGGGCCGTGACCTGACCTACATACACTAACCTCCCTGACCTACATACACTAATGGTAGTGACCTACCTACACTGACCTACATACACTAATGGTAGTGACCTACCTACACTGACCTACATACACTAATGGTAGTGACCTACCTACACTGACCTACATACAGTAACGGTAGTGACCTACCTGCCTGACCTACATACACTGACATCTACAGACACTGACCTACCTACAATGACCTGCCTGACCTACATACACTGACATTTACAGACACTGACCTACCTACAATGACCTGCCTGACCTACATACACTGACCTACATACACTAACGGTAGTGACCAACCTACACTGACTTACCTACACATACTTGCCTGACCTACATACACTGACCTACCTACACTGACCGACCTACCTCAGCCATGATGTGCGGTGTCACAGCAGCCAGGCACTCAGTCCTCAGAGGAGGAGGATAAGTGGAGAGGAGAGCGAGCCGCCCGAGTGCCGATGTGGAGTGGAGGCCGCTTAGTAATTCATGCCTTCTGGAGCCTGCAGCACCTATGATGGGCGTCACACGTCCCACGGTCCCGGCATTGGACGAGTGGGACGTCCATCATAGGCTTTGCAGGTTTCAGAAGGCGGGACCTGCTATGGCACTCGGCGGCGCTGTGGATCAGATTGGTCCCGGCGCTCGAGTCTAACAATGCAGAGCCTGCAGAGCTGACACTCTGGGCTTTACGGGGGTCACATTCGGGGCTTCAGCCACCCCCTGCCGACACCCATGGTAAGTACACAAGTGGCCTGCCAATATAAAGAAACAGGACACACTATAATCATCTACACATTACACACAGGCATTATCTTGTAAAAGATATTAGCATCCATTTTCAAATTCATACGCACAACTAATACTTTAATCACTTCTCCATGAAATCATACAGTGAAGTGTTTTGTATTAAATTATGAAACAATGAAGTGGATTTACTAAAAATTACAGTGCAAAATCTGGTGCAGCTCTGCAGAGAAACAAATCCGCTTGCATGTTTTTTTGTGAAAGCTTAATTTAACAAGCTAAAGTTAGAAGCTGATTGGTTTCTGCATAGCTTTACCGCAGTTAGCACTGTCCAGTGTTAGTAAATCAACCCTAATGTTTGTATGTGTAACCTAGAATTGTTTATGAATGGTATCGTCAACATTTGCCATCTCATCTATTTCAGATCAACAAGACCAGCCTGAGTGCAGCGTGCAGTGCAGCCCGCACTCGTCTGTCCTTATTTTGGAGGGTATAGAGCTGCAGAATGAGCCTGAACTGACCCCTGTAATGTCACTGACTCCTGCCTTCTCCCTATGGCCAGTGGAGGAGGTCAGGGGCCAAAGATCCGGCATGCTGCCACCATGTAATGCTGCCCCCAGTGTACTGCGGTCGCCACAGCTGTCGCCACCTCCTGCCCGGGTGCCACCTGCTGTACCGCCTGGCCCAACTGTGCCACTTGATAGGCTCTTTAGAGAGGTGAGCAGATTGACAAGTGAGAATAGAAGGATGTCACGTGACATGAGAAGGCTTACCCGGACCATACATCTTCTAGGCAGACAGCAAACTGACTTTAGAATTTAGAATTAATGTTGAACCAGGTAAACCAACAGCACAACCAGGCAATGGAGCAATTGAGGATTTCGTTACTTGAAGCTATCTCCCGCCACAGTGCTCCATTGCCTGGGAGCTCCTCACCCTCAGCAACTGTAAGCAGCAGAGAACACTATCACTCTGAAAGCGGAAAGAAGGCTAGTTTAGATCTTACTCCGCCCCAGGACCCTTTATACGTGTTTGGTCTTTTTGTTAAATATTTTTCATGTAAATAAAAATATTTTTTGTTTAATACTTTCATAGTTTGGTTATTATTATGTGTTATTTTTTTTTACAGTACCTCAAATTTCTGGTTAATTAATAACTCATACACACACACACACATGGTAATCATTCAGAAATTCACACTCTAAGTCCACAATAGTCAGTTTCTACTTCCTTTATCTATTCATTTCGATTTCATGGTACCCTACTGCTCTTATTGATCTTTAGAAATATGTCAATTGATTTTCCAAAATTATTTTTATAAGCGGGGTCCAATATATTGTACCAGTACTCCTGCAAGGGGCTGTTTATAGGGATCTATCCAAGAGAAAGGACAATATACAGTATATATATATATATATATATATATATATATATATACACACTTAAACAGGCCCTTGCAGGATTACTGGTCCAATATATTGGACACCGCTATCCATCTATATCTACTCCCCCACACTGGCAACATGAGCCATGGGGTGAAGCAAATATATATATTTTTGTACTCCTGGTCATAACTACTTCACATGTAAATAAGAGGTGGACACTGGAGTGACTGGACACATGGCTTTTTATGGGCATATGAATGCTGTTGCGTGGAGTGGAGGAGAGGTGTGGAGTGGAGGAGAGACGTGGAGGAGAGGCGTGGAGGGGAGGAGAGGCATGGAGGAGAGGAGAGGCACGGAGGGCAAATGAGGCGTGAAGTGGAGGAGAGGGGTGGTGGGGAGGAGAGGCGTGGAGAGAAAATGAGGCGTGGAGGGGAGGAGAGGTGTGGAGGGGAGAGGAGTGGGGGTTAACGGAGGCGTGGAGTGAAGCCGAGGCATGGAAGGTAGTGTGGAGGTCTAGTGGAGCATGGCCAAGAAAAAACGAGACATGTGTCCCCTCCTATGTCAGAGAGTGCGGACTCAGATGTGCAGCAGAAAAAGCAAAACGAGAGACATAAATCAAGGGGACCCGTATATAGTAAAGAGGAGAATGCTGCATTGGTTGCTGCATTTTTAACAGAAAAATGTACTCTTCTGCCAATCCGTGCCAACATCCGAGAAGGCAGGAGCCTGGGGACGAGTCCAGGACTCCGTGAATGCAGTCTCCAAGTTTTGCAGGTCCACCACTGGCGTCAGACACAGGTAATTAATTATTTAAATATTCTTTCACTCTTAGAACACACATATGAAAAAAATACAGAGTGCGGTAATCAATACAAAGTTACAGTTCAACTGAACGAAAATATTAATTTGGCACAGCCACATGCAGAACAGTATATATAACCATCACTATGTGAAAGGAAAATTTGTTTTATAAAAAATACATGTTTTTGCTTTCTAATTTATGTAATCAACAATGTTTATTTTCATTTGCAGGTGCTATGATTGTGGGTCAACGTCAACGGGAAGCTTCTACTGGGAGAAAACATTGGAGTAAAGTCTATTAATTTCCGAGAGTGGGAAGCAGAGCTAAGAGATGATGACCTTCTGGCAGAGGATGTCCCTGGAGTCAGCAGCAGGGGTCCACATCAGAGAGCTGGTGGTGAGTAAAACGGAAATATATCATTATACATTGCAGTTATAAGGTTGTTTGTTGCAAGCTAACCTATTTTTTATGACTACGCATGTATGACTTTTCTTTTTTTTACATTCATGTTTTACACCGAGCAAAATCATCTGAGGAGGGATCAGCTCCAAGTACATCCTATCAACATTCTGGTGAGTACCTCACACAAAGGATATATAATGAACTTCTATTTAACATTTAAAGCAGGCATGACTACATGGCAGACTGTGGGTCGGATGTGGACCAAGTCACTGTGCCATCCAGAACGTCACAGTCCAGCCATTTAGGTGCTGTTTCTGTCTCCATGTCTCCTCAGCTGTCACTATAACAGCGGAGAGCAGGAGGCAGAAACCTAATGCACACAGAGCCGAAGACACAGCAGCGCTGAATAGTGGGCAGGAATCCAGCAGCTGAAGAGAACTTTTCAAAGTTAACCAGCAGGTGATTGTTTGCTATGCGGCCCTAACAACCAACCACCTGCTGGTTAACTTCAACAACTCCTGCTCTCACCCACTATTCAGTGCTTCTGTCTGTGTCTCCGGGTATCGCTGTGTTCCCTGCGCTCTGATCATCCGGGTGGCTCTCCTGTTCCTCTCCTCACCTGCACAGGTAGGCTGCATTGTTGGACACAGGCTGCATGGTGGAAAAAAGGCTGCTTTGGTGGGCACAGGGTGCATTCGTGGGCATGGATAAAGTTGCTGTTAATATTTATTTATATTATTTAATTCTGCATAAAACATTTAAGTGTTATTTCATGAGATAATTTATGAGGGCGTGTTTAGGGGTCGAATTAGGGGTGGGGCAACTAACTGTTGGCTAGTAAACCTTGAGGCCTGGCTATTAGCTCATTGAGCCCTGGTAGTATGTATATGGGGGCTGTAGTAAATTATATCTAAAAGTCTATTCACAAATATCGTTTGGGTAATTAAAAATTTGACCAGAAATGTAGCATCTGTTTTAAGACATCAGCAACTTCAGATTCGATTTTACAGTTCCAGTGCAAATGAATTCACCTTAGTGCACTTTTTTGTAAATATCCGCTTTGATGTTTAAAAATGTTGTTGTACAACATATACCAAAAAAAATAAATCAAGCTGTTGACTTTTTCTTGAACATTACCTTGACTCTTGACTCTTTCTTCTGTCTTTAATAGAAAGCTGTATTCCAGACCCTCCAGCGTCATCCTCTGGCATCCTAGGTTTTTATAAATAGTATACCAAAAGTACCATATCCCATATAAAGGTTATTTGATAAGTGTGAAAAAACGAATCTAAATGTGCTTTAGTCAAGAGAAAACAAACCATGGCTATACAGGAAATGCAATTTAAACTAATTGGTAAATGTAGCTATATAAGTTGTAACCGTATTTAGCTAGATAAACCTTTTTGGTATTCTCTCCTAATCTTTAATACAACTTATCCTCCTTTACCAACTCGATCTTTCATATGCTCAATAATTCATTATTACTACTACTTTCAAGTCTAATCTCAAAAAATTCATTTCTGTGAACACTATCTTCAACATTGCCTATCTCATCTATTTCAGCTCAGCAAGACCAGCCTGAGGGGAGAGCGCAGTGTAGCCCACACTCGCCTGTCCTTATTTCGGAGGGCCTAAAGATTGAGCCAGAGATGACCCCTATGATTCCCCAGACTCCTGCCTTCTCCCCATGGCCAGAGGAGGAGGGCAGGGGCCTAGGTTCCCAGATGCTGCCACCTCCTGCCCTGATTGGCATTGCCACCTACTGCTGTACCGCCTGGCCCAACTGTGCAGGGACTTATTCTGAGGGTGCTTACAGAACAAAGGCATGACAACAAAAGACTACAAAGGAATATCCGAAGGCTTACCTGGACCATTCATCATTTGAGCAGACAGCAAGCTGACACTTTAGAAATAATGTTGGCCCCGGTAAGCCAACAGCACAACCAGGCAATGGAGCAAGTTAGTATTTCTTTACTTGAAGCTATTTCCAGACACATTGCTCCATTGCCTGGGAGCTCCTCGGAAAATCTAAGCAGCAGAGAACAGTCTCCTTCTGAAAGCTGAAGGCTACACCTTCCTCTGCCCCAGGACCCATGCCAGCTCAGCTCACATTTTTAGGTCGCATGCAAACTGGATGTTTTTACAGTTGCTGGTTTTAGATTGAAACATTTTTTTCTGCAGCCAATTAACTACCCACCATGTTATGAATGAATGAATGAATGAATGAATAATTTGTATAGCGCTACAATGCGAACCGAATCGCCTCAAGGCGCTGTATTAGTGCTTTGTTGTCGAGCTTCTTAGAAGAGGTGGGTCTTGAGTTTTTTCCTGAAGACCTGATGGTTTTCTTCCATGCGGATGTAGGTTGGTAGTGCATTCCATAGCCGTGGTCCTTGGACAGCGAATCTTCGTTCCCCTTTTGATTTGTAGCGGGACTTGGGGATGAGGAGGAGGTTTTGGTCGGATGATCGAAGACTGCGATTGGGTGTGTAGCGTTTTATTTTCTCGAAAAGGTATTGAGGCGCGTCTCCATGGGTGCATTTGTGGGTGAGGCAGAGGGTCTTGAAAATGACCCGATTCTTTACGGTTAGCCAGTGTAGGCTCCTCAGGGAAGGGGAAATAGATTCCCAGGGTTTTTTTCCTGTTATCAGTCTTGCCGCCGTGTTTTGGATAAGTTGTAAGCGCGCAAGTTGATATTGGGGTAACCCTATGTAGAGGGAGTTTGCGTAGTCCAGTCGTGAATTAATGACTGTTCCAACTACCACTGCTTTGTCCTCCTTTGGAATGAAGGGGATGAGTCTGCGTAGAAGGCGAAGGAGATGGTGAGATCCGCTAACTACCGATCCTATTTGGGCATCCATTGACATTTCTGAGTCAAAAATGACTCCGAGGCTCTTGGCCTTGGTTCTTGGGGAGATGGTCTGTCCAAAGATGGTGGGAGGTGTCCAAGGGATCTTGGTTCGGGAGTTTTGGTTTGCCTGTAGAATAAGAAGTTCTGTTTTTGATTCATTGAGTTTAAGAGAGCTGGCGGTCATCCAGTCGTCTATCATAGTGAGGCAGTTTTCTAATTGCCGATGATGGTCTTTTTGTCCAGTGATCCGAAAGTATAATTGTTATCCTATGTGTCCATGGCTGGACCTTAATACATATGTGTTTGTTATTTTTACTAATTATTTTCTTACTGTAAATAAAAATATTTTTGGTGTAATACATTGATAGTTTGATTATTATTATTATTTTTTATAATACATCGCACATATCTGCTAAATTATTGATTATATGTCAACCTTTAAGGTGATTAATGTAGCTAGTCTCTGGGTGGAAACCAAACCTGTTATATGCATGCCTTTTACCTGGACTGTCATAGAAAGCCATCTGCCTATCTGCCAACTGCAAGTACCTGTTTGCTTTGCTCAGTTAGCACCTGACAAGGTGTGGTAGTGAGGCACTATAGCATTGTGTCTAAGACCTTGGGACAACCACGTACCAGAAGGCCTGCTTGGCTTATGTGAAAGAGGGCTGATATAGTTGAAGAACGCAGAAGCTAGCTATAGTGTCTGACCACCTATGTTGGGTTAGACATGACAAAAATATATTTACAGTATAGGTGGCAAGTGTAATTTCTATTTTTTAGAAATTAGAGTAAAATTAGAAATGTCACTATGTGAGTTATTCAATAAGCAACCGTGTTTGCTGTTGTAGTAAATGATAAAATATCTGCTTTTGCAACAAGGTAAAGCTTCTTCATTAGTATTTTTTCATAGTTTTAGAAATTTTATTTTAATCATTATTCTGTTCTTACCTTGCAGGGAGGCAAGCACAGATCCCTGGTGGTCGAGAGGGCAGCTAAATACCAGGGCCAGGGTAGGCCATGAGTTCAGATGTATCTCTCTCTTGGAGATCTGGGAAGTCGAGGTGCTGCGCTGGCAATGGCATATATACAAGACCCCTTTCACACTGGGGCATTTTTAAGGCGTTTTTCAGGCGCTTTAACCAAAAAAACCTTGGCGTGGTCTCGATTCCTGTCTGCTTGTGACTTTCAGCTTTTGGCGTGTCCATGACCATCCCTGTCTGCCTGTGACTCTGAACCTTTGGCGTGTACTCTGTTCCTGTCTGCTAGTTGCCCTGACCTTTGGCTTATCCCCTTACTATCCTGCTGCTTCCTTCTCCTGTAGTCTACTGTGAGCTGTGAGACCCTAGGGGCCGTGACCTGGAGCCAGACTGCAGTGAAGTCCATCCTCACCCCTAGAGGCTCTGGCAAACACCTGCTGGCTCTTAGACTCCGCGCACTGGGGAAGCTCCCACTGGGATCTGTGCTAGTGATCCAGTAGACCTGTGTCCTGAATCTCCCTGGGTACAATCCGCAGAAGTCAGTCCTAAGGTCCACTACCTAGCGGTGCACTTCTGACTCCTACAGAGTGCACCTGTCACCTGGTCTCAGGTGACCTGACACAAGTTTATCATTCTAACATCATCAAAGTGGGGTGTAGTACAGTTAGTTAATACTTACTATGAAGTGCTCAAAACCTCATGTGTGGATCTATTTGTTTATTCCTCATCCATGTCCATGTCTAGCATTCAGCATGCATGCATGTGTGACGTCACTAAATTGCAAATAAAAAAATTGAGCGAGGGATATAAATTAGCGGAAATTCATGGAATCATGGCAGGTGAGTAAGGGAAAATTGATAAGGCTCTCACGTGTTTGAGGGTGCCACAGGGAACATACTTTTCCATGATGAAATCCATAGTGTGGTGAGATGTCTTCCAATGTGACCTACAAGATTTCTTTTCTGAGGGCAGGTGGCAGCAGTCTGCAGTAGTAGCACAGTAGGAGGAGAGCCACAGTGTTTGTGGGAGTATTGTGAGCCATGGAATTAAAGAGTAAGTTTCTTTTTGGGATGATAACATATATTTTGGGGGGGAAATTGGGAACCATGGAGTGAAAACATTACTCCACAAACGCTAGAAAAATAAACAAACTAACCCCAGCTTGGGTTGATCACATTCTTTGAAATGGTGGTAGTAGATATTGGATTTGTGATTGTGATCAAAAACGTATTATTACCCAAGTGGATAGATTGACTTCAATTGAACCTGTTGCAACTTGTAAGATTAGATGGCAAATAATCAATACAACAAAACCAAAAATAGTGCATGTCAGGAATGGATATCTATATAAATGAATGAATATGTTAAAGTGTTTTTTACACCCTGTACAACCACTTTTACCTACAGGTAAGCCTATATTAAGGCTTACTTGGAGGTGCTGAAAATATCTCCTAAACCTCCACGGTTTAGGAGATATCTACTAAAGAGAAATGCGCCAATGTCTACTGCGCATGCACCGTACGCAAAGGCGCAGTGGCACTTTAGAAACTGCGATCGTGCCGTTTCTAAAGGAGGTAATGTCGTGACTGGCAGCCCAGTGTGCATAGCATACTAGCTCATTATGTAATACTCATCTGGGATTGAAGCCCCCGCTATGGTGCCCGACACAGCACCGGCCGGCGACATGTCATTCCGGAGTTATTATTTCCGGGTATTGCGGCTCCGTCGCTGTGATTGGCCAGAGCCGCGATACCCGAAAGTAACTCCAGGATGACATGTCGCCGGCCGTTGCTGTGTCAGGCACCGCAGCGGGGGCTTCAATTCCAGATGAGTATAACATAATGAGCTAGTATGCTATGCATACTAGCTCATTATGCCTTTGTCTTGCAGGTGTTAGATTTGTTATTTTTTTGACCCCCACCCAAAAATAAATCATTGAATAATATAGACTAAGGCTGATCACAGCTTCTTATGCTCTCTTAGTCTCTACATTGTGATTGATACTTTATCGTATATTCATTAAACATTGATTTTGGTACATATTCTGACATGCACTATATTTGCTTTTGTTCAATTTACTATTTGGCATCTAATCTGAAACTGGTTGAATTAACAATAGCTTAGCTTCATAGATTTGATAAAGTTAATAAGTACTACAATTACTCTGTTTCAAGCCCAGCTTTGGGAGATTGACTTTGAGAAAGGTCATCTGCTCCATCAGCTTTGGGGCCAGTTGTGATCTCTGTGGACACAGAATATTTTCAGTGATGGAAAATACCCGCTCACTTTGGACGGAGGTCAGGGGGCAGGAAAGTAGCTCTTGGGCCACCACGGAAAGAGCAGGCCAAACACCCCTCTTCTCATCCCAATACTCTAATGGATCTGTAGTAGAGGGCAAATGTGGTTCTGACAGGTACAGTTTTACATGATCTGACACAACGCTTTGTTTCATGGTGGGCATTCTTGTGGGCCCAACCAAAGAATGTAGTGCCAAACTCCAAACGTCAGGTGTACTGGTGGGCCCTCCAGCAGTGGTGGTGCTGTTACTAGAAGGTGATGGTGGCACAATATCACTATCAAGCTCCTCCTGCTCATCTTCCTCATCACCCTGTAACGGCATAAACAATTTTCTGTACCTGTCAAACACCCTCTGAATTAATAGATCCCTATAGGTAGTAAGGGAACTCCTGAGGAGTGCCATTTTTCCCTTGATTCTGGGATCGCACATAGAGGCAAGCATTAGCTCAGGGCATAGCTCTATGAGCTTGTTCATCCTTCTATTTAATGGTGCCTTGAGCCGCCTTAAAATTGCAGCAACATCGGCAACTATGCCGCCAGGCAAGGGCTCTCTGTTATTCAGAAACCCATCCATTTTATTCACAAGATAGGTGTACAGAGCGATGATTTGAGCCAGACTTGCATTTCCTTGGCTCCATTTTTCTGTGACATCTCTAAAAGGGCTAAGCACCGCCACAACCTGAGTAATTATTTTCCATTCCTCCCTGCTCAGTGGCCTAGCTACACCAATCACATGTTCATTTGACATGGCATGTATGGGCTTTTGCTGTTCCAGGATTCGTTATAGCATCTCCAAAGTGGAGTTCCAGCAGGTGACTACATCAATCTTCAATCGATGCTGTGGAACGCCAGCCTTACTTTGCTCAAGTCTGAGTATATTGCTGTCTTTGGCCCTTCGATGAAAATGGCCTGCTATCTTTCGACAGGAGTCTAAAATAACAGACAGTTTTGTAGTGCCACTTTCATCATCCAAAGCAGCCTTAACAACGAGATGCAGGGCATGTGCAGAGCAACGAATGCCAACAAATTTTCCATCACGCACGGCCTTGAGCATGTTTGCTGCAGCATCGGTGACTATAAAGCCCATCTTTGGCCGTGTGCCTGCCTCCTCCCCAAGCCACTCCGCCACCATTTTCTGAAGTGCACGTAAAATGTTTAGAGCAGTGTGCTGCTCGTCCATCATTTCAGCATGCAGCAAGAATGTGCGAAGCCCTTGGTTGACAGTTACTGATGCCTTGCTTCTTGGTCCTGCTTTTTGATGGATTTGTTGTGACTCCTTGGGCTGCCACCAGTGGGCCGTCAATGACAAAAAGGCATGTTGCCCACTGGGAGTGCTCCACAAGTCTGTGGTAAAATGGATAGACTGACCAGCTGCTCTGCCAAGCTCCTCTTTCAATAATCCTACACAGGAATTGTACAAGGAGGGTACAATTGTACGACTAAATGTAGTACGATAGGGGAGAATGTAGTGAGGTGCAACCGCCTTCATGAGTTTTTTTAAAAGGCTATATTAAACTATATTAAAGGGTGCTCCCCCAACTGCGATTAGTTCCCCTATAAGACGGGTTATTTTATGGGACTGTTGGCGAGACATCCCCCTTGATTGAAAGCTGCTAAATTGTTGCAGCGTGGGCTGCTGTAAAGGAATGGGACGCCTTGTGTCAGCTACACAAGGAGTCCCTTGATCACCCTGTCCCTTGTTCAGCCGTTTGGTGTCAATGTCAGAAGTAGTGATGCTGCTTGCTCTCTTTTTACAAGGTGGAGCTACAACTCCACTTTCTTCTCTGGGCAGTACCGGTGTATGTTGTGTACGGAAATGATAATTCATTCCTGAATTGGTTAAATGGCGAAAGTCTCTCCCACGGCTCACTTCCCTGCCACATAATTTACATTTCACCATGCGCCCGTCACCAACTGTTCCCAAATTTTTGAACGCCGGTGGCCAGTGGCTGGTGAAGAATGTTTTGCAATTTCTTCTGGTTGCTGGGTATGTTCAGCTTCCGTGGCTTCTGAATCATTTGTTGGCCTAACAATTGTGGCAGTGGCACTATTATCACGTGAGAGAGACTTAGGCAACACAACAATGTCGGGAGAGGATTCTAATGGTGCTGCTGACACTCTTTTTGAGGGTGAGAAGGACTCTGTAAATAACAGAGGGGAGTAAGGACTCATAGAAATAATATCAGCCTGATATTGTGGTACTTGTAGTGCCTCATCCTCTACCTCTATATTGAAATCTATTCCTTCTAGGTCAAGACCTTCTAGGGTCGGACTACCAGGAAATTCAACTTCAGCAGCCTGTTCTGCCTGCTGCCTATTTGTATGTACTGAAGTACTATGAAAACAGCTGCTGCTATCTGTTGTGATAGCAGCAGTTATGTTTACATTTGGAGGCTGATCAATTACCTTCTGCTCAAGATGTAAAATTTCAATTTTTGGCTGCCTAAAATTATGTAGACTAGGAACAGCCTTTTAGGAACTGGCCGGCCTCTCCTGTAAAAAAGAGCTGGTGTTACAGTTGGCCTCTTTTCACAAGTTGCTGCTGTGTCAAGCTGAACTTTTTGCTCTGTTGCTTCCCTCATGGGGAGAGAGTGATGAGCGGGAGAAGTAGTAGAGTCCATTATACACTATTTGTATTTTTAAATAGTATTAATCTTTAAAAAAAAAAAAAAATGCTGCAGGAAAATAAAGAGATTGAGGATTATTATTAATTTACAGGTCCTTAGAATTGGTCGGGATTAACATGCAACACAGATCTACTAATCTACTTCTACCACCATCAATAATATCTACCTAGTAGTAGATGCAGCCTGGGCTGGCCTAGCAGTGACACTGGCTAACACAAGAAAAAAACATGATTTAAGGCAGACAGACAGCAAGAGCAAGATAAAACCCAGTCCCACAGTCACACTGTCTCTAAATAGTTCTAACTTCTAAGTAGAAATTTATCATTTAAGAATATAATTTCTGTGTCACAAGAGAGTGAAATCAAATGAATCAGAATCACAAATCCAACACCACCACCTGTCTAGAATGCTGTGACAAAGAAAAAGAGAAAACTAAATATGTCAGAGATATTAAAAAGTAAAGAATATAGAAATTAGAATCTCAATCTAGACAGAGTATGCTTGCTTATTGCTAAGAAACAAACTTAAGTCATACATTTAGCTCACAATTTCTCCAAAACGGTGCCACCTACCCAACCACACCCTATTCTGGACTCTGGATGGAATGCAGTGCAGTGAGTTAACACAGACAGAAAACACATAATAAAACCACATGCAGGAATAAGAAAAATGATCATTGGAGGAAGGAACAAGCTCTTTAGGGGAAGGGACAAGGCTATTGGCTAACGTCCAGATAAATTTCAGAACTAACGAATTAGAATTTTCCGTTTTACGAATATTCGTAATTGCTTTTTTTTTTTTTTGCGTTCATTTTCATTTCCGTAATTTTAAATCTTTGTTCTGTATTTTTGTTGTTTTGATTTCCGTTTTTCGAATATTCGTAATTTCGATTTTCGTTCATTTCAGTTTTCGTTATTTTGAATCTTTGTTCGGTATTTTCGTTGTTTCTGTTTTCGATTTTTCCTTCTTTCGTATTTTAGCTGTTTCTAATTTAACAATTTCGTTCTTTCGTTGTTTTCCGTATTCGTTAATTTCGATAATCCGTTGTTCGTTTGTAGTTTTAGTAAACTGTTCGTCCGTTCGTATGTTAACGAATTAACGAATAACGAAAGCGTAACTAAACGAATTGCACATGTCTAGTGAGGAACAATTCCCTCACTCAGGACAGGAAAGTGGCTTCTCCCCGTGTGAGATCTCTGATGTGTGGAAAGATGGGACTTCACTGAAAAACATTTCCTGCACTCAGGACAGGAATACGGCTTCTCCCCCGTGTGAGATCTCTGATGTGTGTCAAGACTGTACTTCCGTGAAAAACTTTTCCCGCACTCAGGACAGGAATACGGCTTCTCCCCCGTGTGAGATCTCTGATGTGTGTCAAGATGCGACTTCACTGAAAAACATTTCCCGCACTCAGGACAGGAATACGGCTTCTCCCCCGTGTGAGATCTCTGATGTGTGTCAAGACGCGACTTCACTGAAAAACATTTCCTGCACTCAGGACAGGAAAATGGCTTCTCCCCTGTGTGAGATCTCTGATGTGTGGAAAGATGGGACTTTACTGAAAAACATTTTCCGCACTCAGGACAGGAATACGGCTTCTCACCCGTGTGAGATCTCTGATGTGTGTTAAGAACGGACTTCAGTGAAAAACATTTCCCACACTCAGGACAGGAATACGGCTTCTCCCCCGTGTGAAATCTCTGATGTGTGTTAAGATCGGACTTCTGTGTAAAACATTTCCCACACTCAGGACAGGAATACGGCTTCTCCCCCGTGTGAAATCTCTGATGTATGTAAAGACTGGACTTCTGTGAAAAACATTTCCCGCACTCAGGACAGGAATACGGCTTCTCCCCCGTGTGAGATCTCTGATGTATGTAAAGATTGGACTTCTGTGAAAAACATTTCCCACACTCAGGGCAGGAAAACAGCTTCTCCTCCATGTGAGATCTCTGATGTCTGGAAAGTTGGGACTTCACTGAAAAACATTTCCCGCACTCAGGACAGGAATACGGCTTCTCTCCTGTGTGAGATGTGTTATGCCTATTAAGTTTGGATTTAGAAAGGAAACACTTCCCGCACTCAGTACAGGAAAAGCTCTTCTCTGTTGGAAGGACGGCACCGTCCCTCACAGTCTGAGGTTCCTCAGGATAAGAGGAATACGATGGTCCATCTACACTGTGTGGTGCCGGATGGACATTTGAGGTAGTCGGGTTTTCTCCTGGACTATACTGTGTGATGTCCTCATCTTCTACTTTACAGTCTGGAGACAAAGTGAGACAATCCTCTGAGGTTTTCCTCGTCTCCCGTCCATCTACTACAATAGAAATAAAAAGATTACTAGACATGAGCTGATTGGTTCCTGCTGTGCTCCAATCAAATCATCAGATATAAAATGTTCAGCTGGTAGGAAATGGGTGTAACAAAAGAGGATATATATATATATATATATATATATATATATATATATATATAGCAGTGGGTAGAGGGGAGAGAGCAGAAGTCAGGACTATGAAGAAACCTTCCCTTTCGTCTCCTAGTCATTGTCCTATTGGCATCTGAGTCCATATTGAGGTTGACTTTTGGGATATCTGGTCATTCTGATACAATGGGTTTATTTACTCGGACTTCCCTTGAATTAAAAGTTTTTGTGGCTTCAATCTGAGACAACCTGAGACATTGTTTGTGGCAGCCCAGTTTTTCAAGGGGTCATATAAATTAGTCACCTAATTCTGATGGGAGGGGGAAGTGTTGGTATCGCTGACTTCACCAGACTTAAAACAAGAATAACTAAATATGATATTTTGAGGTATCTCTGTTATGACAAACTAGTCCTATCTGTTGTATCTTATACAATATGTTGTACAACAGTGGTCATCAACTCTGTCCTCGGGGCTCACTAACAGGTCAGGTTTGCAAGATAACTGAAACACATCACAGGTGATATCATTTGGTGCTCAGTGATTGCAGTATTCTGGTCTGCATCTCCCCAAGGTAATACATAAAACCTGGCCTGTTAGTGGGCCCTGAGGACAGGGTTGATGACCACTGATGTACAACATATTGTATAAGATACAACAGATAGGACTAGTTTGTCATAACAGAGATACCTCAAAATATCATATTTTGTTATTCTGGTTATAAGTCTGGTGAAGTCAGCGATACCAAAAAGAACACTTCCCCCTCCCATCAGAATTAGGTGACTAATTTATATGACCCCTTGAAAAACTGGGCTGCCACAAACAATGTCTCAGGTTGTCTCAGATTGAAGCCACAAAAACATTTAATTCAAGGGAAGTCCGAGTAAATAAACCCATTGTATCAGAATGACCAGATATCCCAAAAGTCTTTTTTTTTTTCAAATCTTTTATTTTTCACAAGACAAGAGGGAAACGAAAAAAGAAAACAAGAATACATCTTCATTAGGTGTACAATAATACATGAACTTATAATGTCACATCAGGTATCTAATAACCTTAATTTCCTATATCTTAAAGACTATTCTCTCAAATTATGTCCCAGTATCTTCTTGCCTTAAACCTTTTTCCTCTTTTATTAACCTAAACATAAAAGCCTATCTCGCCTAAAAAATAAAAAAAACAAAAAAAAAATAAAAGGAAAAAAAAATATACGTAAAAAAAAAAATAAAAGCCTATCTCGCCTAAATACAAAAAAAAAAAACAAAAAAATATAAAAAAACCAAAAAAAAACAAAAAAAAAAAAACAAAAAAATAAACATATATGTATATAAATAAAAATAAAAAAAAAAAAAAAAAAAAGGGGGGGGGGGGGGGGAGAGGCGGAGATACCAGACACACTCCCATCGAACTGTCGCTGTCCCTACCTTTCCCTATCCCCACGCATGTCTATTCATATTCCCCTTATTTAGTCCGCTACATCGCCTTCAAACAGGGTACGTCCCTCCCCTGAAAAAATATATATATTCCAGGGTGTCCATGTTTTAGTATATTGTTCCTTTTGGTGTCGTTTCGTGAGGATTAATTCCTCCATTCTCTTAATTTCCTCCACTTTTTTGAACCACATACCAATAGTGGGTACCCGTGTAGATTTCCAGCATATAGGGATGCATGATTTGGCAGCATTGAGAAGGTGACCAAGGACTGATCTTTTATATACTTTAATAGGTATATTTGATACATGCAGCAGGAACAGTGATGGGTCATATGGAATTGGAGCTTCCATAAGTTTTTGGACGGTTTGATGTATCGTTTTCCAGAAGTATTCCAATTTTGGGCATGTCCAGAATATATGAAAGATTGTTCCTTTATCTTCTTGGCATCTCCAGCATTGATCTGTCAGTAATGGGTAGATTCTGTGTAGCTTTACCGGAGTTTGGTACCATCGGGTCACAATTTTATAATTAGTCTCTTGTATATTAGTGCTTATAGAGGATCCATGTGTGAGACTCATTATATTTTGTCGTTGTGATTCCGTGAACTTATATCCCATATCTAACTCCCAGTCCGTAAGGCATTGTAGTTGGTGGTCCTCGGGTGGCCTAATCAGTAATTTGTATACCACCGATAAGGTATGTCTTAATGTCCCCCCCTCCGAACATAGAGTCTCAAATCTGGTGAGATTTGGACTTATAGTATCCGGGGCTGGTAATGACCGTAGAAAATCCGTTAATTGAAGAGCTCTCCAATAATCTAATCTAAATATATTTGTTCTATCCATGAGTTCTCGCATAGACGGCCATTTATTATTCAACTTAAAGTGTGAGAGCTGGAAATATCCATTTTGTCTCATTTTCTGAAAAATTGGGTCATAGATTCCTGGAGGGAATAGAGGGTTCCCCAGGATTGGATAAACTGGCGAGTATGCTGACGTAAGAGAGTATTTACTAAATAATGATTTACATATTCGCAGCGTCGCTCCCACTAATGGGTGGTTTTTTGTATCTTTTGATGTTGCCAGATTGCACCAAGGTGCCCTAGCAAGTAGAATATTACCCTGGGCCTGTTCCAATCTTGGCCACAGTTTGATTCCTTGGTGACGATTCCAGTCAATAAGCCTTGTTAAGTGTATCGCCTGTTGATATTTCCTGATATCCGGTACCGCCAGACCGCCATGTATTTTTGAGAGTACCATTTGTTGTCTATTCAGTCTAGGGCGTTTATGTGCCCATATAAAGTCAAAGAACATTTTGGAGACCTGGTCTAGAAATTTAGTGGGGATTGAGATCGGGAGAGCTTGAAGCGGGTACAGAAATTTAGGAAGTAGACACATCTTTATAATGTTACACCTTCCGAGCCACGAGTGTAGTCCTGTTTTCCATTTGTCGAGTAATGCCCGCGTTTCTCTTAACAGTGGTGGGAAGTTTAACTCGAATATTTTGGATATTTTAGATGGTATATATGTCCCCAGATATCTTAAGGCAGTTTGTGTCCATTTAAATTTAAAACTGGTCTGGTAATTTAAGAGCTCCGAGTGTTTTATGCCCACTCCCATTGCCTCCGACTTATTGAAGTTGATCTTCAAATTAGACAAAGTACCGTACTTATTGAATTCGCTAAGAAGCATCGGTAAGGAAATTGTTGGGTTTATGAGTGAGAACATCATATCATCCGCATATGCGGATATTTTCTGTTGGGTGTCCCCTATCGGCACTCCCCCTATATCCGGATTTAACCGGACCGTACATAAAAATGGCTCCAGTGCCAGAGCAAATAGGAGTGGCGATAGGGGACAGCCTTGTCTTGTACCATTCTTAATTGTGATGGGCTCTGACAGGACCCCATTGGCTCTAACTCGTGCTGTAGGTTCCGAATATATTGAGCATATACGGGCCATCATAACATTTCCCATTCCCACATATCTTAGTACTGCCATCATATATTGCCAATTGACCCTATCAAAGGCCTTTTCTGCGTCCGTTCCTAGAAAGACGCATGGGATTTGCTTTTTATTTACAACATGTAAAAGATTTATCACTTTAATTACATTGTCTCTGGCCTCCCGAGTGGGTACGAATCCAACCTGGTCCAGGTGGATTAAGGCTGGCATGTGCTCTTGGATTCTACTCGCTATGGTTTTCGTAAGTATTTTCAGATCAGTGTTCAGCAGCGAGATTGGCCTATAACTGCCACATGCTGTGGGGTCTTTCCCCTCTTTATGAATCACTGCGATATAAGCCATGAGGGTATCTCGGGGGAACCTCGTGTCCGGGGTCAGATTGTTGAAAAACTTCAGCATAAATTTACCGAGAGGTGCTATTAAAGTTTTATAATAGGCGATGGTATATCCATCCGGGCCTGGAGCCTTTCCTTGTTTTATATATCCGATCGCTTTTTGGATCTCCTCTAGTGTAAACGGTTCATCCAATATTTTACTAACCTCCGATGCAAGTTTGGGCATTTTAGATTTCCTTAAGTATTCCTCTGTCTGAGCCAATGGGGGAGGGTCTTTCTGTAAGTTATATAGAGTTGAGTAGTACTTTTCAAACTCCTTCACGATATCTTTAGGAAGGGAGCGTTTCTGTCCATTTGCCTTCACTATATATGGTATATAGTTCCCGCGGGCCTGTTCTCTTAGGGTCCTTGCTAGTACCTTTCCGCATTTGTTGCCCGACTCATATGATACTCTCCGGCAGATCTGGATTTGCGCTTTTGCCTTAAATAGCATCAGATCTACGATTTTTTTACGTAAAATTAACATTTCCGTCTCTAATATAGATGTTTGAGCATGCTTGTATTGTGCTTCCACTAATTTTAATTCATTCAAAAGAAAGGTCAATTGCTTAGAGCGCTGTTTCTTTATGCGTGAGCCGTGCTTAATGAATATCCCCCTCATTACCGCCTTATGCGCCTCCCATACCATATTCATGTTACTATCCGGGGTATCGTTAATTCGAAAAAAAGACTCTAGTTCTCTGGTCACCTCTTCCATTACTTCCCCGTCCTGTAATAGGCTCTCATTTAGTCTCCAGGTTCTTGTCCTAGAGACCAAATAGTCAGTTAATACATATGATAGTTGAATTGACGCATGATCTGACCATGTAATCTGATCAATTACAACCTCTCGGACCGCTTGCAATTGGGAGTGGGGAATAAGAAAGTAATCAATTCTAGAGTATTGTTTATGAGGGTTAGAATAAAAAGTGTAGTCCCTCTCAGTCGGATGGAAAATACGCCATACGTCTATCAGCTGTGCCTTATGTAGCGCTCTGGAAACTCGTTTCCGTGCGCTAATAGGTATCGAGGAACTTCCCGAGGAGGTATCTTCAGAGGGTATTAATGGTATATTAAAATCACCGCCAAGTATAAGTTGGCCCTTCGCGAATTCATTCAATAAATCTAATGTTTGGGTAATAAAGGTCTCCTGTTGAGAATTAGGTGCGTATATACTAGCGAGTGTTACCTCAATGCTGCCAATCGTACCTCTTAGAAAAAGATAACGTCCCCTTAGATCTGCTTTTTCCTCTACACAGGTCCATGGTACCTTAGATGAGATTATTATAGACACCCCGCATGTTTTGGTAAGCTTATTCGTAGAATGGTAAGCTACTGGGAAAAATCTATTTTTTAAAACTGGTAACTTACCATCCTTGAAGTGCGTCTCCTGGATGAAGGCGATGTCCGACTTCTTCCGGTAGAGATCCGCCATTAGCATACGTCTTTTTTCGGGGACGTTAAGTCCCTTAGCGTTCAATGAGAGTATGTTCACCGTCTCCATCTCTCGATTTTACCCCCCCCCCCCCCCAAAAAAAAAAAAAAAAAAAAAAAAAAAAAAAAAAAAAAAAAAAAAAAAAAAACAAAAAGGGGAAAAAAGAAAAAAAAAAAAAAAAAAAAAAAAAAAAAAAAAAAAAAAAAAAAAAAAATAAAAAAAAAAAAAAAAAAAAAAAAAAAAAAGGGGAGATAGCCCACTTTTAGTGGGAAACAGTTCTATTAGAACAGCAAAATTTTGCTATTGCGCTCTCCAGTTCCCACCTGGAAAAGAGCACTAATCTATGTGGGGGTGTAGTCAAAGAGCACCGAGCCCGGGCTCCTTGGCCTCTCCCAGCTCCCCCACCACCTCCTGAGTACCTTCTAATCGCCTTGTATTTTTGGCATTCATCCTACAGAGCCACTTTATGTTCTTCTCTCTTTTGCTACTGGAAGTCTAGACGGTCCATCTCCTTATAAATGTCTCAGTGTTTTCATCGTTCACCCTGAGCCCCACCCCCCCACCCCCCACCCTCGCCCCCCCAACTCATCCCCCCCCACCCCCACCCCCGCCCTGCGATCTGCCGTCTGTATTCAGATGTCAATGGAGTGTACGAAGGCACTATCGTCATTAAACTCCCACTACACGAAAGAGGGATATAGAGGTGGCCGGGAGGCATTCAGGGTGCCCCTGCAGTGATGCCTCCCCCCCCTTTCCCTTTCGCGAGGGCACATATTCACATCATTTATTACTAATTACATTCTATTTATGTGATTCCCATTCCCCTTTTAATTAAGAGGGAGACTATTTCCTCCCATTCGTCTTTACTAAAAAAAAAAAAAAAAAAAAAAAAAAAAAAAAAAAAAAAAAAAAAAAAAAAAAAAAAAAAAAAAAGATAAAACCCACTACTATCCCTATACATGGGTAATCTATCTCTGTACTTGGAACCCACCCCCCTTGTGTACTATCCTATGTGTATATCTCCTTACGGGTGTTATTTGTTTATATTTATATACCAATACCCCCTCCCCCCCCAAGTGATCCCTACCGGCCCCATTTAATAAATCATATACTAAGTGATGCACTCTTATCTTTTTAGCCCAATCACCCTGTGTTTCATCTGTTTCCTCTCATAAACGTGTCCTCATTCAAATTCCTCTCCTAATATTTTATATGTGCCCCTACCCCAGTGGTGTGTAGATGTCAATATATGCTCCCCGCCTGTATTATGGTTTATCTATCAGGGGTATTTCCACATCAGGCGCATTGCCCCTGTCCTGTTTAATGAATCGTCAGTAAGTGGCCACTCATTATGTCTGTTTCCCCCCCTTATCCCTTTTTATTGATTGTTCCCCCTCTTTCGGACGGATATCTGCCGTGCCAATTACTATGTTAGCAACCAAGCTATCTTCTCTATGCCTTCCTCATGGTATCTATACAATACACATACATCATATTAGGTGCTTTTACATTTTTCCTTCCATTGCCTAGGGATATAACTACAGTCATACCAGGGCCTATCATCCAGAAAAAGCGGGGGGGGGGGGGGGAAGAGAAGAGAAGGGAACCAGGATGTAGCACGAGAGGGGGAAAAGAAGACGGAGGGGATCCAGGGCAAACTTTTATCCATATTAATCCATATTAGTCATATTCGCCATATTAACCATTATTTAACTCTCCCTTTCCCTTCCTTCCTCCCCTCCTTCTCCCTCCTTAGCTTAGCAGCTCTGTACTATAAGCCATGGAGGGGAGAGATATAAGGGGAGAGTAAAAAAAAAAAAACAAAACCCCACCAAAGAAAGACAAAAAAAAAAAAAAAAAAAAAAAGAAAAAGCCAGGAGATCTTTCCTCTCCTCTCCCTCTCCCCCCTCCACCCCTCCCCGGTCTCCCCCCCCCCCCCCCCCCCCCCCCGGGAGTGAAAAAAAACCTTTGTATACAGAGCACATGGAGGAGGAAGGAAGGGTGGACAAAACTGGATGTTAGTCAGAAAAACCGCTGTAAAGCCTAGATAAAAGGAAAAAAAAAAAGAACAAAAGAAAAAAATGCAAAAATAGAGATATTTAAAAAATTATCGTTCACTTCAGTTCCAGTATTTAAAGTAGGATTTGGCCGTCCCTAACTGTCTATTATGCATTGCTGAGCTCAATTTATAGATCTATTGTCCCAGAATGATATAAAGGTTGGGAAAGCCCTAAGGAGAGGATCACAGACCCCACACCAGACACAACCCCGACATCAAGAAGTCTGCTGATATTTGACCATTCTCCATCTTGTTGGGCTTTATGACTGAAACCATTCGATGTGCATAGATCTTGGTGGACATCTTCCCTTTTAAGCTGATTGGTAAGATCCAGACCTCACAAATGCTATTTTTATTTCCACTCTGGTAATTATAGGACCCATATTTTAGAGGTTCTGTATTGATGTTTATTGACTGTCGGGG
Organism: Lithobates sylvaticus; assembly: GCA_028564925.1. Lineage (NCBI taxonomy): Eukaryota > Metazoa > Chordata > Amphibia > Anura > Ranidae > Lithobates > Lithobates sylvaticus. The sequence continues at coordinate 568,409,554 of CM053028.1, read as the reverse complement.
GTGAATTATTATAACCGGATTTTAGGGAATTCTATCAAATGTTTAAATCAATTTAGATTTCTGTGTCCCCAGGGAAAGTTTTATTGCTCCATGTAATTGGTGTAACTCTGTTGGTTTAATAATTAATTCAAATTGGCAATATCGTTCTGCTGACTCGGGGAGATATACTTTGAATTTCTTCCGGCCGGAGAAGTTTAGAGGGTTACTCCCCGGAGCGACAAGGGATATTGCGTTCTTGAATATAAAGGGTAAATTACCACATATTATTTTTCCCACAGACCAATCTTGACCCCATGAGTAATTATATTAGTTTTCCTGGGTAAAAACAAATAACATTTTGAAGATGTTTTGATAATGTATGTATGGAATCTCAATCACCAGAAAATTTAGTTCTGTATCAAATTGTATGAATATACTCGCTAATTAATAAAGTCAAACTTACTTTACTTATTGATTTTGTTGGGAGATATTGTATACTTTGGTAAGAAAACCCCATAAATTAACTAACTCAGGAAAGGATTGTGGTATGCACTGACAGTTAGAGAAAAATTTATAAAATTACCGTAAGGTTGGAGGCACTGAAAATAAACGCTGAGATCTTCATTAAGATCCCATACCACAATCATAACAATATAGTATTAGAATGATGTAATGTACACCATAGAGTATATAGTGCAGGGGTCAGGAGTATGTAATGTACAACAAAGTATACAGTGTAAGGGTCAGGACTCATAATATTGGTATTCAGTAATCAGTGGAAGATTAAATGTTTACATGAGACAAGTTGCAGAGGTCCCACACCGCTGCCTCCCATCTCCTGAGACTGCACTCAGTGACTTGGGTCTGAGACTATACAGACATATCCCTCCACCCGGCACAGCCAGCAGACAACAGAACAAGTAATCCTGGGAGAATTGTCCTGTAAGAGATCATGCTAGACCTGAGCATAGAGCAGAAGACCCAAAGCACATGCCCAAGGTGCCTAGGTAGAGCAACATTTATGGTGAAAATCAACCTTTTGCTGCCGGCTGAACCCCAGAATCTCCATAAATCCAGTCTAGATCCATGAATTGTGTCTGCAGCACAGAGAAGGAAGATTATCACTTAGTCCCCGCCCTACTCTGGACCAATCAGTGAGCAGTATGGGTGGAGGAATGTATTTAGTGTTAATGACCCACCTGTACTGATCTCTGTAAGAGTGTCCTCCTCTATAAATGTCCCCGTTATTCCATCCTCCTCCATAGACTGCTGATCATCCCTCACATACCTCTCTTCTTCTTCTGCTTTAACCTCAAATTCTATATCGATTGGATCTCCACTCTAAATCAAGGAAATTAAAGTGAATATCATCTGTAAGATATAAGATTTATTATTGTGACATCACATAAAAAATCCACACATCTCTAGGAGTCCATGTTCTAGATGCTCCATCCCACCAACCTTGTAACAGTGGGGGATGGTGTGATCTTCCTGTGTGGAATCCCGGGAATACAGAGGACAGGGACATCTCTCTGGTGGGTTCCTGGTATTTGGTGGCTCCATCATATCCTTGTGTCCTTCTGAAAACTCCTCCATCACTCCATACTCCTCATCCTCCTCTTTATACTCTTCTTTAACATCAATATTATCATCCCCGAGGTTTCCACTCTGAATATGTAATAAAACATTCATTGTAACAATCATGCTGTGTATAAATCAGAACTACCAATAATTGTCAATCATCTACCTGATGATGGTGGGGGATGGTGTGATCTTCCTGTGTATAATCCCGGGAATACAGAGGACGGGGACATCTCTCTGGTGGGTTTCTGTAGCTGGATGACTCCACCATGGTGTCCTGGTACAGATCTTTGTGTTCTTTTAGAAACTCTGACTCCTCCATCACCCCATCCTCATCATCCTCCTCTTTTATCTCTTCTTTAATCTCAACTTTAGAATCTCTCAGGTTTCCACTCTGAATATATAATAAAAATGACATCAATGGTAACAATGCAGATAATGTACAGATCCTAATGATACTATCAGTGATTGTTCCTCATCTACCTGATGATGGTGAGGGATGGTGTGACCTTCCTGTGTGGAATCCCGGGAATACAGAGGACGGGGACATCTCTCTGGTGGGTTCCCATTACTAGATCCATCTGTAGGAAACACACACACTGACTGAATACATTGTTTCTATGTGTCTATCAGATGATGGGGGATCTAGGTGGAGCCTCCGTACTGCTCTCTCCTTTACAATAAAGTCTCCTCTTACCCGGTGATGTGAGGGGCGGCTGATTGTCCATCATGACATCCTTGTAGAGATCCTTGTGTCCTTCTAAATACTCCCACTCCTCCATGGAGAAATAGACAGTGACATCCTGACACCTTATAGGAACCTGACACACACAATGATACAGTCACCATCCAGACACATCCCTTGTCTGTTACTGGATAATCTCCCAGAATTCCCAGCACCGCTCACCTCTCCTCCATCATCTCTCTGGTGACTTCTAGAATCTTCTTTGTATTTCTCTATTCTATCAGGGAGGAAGGTGGAGGCAATGTGATGGTCATATGATCTCCAGACTTCACAGGAGGAAAACTCTAGATCTGAACACAAATAGTAAAATCAATTCACCTCTCCATTCAGGTTTTCATTTTATTAAAGCTCCACTTCAGGTTGAGGTATAATTTACCCACACAGGACCCCCACACTATGCAAGTAAAATAATTCTGGTGTCATTACAACAGTCTTATTTTGCTTGTGAGGATGCAAAGGGTCCGCCCACATCCTAAAACTATTAAATAAAAAGAAAAGTACCAGATGGAGGGACATTGGGAGGAGGAGCTATGAGGTCAGTGTGATGTCATAGCATTCTCCATTCCTAAGCACTAGTGATGGGAAGTCCGGATCTTTTAAGTGAATCGGTTCATTTCGAACTACTCACTGAAATGAACCGATTCAATGAATCGATTCTTCGGTTCACTAGCTGAGTCTACTGACAAGCAAGTGAACCGAAGCTCTGACTCAACCTTTTTAAATGATTAGAATCAAAAGAATGATTCTTCACAGAAGGTTGGCAGGTCCTGGGGACATTTACTTGTATTTAGTTCCTTGCTCAGAACACAAGCACAATCCTATTGTTGTGTCAGACCACAATTTGTCAGATTAGCCGGCGTCATCAATTTTGGTGATGCACAAAAAGCTCTGTAATGTTAGCATCAGTTAACATTGCTAGCCATCAGATTTTTCTGTAGTCTTTACAGCGCATGCACAGGAAAAATTATCGGATTTTACTACCACGGGCAGGCGAAGTACCACGGTAGTAAAATCCAATCGTTAGGCTCCTTTCACACTTGTGCGACTTGAAAGTCGTGCAATTTTTGCCACAATTTTTAACCGTGACTTCGATGCGACTTGAAGCAATACCCATGGAATCTTGAGGTCTCTGCCTCAAGTCGCATCAAAATTGGACCAAGTAGTGCAGTAAGTCGCTGTGACTTGAAGACGCACAGATATGAATGGTACTCATTGGAAATCATGGGGTACCACTTGTCATGCGACTTTGTAGTCCCAAGTCACAGGACAAGTCACACGAGTGTAAAAGGGGCTAGCAATCTTGACTGTGAAGTTGGCCCATCAGAATACAGTTCACAATAATGTACTGCTGCTACCTGATCATTGATTGAGTGTATTGTTCTACTGGTGGGGACTTTCAGTGTACTGTGTTCTAACAACACATATGACTCTTTAACTCGGTAACTCGTATGATTCTTTAACTCGGTAACTCGTATGATTCTTTAACTCGGTAACTCGTATGATTCTTTAACTCGGTAACTCGTATGATTCTTTAACTCGGTAACTCGAATGATTCTTTAACTCGGTAACTCGTATGATTCTTTAACTCAGTAACTCGTATGATTCTTTAACTCAGTAACTGGTATGATTCTTTAACTCAGTAACTCGTATGATTCTTTAACTCGGTAACTCGTATGATTCTTTAACTCGGTAACTCGTATGATTCTTTAACTCGGTAACTCGTATGATTCTTTAACTCAGTAACTCGAATGATTCTTTAACTCGGTAACTCGTATGATTCTTTAACTCGGTAACTCGTATGATTCTTTAACTCGGTAACTCGTATGATTCTTTAACTCGGTAACTCGTATGATTCTTTAACTCGGTAACTCGTATGATTCTTTAACTCGGTAACTCGTATGATTCTTTAACTCAGTAACTCGAATGATTCTTTAACTCGGTAACTCGAATGATTCTTTAACTCGGTAACTCGAATGATTCTTTAACTCGGTAACTCGAATGATTCTTTAACTCGGTAACTCGTATGATTCTTTAACTCGGTAACTCGTATGATTCTTTAACTCGGTAACTCGTATGATTCTTTAACTCGGTAACTCGTATGATTCTTTAACTCGGTAACTCGTATGATTCTTTAACTCGGTAACTCGTATGATTCTTTAACTCGGTAACTCGTATGATTCTTTAACTCGGTAACTCGTATGATTCTTTAACTCGGTAACTCGTATGATTCTTTAACTCAGTAACTCGTATGATTCTTTAACTCAGTAACTCGTATGATTCTTTAACTCGGTGTACTGTGTACTCCTGACTCTTGTTTTAGGTTTGTATCCAGTTCCTGAGTGTCACTGTGCCTTGAGCACACTGATTGGTTGCCGGGAGGGGCGGAGCTCTCTCACTCTAGGACCATATTACCAGGCCTGCTCTGCTATGCTATGTATTGAGTCCATAGTGAACTGTTTCAAACGGATCAGTTCACTCATATGAATCGATTCAAAGGAACGAATCATTCATGAACTGGACATCACTACTAAGCACTAATAAAAGTGGTATAATCTGTTAGTATAGAGTGATGAGGTGAGAAGGTGATTGGTGGGAAAGGTGACACATCTCCAAAATCAAGAGAATGTTCCGGCCCTCTAAGTGGGGAATGTTCTGCCCCTGAAGGGGTTAATCTACATTTCCACACTATATATGTGTGTATCATCATCTGCTGGAGATAAAAGACATCACAGTGACTATGGAGGAAGAGGACGGACATGACGGGGTGGTTACTGGGTGTAAATAGAAAATAAGATCTTATTACCTCCTCTGCTGCTTCTTCCAGCAATGTCTCCTTTGAACTTCCTCCCGACTCACCTCTCACCTGGAACTTCCTGTGTGTACCTGACATCACTTCCTGTCTGTATTCCATAGAGACTTCTTGTCTCTATGGTATAAGTGAGATCACCACCTTGTGGAGTTCAGAGGAACTGCAACCACAAGGAACGTCTGGTAGTGTGAACAACGGGAAGGAGGTGTTGTGTAGTCCACTACACACAGTTTGCTGGAGCATATACTGAGATTTGGAGGAAGAAGATCTGGAGGTGTTGGAGACATTTATTGGTGGTGATATCATTTATTGAAGTATAAAGGAGACGTTGGATGGACTTTGATGTCACTTTATGGTTTATTGATGAGGTGAAATGTATCGATGATTTATCACAGAGGTTGTCACATCTTTTACTTTGATGATAAGAGGGCGGGATTTCTGGATATAAGGGGAGGGGTCATTGTATTTATCACCCATCTCCCGATCCTGGACGATGCGAGAAGCTGACACTCTATAAGAAGTCTTGTCTCTGCCAGCTGGGGAAATAGCGAGTGGGAGAACTAGTCATTGAGGATTGGAATAGTAAACTCCTTCATTGTTCTCAGCTGGGGAAATATTGACTCCCCGACCTTCCCAGACAGAACACTGCTTGGAGGACTGGAATAGTAATCTCCTTCATTGTTCTCAGCTGGGAGTGTCGGGGGATTCATTGACTTGTACACAACTTCAGATTGTCTCTGTGGCCCCAAAATTACCTTTACTGGGTTTTTTACTGACATTTTGTGCTTCCAAAACCATTTCACTAATATTGTGTGACATAAAAAATTGGAGCTACCATTATTTTATTCTCTAATGGGAAAATGGGTGCTAATAGGCTGCGGGAGATCTGCTGAGACATAGAAAGGGAAATGGGTGCTAATAGGCTGCAGGAGATCTGCTGAGACATAGAAAGGAGAAAAATATAGAGGATGTAGGAGATCTACAGAAATTAAAAATTAAAAGTAAATGGGTGCTAATAGGCTGCAGGAGATCTGATAAGAAAAAGAAGGGGGTTGAAGAGATGCAGATCTTCTGCAGCTTATTGCCACACATCCCCCCTTTTCTTCAGCAGATCTCCTGCAGCCTATTAGCATCTATTTCTCCTGCTGAGAATAAAATAATGGTGGAATTATTTTCTCCTTTATTTCATTTTATTTTTCTTACTAAGTTGTGTATTCATGTACCACCCACCAGAACATGATACCCACCCACCAGAACATGATACCCACCCACCAGAACATTATACCCACCCACCAGAACATTATACCCACCCACCAGAATATTAGGACGACCCACCAGAACATTAGGACCACCCACCAGAACATTATGCTCTTCCCTCTAATATTGAGTAGGTCCCCTTTTGCTGCCACCAAGGCATGGACTCCACCAGACAAAGCATCACACTCCTCCGCCGGCTTGTCTTCTTCCCATACTGCATCCCGGGGCCATCTCTTCCCCAGGTAAGTGACACACACACACTTGGCCATCCACATCCCACACAGCCCCATACACAACAAACTGTAATGCCCATTTTATTTGCTTTCAACACATCAACTTCAGGGAAAACATTTTCACCTGCTGCCTAATATCATCGCTCCCAACAGTCCCTGATTTGTAACAAAGTCCCTCTTTCCTCCTCCTCACTTGTCCCTCATTCTGGTCTTATCTATATAGTTGTATATAAAATGCACTATTTATCTCCCAGTGATAAACCTTTCATTCAATTTCTAAATTGCTGTATCTGTAAATTGCAACAGCCAATATAAAGTAATTATAGGGGTAAAAAAAGCACTTGTGGGTTTAACTAATATTTAAGGGGACGTGGCGGGGCAGTGTGTCCTACACCTACATACATTTGCTAATAGATGTCCCTCCTTCTCATCTCAGAAAGTTGTGAGGTGTGTAATATATCCCACCCGCTTCCAGATGTCATTATAATGAGATAATCAATGTTATTCATTTCACCTGTCAGTGGTCAGAATGTTATGGCTGATCGGTGTAAGGTACATACACACATAGAACAAGGACACATTGACACTACGTGAGGTTTCTCAGGCTGCAGTTCCTCTGATCTCCACAAAGTGGTGATATCACTTCTACCCAGACAGGAAGTGATGTCAGGTAAAGACAGGAAGCTCCGGGTGAGAGGTGAGTCGGGAGGAAGTAGAGAGGAGACATTGCTGGAAGTGGCAGCAGACAAGGTAATAAGATCTTATTTTCTATTTACACCCAGTAACCCCCCGTCATGTCTGTCCTCTTCCTCCAGAGTCACTGTGATGTCTTTTATCTCCAGCAGATGAGGATACTCACATATATAGTGTGGAAACCTAGATTAACCCCTTCAGGGGCAGAACATTTACTCACGTACAGGGCCAGAACATTGTTTTGGAGATAAATTCTAGTAATATGTTCCTATAAACAAACAGCACTGACAATAAATAGACAAGACAATGACCATCCTGGCCATACATGGCCTACAAAGGACAATTATTACACTACACAGGCAGCCAATGGGCAATTATTACAATACGCAGCCAACACAATGATGGAGTGCAGGGGTCAGGAGTATGGAGCATAGAGCCCCTTATATTGCTGGTCAGGAGGAAGAAAACATTCCCCAGCCTTCCATGAAGAATATGTTCTATCATTGGTGTCAGAGGGAGGAAAATACTGAGGGAAGTAGAGGAGCTGAAGGGGCTGTGAGGGTTTAGTAAAGCTGAAAGACTTTAGGGGCCCCTGAAGGGGTAATGTAGCTGAAGGACTCTGGGAACCTTGAGAGGGTAGTCCGGCTGCAGAGTGGGACCCTTGAAGGGGTAGTCAGGCTGGATGGGGGCTTGATTTGAGGGAATAGGGGGCTGGAGACCTCAGGGGTCTCTGAGGGACATAAGGGGGTCTGTGGGTCTGTGATGGCCCTCCCACCCCACTTATTTTTCAGACCTTCCAGAACTTAAAACCTTAACCATCTTACTGTCTCAGTGGTCATGTGATTTATTTTTTCTGGAATATCAGGTAAGATGAAGAAGGACATTCCTTCACTCGGTGGTGAGCACTTGTTCTTAGAGGAATTCTGTTTCGGCTGCAAACCAGTTCAGAAATAAAACAAACCCAACAGAGTAAAGAGGAATATCTGATCCGGCAGGCCAAGAAGGTCCCCGGTCCTCCAAGATGTAACCAATACTACACAGTCCAGACTAAATGTGTTCCCATGGGGGACAATAGTTTATTTCTTAAATGTACAGCAACCCTCCTATTACCCCCCCTCACATCCACATTAGGGGTCGACCGATTATCAGTGTGGCCGATATTCACTTTTTTTGAGGAATCGATTTCGCTAACATACTTAGCGATATTAGCGATATTTCTTCAAGGGATTTTACTGGAGTGATGCATGAAGATACAGGTAACCCAGTACCGTTCTTTAGCGTGGACGGTCAGCTTTCTTGTAATAAGAACCAATGCCGCTAAGCAGCAGGAGGAGACCCCTCCCTCTTCCTACCGATCCGCCCGGGTCTCCCGTCCCACCGGCTGGCCAGAGGCCCGAACAAAGCTGAAATCTGCACTGTTCAGGTCTCGGATCTAGTAACCCGAAAGCGATGGCATGATATCACTTCCCGATTACTGGCATCCTAAAGGCGACAGTTTTAAAAAAATAGAAAGTATTCAAAACGCAGATCTTGAATACTTTCAAGTTCAGATGAGGGATTTTTTTTTTATTTATTTTTTTTTAGACCTCCCGATCTCTCCATAAAGAGGACCTGTCACTGCCTATTACTGTCAAAAACAGGAACAAAGCAGCGCCTTCTAAGTGTAGCAGTTAAGACATTTAATGAATTAAAATCATAATGGGAACACTCACAAACCAGCGATATAAAACCCCATAGATATCGGTGTCATCCGCGTCGTCCCGGGAACTGCCTGGTGTCACTGGCTGGAATGTCCGTGTGTCTGTCCTTTATCCGGTTACACTGGTGCAGCCCAGCGCTCCCAGAAAGCTGGGACATGGATCGGCGATGCACAGGAACAAGGCAGGGTGACGTAACTTCCGGGTACAGGGTCAGCGGGGGGGTTCGTGCGTTCGGAGCATGCGTCCTCCTTCCTCAGGCTCTGCTGGGGGCCATCTTTGAAGATGTTTTTTTTATATATACACAAAGACTGAGTACTAAGTGACTGGCTAAACGGGTAACCATGGGAACATGTAAACATTGAGGCAAATTACAATTCCACCAGCTGAATATACTATTTTGACATTCTTAAACAATTTCACGTGATTATGACTAAAATTACCAATAAACTTAAAGGTGAAATTAATAGGTATAGAAAATTATTATTTAAAATTAGACATTTAAAAAAAATCATAAATTAATAAGCTTAAACTAATAGACTAAGTACTTCTCTACATATTTGGCAGAACAACCCCTACGCCTCCCATTCAGTATTCTATGGATGTTATATCGATGACGTTGTCATTATCTGGGATGGGCCAGATACTCTAATCCCGGGATTTCTACAACATTCCAACACCAACACTATGGGCTTGTCCTTCACCGCAGTATCTGATGACAATAAGCTTGTGTTTTTGGATCTAAACATTGGTCCATATTGAGCGAGGATCCCTGTGACGGACCTAGCCGGGACACGGGCTGTTGGAGGGGACTGAGTGCGAGCCTGTTGCCTTGCGACTATGGGCCCTGGCATTTGGGGGAACAGTGCTCTTTGAGCTGCAAGCCTGGGACCCCTGAGCTGATGATACTTGGATTGAGGTCCATGCTGGCCCCCCAATACACATAGAATCTGTATGTGTATTTGGCATATTAGCAAGAGACGCTAATGACATGACTCATGAACTCCAGCCACCTGTCTGTTGGGTTAATGAGTATAGTCTGGTTTGTAGAAGCGTTTCACCTATTGTTGTGTGTGCTAATTAACCCTGCAATTGAATGAAGGAGTCCAGTGTTTATTAAGATATTTAGCTCATGCTAATTAGGTTAGGTGTGAGTCATCTAGCTGTATATAAGTGTGACATGTCAAATAAAGATTCATTCCTGATGTACCCTACACTGGTGTTGTCTGGTGACTGGGTAAGCTAAGGGGGTCTTGGATTGTGTGGTACCGGACAGAGGAAGCAGTTACGGCGGACATCTTGGGTACGAGGTCCGTCACAATTGGCTGGCAGCGGTGGGATCGTGCTTCCTTGTCGTGAACACATCCAAACCATCACCTGGATCCAAGGCCCGGATAGCAGAGGTACAGATACGTCATCATGGAAGAGGAATTCGGAAGGAGGTTGCGAGAGATGCGGATACAGCACAGAGGACCAGTATCGGTGCAGGTCCTGCTGGGATGGTATGATTCTGTTCGCCTACAACTCTGGAAAGAAGCGCTAGCCTGTGAGCAGCGACACCAGGGAAAAGTTCTCCCCTCCATCCATGTAAGGTACTGGTCGCAGTATGAAGTACGAATGTTGTTATTGGGGGAACAACCGAAGCAGGAGTGGACAGCTGAGTTAAGCAGGCTGATCCGGGCAGAAATGCGTTTGGACGAGAGCTACAGAGCCCTCCGGTGGTATGTAGCCCAAGTGTGCCCGTGGACAGCGGATGACAGGCCCACGGAAGGCTTTGATTATAATGGCCTGGGATTGTTGTACTGGAGGCTGTCCGAGGACCCCGACTTTGGGAGTGATCTGGAGTGGCGTTTGGAGGAAATAATGGAGCACAGAGAGCAAAGATTGAACGTCTCGGAAGTGCTCTGGGCACAGGAAGATTTGGAGTTCCTGGCCGCTCAGGAATGGGAGCTGGAGATCGCCTACATACAGCTGCTAGACACTGCTCAGCAGCAGGGTGGGGCTCCCTTTGCCTGGGACTATCAGGAAATACCAGCAGACAGCTCTGAAATCCTGGCTGAAGAGTCGGCAATGTGGCATAGTAACAGAGTGCTTTGCCCACCTGCCCCCGCAGCTATGGACGCGGAGGTCTTATGGCGGATGCAGGAAGTGCTGACAACAGGGCAGAGCTCTGCTAACCTCTGCCCAGCACCGATGGCATCTTCTAGGTTCCACGGACAGGTGGTGAACCTCTATCCCCAGCCATCAGTTGTAGAGACTGGGGATTTAATAGACTTTTCTGCTGAGGAAAAACAACCTCATGAGCCTCCATCAGAAGAGCTGGTATTAGGGCCAAACTTCACTGAGCTCTGCCCAGCACCAACGGCAGTATCCGTGGAGTTACAAGGAACTTCTCCAGCTGAAGCGCAGGTCACCGGACAGAGGGTCCAAGACCTCTGCCCCACACCGGTGGCAGTTATGGAGGCTCAGGGTGAGAAGGTGGCAATCACTTCCCAGCAGCAGATACAGGGGGAGAAGGGAGAGGAGGTGTTTGTCGTCCCTCCCCAACAGTTGGCCAGGGTGGAGAAAGCGATCTTTCCTCCCCAGCAAAGATTTGTGCACCTGGGAGACAGTACCAGAGACATGTTGTCCCAGCAGCCAGATGAGGGAATGGAAAAGGAAGCCAGCCGGCTCCCCTTCCCAATGGCAGCTACACAATTTGGGAGTGGAGGAAGCCAGCCTCCTGCCCCAACGGTTAACCAGAGCGGAGGATGTGGAGTCCCCAGCAGAAGTGCTGGCAACAGGGCAGAGTGCTACCCACCTCTGTCCAGCACCAGCAACAGCTGTGGAGTTCCAGGGAGCTGGGGCAGTCGGCCTCTCTCCCCAACAGTTAGCTGGAGGAGATGATGTAGGGACGCTCCTACGCCCACCTGAACTGCTGGCAACGGAACAGAGTGCTGCTGGCCTCTGCCCGCAACTAACACAGGGCAGATTTCCTGTAAAGGGGGATGGGACTGCAGTCCCCACCTGTATACCCCAGGGATGCTGGGCTGTCGGCCCAGATCCCCAACAGCATGATGGAGTGAGCCCAGTCACCCTGTCTTCTCTCCAGCGGCTGAAAAGACTCCAGGGAGAAGGGCCAGTCCAGGCCTCTCCCCAGCGGCGGATATGTTCTATGAGAGAGGCAGAAGTTGGCTGGGTGAGTCGTGCTCTGTTTGGAACAATTTGTTTGGGGTACTGTGTGTGTACAGGCATTAGAGGACTGGAACCACTGACTAACTTCGGAGTCAACCCGTCTGGGGTCTCCTCCTGTGTTAGTCTCCTGCCGAAAGGGGAGAAATGTGACGGACCTAGCCGGGACACGGGCTGTTGGAGGGGACTGAGTGCGAGCCTGTTGCCTTGCGACTATGGGCCCTGGCATTTGGGGGAACAGTGCTCTTTGAGCTGCAAGCCTGGGACCCCTGAGCTGATGATACTTGGATTGAGGTCCATGCTGGCCCCCCAATACACATAGAATCTGTATGTGTATTTGGCATATTAGCAAGAGACGCTAATGTCATGACTCATGAACTCCAGCCACCTGTCTGTTGGGTTAATGAGTATAGTCTGGTTTGTAGAAGCTTTTCACCTATTGTTGTGTGTGCTAATTAACCCTGCAATTGAATGAAGGAGTCCAGTGTTTATTAAGATATTTAGCTCATGCTAATTAGGTTAGGTGTGAGTCATCTAGCTGTATATAAGTGTGACATGTCAAATAAAGATTCATTCCTGATGTACCCTACACTGGTGTTGTCTGGTGACTGGGTAAGCTAAGTGGGGTCTTGGATTGTGTGGTACCGGACAGAGGAAGCAGTTACGGCGGACATCTTGGGTACGAGGTCCGTCACATAGAGGCCAAATCCAACCATTTTCCCAAAGCAGAACCCTATAAACGGCTATGTGAGAGGGAAAACTACTGGATTTATACTTTGGCTAGTCTATCACCCGGGGGTCTTAATGAGGGCATTGAAATTAATATTCTACTATGACCAGATCTGTCCTCATTGGTCCATGTTGTGTGTGTGTGTGTGTATGTACTTATGTATATATACACACATATGCATAGATAGGATGTTTCCATTCATCATAGACCCCCGATCTCTCCATAAAGAGGACCCGTCACCTCCTATTACTGTCACATGGGATGTTTACATTCATTATAGACCCCAGATCTCTCCATAAAGAGGACCTGTCACCTCCTATTACTGTCACATGGGATGTTTACATTCATTATAGACCCCAGATCTCTCCATAAAGAGGACCTGTCACCTCCTATTACTGTCACATGGGATGTTTACATTCATTATAGACCCCAGATCTCTCCATAAAGAGGACCTATCACCTCCTATTACTGTCACATGGGATGTTTACATTCATTATAGACCCCAGACCTCTCCATAAAGAGGACCTGTCACCCCCTATTACTGTCACATGGGATGTTTACATCCCTTGTGACAGCAATAAAAGTGTTAAAATAATAAAAGGACAGTATAAAAATAAAAACATTAAATCTGCAGAATATTGGCACCTGATATCAACTATCGGCCTGAAAGGCAGCTGAAAAATTAGTATCGGCCCTGAGAAAACTATATCGGTCGACCCTTAATCCACATCCTATTATTGTGTGACCAATACCATCCAAATAATTCTTATTTTTATTTACCAGTTATCCGTCTTCAAGAAGACCTGTATAGATCAAATGATGGCACCAATGAGGATGGAGGAGGACCGGAGTCACATGACTGACAAGATACTAAACCTCACCCTGGAGATCATTTACCTGCTGACCGGAGAGGTGAGGAGGATTCTGGGAGGTCACATGACATCACTCTTATCTCTATTAATAAAACAACGACCTGACCGGAGAGGTGAGGAGGATTCTGGGATTCTAACATGATATTCCTATTGGTTCCTCAATACAGAGATTTCCTCTTGTGAAGTCAGGTGATCATATGACCATCACAGTGCCTCCATGTGACTCCCTAAAACCTGAGAGACACAACATGGAGAAGATTCTAGAAGTCACCAAGAAGATGATGGAGCTGCTGACAGGAGAGGTGAGCGGTGCTGGGAATTCTGGGACATTATCCAGTAACAGACAAGGGATGTGTCTGGATGGTGACTGTATCATTGTGTGTGTCAGGTTCCTATAAGGTGTCAGGATGTCACTGTCTATTTCTCCATGGAGGAGTGGGAGTATTTAGAAGGACACAAGGATCTCTACAAGGACGTCATGATGGACAATCAGCCGCCCCTCACATCACCGGGTAAGAGGAGACTTTATTGTAAAGGAGAGAGCAGTACGGAGGCTCCACCTAGATCCCCCATCATCTGATAAACACATAGAAACAATGTATTCAGTCAGTGTGTGTGTTTCCTACAGATGGATCCAGTAATGGGAACCCACCAGAGAGATGTCCCCGTCCTCTGTATTCCCGGGATTCCACACAGGAAGGTCACACCATCCCCCACCATCATCAGGTAAATGATTGCCAATTATTGGTAGTTCTGATTTATACACAGCATGATTGTTACAATGAATGTTTTATTATATATTCAGAGTGGAAACCTCGGGGATGATAATATTGATGTTAAAGAAGAACATAAAGAGGAGGATGAGGAGTTTGGAGTGATACAGGAGTTTTCAGAAGGACACAAGGATATAATGGAGCCACCAAATACCAGGAACCCACCAGAGAGATGTCCCCGTCCTCTGTATTCCCGGGATTCCACACAGGAAGATCACACCATCCCCCACTGTTACAAGGTTGGTGGGACGGAGCATCTAGAACATGGACTCCTAGAGATGATGTGTGGATTTTTTATGTGATGTCATAATAATAAATCGTATTGTTTACGGATGATATTCACTTTCATTTTCTTGATTTAGAGTGGAGATCCAATCGATATAGAATTTGAGGTTATAGGGCGTGGCTTGGCCAAGCGAGGAGATGGCCGCTTAGGAGACTTGCTCCCGCCGTTGCCTCTCCCTAATCTCATTTAGCGGTGTTTTTTCGCCTCACAAGACCTCTGAAAACGATGGGTACAGCCTCCAGACATACCTCTGCCTCCAGATCCCGCTCCCCCCGCGAACAACCGGGCAACGGGAGCCAAAACATCCCTGAGATGTTCAGAATGCAGAGGAACAATATGGCGCCGGCCCGCCACAACGCCTCACATTCCACTGAGCCGCCACTAACTGACCCGACGATTGACATCCGGCGTTCACCTCAAGATGTGGATACCGACCGACCCTTGCCTCCTCAACCACAATTATCCCTACAAGACCTGAAGGTAATCGCGGCCGACATTAAAGACACGCTGTCGGCCGCCATCTCGGACCTGAGGCAGGACATCCGCGCGCTTTCCGAACGGGTCGTTGATGTGGAGAAAACCACAGCACAACATGAGACGGTCCTTAGGAGAGCTACCGGGAAAATTGACACACACACCCTGCAGTTACGTGAAACTAACCGTCACCTTGAAGAATTAGACAACAGGGGACGCCGCCACAATCTCCGGATCAGAGGAATGCCGGAAAATATTACTCCGGAGAACCTTACCACTGAAGTGACAGCCCTCTTCAATACACTGCTCCGCAAGCCATTGGAGACCCATATTGAATATGAGCGGATCCACAGGGCTTTACGTCCCAGAGGCAAAGAAACTGACCCGCCAAGGGACATCATATGCTGCATTGTGGACTTCCATATTAAAGAGGATATCCTGAGACATGCCAGGGAGACCCAGCGGCTGCAGCATAACGGTACACCTATCCAGATCTTCCAGGATCTGTCGGCAATCACCCTACAACATCGCCGTCATCTGAAGCCTCTGCTCGAAACCCTGCGTGCACAGGGCATTCAATATAGATGGAAGTTTCCCTTTTGCCTGTCCGCTTCCCGCCTGGGCCGAACGGCCCTCCTGAAAGTTCCGGAAGACCTCAGCCACTTCTGCCGCACGCTGGATATCCCTTTCACTGAGGTACCAGAATGGTATGCTGAATACCGCCCGCACCCCTTCCGACGCCCGTCGCCAACAGAAGAACGGATGGACACCCATGACGCCCAGCAGTATCGTCGCCGATCCCCTTCGGGATCAAGAATGCGCTCTGCCCGGCAACTGGATCGTGGACACGGTCCGGCTGACTCTCAAAGGTCCCGGAGAACACACAGGGACTTCTGAGACTGCCAGATTACACGGCCGTATGCGGCTCCTGACTGTTAGATTTTTGATCCCCGGTCGTGCATTCTAATCGTTCTGCTGTTTTATTTTTCATTTTTCTATCTCCATTTTCCCTTAGGTTGTTTCCCGCCATGGACGCCGCTACACGTGCAGTCACTGTGCAACTCTCGGTTCTACTGTCAAAGGCATTTTCTTTTTTCTTTTATCCCTTTTGAAATGCCACTCTTTAAGGATACACGTGAGTAACTGTTCAATGAGCAATATCTGAGGCTGCTTTGCTAACCCCTGCTCTTTATACTGCAGTCTTCACCACCATTATCTATACCTTACCAAGCTCAAACCTACCCTGGCATGCAACTCGTCTCTCATCCTCTGCTCTTAGTCACTTAACTCCCTGTCCATCCTGATTGCATGCTACATCTAAGCTCACTCTCTGAATCCCTGAGTCATTGCAATTACTCGACTTTTATTTACTTATTTTTCCTTTTTCTTTGCACGCCGGTGGCGAGATGGGTAATATATTTATACTAATGTACTTCCTACAATTGCTATTCTCTGATTGGCTTTGCTTATATCATTATATTTTTAGTGAGTGATAAATTGTAATTCCGCACATGACGTTGTCTCATATGTTACCAACCAGATAAGGCAGCAAATGGAGAACGGGTGTACTGTAGATGTGCTCCTACTATCACTCACGGACACACCATTTCACACTTTCCCATTATATTATGCCTATCCTATTGTCGGTTATAGAACCGACTTAGTTTCCCCAAAATAACACTCAAACACTTTTGTTCAAAACGGAAACAGTGTTTCTCCCGCATGTATGGGGCTCACTCCACTCAGGGGCAACCTAAAATGGGACCTCCCTCCTTAACAACCGTCCGCTGACCCCAAATTTTCTAGCCAAAGTTTTCAGTTATACTCGTTCTCCATGAGCACCGAATACGCATATCAGGTGAGATTTATGATGATACAAAAGGTAACGTTCAAGCCTTCAGTCCCATACGCTGTGGCCCTTGATTGTGTATCCCCCCTCCCATGTACCATCTCTCTGCTTTCGACATTACGCCTCATACCTATCCCGTTTACTCCTATTAGCGCATATGGTCTGACACCTCCTACACCCCATGGTCTCCTTGCTGATTTCATCTCCCCTTACATATCACAGGATCCAGCCCCGCCTTACGCCCTCATTTAAATACTCACCTCTCCCTTGCACCTCTTTACAATGTATAAAACACTTATACCTATATATAAACAGATGCTGGCTCAGGATTCAAGTCTTTTTACTGCACTTTTAACATCTCTCACTCACTCTATATCTCCCTGAGGGGTAACGGCGGCACCTTCTCCATCTTAGTTACTTTAATATACTAGTGGCCGCTCTGTTCGGTCCAAACCAACCCCCTTACAGCGCAGTACATTACTATACTCTTTACTTCATAGTTAATTGGCTGACTGCTGACTGTATCTGTCTAACCTACATCCAGTTTGACTGGATTAGGCTAGTTTTTGTCTACCCTCTTCCCACCTTATACGTGGGCTCCCTCTGATATAGCCCCCAAAACCTAAAACTCAAAACTTAAAACCTAGTCTTTATTAATTCTCTACTCGGTAGTTGGCTACCTACTTACACATCACTACCGTTTTGACCTCACAGGTCCATTTTAAAGCAACACAGCATAGCATGACGGATACAACTTGCACATCAAGAGATAGGACCTCTCCCCCTAATGTTTCACGATTCCCCCCGGTCAAATTTTGCTCGCTGAACATGCGTGGCCTGAATATTCCTGAAAAACGGTCACAACTGTTATATCATTTGCAGAAGGAAAGGACTCATATTGCATTTATACAGGAAACCCACTTCCGAACGGACAATATTCCTAAACTACATAACCATGACTTCCCCACAGTATACCATGCAACTACAAATATCTCCAAATCGAAAGGGATTTCTATATTATTGTCCAAACATTGCCCATTACTGGTTTCCGACGTCAAGCAGGATAGCGACGGTAGATACCTTTTCATCAAAGGTACACTACATGACAGACCTGTCACATTAGCGAACATATATGCACCCAATGTACGCCAAGTTCCATTCTTCAGAGAAACTCTGCATTTGCTTACAGAATTCCACTCTGGTATTATCATTTTAGGTGTAGACTTCAACGTAACGCTCACACCTACCCTAGACTCGTCCACCGGATCTTCTACCCTACCATACAGAGCTTTAAGAGATATTAAAAAGAGGCTTCAGGAATTGACCCTCCATGATACTTGGCGTACCCTTCATCCCAACGAAAAGGATTTCACATTCTTTTCTCCCCCACATAACAAATATTCCAGACTCGATCATTTTTTCATTTCCCAAGCCGACCTACCACTCCTTACGAAAGCAACAATAGACCCAATGATTCTTTCAGATCACAACCCGATCTCCATGACACTATCTATACCGTTTGCCCGAAATCCTAATCCCATTTGGCGCCTGGACAACTCTTTACTAACCGACATATCTAATGTCCAGAAGCTTAACACTAGACTAGCCCAATTTTTTCAAGAAAACCCTATCACGGACTGCACTCCCCCGACCACGTGGGCGGCTCACAAATGTGTAATTAGAGGTGAACTCATCTCAATGACTGCGCATAGGAATAAATTAAGACGACAACGCATCTCAACCCTTTCAGCTAAGATACATGCTCTAGAGCGCCTTCATAAAGCATCCCTGGCCCACCAAACTCTTGCAGACCTCATAGTAGCCAGGGAAGAACTTAAAGATGAACTCCATAATAGACTTAAACGCAAATATCTGTTAACACAGAAATTATTCTATGAGTTTGGTAACAAAACAGGTAAAATACTTGCTAGAGCACTTCAACGTAAAAAAGCTTCTACAACAATACATAAAATTATTGACCCTGATGGTACAGCACACGTGTCCCCAGAAGACATCTCCAATCAGTTCCTCTCATACTTCTCTAAACTATATAACTTACCACAGACTGACTCCTTGCACCACCCCTCTCGTAGACAAGACCTTATCTCAACCTTTTTAACGCAATTTGGTATTCCCCAGATCTCTGCAACAGACTCTGAATCCCTAACTGTCCCTATCACAATAGAAGAAACTAAAGCTACGTTAAAACAACTTAAACCTGGCAAAAGCCCTGGCCCCGACGGACTGACTGTTAGCTATTACAAGACTTTCTTCGACGTACTCGCAACCCACCTCACTACGACCTTTAACTCTCTTGCCTCCCCCGACTCGGTTCCTAATGATCTCTTGGAAGCACATGTCACACTGATTCCCAAACCAGGCAAAGACGACACTATTGTATCCAATTACAGGCCCATTTCGCTTCTGAACGTAGACATAAAATTGTATGCCAAAATTCTTGCCAACCGCATTCTTCCACTTTTACCTAAATTGATTTCCCTGGATCAAGTGGGCTTCGTCCCTGGAAGAGAGGCCAGGGATAATACCATTAAAGCCCTTAACATTCATCGCTGGCTCTCGCACAAATCTACCCAACGGGGATTCTTTCTGTCGCTGGATGCAGAGAAGGCGTTCGACAGGGTGGCATGGGACTACATGTCCGCTACGCTTACAGCCCTGGGTTTCCCTACTAAATTTGTACAAATGATACTATCTTTGTACTCACATCCGACAGCTCGATTACGGATTAATGGCCGCCTGTCGAGCGCCTTCTCTGTCTCCAATGGCACCCGCCAAGGTTGCCCACTATCGCCCCTTATTTTTATTCTTACCTTGGAACCCCTCTTGAGAAAACTCAAGGCTAACCCGGACATATCCGGGATAGAGGTTCACGATCAACAATTCAAGCTAGCGGCTTACGCGGACGACATACTCCTCTTTCTGTCAAACCCACTCACAACCCTACCCAATCTCTTAAAGGACTTTGCCCTATTTAGACAAATATCCAACTTGCAGATCAATTTTTCTAAATCTAAAGCCATAAACATCTCTCTACAACCACAAACTGTAGCCCAATGTAAATCTAACTTCCCCTTCACCTGGGAGGACAAATCCCTTACATATCTGGGAATCCAACTACCTGCCAACATGTCTGACCTCTATAGCCTAAACTACCTTCCAATATTACAAACGATTCAACATGACCTCCTCAAATGGACCTCGGGGCATTTCTCATGGTTTGGGCGTGCTGCCATACTAAAAATGAACATTCTACCCCGCATACTATATATTCTACAAGCCATACCAATTAACTTACCCAACTCTTTTTTCACGACTTACAAGCGACTATGCCGTAACTTCATATGGGCAGCAAAATCACCTCGGATTAGCTGGACTACGCTCACACTCCCAAAATCTAAAGGAGGTTTGGGCCTCCCCGACATCCAAAAATATTATTATGCTTGCCATCTCACGAGAATAATTGACTGGCACATCCACTCAATCTCCAAAGATTGGATTAAAATAGAAGACTCTTTCGACACTACCCCTCTCGCCCACTTGCCATGGATTTCGGGTTCTAATATTCCCAATATATACTCCTCTCACCCCCTCACGGGCGCTACCCTACAAGCCTTCAAAAATATATCTCGATCACTTAAGTGGACCCCATCCCCAGGCCCTCTGACCCCATTGCAAGGAAACCCAGACTTCCCCCCGGGGATTCCCTCTCGAAATTTGTCCAATAATTTAGAACCCCTTCTACTTAGAGCCTCTAATTTTTTTCATAACGGCACCATACTCTCCTTTGAGGACATTCTATCGCATTTCCCTGATCATCACATTCAGTTTTTCAATTTTCTCCAAATCCGACATTTTCTTACAGTGGTTCCTACCACAGCCCTCTGGTCCAGGGATCTCAATCATTTTGAAACTCTATGTACCGCTGACTCCCCCCAACGACATCTCATATCACAAACATATGCACTCCTGTTTGAAGGTTTTGATCCCAAGCAGAACACCATAATACAGGCCTGGGAAAGGGATCTCGACATTGATCTCTCTAGTATGGATTGGGAACGTATCTACCACTGTATTCACAAAAACACTATCAATGTCTCAGCACAAGAAAACTCGTACAAAATTTATGCCAGATGGTACCGAACACCAGACATCATACACAAATACCACCCCGAAATTCCACCACTATGCTGGAGATGTAATCTGGTAACGGGCACCCCGCTCCATATTTGGTGGGACTGTACTCTAATCCAACCTTACTGGAAGAAAGTCCATACTACTATATCACACATTTCCACATATGATGTAGAATATACACCCGCCCAATTTCTCTTGCAACATCTCTCACTACCCCACTCAGTATATAAAAAATCTATCCTTCCACATTTACTCAATGCAGCTAGACAGGGCATACCATCTCGTTGGAGATCTACGACTCCACCAACTGTCACAGACTGGTTTCGACGTATTGACAGGATCTCTGAGATGGAGAATATCATTCATCAAGCCAGAGACACTCCAACCACATATAGTAATATATGGTCCTGTTGGCTGCAATTCAAGACCTCACAATCCTATCAGGAACTTATTGCTTCCCCTTAAGGGTGCTTCTGCGGTTTGCTGTTCTGACCTTCCTATAGTGACCCCGTCCTGCCCTGAATCCGTTATGCTATGCTGACCTCCTGCTAGTGACCTTTCTTACAAAAGCGGTCCCCATACTATGGGACTTCATTCCCTTATACCCTGTAGATCCCCTAATGGTCTTCGAATAGATTAGTATCTGTCCTCCGCCTTCCATCCCACTTTATCATACTTCATATCACATCAGGCTTCTGACCCTCGGTGATGATCATGTCTCTACCCCAGCATGGTCTGAATTTCCTAAGCCCTTCGTACACCTTTTAGTCCGCCACTCCTCTCATACTTTTCACTCCTCCGTCTCCATCTCCCCCAGCACAGCATGTTCCCAATTGGGGTGCTGGGGTTGAGAGGGATCTGCACTGGACCTACTCCATGACCCACACACCCTTACACGCGTCTTAGCCCCTTGATGACACTGTATATGGTTGGGTCGCCATAGCTTATGCTCTAATATGATTCTGTCCACAATCCGACTTGGTAATATGATAAACTGAATTTTCACATATACTTGCTTTAGGTTACTGTTATGTTTCGTTTACAACTTATATCGCTTGTTTGCGTTGTACTGTATAAGATATGCAACCTTACCATCTATTCCCTCTCTTACCTGTTATATTTCAAGTGAACGCCCTTAAAGGATGTATAATGTATGTATTTACTTCTATGCATTTCATAAGGATTTATTGTATCTGTTGCTGTTTTATCTTTCTCAATAAAAACTTTATTGGAAAAAAAAAAAAATAAATAAAATGTATATTTCGAAATATATAAGGAAAATGCACAGGCAATGCTCCTATATTTAAAACATAGATGAATGCACTCTAAGCACAGAGAAGCATGCCTGAAAATGGTAATTTACAGCTTACGGCGGAGAAGGAGTTAAGTAGTAGTAGTAGCACTTTACAGAAGAAAGGGTTTAGGCCTAATTTACACTTTTGGGGAAGCGCAATAAAAACAGGCAGCTGAGCCACATTTTCACCACCTCTCTAAGCTTCAAAGGCAGCCGGTATGGGGGATATAAACATGGAAGTATCCCTCCATCACATTTGGTGGGCAGTAAAGCCTGCCCAATATGCCCCTATTTATTAAACAAGTACACACAAAATGATCCCATTGCAATCAGTGGGCAATACAGTCTGCTGAAAGTGACCGATTTAATGGAATGAGGCCACACAGCAACTAATGCACATGTTGCAGACTTTTAAGAGTTACAGTAGAACTATAGGCAAAACTTTTTTCTTTATTTTGGAAACAGCGTAAGGGAAGGTTATAACACCTGTCAGGTTTTTTGCCATCGGCGTCCCATTGCAGAGATTTCCCTTCACTTTCTGTCTCATAGCCAAACAGGAAGTGAAAGGAAATCCTTGCAAATTAGGGGAATTCCTTGGTGCCCCCCAGGTCACCAGAACTAGTGTCCCCATTGCAGTGGCGGAACAACCAGGGTCGCACCAGTCGCACTTGCGACTGGGCCCTGAAGTTCCGTCACTGTGGGGGGGCCCACTGGCCCGCCCGCACGTTCTCCCCGCCTGGGACCGCCCGCACGTTCTCCCCCGCCAGGGGACCCGCCGCACGTCCTCCGCTGTCCAGGGGCCCGCCCACACGTCCTCCCCCGCCGGGGGCCCGCCCGCACGTTGTCCCCCGCCGGGGACCCGCCGCACGTCCTCCGCTGTCCAGGGGCCCGCCCACACGTCCTCCCCCGCCGGGGGCCCGCCCGCACGTTCTCCCCCGCCAGGGACCCGCCCGCACGTTCTCCCCCGCCGGGGACCCGCCGCACGTCCTCCGCTGTCCAGGGGCCAGCCCACACGTCCTCCCCGCCGGGGGCCCGCCCGCACGTTCTCCCTCGCCGGGGACCCGCCGCACGTCCTCCGCTGTCCAGGGGCAGACGCTGGAAGGTAAAGTCAGCTGACACCAATGCAGCTCTCCCCTCTGCAGGAGATCCCATAACACAAGAGCATCCCTGGAGGTATGGAGCGACTGACAAAGTAAGTGACTAGTGCAACTGATCCCAACCTCTGCCTCTTACTGACCCCTGTCACTACCACAGATCTTATCCCTATCCCCCCATGGGATAGGGATGAGATCTGTGGTGGGGGGATGGGATCAGTATGAGGCAGAGGTGGTGGTGGGGGAGGATAGCACCACCACTGCCACTGCTCCAACCCCCCCTCACCACCATCACCGCCACTAATCCCACCAACCCCCACCACTGATCCCATCACCGCCGCCGCCACTGATCCCACCACCATCACCGCCACCACTGATCCCATCACCGCCACTAATCCCACCAACCCCCACCACTGATCCCACCCCCCTCACCACCACTGCCACCACCACCGCCACTGATCCCATCACCGCCACTAATCCCACCAACCCCCACCACTGATCCCATCACCGCTGCCGCCACTGATCCCATCACCGCTGCCGCCACTGATCCCACCACTGATCCCACCCCCCTCACCACCACTGTCACCACCACCGCCACTGATCCCATCACCGCCACTAATCCCACCAACCCCCACCACTGATCCCATCACCGCCGCCGCCACTGATCCCACCCCCCTCACCACCACTGCCACCACCACCGCCACTGATCCCATCCCCCACACCACCACTGATCCCACCCCCACCCCCCTCACCACTGCCAGTGATCTAGCCCCTCTCACAGCCAAAACTGATCCCATCCCCCCACCACTGCTGCTACTCATCCCATCCAACCCCCCACCACTGCCACCACTTATGCCATCCCATTCTCCCGTCACTGCCACCACCGCTTACTGCCACTCATCCCAGCCCCATGCTTCAGGGGGTCCATGTGTCACCACTGTACACCTGGATAGGAGGGGTAGCGGGCGGCATATAGAGGTCCCAGCCCCATGCTTCAGGGGGTCCATGTGTCACCCCTGTACACCTGGATATGGGGGGGGGGGGGTAGGGGGGCGGGCGGCATATAGAGGAACCAATACCCTCCATTTTCCTCCTGAAGTCATGGCTGCAGGAAGAAAATGGAGGGAATTGGGTCCTCTTTATGCCGTCACCGCCGCTCTTCCTATCCAGGTGTACAGGGGTGACACATGGGCCCCTTGAAATATGGGGCTGGGTCGCCCCGGGGGTCTTTTTGGGGGGCCCTTCATGGTTTTTTGCACCGGGGCCCTGAAGGTTCTAGTTACTTCAGGCGCTACGTGATGAGAGGCTGACCATGATGTGGAAAGACTCGTGGTGGAGTGTGACATTACCGCCTCAGGAGGAGCCAAGCCCTTCTCTCTGTAAGCCCATTGGATGCCTGGACCACCCACCCACTGAAGCTTTAGAGCCTTTATTCTTTCCGTGGAACAAAACGAAGAGAGAGTCAGTCTGACGAAAGGAAGCTGTAACATCCAGATATTCTTTTAGAGTAACTCCCATATCAAGAGGATGTGGATCCGAACTCCCAGCAGACATGAAGGTAGGCAGAGTGATCTCCTGGTTTTCATGAAAAACAGTGGTAACTTGGGGATTTGTTCCCAGCATTGGAATACGGACCACTCTATCCGGGAAAAGGGTAAGGAAAGGTTCCTTTGAGCCTAGAGATTGAATCTCTGAAATTCTCTGCTGTGGTATTGTCTAATCTGAGTTGGACCGAGGCTCCTGGGATCAGGTGACGGAAAGCCAGAAGAGCCTGGAAGGCTGCCCTCAACTCCAGGATGTTTGATACTGTCCTTCTGGAGGGAAGATCCCATGTGCCCTGAGCTACTTCCATCAGGCAGTGGGCGCCCCATCCCCTGTTGCTGGCATCTGATGTTATAGTTACCTATGAGATGGGAAGGATGGAGTGGCAGTTGCAAAGATTCTCCCGTTGAAGCCACCACGGAAGGGAGTTCTTCATGGATGAAGTAATCCGAATCATCTGAGCTTTGTTGCCTGTCCACTGCTGAAGGAAGCCCTTTTGAAAGGGCCTCATCCTCCACTGCGTCCATCTCACCATCGGAATAGTTGCCACCATGGTGCCTATAATTCTCAGGCACTGGAGAGCATGAAGATAGGAATCTGCTAGAGCCGGACGGATTCTGTCCCTTACCACTGAGATTTTTTCCTCTGGTAACGAGATGGTGCCTCTGACTGTATCGAACAGAGCCCCTAAGAACACTAGGGAATGTGACGGGACCAACTGGCTCTTCTCCAAGTTTAGTATCCACCCGAACTACTGTAGAGTGGAGATAACTTGCCTTCTGTGAATTAGGAGCTGTTCCTTGTCTTGTGCCAATAGTAGGAGGTCGTCTAAATAGTGATGTAAACGAACCCCCTTGGTTCTCAGAAGAGCTACCACTGCCAACAGAATTTTTGAAAATACACGCAGAGAAGTTGATAGCCCGAAGGGAAGGCACGTGAATTGAAAATGGAGCTTGCCTACTGAGAAGCGGAGGAATTGTTGGTAGTTTTCTGCAATGGGAATGTCCTTGAGATCTATGGAGATCATCCAATCTCCTGATTGGACGGATTGTTGAATTGTGGACAACGTTTCCATTTTGAACCTTTCTTTTTTGATAAAAGTGTTTAGGTGGGTCAGGTCTATGACCGGCCTCCAGGCCCCGCTCTTTTTCTGGACCAAAAAGAGGGGAGAGTAGATCCCCTTGCCTCGCTGGTCGACCGGAACATGGATAACAGCACCTTGAACCAATAAAGATTCTATGTAAGTTAGGATTTGTCTTTTTTCTTCTGTAGCCG
>CM053028.1:568265158-568382578 GCA_028564925.1 Lithobates sylvaticus | reverse complement strand
CCTCATCCTCCTCTTTATACTCTTCTTTAACATCAATATTATCATCCCCAAGGTTTCCACTCTGAATATATAATAAAACATTAATTGTAACAAACATGCTGTCTATAAATCAGAGCTACCAATAATTGTCAATCATCTACCTGATGATGGTGAGGGATGGTGTGACCTTCCTGTGTGGAATCCCGGGAATACAGAGGATGGGGACATCTCTCTGGTGGGTTCCCATTACTGGATCCATCTGTAGGAAACACACACACTGACTGAATACATTGTTTCTATGTGTTTATCAGATGATGGGGGATCTAGGTGGAGCCTCCGTACTGCTCTCTCCTTTACAATAAAGTCTCTTCTTACCCGGTGATGTGAGGGGCGGCTGATTGTCCATCATGACGTCCTTGTAGAGATCCTTGTGTCCTTCTAAATACTCCCACTCCTCCATGGAGAAATAGACAGTGACATCCTGACACCTTATAGGAACCTGACACACACAATGATACAGTCACCATCCAGACACATCCCTTGTCTGTTACTGGATAATGTCCCAGAATTCCCGGCACCGCTCACCTCTCCTGTCAGCAGCTCCATCATCTTCTTGGTGACTTCTAGAATCTTCTGCATGTTGTGTCTCTCAGGTTTTAGGGAGTCACATGGAGGCACTGTGATGGTCATATGATCACCGGAGTTCACAAGAGGAAATCTCTGTATTGAGGAACCAAAAGGAATATCATGTTACAATCCCAGAATCCTCCTCACCTCTCCGGTCAGGTCTGTGTTTTATTAATAGAGATAAGAGTGATGTCATGTGACCTCCCAGAATCCTCCTCACCTCTCTGGTCAGGTCTGTGTTTTATTAATAGAGATAAGAGTGACGCCATGTGACCTCCCAGAATCCTCCTCACCTCTCCGGTCAGCAGGTAGATGATCTCCATGGTGAGGTTTATTATCTTCTCAGTCACGTGACTCCAGTCCTCCTCCATCCTCATTGGTGCCGTCATTTGATATATACAGGTCTTCTTTTAGACGGATAACTCTGGAAATAAAAATAAGAATTATTTGGATGGTATTGGTCTCACAATAATAGGATGTGGATTGGATGGGGGGGGTAGACCGATATAGTTTTCTCAGGGCCGATACGATACCAATTTTTAGATAGTTAGTATCAGGTGCCAATATTCTGCACTATACACTGTCCTCTTATTGATTTTTATTTTTTTTATCACTTTTATTGCTGTCACAAGGGATGTATACATCCCATGTGACATTAATAGGCGGTGACAGGTCCTCTTTATGGAGAGATCTGGGGTCTATAATGAATGTAAACATCCCATCTGACAGTAATAGGAGGTGACAGGTCCTCTTTATGGAGAGATCTGGGGTCTATAATGAATGTAAACATCCCATGTGACATTAACAGGTGGTGACAGGTCCTCTTTATGGAGAGATCTGGGGTCTATAATGAATGTAAACATCCCATGTGACAGTAATAGGTGGTGACAGGTCCTCTTTATGGAGAGATCTGGGGTCTATAATGAATGTAAACATCCCATGTGACAGTAATAGATGGTGACAGGTCCTCTTTATGGAGAGATCTGGGGTCTATAATGAATGTAAACATCCCATGTGACAGTAATAGATGGTGACAGGTCCTCTTTTTGGAGAGATCTGGGGTCTAAAATGAATGTAAACATCCCATGTGACAGTAATAGGAGGTGACAGGTCCTCTTTATGGAGAGATCTGGGGTCTATAATGAATGTAAACATCCCATGTGACAGTAATGGATGACAGGTCCTCTTTATAGAGAGATCTGGGGTCTCTAATGAATGTAAACATCCCATGTGACAGTAATAGACAGTGACGGGTCCTCTTTATAGAGAGATCTGGGGTCTATAATGAATGTAAACATCCCATGTGACAGTAATAGACATACAATCAATGGGTTAATTTGGCGCACTCTGGGTGAGGCTATACATAGAAGAATATGGGAATGGGATCAGTACATGCGGCAAGTATCTAAGTCCATGACATATAGTCCATGTAGGACTGTTAGGAATGCTGATCCCAAGAAGGCTGCCAGCTTGCAGATAGAAGAAACTCTGGAACATAAAAACAGGAACAATGCAGCGCCTTCTAAGTGTAGCAATTAAGACATTTAATTAATTAAAATGAATCACTTCATCTGTGATATCCTCGATCCCCACAGAAGTACATAAAAGCACCACGGCGATTGGATTAGACTTACCACCCTTGTCCACAATCACTTCTAATGTGATAACCATAGATGAACCAACACCCTCTACCTCCTCTTTTTTAGTAGTCCCCCCCCCGTCCTCACCGTAGAGGCAGGAGAGGGGGAAGACGCAGACACAGAAAGGAGGGGGAAACTATGCAGACTATAAAGATTTTTAATCGATCTGATGATGTTTTGTCCAAATCTGAGCAGTCACTTCTCGCTCGTGGCCTCACTTTTGCTCCAACAGCACCTCCCAATCCTTTTACCCTTTTTCTAGATCTCAATAGATTCATTAGGAGTATTACTGTAAAACGCTACTTTAATATCAAAGTCCATAAGAATCTCAATGTTGAACAGGACCCTGTCACCAGCCCTTTGGGCACCAGTTATTCGACAGACGATCCCCCGGATCTTATAGTCTGGGAAAGAAGGGCTCTGTATCATCTGGAGTTCCTCTATACTGAGGATTCGGACGATTACGTCAAATTACTCACTCAGCACTTGTCCACATCCCCACCCGTTCAGCAGACTAAATTCTGACCTAAATCTATATTTTATCCCACCTTTGCCAAAGGTCCCTATGTCCGAAGTTTTTATCAGGTTGTCTATGCGGAAATTCTACGAATGTGTCAGCAAACCTCCACACACACCAAGTCATCTTCAAATCTCCCCACGGCCAAAACCATAGCTCTCCAACAACGTACAGACAACAGACAGCTCATCATCAGATCAGCTGATAAAGGGGGAGGTATAGTGGTGAAAAATCTTTTGCACTATCAGATAGAATCCTCCCGGCTCCTTTCAGATAGTTCCACATACCGTAAACTTATCAGCGACCCACTGCCCGTGTTCTCAAAGGAAGCCCATGATCTCTCCAATAGGACTGCAGTTGAGGGTATCATTACCAAAACAGAAGTTGTATTCCTTAAACATGAATTTTACAAAAGGCCGTACTTCTATCATTCTATCAGATTCATAAGGACCTAGCTAACCCGCCTAGGAGACCGATTGTTGCGGCTATGGAAAGCGTTACGAGTTACTTCTTGATATATATTGACCATTTTTTGCAGCCTATAGTCAATAACCTTCCTTGACACATTAAGGATAGTATCCAACTACTAAATATGCTACAACAATATCGCTGGGAACCGTCTTATCGTTTGCTCTCGCTAGTTTCCCTCTACACCTCCATTCCACACAATGTAGGCCTACAGGCTACACAGTGCTACCTCAATGAGGACCCACAACTTAATCCCCGTCAGGTAGATTTCCTTCTGGAAATGTTGGAATACTGCTTGACACACAACTATTTTGAAACCAATGGTGACTTTTATATTCAGACCCAGGGCACAGCTATGGGGGCAAATTTTGCCCCAGCTATGCAAACCTCACCATGGGCTATTGGGAACATCTACATATTTGGCAGAACAACCCCTACACTATTCTATGGACGTTATATGGATGACGTTGTCATTATCTGAGATGGGCCAGATACTCTAATCCCGGGATTTCTACAACATTCCAACACCAACACTATGGGCTTGTCATTCACCGCAGTATCTGATGACAATAAGCTTGTGTTTTTGGATCTAGAATTGTCCCATCATGACTACAGTATTTGTGCTCAGAATTTCACAAAACCCGCCACCCACAACTCATATTTGCACTATCATCACCATCCACGTCGGGTGAACAACATCCCGAAGAGCCAGTTCTGCCGTCTTAAGCATAACTGTACTCGTACACAGGACTACAATACCCATGGTCAGATACTCAAGACCAAATTTAAAGAAAAAGGCTAGACTTATGATATTGTTGAAAAATCTTTTTAACACACATCTTCATACAGACGTAAAAAGTGACAGAAAGGCTAAAACAGAGGACAGTACGCAACCAGTGCGGGTCGTCACACAGTTTCATACTCCATTTAGGAAGATGGAAAGGATCCTCTCTAAACATTGGTCCATATTGAGCGAGGATCCCCATCTAAAATCCATACTAACCGATCGACCTCTGGTAACTTATAGAAGAGAAAAAAACATCAAAACCCTTATAGCTTCGAGTAAAATAAAAACATCACGACCGATCGCTGGTGCTTCCCTGACATTCTTTAACATCAAGGGAATGTATCAGTGCAAAATTCCCTTATGTCTCCTGTGTAAACACGTGACACATAGACAACAAGATTTCTCATATAAAAGGAAAGCAGTACACCATACCGAATTTCTTTACATGCTCTTCTGAGTACGTTGTATACTGCTTGACGTGTCCATGCAGCCTACTCTATGTAGGCTGCACCATCCGTACTCTCCGCAAAAGGTTTGGTGAACACCGTAACTTTGTTGAGAAGGGTGTGGATAAATATAGAGTCCCGAGACACTATAAAGAGTTTCACAAGAAGTCATCTTTAGGGTCATAGAGGCCAAATCCAACCATTTTCCCAAAGCAGAACCCTATAAATGGCTATGTGAGAGGGAAAATTACTGGATTTATACTTTGGATAGTCTATCACCCGGGGGCCTTAATGAGGGCATTGAAATTAATATTCTACTATGACCAGATCTGTTCTCGCTGGTACATGTTGTGTATGTGTGTGTATGTACTTATGTACGTCATGTATATGTACACACATATGCACAGAGATATATATACCTCTATTCCCCCATTAAACAACAAAAAATTGAAAATAAAAATAATATATAGTATTGATAATCAATAACTACCAATTTCCATATAGTATAATTGACCTCTCATGAGCGTCCCATTTTAATAATTTGATGATTTTTCTGATTCTCAGATTTTTGAGCATATAATATATATCCAATATATATTTAATATAGTAATCCGAATGTAACAATTCTAATACATATAATTTTTTTTACTTTTTTATAGATATATAATTATAGATCTAAAGACTCATTGGTCGCCTTTTGTAAGTATTTAGTCTATTAATTTAAGCTTATTAATTTATGAATTTTTTAAAAGTATATTTTTAAATAATAATTTTCTCTATTAATTTTACCTTTAAGTTTATTGGTAATTTTAGTCATAATCACGTGAAATTGTTTAAGAGTGTCAAAATAGTATATTCAACTGGTGGAATTGTAATTTGCCTCAATGGTTACATGTTCCCATGGTTACCCATTTAGCCAGTCACTTAGTACTCAGTCTATGTGTATATATGAAAAACCCTCTTCAAAGATGGCCCCCAGCAGAGCCTGAGGAAGGAGGACGCATGCTCCGAACGCACGCACCTCCCCACTGACCCTGTACCCGGAAGTTACGTCACCCTGCCGTGTTCCTGTGCATCGCCGATCCCTGTCCCAGCTTTCCGGGAGCGCTGGGCTCCACCAGTGTAACCGGATAAAAGACAGACACACGGGCATTCCAGCCAGCGACACCAGGCAGTTCCCGGGACGGTGCGGATGACACTGATATCTATGCGGTTTTATATCGCTGGTTTGTGAGTGTTCCCATTATGATTTTAATTTATGAAATGTCTTAACTGCTACACTTAGAAGGTGCTGCTTTGTTCCTGTTGTTTTTGACAGTAATAGGCAGTGACATGTCCTCTTTATGGAGAGATCGGGGGTCTATAAAACCCCAAATCCCTCCTCTGCACTTGAAAGTATTCAAAACGACAAGATCGGCATTTTGAATACTTTCTATTTTTCAAAACTGGCGCCTTTAGGATGCCAGTAATCAGGAAGTGATATCACGACATCGCTTTTGGGTTACTAGATCCGAGACCTGAACAGTGCCGATTCCGGCTTTGTTCGGGCCTCCGGCCAGCTGGTGGGACGGGAGACCCGGGCAGAGAGGCAGGAGGAGGGAGGGGTCTCCTCTAACTGCTTGTAATAGCAGCTGAGTGGCTGCTTAGCCACATCGGTTGTTATTACAAGAAAGCTGACCGTCCATGATAAAGAACGGTACTGGGTTACCTGTAGCTTCATGCATCACTCCGGTACAATCCCTTGAAGAAATATCGGTAAGTATGTTAGCAATACCGATTCTTAAAAAAAACAGAATATCGGCCGCACTGACAATCGATTGACCCCTAATGTGGATGTGAGGGGGGATAATAGGAGGGTTGCTGTACATTTAAGAGATAAACTATTGTCCCCCATGGGAACACATTTAGTCTGGACTGTGTAGTATTTGTTACATCTTGGAGGACCGGGGACCTTCTTGGCCTGCCGAATCAGATATTCCTCTTTACTCTGTTGAGTTTGTTTTCTTTCTGAACTGGTTTGCAGCCAAAACAGAACTCCTCTAAGAACAAGTGCTCACCAACGAGTGAAGGGATGTCCTTCTTCATCTTACCTGATATTTCAGAAAAAAAAAAATCACATGACCATTGAGACAGTAAGATGGTTAAGGTTGTAAGTTCTGGATGGTCTGAAAAATAAGTGGGGTGGGAGGGCCATCACAGACCCCCTGATGTCCCTCAGAGACCCCTGATCTCTCCAGCCCCCTATTCCCTCAAAGCCATACAGCCGGACTACCCCCTTAACGGTCCCACTCTGCAGACAGACTACCCCCTCAAGGGTCCCACTCTGCAGCCAGACTACCCTCTCAAGAGTCCCAGAGTCCTTCAGCTACATTACCCCTTCAGAGGCCCCTAAAGTCTGTCAGCTTTACTAAACCCTCACAGCCCTTCAGCTCCTCTACTTCTCTAAGAACCCTCAGTATTTTCCTCCCTCTGACACCAATGATAGAACATATTCTTCATGGAAAGCTGGGGAATGTTTTCTTCCTCCTGACCAGCAATATAAGGGGCTCTATGCTCCGTACTCCTGACCCCTGCACTCCATCATTGTGTTGGCTGCATATTGTAACGATTGCCCATTGGCTGCTTGTGTAGTGTAATAATTGTCCTTTGTAGGCCATGTATGGTCAGGATGGTCATTGTCTTGTCTATTTATTGTCAGTGCTGTTTGTTTAGAGGAACATATTACTAGAATTTATCTATAAAATAATGTTCCGGCCCTGTACGTGAGTAAATGTTCTGCCCCTGAAGGGGTTAATCTAGGTTCTCACACTATATATGTGAGTATCATCATCTGCTGGAGATAAAAGACATCACAGTGACTATGGAGGAAGAGGACGGACATGACGGGGGGTTACTGGGTGTAAATAGAAGATAAGATCTTATTACCTCGTCTGCTGCTACTTCCAGCAACGTCTTCTCTTTACTTCCTCCCGACTCACCTTTCACCCGGAACTTCCTGTCTGTACCTGACATCCCTTCCTGTTTGTCTTCCATAGAGACTTCCTGTCTGGGTAGAGGTGAGATCACCATCTTGTGGAGATCAGAGGAACTGCAGCCAGAGAAACATCACGTATTGTGAACACGGCCTTGTGCTATGTGTGTATGTACCTTACACCGATCAGCCATAACATTCTGACCACTGACAGGTTAAATGAATAACATTGATTATCTCATTATAATGGCATCTGGAAGTGGGTGGGATATATTACACACCGCCCAACTTTCTGAGATAAGAAAGAGGGACACCTATTAGCAAATGTATGTAGGTGTAGGACACACTGCCCCGCCATGCACCCTTAAATGCAAGTTATAAAAAAAAATATTAGTTATAAAAATAATTATTAGTTAAACACACAACTGCTTTTTTTTACCACTATAATTCCTTTATATTGGCTTTGAAATGTACAAATACAGCAATTTAGAAATTGAATGAAAGGTTTAGCACTGGGAGATAAATAGTGCATTTTATATACAACTATATAGATAAGACCAGAATGAGGAGGAAAGAGGGACTTTGTTCTAAATCAGGGACTGTTGGGAGCTATGATATTAGGCAGCAGGTGAACATGTTGTCCCTGAAGTT
This sequence comes from Lithobates sylvaticus, assembly GCA_028564925.1. NCBI lineage: Eukaryota > Metazoa > Chordata > Amphibia > Anura > Ranidae > Lithobates > Lithobates sylvaticus. The sequence continues at coordinate 568,374,492 of CM053028.1, read as the reverse complement.
GATGTGTTGAAAGCAAATAAAATGGACATTACAGTTTGTTGTGTATGGGGCTGTGTGGCATGTGGATGGCCAAGTGTGTGTGTGACACTTACCTGGGGAAGAGATGGCACCGGGATGCAGTATGGGAAGAAGACAAGCCGGCGGAGGAGTGTGATGCTTTGTCTGGTGGAGTCCATGCCTTGATGGCAGCAAAAGGGGACCAACTCAATATTAGAGGGATGATCATAATGTTCTGGTGGGTGGGTATAATGTTCTGGTGGGTGGTCCTAATGTTCTGCTGGGTGGTCCTAATATTCTAGTGGGTGGGTATAATGTTCTGGTGGGTGGTCCTAATATTCTAGTGGGTGGGTATAATGTTCTGGTGGGTGGTCATAATGTTCTGGTGGGTGGGTATAATGTCCTGGTGGGTGGGTATAATGTTCTGGTGGGTGGTCCTAATATTCTAGTGGGTGGGTATAATGTTCTGGTGGGTGGTCATAATGTTCTGGTGGGTGGGTATAATGTTCTGGTGGGTGGTCATAATGTTCTGGTGGGTGGGTATAATGTTCTGGTGGGTGGGTATAATGTTCTGGTAGGTGGGTATAATGTTCTGGTGGGTGGGTATAATGTTCTGGTGGGTGGGTATAATGTTCTGGTGGGTGGTCCTAATATTCTAGTGGGTGGGTATAATGTTCTGGTGGGTGGTCATAATGTTCTGGTGGGTGGGTATAATGTTCTGGTGGGTGGTCATAATGTTCTGGTGGGTGGGTATAATATTCTGGTGGGTGGGTATCATGTTCTGGTGGGTGGGTATAATGTTCTGGTGGGTGGGTATCATGTTCTGGTGGGTAGTACATGAATACACAACTTAGTAAGAAAAATAAAATAAAATAAAGGAAAAAATAATTCCACCATTATTTTATTCTCAGCAGGAGAAATAGATGCTAATAGGCTGCAGGAGATCTGCTGAAGAAAAGGGGGGATGTGTGGCAATAAGCTGCAGAAGATCTGCATCTCTTCAACCCCCTCCTTTTTCTTATCAGATCTCCTGCAGCCTATTAGCACCCATTTACTACTATTATTTTATTTCTGTAGATCTCCTACATCCTCTATATTTTTCTCCTTTCTATGTCTCGGCAGATCTCCTGCAGCCTATTAGAACCCATTTCCCTTTCTATGTCTCAGCAGATCTCCTGCAGCCTATTAGCACCCATTTCCCCATTAGAGAATAAAATGGTGGTAGCTCCAATTTTTTATGTCACACAATATTAGTGAAATGGTTTAGGAAGCACAAAATGTCAGTAAAAAACTCAGTAAAGGTAATTTTGGGGCCACGGACACAATCTGAAGTTGTGTACAAGTCAATGAAACCCCCGACACTCCCAGCTGAGAACAATGATGGAGATTACTATTCCAGTCCTCCAAGCAGTGTTCTGTCTGGGAAGGTCGGGGAGTCAATATTTCCCCAGCTGAGAACAATGAAGGAGATTACTATTCCAAACCTCAACGACTAGTTCTCCCACTCGCTATTTCCCCAGCTGACAGAGACAAGACTTCTTATAGAGTGTCAGCTTCTCGCATCGTCCAGGATCGGGAGATGGGTGATAAATACAATGACCCCTCCCCTTATATCCATAAATCCCGCCCTCTTATCATCAAAGTAAAAGATGTGACAACATCTGTGATAAATCATTGACGCAATTCACCTCATCGATAAACCATAAAGTGACATCAAAGTCCATCCAACGTCTCCTTTATACTTCAATAAATGATATCACCACCAATAAATGTCTCCAACACCTCCAGAGCTTCTTCCTCCAAATCTCAATATATGTTCCAGCAAACCGTGTGTAGTGGACTACAAAACACCTCCTTCTCCAAACACCAATCCCATGCTCTCTTGGTGCTCACACTCAGATTGTGCCTTCACCAGAACTCCATCATCCTCTTAATAAGTGGCTCTACAAAAGCTTTGGAGGAACCCTGGCTGAGAAAGGCTGAACTAGGCAGTAATATATTTCTATCCCCCTTCGTGGGAGTGGAGATGACCCTATCTATAAGGATATACAGTACATACACACACAGCACAAGGCCGTGTTCACACTACCAGACGTTTCTGCAGTTTCTCTGATCTCCACAAGGTGGTAGTCTCACCTCTACCCAGGCAGGAAGTCTCTATGGAAGACAGGAAGTGATGTCAGATACAGACAGGAAGATGTAGGTGAGAGGTGAGTCAGGAGGAAGTAGAGAGCAGACATTGCTGGAAGACGCAGCAGACGAGGTAATAAGATCTTATTTTCTATTTACACCCAGTAACCCCCCGTCATGTCCGTCCTCTTCCTCCATAGTCACTGTGATGTCTTTTATCTCCAGCAGATGATGATACACACATATATAGTGTGGAAATGTAGATTAACCCCTTCAGGGGCAGAACAGTCCCCACTTACAGGGCCGAAACATTCTCTTCATTTTGGAGATGTGTCACCTTTCCCACCAATCACCTTCTCACCTCATAAGTCTATACTAACAGATTATACCACTTTCATTAGTGCCGACAATTGGAGAATCCTATGACTTCACACTGACCTCATAGCTCCTCCTCCAAATGTCCCTCCATCTGGCACTTTTCTTTTTATTCAGTGGTTTAAGAATGTGGGTGGACCCTTTGCATCCTCACAAGAAAAACGGGACTGTTGTAATGACACCAGAATTCTTTTGTGTGGGTAAATTACACCTCAGCCTGAAGTAAGGCTTTAATAAAAATTGAGAATTTAAAAGGTGAGCTGAGGAAGATTCTGGGAATAAAGTTTGATTGTAGTATTGTTTTTCAGATCTAGAGTTTTCCTCCTGTGAATTCTGGAGATCATATGACCATCACATTGCCTCCACCTCCTCCCTGATAGAATAGAGAAATAAAAAGAAGATTCTAGAAGTCACCAGAGAGATGATGGAGGAGAGGTGAGCGGTGCTGGGAATTCTGGGACATTATCCAGTAACAGACAAGGGATGTGTCTGGATGGTGACTGTATCATTGTGTGTGTCAGGTTCCTATAAGGTGTCAGGATGTCACTGTCTATTTCTCCATGGAGGAGTGGGAGTATTTAGAAGGACACAAGGATCTCTACAAGGACGTCATGATGGACAATCAGCCGCCCCTCACATCACCGGGTAAGAGGAGACTTTATTGTAAAGGAGAGAGCAGTACGGAGGCTCCACCTAGATCCCCCATCATCTGATAAACACATAGAAACAATGTATTCAGTCAGTGTGTGTGTTTCCTACAGATGGATCCAGTAATGGGAACCCACCAGAGAGATGTCCCCGTCCTCTGTACTCCCGGGATTCCACACAGGAAGGTCACACCATCCCCCACCATCATCAGGTAGATGAGGAACAATCACTGATAGTATCATTAGGATCTGTACATTATCTGCATTGTTACCATTGATGTCATTTTTATTATATATTCAGAGTGGAAACCTGAGAGATTCTAAAATTGAGGTTAAAGAAGAGATAAAAGATGAGGATGGGGTGATGGAGGTGGTGGAGTCATCCAGCTACAGAAACCCACCAGAGAGATGTCCCCGTCCTCTGTATTCCCGGGATTCCACACAGGGAGGTCACACCATCCCCCACCATCATCAGGTAGATGATTGACAATTATTGGTAGTTCTGATTTATACACAGAATGATTGTTACAATGAATGTTTTATTATATATTCAGAGTGGAAACCTCGGGGATGATAATATTGATGTTAAAGAAGAGTATAAACAGGAGGATGAGGAGTATGGAGTGATGGAGGAGTTTTCAGAAGGACACAAGGATATGATGGAGCCACCAAATACCAGGAACCCACCAGAGAGATGTCCCCGTCCTCTGTATTCCTGGGATTCCACACAGGAAGATCACACCATCCCCCACTGTTACAAGGTAGGTTGGATGGAGCATCTAGAACATGGACTCCTAGAGACAATGTGTGGATTTTTATGTGATGTCACAATAATAAATCTTATATCTTACAGATGATATTCACTTTCATTTTCTTGATTTAGAGTGGAGATCCAATCGATATAGAATTTGAGGTTAAAGGAGAAGAAGAAGAGAGGTATGTGAGGGATGATCAGCAGTCTATGGAGGAGGATGGAATAACGGGGACATTTATAGAGGAGGACACTCCTACAGAGATCAGTACAGGTGGGTCATTAACACTAAATACATCCCTCCACCCATACTGCTCACTGATTGGTCCAGAGTAGGGCGGGGACTGGGTGATATTAGCCTGTAATCCCCCTGGTCACTTTCCTGAGCTGTGTTCCCCGTCCTGTATTCCTGTATTTCTCTTGGATAATCTTCCTTCTCTGTGCTGCAGACACAATTTATGGATCTAGACTGGATTTATGGAGATTCTGGGGTTCAGCTGGCAGCAAAAGGTTCATTTTCACCATAAATCTTGCACTACCTAGGCACCTTGGGCATGTGCTTTGGGTCTCCTTACCCATGCCCAGGTCTAGAATGATCTCTGACAGAACAATTCTCCCAGGGTTACTTGCTCTGTTGTCTGCTGGCTGTGCCGGGTGGAGGGATATGTCTGTATAGTCTCAGACCCAAGTCACTGAGTGCAGTCTCAGGAGATGGGAGGCAGCGGTGTGGGACCTCTGCAACTTGTCTCATGTAAACATTTAATCTTCCATGACTACTGAATACCAATGTTATGAGTCCTGACCCTTACACTGTATAATTTATATTGTACATTACATACTCCTGACCCCTGCACTATATACTCTATGTTGTACATTACATCATTCTGATACTATATAGTCCTATCTGTTGTATCTTATACAATATGTTGTACATTACATAGTCCTGACTTCTGCTCTCTCCCCTCTACCCACTGCTATATATACACATAATATGTATTCTCCTTTGTTACACCCATTTTCTACCAGCTATACATTTTATATCTGATGATTTGATTGGAGCACAGCAGGAACCAATGTGCTCATGTCTAGTAATAATCTTTTTATTTCTGTAGCACTGACCCCCAAAGGAGCTGCTGAAATTGATTTGGGCCTGCACTCTGCTAATGAACCCCCACTGAATTGGCTCAGCCCCCTTGACACAGCTGTGGTGCAATACAATACAGTACAATATAATATAACACAATATACCTGTATTGTAATCTCAGGATCCACTGGCTCCACCTGCTCGGAGAAAACAATACTCCACACAACTGGCTACTTAACAAAAATATATTTTACTGTAAATATATTCAAACAGGTGATTACAGTGATTGTGCTGTCATCCCAACATAGAATGACAGGACAATGAATTTTGATATAACAATCACAAACAATATAAATACACGGGAGCTCCCCCTACTTTTATAGCTATGGTGAGATCTCACTTAAAGTATTCAGTCTTTGGTCTTCGCTAGCTAGAATAGTTCCTTGTAATTTGTAATCCAAGGGTTAAAGTAATTTAAGTTGAGTAAAGATGCTCCTGGTGTAACTTCAGTAACTATGATACAAGGCTTGAGATGCAATAGCAGATAGGCCTTATGCCTGCCTAGTGTCAGTTGCTATACTCCTCCTCCGTAGGACTATAAATCCCAGCGAGGCCAGTATATAAGTCTGACTAGGTGCAAAAGTTAGTAAACTGTGGGCCGCAACCCGCTCACCAACTGGATCGGAGCTCTGTATGGTAGCTTTGGTCTGATAATTGCAGCTTGCTACTGTGTCAGCCGGCTCCGTCACTCAGTTCCACTATGCTGGGCGAACCCGGTCCTCCGATGCTCAAACGAGTGTCTCTGGATCTCTCCAATCCGGTCACGGTGTCTTTGGCACCGTCAGGTCACTCACACAAACTGTTGGAGTTGCGCTCTGCAATGCCTGTAGGCCGCTTCTTCTGGGAGGTCTCCTCACAAGTCCTCACAGCCAGGCCATGCATTCAGAAGAGACCTAAAATGGCCGCTCGGGTTCCTTTTATGTCCTACCCAGCATGCACTGTCAGAGAGGGTGTCCATGGGTAGGTCACCAAGCATCCTGGGTAAAAAAAAGTCAACCTTCCAAAGTAAATAACAGTAACTTCCTGTATTCAGTATTTGTGCTTTGTAAATATTGTAAAATATGTCAGCGCTACATTTCTATTTTAGTAGATGGACGGGAGATGAGGAAAACCTCAGAGGATTGTCTCACTTTGTCTCCAGACTGTAAAGTAGAAGATGAGGACATCACACAGTATAGTCCAGGAGAAAACCCGACTACCTCAAATGTCCATCCGGCACCACACAGTGTAGATGGACCATCGTATTCCTCTTATCCTGAGGAACCTCAGACTGTGCGGGACGGTGCCGTCCTTCCAACAGATAAGAGCTTTTCCTGTACTGAGTGCGGGAAGTGTTTCCATTCTAAATCCAAACTTGATGTGCATATAAGATCTCACACAGGAGAGAAGCCGCATTCCTGTCCTGAGTGCGGGAAATGTTTTTCAGTGAAGTCCAATCTTTACACACATCAGAGATCTCATACGGGGGAGAAGCCGTATTCCTGTCCTGAGTGCGGGAAATGTTTTTCAGTGAAGTCCCTTCTTTATACACATCAGAGATCTCACACGGGGGAGAAGCCATATTCCTGTCCTGAGTGCGGGAAATGTTTCTCACGGAAGTCCAATCTTTACACACATCAGAGATCTCACACAGGGGAGAAGCCGTATTTCTGTCCTGAGTGTGGGAAATGCTTTGTACAAAAATCACATCTTGTCACACATCAGAGATCTCACACAGAGGAGAAGCCGTTTTCCTGTCCTGAGTGTGGGAAATGTTTTTCACGGAAGTGCAGTCTTTACAGACATCAGAGATCTCACACAGGGGAGAAGCTGCATTCCTGTCCTGAGTGCGGGAAATGTTTTTTACTGAAGTCCGATCTTTCCAAACATCAGAGATCTCACACGGGGGAGAAGCCATATTCCTGTCCTGAGTGTGGGAAATGTTTTTCAGTGAAATCGCGTCTTGACATACATCAGAGATCTCACACGGGGGAGAAGCCGTATTCCTGTCCTGAGTGCGGGAAATGTTTTTCAGTGAAGTGCAATCTTTACTTGCATCACAGATCTCACACAGGGGAGAAGCCATATTCCTGCTCTGAGTGCGGGAAATGTTTTTCACACAAGTTCAATCTTTACAGACATCAGAGATCTCACACGGGGGAGAAGCCGTATTCCTGTCCTGAGTGAGGGAATTGTTCCTCACTGAAGTCCTGTCTTCCTGTACATCAGGGATCCCACACAACCCTTGAGGTGTATTAGTGCCTTGAGTGCGGGAAATGTCTTCTATATGAATGTTGCTGGACATCACAGCTCTCATGTGGGGAAGAAGCACACCCCGATATACACTTCAGATATACTCCATGGCTGATCTTCATCATGGAAGAAACAGTTGATAAGGAGATCAGAGATCACCAAAGACATGGATGAAGTGTTGTAAAAATACAATGGATGGGCGGCTCATACAGGTCTGGTAATGTACTTTTATGTCATGGCTTTCTTCCAGGTCCGCACCCATGCACGCGCACACCCAGAAACCTCCACTGCCATTGGTTGTAGGACAAGTTTGTCAGCAGGTCCCAGCCAATGATTTTGCCCCGTACCCTGCTGATCACCTGCAGCCAATGACAAATCACTCCTGTGTTTTATTTTGTAAACACGGGGAGCTATCTTGTGATTTCTTCTCTTCCCGAGTCCTTTTTGGTTCAGGAAGAGAAGAGAACACCACACTGTGAGTATAATCACCACACTTTACACCCACACACCTTAGATTGGCACATTTAACTGCATTGATTGCCCTCATTCACCCTTTGATCCCCCCTGCCACCCAACCAGTGCCATTAGTACAGCGTCAGTGTACAGTATTTTTCACCAATCGCTGTATTAGGGTCACTTGTTACATCAGATAGTGCCAGGGTCAGCTAGCATTAGATTGCCCACACAATAGAGGATCCTGATCACCAACATTACTAGTATAGTTTCTGTATGGATCAATATCCTGATCACCAACATTACTAGTATAGTGTCTGTATGGATCAATATCCTGATCACCAACATTACTAGTATAGTTTCTGTATGATCAATATCCTGATCACCAACATTACTAGTACAGTGTCTGTATGGATCAATATCCTGATCACCACCATTACTAGTATAGTTTCTGTATGATCAATATCCTGATCACCAACATTACTAGTATAGTGTCGGTATTAGGGATGAGCTGAACACCCCCCCTGGTTGGGTTTGCAGCAGAACATGTAAACAGTCAAAAAATTTGTTTGACCGCGCGAACACCGTTCAAGTCTATGGGACATGAACATGAATAATCAAAAGTGCTGATTTTAAAGGCTAATTTGCAAGTTATTGTCATAAAAAGTGTTTGGGAACCTGGGTCCTGCCCCAGGGGACATGTATCAATGCAAAAAAGTTTTAAAAACGGCCGTTTGAAACAATAAAAGTGAAATATTCCTTTAGCTTTCGTACCTGGGGGGTGTCTATAGTATTCCTGTAAAGTAGCGCATGTTTCCCGTGTTTACAACAGTTTGAGAGGAAAATTTCATTTCTAAAGGAAAAACTGTCGTTTCTCTGCAATACACATAAAAGTCATTGAAAAAAACGGCATGGGATTCCCCCACTATCCATTACCAGGCCCTTTGGGTCTGGTATGAATATTAAGGGGAACCCCCGAACCAAAATTGTAAAAAAAAATGCATGGGGGTCCCTCCAAATTCCATACCAGGCCCTTCAGGTCTGGTATGGCTATTAAGGGGAACCCCGTGCCAAAATTGAAAAATAAAATGGCGTGGGGGTCCCCCTAAATATCCATACTAGACCCTTATCCGAGCATGCAACCTGGCAGGCTGCAGGAAAAGAGGGGGGATGAGAGAGCGCCCCTTCCCTCCTGAACCGTACCAGGCCACATGCCCTCAACATGGGGAGGATGGGCCTCATCCACACAATCCTTGCCCGGTGGTTGTGGGGGTCTGCTGGTGAGGGGGCTTATCGGAATATGGAAGTCCCCTATAACATTGGGACCCTCATATCCCGCCCCCCCCCCTGTGTGATTTGGTAATACCCCTACCATTTCACAAAAAAGTGTCAAAAATGTTATAAAAGACAATTCTTTTATTAATGTCTTCTTCTTTCCCCGCTTATTCTTCCATCTTCTTCTGGTCTTCCTTCGGTTTTCTTCTTCTTTCTCCATCTTGTTCTTCCTCTATCTTCCTCCTGCTTCTTCCTCCGGTCTTCTCCTCTGGCATCTTCCTCCGGTCTTCTCCTCTGGCTTCTTACCCGCCGGAGGAAGATGCCGGAGGAAGAACCCGGAGGAGAAGACCGGAGGAAGAAGCAGGAGGAAGATAGAGGAAGAAGTGGGGGAAGTACAAGATGAAGGAAGAAGAAGAAAACCGAACGAAGAGCAGAAGAAGATGGAAGAAGAAGCAGGGAAAGAAGAAGACATTAATAAAGGAATTGTCAAAACACGGCTATTGTCTTTTTTTAAATTTTTGACACTTTTTTTGTGAAATGGTAGGGGTACATTTGTACCCCATTACCAAATCACACAGGGGGGGGCGGGATCTGGGGTTCCCTTGTTAAAGGGGGCTTCCAGATTCCGATAAGCCCCCCGCCTGAAGACCCCCACAAACACCGGGCAAGGGTTGTGGGGATGAGGCCCTTGTCCCCATCAACATGGGGACATCCTGCCCATGTTGAAGGCATGTGGCCTGGTACGGTTCAGCGGGGGTGCTCTCTCATCCCCCCCTCCTCTTTTCCTGCAGCCTGCCAGGTTGTGTGCTCAGATAAGGGTCTGGTATGGATTTTGAGGGGACCCCCACGCCATTTTTTTTTTTTACATTTTCTTTGTTCCCCTTAATATTCATACCAGACCCAAAGGGCCTGGTAATGGACTTTGGGGGAATCCCATGCCTGTTTTTTAAATTACTTTTATGTGCATTGCAGAGACCCAACAATTCATTAATAGTACTTTTAAATTACTTTTTTTTTCCTTTAAAAATTTAATTTTACTCTCAGACTGTTCTAAACACGGTAAACATGCGCCACTTTACAGGCATACTATAGACACCCCCCCCCCCCCCCAGGTCCGAAAATTAAAGGTATATTCCACTTTTATTGTTTCACTTTAAGCATTATTAAAATCAATGCTCCCGAAAAAACTGCCATTTTTAAAAAAAAATTTTTTACATTGTTACATGTCTCCTGGGGCAGGACCCGGGTCCTCAAACACTTTTTATGACAATTACTTGCATATTAACCTTTAAAATTAGCACTTTTGATTTCATCCATAGACTTTTAAAGGGAACATAAAGCCCATCCCTAGTCTGTATGGATCAATATCCTGATCTTGAACAGAACTATATTAGTGTCCCCCTTAGTATAGTGTCTGTATGGATCAATATCCTGATCATGAACAGAACTATATTAGTGTCCCCCTTAGTATAGTGTCTGTATGGATCAATATCCTGATCATGAACAGAACTATATTAGTGTCCCCCTTAGTATAGTGTCTGTATGGATCAATATCCTGATCATGAACAGAACTATATTGGTGTCCCCCATTTGTATAGTGTCCCTGCGTTAGCAGGATCAGCCCTTCTGCACCCAACAAGTGCAGTGTCAGTAGATCACCGACACCTCTGATACATTGCACACATAACCGCAGTGTTAGCAGAATCAGGCCTGATCTCTTCTAGCACTAGCAGGTAAGATTTATTTGTGTAGCACCCTGGAGTTTAGTCAGGGAGCTCCTCACAAATTTTACTTGCCAGGAGTAGTTATCCTGGTTGATTGTTAGAGATCTATTGATCTATTAAGTTTGGCCTTGTTGCACTTTTCTCTTCTACCACTAGGTGGCCGGGTACTTGGTGGTGCTAGATATGAGAAGGGCAACCCAAGGTCAGGTTATGGGTATATGGGGTATCTCAGCCAATGGTCAGGGGTTTTCTTGAATCTCTTGGCCTGCTGGGAGAACCTATATATTCGGGTGGAGTCAGGTGATCAGGGTTCTGTGCCACCTGGATGACTGTCTGGGTGGACGTGTATTGTGTTGCCCCGGGCTGCTAGGCCGGAGGTTGAGCCTATCACGGGCACATCTGGCTGCTAGGAGAGCAGCGCAGGGTTGGGACTGTGGCTTGCAGTCCAACCAGAAGTGACGGTTCTGCCAGCCGGAGAATCTGTCATGGTTGGAGGTAGAGGGGAAGCTGTCACCACTTATTACCATGGACCTCAGTGTATAACTGAAGCAAGAACCGGAGCAGTATTCTCACCAAACATGCATTGTGGAGAATTGGGAATCTTCAGGCGGTGATAAAGCGAGGGACCCAACCAGCGGAGGCGACGCTTATAGAGCAGCCTTGTGTGTCAAGCCAAGGACCGAGCAGACCAGTGGGGTGAAGCTTGTAAAGTATCGGGAGTGCCAAGCTAGGGACCCAGAAGAGAGGGGGGGGCTTACGCTTGAGGAAGATACCACCGTGAAGATTGGAGAAGATCAAGGGATTCAGAGTCAGTGAATCAGAGGGTCCAGTGAGAAACCGGAAGCTCAGTGTGCTGAAAAACTACAAGGAGTGATTGTAGTGAAGCTGAGAGAACTGTTATGCTTTGTGTTAGGAACTGTTAAAGTGGATGTAAACCCAAATTTTTTATTTTATTTTTGATGTCATAATGTAGAGAATAAGATTTCCTTTCATTTGAGCCCAGTCTTGCCACACAGATTTACTCGAGGCCTGAGCAATCCTCTTTTATTGTTCAGTTAGAGAAATCTTGACAAAGTCTTGAAAACTTTGTCAAAACCTCCCCCTTGCTGTGAGTGACAGGTGATTTACATATCTCATGCACTAGCCTGAGACAGGTTATCATCAGATCACTGGATGTTCTACTCTGTCCAGCTCCGACTACATACATCTCCCCTAAATCACTTGTCTATCTATAGTCTGCTGACTGTTCACTGCATCCCATGATGAGAAACATCCAGTCAAAACACAGTAAAGCTGGGAGAGCTGGAGGGGAGGGGGATGTGAATTGTGAACTTTTTACACAGGATGTTTCTGTCTCAGGCTAGTGCATCAGATATGTAAATCACCTGTCACTCACAGCAAGGGGGTGTTTTTGACAAAGTTTTCAAGACTTTGTCAAGATTTCTCTAACTGCAAAATAAAAGAGGATTGCTCAGGCCTCGAGTAAATCTGTGTGGCAAGACTGGGCTCAAATGAAAGGAAATCGTATTCTCTACATTATGACATCAAAAAAAAAAAAATTTGGGGTTTACATCCACTTTAACCACATGCCGACCGGGCCATAGCCGAAAGTGACAACAAAGCACGAATACAGCGCCTTGAGGCGATTCAGTTCGCATTGTAGCGCTATACAAATCATTCATTCATTCATGGGTATGACCAGACTAGGTGTTTGGGCCGAGCCCCTATTGATAATATCTATATCACAGAAAGAGGGGGCCACACGCCCAAACCAGATTAGCAATAAAAGTAAGAGGAAAGGATCACCATAGCTAAAACACATGTACTAGGGGCCTCTGTGGGTACTACAAGAGTCATACTACATTATGCAGTTCAATTTCCTCATTCAGGCCATGCGGGGCTAAAGTCCCCAAAGTAAAAATCCAAAACGCCTTTCTTGTGCATAATATCTGATACTTTTTACCACTATCTAAGTCATTTGATATGGCCTCTATTCCAAACACTTTGAGGCTGTCTGTATTACTATTATGGACCTCCTTGAAATGTCTTGGTACCAAATATTTTTCTTTTTCTGTTGAAATATTACTTTTGTGCTCATTCATCCTTATCCTCATTGGCCGTGAAGTCCGACCAACATATGTGAGGCCACAGGGGCACAGGAGGCCATATATGACATATGGGGTGCCACAGTTCATGAACTGCTTGATCTTATAGCCCTTGCCATCAACTCCGACTACATTCCTTTTTCCTGTGGCACATATGTGCGCAATTGCCACAATTACTACTCCCACCTATAACTGTCTTTTTGGTCAAAGATGGTGGTCCAAGGATTGTTGAGCCCTATGGTCCTTATCTTCTTCACTCTACTCGGGACAATGACACTCCTTAGATCCTTGGGTCTCCTAAAGACTAGATTTAGGTGTCATAATAGACTGGTCTTCAGGATCTGGTCTGATTCAAGAATCTTCTAGTTTTTTTCTGAAGATTTTTTGTATAAAGGTGACTTTGTTGTTAAATCTAGTACAAAACCTTACTTGTGGTTGTTCGTCTCTATCATATTTTGTCATTTTCTCACCCCCTGCAGAGACATTGTCATATGTCTTCTTCTATGTGCTCATTTTCGTACCCCTTCTCTTTAAATTTGCTTTTTAGAATCAGGCTTTTTTCTTCATAATCATTTTTTTAGCGTACAAGTCCACCTAAGGGTCATTTCACACGGGGCGGATCCGTAATGATCCGCCCCGTGAAGATCCGCTGCTGAGCGGGGATCGCACAGCTGATCCCCGCTGAGCCGACTGATGATAGGGAGGTCCCTGCACACTGCGCAGGGACCGCCCTGTCAGTTCTCCGCTCTCCTCTATGGAGGATCGGATGAACACGGACCGTCTGTCCGTGTTCATCCGATCCGCTCTGCAGACGGATGAAAAAATAGGATTTTCCTCCGTCTGCAGAACCGGACAATTGCGGAGGCGGACAATAGCGGGTGTCAGCGGATGCTCATCTGCTGACACCCGCTGCCCCATAGACATGCATGTATGTCCGTTTTTCATCCAAAAACGGATGCATGAAAAACGGACATACGGTCCGCATGTGTGAAAGGACCCTTAGTCTACAAAACTGACCAAAGGGGACATTCATAATCCACCTAGGATGATGTTGGCTGCGGGCGTGAAGGTAAGAATTGACAGCACTCGGCTTGAAATGAGTTCTTGAATGGATTACTCCATTATCGTCGGCCCGTAGCTCTAGGTTTAGAAAGACCAAGGACTTTTCATCTACCACATGTGTGAATGAGATTCCGAAGGGATACCTTGCACAATGTGCAAGAAATCCTTCCAGTTCATCGTCGGTACCATTCCAAATAATAATGACATCATCGATGTACCGTGCATACAGGACTAGGTTCCTCCCAAATGGGTTGTTAGCCCAAATATATTTGAGCTCCCAATACCCTATGAATAAATTTGTGTAGCTGGGAGCAAACCTAGCCACCATGGCTGTGCCCTTCACTTGCCTATAGAAACTATCCATAAATGAAAAGTAATTGTGGGTCAAGGTAAACTCGATACACTCGTATATAAATTGGGCTTGTACAGGGTTAAACAAATGTGCTTCTGTCAAATAGTACTCTACGGCTCTAAGGCTGAATTCATGCCGAATGGATGTATACAGGGACGCTACATCGAGTGATAACCATCTGTATCCTTTCTCCCATGTATACGCAGTTAAAATCTCTAGGGCATGGCCCGAGTCCTTTATGTATGACGGCAGGCTGGTTACCAATCCCTGGAGAAAATGGTCAATGTAACTATCAATATTGCTGGTCAGACTATCAATTTCTGCAATAATTGGTCTACCTGGAGGCTTCTCCATGTCCTTATGCACCTTCGGTATGTGAGGGACCACTGGAGGTTTTGAATATAGGAATTGATGCTCGCTTTTAGTCAGGACCTGATTCAATAGTGCCCTGTCCAACAGCCCTATAAGCTCGTTATTATAGCTACCAGTAGGGTTCCGTAGGAGTCTTTCGTATGTGTTGGTATCACCAATCAGTCTAAAGGCTTCCTCCAGATATTGATCCCTATCTTGTATGATAAAGCCTCCACCTTTATCCGCTTTTCTAATTACAATTTCTGAATTCTTTCTCAGGCTGCTCAGAGGGACCTCCATACCTACTTCATGGCATTTTTATATTTGTAACCTTTGTCACCACACATCTTCCTAAACTCTTCCATCACAACCTCATAAAAAGTGGGTATGAAGTTGCCCTTATTCCAGTGCGGGTAGAAGCTTGATTTCGGTCTAAAATTTGTATTGATAGTCTCTCCCTCCAATGCAAAGGGGGGGGGGGGGGGGGGGGGGGACTCGTCAACAAACTCTTGGCCTCCTTCTGTATATAATTCCTCCAAAATCTCCAGCATTATTATTTATTATATTATATTATTTATTCTGCATCGCAAAAAAATGGCCTGGTCATGAAGAGGGTAAATCTTACCGAGGTGAAGTGGTTTAACAAACAAATTTAAGTTACACCAAAGCACATAAAATTCCAACCCCAAAAAAATGTTGAGGCCCCCCACCTCCACATATACACACGTGTATGAATGTAAACACAAGTGTCAGGGGCGACTACACTTGAAAACATTTATTGTGATGCATATGTTACATATCGCCGCACACGCTGGAATGAGAGCGATAATTCTATCACCAGACCTCCTCCATAACACTAAACTGATGACCTATAGGGGGCTTTTGAACCATCCCCTATAGAAAATATAGGGTACAGAAATTTGTCGCCATTTAGGGGCGCACAAAAATTTAAGGTGTGACATGTTGGGTATCTATTTACTTGGTGCAACCTCATCTTTTATATTTTACTAAAATTGGGTAACTCCTTGCATTTCTTTGCCCTAGAATTAACTTTATTGTATTTGTGGTAATATAGTATGACATAAAAAATTGGAACTTACCACTATTTTATTCTCTAGGGTGTCTGCTTTCCGAAACTATATCATGTTTTGGGGTTTTTATGTAATCTTCAGGCCTACAATGATTTTTTAACCACTTCCCGCCCGTAGGACGTCCAGGGACGTCCTTGACTTCCCCGGAGTATATCTGAATGATGCCTGTAGCTACAGACATCATTCAGATATTGCCGTTTTCAGCCGGCGATTCCCTGCACCATAAGAATGATCATAGCGGCTGTTCCGCCGCTTGATCATACTTACGGGCGGAGGGAGGGGATGTCCCCCCCCCCACTGCCCTCCTGTGCTTCTTCCGACTCACCGCTTCCATCGGTGAGTCGGACACAGGATCCGCCGGCCCCCGGATGATCACCATAGAGATTTCCGGCGGACCAGATGGTCGCTGGAGTCTTTATGATCGTTCGGAGGCCGGGCGCGATGTTATGACGTCATGCCCGGTCTCTGCATTCAAATAACCGCGCCGCCTCGGCTGTGAAGCGGTGATCGTTTTTTTTTATTTTATTTTAGGCTTCCCAGCCTAGAGGTGAGATGTGGGGTCTTATTGACCCCCATATCTCACTGTAAATAGGTCCGATCATGTCATATTCCTATTACAAGGGATGTTTACATTCCTTGTAATAGGAATAAAAGTAATCAATTTTAAAAAAAAATTTAAGTGTCAAACTAAAAAAATAAAAGTAAAATTAACAATAAGAAAAAAAAAATTTTTTTTTTAAAGCGCCCTGTCCCCGTGAGCTCATACGCAGAAGTGAACGCATACGTAAGCCCCGCCCACATATGAAAACGGTGTTCAAACCACACATGTGAGGTATCGCCGCGAACGTTGGAGCGAGAGCAATAATTCTAGCCCTAGACCTCCTCTGTAACTTAAAACATTTAACCAGTAAAAAAAATTAAAGCGTCGCCTATGGGGATTTTTAAACACCAAACTTTGGCGCCATTCCACGAGCCTGTGCAATTTTGAAACGTGACATGTTGGGTATCTATTTACTCAGTGTATCTTCATCTTTCAAATTATGCAAAACAAATTGGGTTAACTTTACTGTTTTGTTTTTTTTAAGCATGAAATTGTTTTTTTTCTGAAAAAAACATGTTAGAAAAATTGCTGCGCAAATACCGTGCGAGATAAAAAGTTGCAACTACCGTCATTGTATTGTCTAGGGTGTTTGCTAAAAAATCATATATAATGTTTGGGGGTTCTATGTAATTTTCGAGCAAAAAAATTATGAATTTTACATGTAGGAGAGAAATGTCAGAATTGGCCTGGATGTGAAGTGGTTAAACATGTGCAGAAAATGGAAAAAAAAGACAGCGAAAGGGTTAAAGTTGATAAAAAAAAAAAAATCTGTGGAGGTCACATGACTCCTGTGGAGGGCGGAGCTTCAGTCTGCAGCCAGATAACATCAGGAAATGCAGATGTGACCGGAAACATTGTTTCTAATGTCTATTGAATGTTTGCTAAATTAAAGTTCATTAAACATCCAAAGAAAAAAAAGTGTGGAGTG
This sequence comes from Lithobates sylvaticus, assembly GCA_028564925.1. Classification (NCBI taxonomy): domain Eukaryota; kingdom Metazoa; phylum Chordata; class Amphibia; order Anura; family Ranidae; genus Lithobates; species Lithobates sylvaticus. The sequence continues at coordinate 568,357,274 of CM053028.1, read as the reverse complement.
GAGGCCACATGTTTCCTGTGAAATGTGGAGCTCCACTCTCAGAGACAGGAAGTCTCTATTGAAGACAGGAAGTGATGTCAGATACAGACAGGAAGTTCCGGGTGAGAGGTGAGTCGGGAGGAAGTAGAGAGAAGACATTGCTGGAAGACGCAGCAGAGGAGGGAATAAGATCTTATTTTCTATTTACACCCAGTAACCCCCCGTCATGTCCGTCCTCTTCCTCCATAGTTACTGTGATGTCTTTTATCTCCAGCAGATGATGACACACACATATATAGTGTGGAGACCTAGATTAACCCCTTCAGGGAGGATCAGTTGATGATGAATAGTAATGGGCTCTGTTGTGTTGGAAACCCCACATTCCCGATCCCACCAGGAAGCCGACACTGCACAGCGCTAATCACAGGCAGTGAGACATTTCCCGATCTGTGCAGCTGCAGACCAGGAAATGTCTCACTGCCTGTGATTAGCGCTGTGCAGTGTCGGCTTCCTGGTGGGATCGGGAATGTGGGGTTTCCAATACACCGGAGCCAATCACTAATGAATATTTCTTGCTTCCAAAGCTGATCATACACGGTTCAGTCTTATCGTTCATCCAGCGGGATGAGGAAAGAAAACTGAACCGATTCCTCAATCCACACATTGGAGGGGGATGGGGGAATCCTCCCCGCTGCACTATTGTACTCTGACAATGGGGGGCGCTCCTCCGCTCTCAGAATACACAGATCAGTGATGAAGCTATTGGCTGCAGCCGCTGATCGAGTGACTTTTATCCGGCAGTGACCACACATGGATGGAAATGTGACCGATCCCTGCTAAACCAGCTGAATTTCCATGTCTCTATGGTCACCATAAGTCAGGGCTCAACAAATCCCAGGTTACCATGGTGACTAGAAATGGCGTCCTGGCCCCTGGGCTCTTGTCAGCTCATTCTCACTGTTGGTCTGAATAATGTTTCTGCCTGAAACCTGGACACATTATTCAGACAGGAATGTGGCTCGGAGTGGGGCCAGGCGGGAGGGTGAGGGGAGGAGGAGATGATGGCACCCGACCTGTGAAGTCAGGGGTGGACTGGGCAGGACAGCGGCATGAGAGGACTCATCTCACTGAGCTCCCGCTGACGATCTTTCTCCTTTCCGCGGCCGCATTACTGTCACCATCGGCTCCTGCTTCCACCCACAGCTGCCTGTGTCTCTGCAGAGCCCTCCGGCAGAACAGAGAGGAAGGAGCGGGACCGAATCTCCAACATGGCGCCACCTCGGCACTGCCACAAAGATCCCCACAAGGTGCTGAGAAACAGGACTACAGAGTCCTTACAGGAGTAACCAGGACAAGCCTGCAAAGCAGCCAGCTAAGAAACCAGCCAGGGAGGGACATGCTGCTTTATGTACACAAGATGTCCTCTCCATCCACTCTGCTCTCACACACTGCTGGGGGAGATGTACAGGACATGCAGAAGGACACAGGGCATAGGGGATTGGATTACTGTCCTGCATTCTGCACCACATGTCCTGCACCTTTCTACTGCACCCTCCACCCCATGTCCTGCATCCTGCACCACTAACTTTTTTAGCTGGCTCCTACATTAAAAGCAAATTTATCAAGCCCCACTTTAAGTGACTTCCTTCCCTCCCCCCTCCTCTCCTTCATTATGTAAGTCATGCTGAGATAATCTCCCATTGGCTGAGCAATATTCTCATTTGTCTCTGAGCTCCTTCTTGCTATTCCTCGTCCTGCCTGTTTTTTCCTTGGATTGATTTTCTGTGTAGTGACCCCGGCTTCATCTCTTGGATGCGCTCGTCTGTTGCTTGTCCTGACCTTTATCCTGATTCCTGGATCTCCTCCTCATCTCTCCTCCATATCCTCTTACACAGCTTTTCTCCACACCTGCAGTGATCCTGGGGGGTGGAAACTTGGCACCAGCACTCAGCAAAATCCATCCCCACCATTAGGAGCTCTGGAGAAAATTGTCTGCTATTTACACTCCGTTCCTCCGCACGTCACCTGATCACATCATTTGATTTTGCTATTTGTGTTTAGATCTAGAGTTTTCCTCCTGTGAAGTCTGGAGATCATATGACCATCACATTGCCTCCACCTCCCTCCCTGATAGAATAGAGAAATACAAAGAAGATTCTAGAACTCACCAGAGAGATGATGGAGGAGAGGTGAGCGGTGCTGGGAATTCTGGGACATTATCCAGTAACAGACAAGGGATGTGTCTGGATGGTGACTGTATCATTGTGTGTGTCAGGTTCCTATAAGGTGTCAGGATGTCACTGTCTATTTCTCCATGGAGGAGTGGGAGTATTTAGAAGGACACAAGGATCTCTACAAGGACGTCATGATGGACAATCAGCCGCCCCTCACATCACCGGGTAAGAGGAGACTTTATTGTAAAGGAGAGAGCAGTACGGAGGCTCCACCTAGATCCCTCATCATCTGATAAACACATAGAAACAATGTATTCAGTCAGTGTGTGTGTTTCCTACAGATGGATCCAGTAATGGGAACCCACCAGAGAGATGTCCCCGTCCTCTGTATTCCCGGGATTCCACACAGGAAGGTCACACCATCCCCCACCATCATCAGGTAGATGAGGAACAACCACTGATAGTATCATTAGGATCTGTACATTATCTGCATTGTTACCATTGATGTCATTTTTATTATATTCAGAGTGGAAACCTGAGAGATTCTAAAGTTGAAGTTAAAGAAGAGATAAAAGAGAAGGATGATGAGGATGGGGTGATGGAGGAGTCAAAGTTTCTAAAAGAACACAGAGATCTGTACCAGGACACCATGGTGGAGTCATCCAGCTACAGAAACCCACCAGAGAGATGTCCCCGTTCTCTGTATTCCCGGGATTCCACACAGGAAGATCACACCATCCCCCACTGTTACAAGGTTGGTGGGATGGAGGTTATATAACAGACCCATGGAGACAATGTGTGGATTTTTATGTGATATGACAATAATAAATCTTATATCTTACAGATGATATTCTCTCTCATTTTCTTGATTTAGAGTGGAGATCCAATCGATATAGAATTTGAGGTTAAAGCAGAAGAAGAAGAGAGGTATGTGAAGGATGATCAGCAGTCTATGGAGGAGGATGGAATAACGGGGACATTTATAGAGGAGGACACTCCTACAGAGATCAGTACAGGTGGGTCATTAACACTAAATACATTCCTCCACCCATACTGCTCACTGATTGGTCCAGAGTAGGGCGGGGACTGGGTGATATCAGCCTGTAATCCCCTGGTCACTTTCCTGAGCTGTGTCCCCCGTCCTGTATTCCTGTATTTCTCTCGGATAATCTTCCTTCTCTGTGCTGCAGACACAATTTATGTATCTAGACTGGATTTATGGAGATTCTGGGGTTCAGCTGGCAGGAGAATGTTCATTTTCAGCATAGATGTTACCAGATCTAGGCACCTGGGGTATGTGTTTTAGGTCTTCAGCCCCATACCCGGGTATGGCAAGATCTCTGACAGACAGTTATTCCAGGATTACTTGTTCTGTTGTCTGCTGGCTGTGCCGGGTGGAGGGATATGTCTGTATAGTCTCAGACCCAAGTCACTGAGTGCAGTCTCAGGAGATGGGAGGCAGCGGTGTGGGACCTCTGCAACTTGTCTCATGTAAACATTTAATCTTCCACTAATTACTGAATACCAATATTATGAGTCCTGACCCTTACACTGTATAATTTATATTGTACATTACATACTCCTGACCCCTGCACTATATACTCTAGATTGTACATTACATCATTCTGATACTATATAGTCCTATCTGTTGTATCTTATACAATATGTTGTACATTACATAGTCCTGACTTATGCTCTCTCCCCTCCCCCCACTGCTATATATACACATAATATGTATTCTCTTTTGTTACACCCATTTCCTACCAGCTGGACATTTTATATCTGATGATTTGATTGGAGCACAGACTTTTACATGTTGATAATAATGTGATAACATCCTCAAAATTTTGAACCTTAAACAGAAAGTGATAATGAGGGAGGAGTCAATAACCCAATGATGGTGGTCTTCAGGATCAGTCCAGTCTTCATTTTAGTTGTTCTCCCCCCATCCTCACTCTCTGACCTCTGGTGGGGCTCAGCCCCGCTGTTATTCATGACTAAATCATGGACTAAATAAGGAAGTGCAGGACTTCTTGTGTTGGGAAGATGGCAATGAGTGATAGAGGGGGAGGGGACACTCGTCCTATAATCCCCTCATCACTGTCACTCCTATAAAAGACAGTTCTCGTTGTTTCCTCACTCTCTGACTAAGGTCCATGAATAAAGAAATGAACTGGTAGGAGATCAGAGGACCCATTTACTGGTTACCTTGAGGGGGGAATTGTAAGATCCTCAGAGGCAAAGCTGCCTGATGTGGGCGGAGTCCTGGTTTAGGGGAAACAATCTGTTCATGTCTAGTTACATAGTTAGTCAGGTTGAAAAAAGTCCATCCAGTTCAACCACAAAAAAAATAATATCGTACAATCCAATATACTCAACTCTATTCCCACAGTTGACCCAGAGGAAGGCGAAAAACCCCAGCAGACTCTCTGAATTCTGTCATTTAGCCAGTTTTCTATCCATTTACAAACCGATATTTCCAAACCTGTAGACTTTACCTTACACATGAGACGTGTGTGGGGAACTGTATTGAAGGCTTTTGCAAAATCCAAGTATACCACGTCCACCGCCACCCCTCTGTCCAAGTATACCACGTCCACCGCCACCCCTCTGTCCAAGTATACCACGTCCACCGCCACCCCTCTGTCCAAGTATACCACGTCCACCGCCACCCCTCTGTCCAAGTATACCACGTCCACCGCCACCCCTCTGTCCAAGTATACCACGTCCACAGCCACCCATCTGTCCAAGTATACCCACTGCCTGGCCGTTCGTTCCGCCACGGAGAGGGGGGCTTTCGCCCACTGAGCTGAGAGGAGGCTGAGACTCAGAGAGACTGTCTGGACCACCCCAGCCATCCCGCTCTGCCTATCCAGAGAGAGCGAATATAGGGAGGCGGGGCGGACACTGAAAAGTGAAGTCAGCTGACCAACTGACACCAATCGAGGGAAGGGGAGGGTCTCTCTCCCCATGAGGAAAGGCAACCCTGGAGGTATTCAAGTAAGTGACTGTCTGACGATTCGAATTGCAGTTCAATCGATCCATCCCAAGTCCTCCACCACCTCTGCTTCTTACTGATCCCATCCCTACCCACCCACCATAACTTCTACAACAGAGGTGATGGGGGGGATAGGGTAGGGATGAGATCAGTGGTGGTGGGGGGATGGGATCAGTAAGAGGCAGAGGTGGTGGTGGGAGAGGATGGCACCACCACCGCTGCTGCCCCCCCCCAAGTACCACCATTGCCTGCCACCCCCCCAAGTACACCACCGCTGCCTCCCCCCCAAGTACCTCCGCTGCCTCCCCCCAAGTACCACCACTGCCACCCCCCCAAGTACACCACCATCTCTGCCACCTCCTCAAGTTCCACTGCTGCCACCCCTCAAGTACCACTGCTGCCACCCCTCAAGTACCACCGCTGCCACCCCTGCCACAGTTACTTTGCTGAGTAACTAATTACTTTTCCAATGTAGTAACCGATTACTTACGCAATTACTTTTTGGGAGAAGTAATTTGTAACTTAACTAATTACTTTTTTAAAGTAAGATGACCAACACTGGTCCCCAGCCACCCCTCTGTCCAAGTATACCACGTCTACCGCCACCCCTCTGTCCAAGTATACAACGTCTACCGCCACCTCTCTGTCCAAGTATACCACGTCCACAGCCACCCCTCTGTCCAAGTATACCACGTCCACCCCCACCCCTCTGTCCAAGTATACCACTTCCACCGCCACCCCTCTGTCCAAGTATACCATGTCCACGCCTCTGTCCAAGGTTTTACTTACCTCCTCATAAAAAGAAATCAGGTTTGTATGACAACTTCTGTCTTTCATGATCCATGCTCTGTTGCTTAAAATATTTTTTTTCTTCAAGAACTTGTCTATGTGGTCTTTTATTAATCTCTCCAGTATCTTTCCAACTATAGAAGTTAAACTAACAGGTCTATAGTTACTTGGTAAAGACTTTGTTCCCTTTTTAAATATAGGCACCACATTGGCCCTGCGCCAATCCAGTGGTACTATTCCTGTCATTAATGAGTCCCTAAAAATTAAATACAATGGCTTTGAAATTACAGAGCTCAATTCTTTTAGGATCCGTGGGTGGATGCCATCAGGTCCAGGTGCTTTATCCACCTTTATTCTGTTCAAATATTTCTGGACCATATCACTTTTGAGCCATTGTGGATTTGGGGCTGTGTCACTACCACCCCTATTATGGACATGAGCTCCCCCCATGCTCCTTTGTATACACAGAGCTTAAGAAAGTATTTAATAAATTAGCCTTCTCTTTGTCCCCAGTCACCCACTCTAGATTATTTTGTAAAGGGCCTACATGCTCAGACTTGACCTTTTTACTATTCATATATTTGAAGAATTTTTTGCGGTTTGTCCTACTATCTTTTGCAATCTGTCGTTCGTTTTGAATTTTTGCATCCTTGATTTCCTTTTTACATATTCTGTTATATTCTATGTAGCATTTAAATGACACTAGTGTTCCTTCATTTTTATATTTTGTAAAAGCCCTTTTCTTATTGTTTATAGCTTTTTTGACTTTGGCCGTGAGCCACATAGGTTTTATTTTTAGCCTTTTAAACTTATTGCCCATGGGAATATACTTTGCAGTGAGTTCACAAACAGTCTTTTTGAAGAATTCCCATTTCTGTTCTGTGCCCATTGATGCCAATATTCTCTCCCAGACTAAGTCCTGGAGAGCAGCCCTCATCCTTGGGAAATTTGCTCTCTTGAAATTAAGTGTTTTTATCTTTCCCCTATGTGATTTTTGGTTACAGCTAACATCAAATGAAATCATGTTATGGTCACTGCTACCCAGGTGTTCCTTTATCTGAACATTAGTAATACGCTCTGCATGTTTTGAGATTACCAGATCCAGTAGAGCATCATTCCTAGTTGGGGCCTCAATAAACTGGACCATAAAATTGTCCTGTAATAGGTTTATAAATTTTTGCCCTTTAACTGTCCCAGCAGTGCCATTACTCCAGTCAATTTCTGGGTAGTTAAAATCCCCCATTTTTATCACCGTCCCAGTCCTTGCAATCTGTGCAAGGAGCTGAGTCTCCACCTCCTCATTAACATTGGGTGGTCTATAACAAACTCCAATGATTAACTTTGAACTACTCACATCTATATGCAGTTCCACCCATAATGCTTCAGACTCATCACACTCGCCATCAACCAGGTCCTCTTTCACACTCGCTTTGAGATCACTTCTCAAATACAGACAGACCCCTCCACCTTTCCTATTAACTCTGTCTTTCCAAAAGAGTGCATAGCATAGTGTCTAGTAATAATCTTTGTATTTCTATTTTAGTAGATGGACGGGAGATGAGGAAAACCTCAGAGGATTGTCTCACTTTGTCTCCAGACTGTAAAGTAGAAGATGAGGACATCACACAGTATAGTCCAGGAGAAAACCCGACTACCTCAAATGTCCATCTGGCACCACACAGTGTAGATGGACCATCGTATTCCTCTTATCCTGAGGAACCTCAGACTGTGAGGGACGGTGCCGTCCTTCCAACAGAGAAGAGGCTTTCCTGTACTGAGTGCGGAAAGTGTTTCCGTTTTAAATCTGATCTTAATGTGCATATAAGATCTCACACAGGAGAGAAGCCGTATTCCTGTCCTGAGTGCGGAAAATGTTTTTCTGTGAAGACCCATCTTTACAGACATCAGAGATCTCACACAGGGGAGAAGCCATATTCCTGTCCTGAGTGCGGAAAATGTTTTTCTGTGAAGTCCAGTCTTGACAAACATCAGAGATCTCACACAGGGGAGAAGCCGTATTCCTGTCCTGAGTGCGGAAAATGTTTTTCACAGAAGTCCAGTCTTGACAAACATCAGAGATCTCACACAGGGGAGAAGCCGTATTCCTGTCCTGAGTGTGAGAAATGTTTTTCACAGAAGTCCCATCTTTACACACATCAGAGATCTCACACAGGGGAGAAGCCGTATTCCTGTCCTGAGTGCGGGAAATGTTTTTCAGTGAAGTCCAGTCTTGACGAACATCAGAGATCTCACACAGGAGAGAAGCCGTATTCCTGTCCTGAGTGCGGGAAATGTTTTTCAGTGAAGTCCAGTCTTGACAAACATCAGAGATCTCACACAGGAGAGAAGCCGTATTCCTGTCCTGAGTGCGGGAAATGTTTTTCAGTGAAGTCCAGTCTTGACACACATCAAAGATCTCACATGGGGGAAAAGTCATATCCCTGTCCTGAGTGTGGGAAATGTTTTGTAAAAAAATCACATCTTGTCATACATCAGAGATCTCACACAGGAGAGAAGCCGTATTCCTGTCCTGAGTGCGGAAAATGTTTTTCTGTGAAGTCCAGTCTTGACAAACATCAAAGATCTCACACAGGAGAGAAGCCGTATTCCTGTCCCAAGTGCAGAAAATGTTTTTCAGTGAAGTCCAGTCTTGACACACATCAGAGATCTCACACAGGGGAGAAGCCATATTCCTGTCCTGAGTGTGAGAAATGTTTTTCACAGAAGTCCCATCTTTACAAACATCAGAGATCTCACACGGGGGAGAAGCCGTATTCTTGCCCTGAGTGTGGGAAATGTTTTTCACAGAAGTCCTATCTTTACAAACATCAGAAATCTCACACGGGGGAGAAGCCTTTTTCCTGCCCTGAGTGTGGGAAATGTTTTTCACAGAAGTCCCATCTTTACACACATCAAAGATCTCACACAGGGGAGAAGCCGTATTCCTGTCCTGAGTGCGGGAAATGTTTTTCAAAGAAGTCCAATCTTTACACACATCAGAGATCTCACACAGGGGAGAAGCCATATTCCTGTCCTGAGTGAGGGAATTGTTCCTCACTGAAGTCCTTTCTTCCTGTACATCAGGGATCCCACACAACCCTCGAGGTGTATTAGTGCCTTGAGTGCGGGAAATGTCTTCTATATGAATGTTGCTGGACATCACAGCTCTCATGTGGGGAAGAAGCACACCCTGATATACACCTCAGATATACTCCATGGCTGATCTTCATCATTTCACAAGATTTAGAGGTCTATTTAAAAAAACAAAAAAATAAAACAGTTGAATAAATTTGACACACATTTGCCCAGCTATGATGAATATTGTCTGTATTTTATTTCATGTAGTGATTTTCTATGATCATCTAGTGGCAATAGCGTGGCACTGCAGTAGTAATACCACATTATGGACACTAGATGGAGCTACACTCTGGGCCCTTCGTAGCACTACATAGGGAAAGTGGTGCTCAGGGAGGCCTAGGCCACTTCAACTGTTAAGTGTCAGGATTATTTCTCCTTCCCCCACCTCTGAACGCTGGGCTGCATGAGTTATTGTGCAGTATGGCCAGAGGAGGTCAGAAGTGCTGCGGTTCCTGTGTCTATGTTGGGCAGCACATTCATGCATCCAGAGCATTCATGGAGGGTCTCCAAGTGTTGTAAGCTTTTGGCAGTTTTCTTCCCCACAGAAAAAACACCCCAGATGTGCATCGGTACAGCCTGGAAGACACCTACTGGTAAACACAATGACTGGTCACAAAAGGTACCTGGGGCCACAGGTACATACTCCTTCCTAATGGGGGCAGTGGTGGGCACTAGACATGTGCAGGATGAAAGAAATTGTTTCGATTTGTTATTTAACTAATTTTGTTAACAGCTTCTGGCATTCAAATTTCGTATAGAATGAAATTGAATTCCAATAGAATAGAAAATAATATAAAAGAATAGCATAGAAAAACAATAGAGCAGAAAGAAAAAAAATATAATATATTCTATTCGAATCTTTTCTATTCTAATTCATTCTGTAATAAATTCCAATTTTGGAAGATGTTTATATATATATATATATATATATATATATATTTATACAAGTAAATGCGCAAATAGTCAAATGTTTGTTAGAAAAAACTCATGGCAAAAAAGATTAATGGCCATTCTGGCATATTATGCAATAGAGTCCACAGTAATACATTTAAAAGGATGTACTTTGTTGTGCTGTCTAGGAGAGAAGATGGGGGGGAGGGGAGGGGGGAGGATGAGAGGGGAATCCTAGATGGGTGGGGAGATAGCAAGAAGCTGGGGGATAATGATAAAGTCCACAACACAGGGCTGCCTCCGGTGAGGAACTGAAACCAGGTTCCAAGTAACTAGAAGGAAAAAGCAAAGAGAGGGGCGCCACTTGGTGCAGTAGTTTTAAACAGTGCAATTTATTATGAGCATGTGTTTTAACAACTCACATTTTGGCAGTTATTTCAGGCATGTAGTAAAAAAGTGTCCAGCAGGTATCATCAGATCAGTCTCCTCAGTGCATGGGTGTCATCCTCCTCGATTAGGTGTCTCTATAGACCGCTATGATAGGAAAGCCGGCAGCGGTGGGGGAGTTTCCTCAGAGCGAGGCTTGACCTGCAGAGGGTTCAGGGCACATCCGGATGACGTCACTGGCTAGCGACGCACGTTTCGTGAGCGTACGGGCTGTGTTAGTGTGACAGCCGCGCTCCTTCATCAAGCTTAGTGATAGGCAGTGGACACGTGGAATATATGCTATTGGTGAGGGGGAGTGGCCAGATAAAGAGCAAACAAGGTGAAAATAAATTTGAGTGTTGTTACTAATATACAGAGAAAAAAAAAGGGGGAGGCGGCAGGAGGGCGGAGGGAAAGCAAGAGGGGGGAGGGGGGGGGGATTAAGGAACAACAAGGAACAAACAAAGCTATGGAAGGGGGTGGGGAAGTTTTTTTAAAAAGGAGAGGACGTATGATGTATATAGTTTGTTTATGTTTTAGCCTGCAGTATAAACGTGCACATGCATGTATGAGCATATACACACATGATCTGGAGCCAAATATAAATAATAGCATAATGGGAGAGATGCTAGGAATATTTTCTTAGCGGATACCAAAAAATATATATAAAACATATAACATATATACCACATATATACATAAGACTTTGTTTAGAAACTACTTTTTATCCACTATATTTTGAGGGGATACTTACACCATTGTGGGAAGCCCTCCACCCCCAAAAAAGGATTTATGATAAAAGACTTCGGTAAGGAAGGTAATTAATACCTGTAGGTATAATAATCAGTCATTAGAAAATTTCATATAAAAGACACAGGGTACATGAGATGATAATTAGTTATATTCGTGTAAAAAAAAAATCGATATAAAAATACATATATGGGGTATTGTAGATGGCGGTCATTGAATGTGTACATGATAAGAGGAATAATAATAATAAAATCTAAACAGTATGTATGGATAAATGGATATACAAATACAGGAGAAGATTAATTATTAGTAGTAGAAAAAAGATTATTTAAGTTTAACTATTTAAACTTTGATTCTCATTTTTAGATTAAAATTGGATGGGAGCAGTGGATTGGGGGGAGGGGCCTAAAATCAAAGCAAGAATCTTCTAAGATTGTGGCAATTTCAATGCTTTCGTTAATCCCTGCACTGGCGATAGTGCGTCCAGAGTATAAATCCAGTATGTTTCACGGGCACATAATTTCTTGAATCTTTCAGCTGCTGGTAGGGATCTGGGGATTTGTTCAATAACGTGAACTTTAAGTCCTTTGGTAGATCCCTGATGATTTTTGGAAAAATGTCTTGGAACGATATGGGGGTCAATACCTCCTTCTATCAGCCTTTTGTGTTCACCGAACCTCTGTCTCAGTGTCCTGATGGTCCGACCTACATACATGAGGCCACATGGGCAACTGAGACTGTAAACTACAAAATCAGATGAACAGTTGAAAAAATCTTTCAGCATATAGGTTTTGCCTTTAGTAGTAAAGGATTTTTGCCCATGTTCAACAAATGCACAGGTTTTGCAAAGGATCTTCCGACATTGATACATGCCTGTGAGAAGTATTAATAGTGAAACTGACGGGGAGGATAGGATTGACTTTAATTTACTCGTGGCAATTTTAGTTTTTAGGTTAGGAGCCCTGCGATAGGTAACTTTAGGATATGCTGGGAGTATGGCTTTCAGGTGAGGGTCTTGCTGTAAGATGCCCCAATGTCTGCTCAAAACCTTTTCCATATCTTTATGTTTATTATGGAAGGTGGTTATGAACCTACTGCAGCCATCCATCGCTGGTCGGCTTGTTTTTGGAGGCTTGCCTTTGAGGTAGTGTTCGTATGCTTCCTCTACTAGGTTGGTAGGGTACTTTTTTTCTATAAATTTATTTTTTAGGATAAGGCTAAGCTCGGTATAATCAGACTCTTTTGTACAATTCTGTCTGAGACGGCAGAATTGTCCTTTCGGAATGTTAGTGATCCAGTTGGGGTAATGGCAACTCCTAAAGTGTAGGTAAGAGTTGCCAGGTATGGGTTTATTATAGTTTTTAGAGATAATGGTATGTTCTTCATGTCCTAATTCTAAGTCCAGAAAGGCCATAGTTAGGGGGTTGGTGACTGACGTAAACGACAGCCCATAGGGATTATTGTTACAGTGCTGGACAAACGGGGTGACAAGATCAGGAGCACCGTCCCAAATGATGATTATATCATTGATATATCTACCAAAATAAATTATGTTTGCGGCAAACGGATTATCTTGGTAGATGAACTTTTTTTCCCAAAATCCCATTGCCAGATTGGCATATGAGGGTGCGAAATTTGCTCCCATGGCCGTGCCCTGTATTTGTTGAAAGAAATCACCATTAAAAGAAAAGTAGTTATGTGTTAGACAAAAGCTAATGGCATCTATTATAAACCCTGCTTGTCTCATGTTGATTAAAGGTTCTGTGGATAAGAATTGCTCAAGATTCAGAGTCCAAAGCTGTGGGGAATGGAGGTATATAATGAGCATACATCCAAAGACAACCATACATAGGTCGATTCCCACCTATAATTGGACACCCATGCACTGAGGAGACTGATCTGATGATACCTGCTGGACACTTTTTTACTACATGCCTGAAATAACTGCCAAAATGTGAGTTGTTAAAACACATGCTCATAATAAATTGCACCCAGAGGCGCCCCTCTCTTTGCTTTATATATATATATATATATATATATATATATAATATTTTTTCTATTCTGTTCTATGAATGAATTTGCATTCAAATATAAAAGATTAGAATAAAATAGAAAATAATAGAAAAGAATAGCATAGAAAAACAATAGACCAGCATTGAAAATAAATAAATAAATATATATATATATATATATATATATATATATATATATATATATATATATATATATATATATATATATATATATATATATATATATACGTGTATATATATATATATATATATATATATATATATATATATACGTGTATATATATATATATATATATATATATATATATATATATATATATAAACTTCTTCCAAAATTCGAATTTCATATAGAATGAATTTGAATAGAAAAGATTAGAATAGAAAATAATAGAAAAACAATAGAACAGAATAGAAAAAAAAATATTATATATATTTTATATATAAAACCATCTTCTGAAATTGGAATTTTGTATATAATGAATTTGAATATAAAAGATTAGAATAGAATGGAAAATAATAGAACAGAACAGAAAAAAATAATATATATATATATATATATATATATATATATAAACATTTTCCGAAATTCAAATTTCGTATAAAATGAATTTTAATTTGAATAGAAAAGATTAGAATAGTGTAGAAAATAATAGACTAGAAAAACAATAGAACAGAATAAAATATAATATATATATATATATATATATATATATATATATTATATTTTATTCTATTCTGTTCTATTGTTTTTCTAGTCTATTCTTTTCTATTTAAGTTCAAATTCATTCTATAGGAAATTCGAACTTCAGAAGCCATGTTCCGAAATTTGAATTTCGTATAGAATGAATTTGGATTTGAATAGAAAAGACTATTATAGAATAGAAAATAATATCAAAGAAAAGCATAGAAAAACAATAGAACAGAAAAAAAAAAAAAAAAAAAATATATATATATATATATATATATATATATATATATATATATATATTATATTGCTTTATTATTTTATATTCTATTTTATTGTATTTTTTAGAAAATCCATTTCTATTTTTCTTGTTTTTGAATTCGATTCAAATTTGTTTGCTTTTTTCGGATTCGTTTAAATTCGTTACGCTTGTTTGTTTTTTTTATCACCAAAATTTTTTTTTTCAACATATTCATTTTACATATAATCTATACATACATTTCATTTTTATAACTTATAATTTTCTACATCCAGTGTTTGATCCCCACAACCTTTCCCATAGAGGGAGAGGGAGAGAGAAGAAAAAAAAAATGATATATCAATTTCTTCCTTTCTTCTCCCTCCCTTCTCTTCCTCTCTCCCCCCCCCCCCCCCAATTCCCTCCCCTTGCCTTTCTCTTTAAAAATACCACAACCAATCTCAGCCCCCCCCCCCCACCCTGTGATCCCCGTTACTTATATTTATTCAATTTCTTACATCCAACCACTTCAATCTCCACCACAGCATGGTCATTATCATATTACTTATTTATATTCTTCCCTTTACCTCCACCTTCCCCTCCCTCCCTACCTTTAAAGTGTCTCTTTGTGAACCTCAAAATACCTCATGTAATCTTTGTATGGGGGGGTGCCGGAAGGTTCTGGGAAGGACCATTTCACTTAATTTCCTTCCCATCCCCTCCTCTTCCCCTTAACCTCGTGTCCTATTTCTCTCCTCCCTCTCCTCCCTTCCCTCGAGATCCTCTCCCTCTCCTCAGGGGTCCTTCTAATCTACCTTCACCTCATAAGTGGTCATTCTTAAGTGTGTAAAATAGAGAGTTGAGAAAGAGAGAGAAAATCCCCCCCAATCCATATTCAAACCCCCCCCCCCCTCTCATTGAGTGTAGTGGCATGGCTGAAACCAGTTTATCTAGTTTCATTTTATCTCTGATGAGTGAAGTGTCCATCCTTCCCATATATCATTGACTTCTTCCTGTTTGTCTCTAGTCATATATATCCATTTTTCGGCTTCCATTATCTTATCTACCTCTTTTTTCCAGTCAAGCAGTGTAGGGCATATAGTATATAGTATATTCCAGTACCTTGCAATCAATGCTTTCGCTGCATTCAGCAAGTATGGTGTCATGCTTCTCTTATATGCTTTATTTGAGGCTGGATTCCCATGGAACAAGAAATGCATAATAGAGACTTCTATTGGGCCTGGAGTCAATTTCCTGATCCATGGGGCCACTTCCTCTCAAAAAATTTTCACTTTTGGACATGTCCACCATATATGGAGAAAGGTGCCCCTCTGAGCACATCCCCTCCAACAGCTTGCATCTGCATTTGGGAACATTTGTACCAGACGAGCTGGAGTACGATACCATCTAATTAGGAATTTATATGCCATCTCCTGAGTATTTGAGCTTATTGAGGTACTATGTGTTACTTTGATAATTTTTTGTATTTGTGCCATGGAGAACCTTTGTCCTAGTTCCCTTTCCCATTCCCTAATATAGTACGGTGCTGATATACTTTGTTTTTTAAGTATCAATTTATATGTCTTGGATAATTGATGTTTAATCTCTGACTTCTCTATACACCATGATTCAAATACGGTGAGGGAATCTGTGGATCTCATCAATAGTTTCTTTTTACCCAAAAAATCCCTTATTTGATGGTATCTCCAGATAGCCATTGGAAGGTTTCCCCATGTTAGTATCAACTCAGCCAGTGGTTTCAATACACCTTTAGGGGCCAGTTTAGCACATGTCACTCCCCCATCTCTACCCCATCCTCCTAAATTTCTCCCGTCTTCCCCTGGGTGAAACCATGGATACCCCTCCATTGGTGTCAATGGTGATATTATGGGGGCTTATTTACTTGTTGCCTTTAGTTTCTCCCATATTAATAGGGATGAGCCGAACACCCCCGGGTTCAGTTCGCACCAGAACCTGCGAACGGACCGAAAGTTTGCGAGAACTTTCGAACCCTATTAATTACAATGGGCGCGAACGTTCGAAATCTAAAGTGCTAATTATAACGGCGAATATGCATGTAAATGTCATAAAACAGGTTTGGGGACCCGGGTCCTGCCCCAGGGGACATGTATCAATGTAAAAAGAAGTTTTAAAAACTGACGTTTTTTTGGGAGCAGTCATTTTAATGATGCATAAAGTGAAAAAAAAAGTGAAATATTCCTTTAAAATATGGTACCTGGGGGGTGTCTAAAGTATGCCTGTAAAGTGACATTTGTAAAGGAAAAAAATAATGTCATGTCTTGTCCTGGCAATATGGATGAAAATCTTTGAGAAAAATGGCATGTCTACCCCATCACCCCCCCCACCCCATTACCAGCCTCTTTGGGTCTTGTATGGATATTAAGGGGAACCCTGCACCCAAAATAAAACCCTATACCTACAACCCTATATACTCTGAACAGCAGTATACAGGCGGTGCAAACAAGACAGGGACTGTAGGTTTGTTCTTAAGTAGATTATGTTTGTAGTTTTGAACAGGTACATTTTTAAGTGTAGCTCCATCCAAAAAAATCTATTTTTAAGCTTTTTGGAGAACATAGGGAAGGGTTCTCACCCCTGTAACATTTGTTTTGCTGTCTCTGCCCCTGTTCAGAACATTTTACCTCACTTTCCGTCCCAATGACAAATGTTTTTGGAAAAGTGGGTTTTTTATTGAAACAAGGATTGGTGATAAAGCATCAGTAGAGAGGAGATACCTTTTTTCCCAAATTAAATCTAACAGGATAGAATTTCCCTTCCTAGGGGTAGATTTCACCCAGATTCTCACTTCCTGTTGTCTCCTTCCGTTTGCAAGTAGGAGTCGTTTCTAAGTTGGATGTTTGAAAGTAGGGGCCTGCCGTATATACTCTGCAGAAATTTGCCCCATTAGATGTTGGTGTTGCCACAACACTGTAAGCCCTCACAGTTACTCTTGGTGGGCACAGGAATGGGCCCTGCTGTGAATTATTAGATTAAGATTTGTAATTGCATGCACCTGTTGAACAGGGGCAGAAAAATTGGGCCTTTGGTGGTGGTGGTGGTGGACGGTGTTGCCACAACACTGTAAGCCCTCACAGTTACTCTTGGTGGGCACAGGAATGGACCCTGCTGTGAATTATTAGATCAAGATTTGTAATTACATGCCCCTGTTAAACAGGGGCTGAAAAATTGGGCCACAACACTGCAACCCCTCACAGATACTGTACTTGGAGCACAGCAATCAGACCTGTTGCAAAGCATTGCATAAAAAATTGTAATTACACGCCCCTGTTAAACAGGGGCTGAAAAATTGGGCCTTAGGCACTGGTGCTGGTGCCACAACACTGCAACCCCTCACAGATACTGTACTTGGAGCACAGCAATCAGACCTGTTGCAAAGCATTGCATAAAAAATTGTAATTACACACCCCTGTTAAACAGGGGCTGAAAAATTGGGCCTTAGGCACTGGTGCTGGTGCCACAACACTGCAACCCCTCACAGATACTGTACTTGGAGCACAGCAATCAGACCTGTTGCAAAGCATTGCATAAAAAATTGTAATTACACGCCCCTGTTAAACAGGGGCTGAAAAATTGGGCCTTAGGCACTGGTGCTGGTGCCACAACACCGCAACCCCTCACAGATACTATGAATACTATGAAGAAAATCCCCCAGGAAGACCAATCGTTAATGGGATAGATTCCCTAACGTCGCGAATGGGGCAGTATATAGATCGCTATATCCAACCAGCGGTACAACAGACGAAAGCCTACCTCAAAGATACCAAACATATATTACAACTCCTAGAGACAACACCAGTATTGGAGGGGAGGACCATACTAGCGACAGCAGATGTCACATCGTTATACACGATAGTACAACACCATAATGCATGTTCAGCCACCAAATGGCTATTGAGGAATTACAGCAATTACATATGTAAACAAAGAAAATACCTCATCAAATGTCTGGATTTCTGCCTCAAGTATAACTACTTCTGGCACAACCAGACATATTACAAACAGGCCATAGGCATTGCCATGGGTGCCAAATTTGCCCCGGGAGTGGCAAATGCATTCATGGCCCAATGGGAAGAAGAAACAATATATAAGGATACCCCAGCAGAACTCACTTTGTATAAAAGATACATCGATGATGTAATTATCGTGTGGAACGGAGACAGAAATGCGTTAGAATTATTTCTCACGCGACTAAACGAAAACGAAAATAATATTAAACTGGTATGGAAAATTGATGAAAAAGAGGTGGACTTTCTGGATCTGAAAATCAGTCTGGATGGAAATAAAATAGTAACTAAAACGTTCTTCAAAAATGTAGACACCAATAGCTACCTCTCCCTTAATAGTTGCCACCATAAACCATGGTTATATAATATACCAAAGGGGCAACTAATAAGACTAAAACGTAATTGCACGAAAGAAGAAGACTACCAAATCCAGGCAAAACAAATAGGAGAAAGATTTAAAACAAAAGGATACGATGAACAATGGATAGAGAAACAAATACAGGATGTAAGCAAAATGGACAGAACAATCATGCTTCAGAATAAACCAAAAAAAAGCTATCAAAATGAGGCACCCTGTCTGATCCTGGACTACAACATCCAGCATAAAGATGTAGCCAAGCTAATAGAGAGGCACTGGCACATCTTGAAGAGGGATAAGGATCTAAAAACTATACTACCACAGAAACCAAATATAATTTACACTAGAGCCCCTACTATCAGGGACCTAGTAGTAAAATCGGTAGTAGAACCGCCATCAAAACCAACTTTTACATTTTTTACTGGGAAGGGATTCTACCCTTGTCGCAACTGTCATGCTTGTAGACATACACAAAAACCCCAGAAGAAGAGAATGGACTTCACGGCCACCAACACGGGACAAACTCACAAAATAAGAGACTTTATAGGCTGCAATACAGAGGGAGTCGTGTATGTACTACAATGCAGTTGCAATCTCCAATATGTGGGAAGAACAAAAAGGGCACTAAAAGTAAGAATAGAGGAACATGTGCGAAATATCAGACGCGGGTTCCCTAAACATAATGTGTCAAAACACTTTGCTTTAAAACACAATAAAGACCCATCTTCCCTACAATTTTGGGGAATAGAGAAATATAATAAAGCATGGAGAGGCAGCCACAAAATACGAACAATAAGCCAAAAAGAATCGAGATGGATTCACACCATGCGTACTCTCACCCCTGGAGGACTCAATGTCGAGTTCGATCTGAACTGTTTTTTAAGTAACTTCTGAACAAATCTAGAACAAATACCTTGAAAGAAGGAGCTAGTATTCATATACCCACACTAATACATACAAGAAGTCAGTGGATGAAACAACACCCTAAAAATATGTCTCAACACATACCTACCATAGCACCTATATTTTATCTATTTTATTGCACGATCCATCATAACATTTTATATATGCATACAGCCTATAGAGAGGCCGATTTGTTTTCTGTTTTATTATATATATCGATTAAATACGATGGATTGTTTTTATATGTACTATATTTTTAATTGTAGGTACCTCAAGGCTTTCTCTCACTCTAACATCCTAGACATTATATCTAGATATCATTCTACATATGTACTTAGGGTACACTTGGTAGAATATTACACATTCCTCATGGTGCATTTCATGTACCATAGATTTTATTAATAATATTTTAATTATTTAAATACTTTTACTGTATAATAACTTTGGCATCCATTACATCTATACAATGTCCGATGACATGGCAATATCAGTATCCATGTATTGGGAATAAATAGACCTTTTATATACAGGATATTATCCAGCATTAAATTACCAATCTAATTTTAGCAATATCAGTATCTATATACTGGGACTAAACAGACCATTTATATATAGGGCATTATTCATTTTATCTAGTTTTAACAATAATTTCCCTATGGTCTATTACCTATGGCAATTTAACAAGAACACCACCATAATTATTAGGAGTAACCTATATGCATTACGGATAGGTATTATTATAAATATGGAACATATGTGGCTTCTATTAACATATATACTCTACTCAGGTGGGGACAGTATAATATGTCCATGACACTATTAGGTCCCGGGATGCAATAATAGTATTTGCACTATAAGATTCCTGTCAGATACCTTAACATTGTTGCCACATATTAATAATCTACTAATCTACAAGATAATGGCTGCCATAATGGTGGAATGCAGAGGTGGAACGCATTGTTGAAAACATATCCGCCTTAACAACCCATTAATCTACAAGATAATGGCCGCCATAATTGGTGGAACGCAGAGGTGGAACGCACTGTTGAAAACACATCCGCCTTAACAAGTATACCACCGGTAAAATGGCCGCCGCCTAGTAGATACCTGACCACAACTAAGATGGCCGAACACTAACTTCCGGTTGTACACAATATAAACAAAGCCCAGTTAGCCAATCCGGTTCCCCAGATGAAGACACGTGACGTGTCGTAACGCGTAGGGAGTGGCCGTAGGCAGAGGAGACGTGAGACGTGAGAAGGCGCTGAGAACACCTAGGAGCTACTTACTTCTATATATGTCTATGCCGTTTTTTTGCTTTTAAACCTTGATTTTAATGTAAGAGTCCACCCACTGTACTTAAATAAACTTGCCCATATTTAACCAAGATACTACACTAGTGGAGGCTTCCCTTTCTTGTTTCTTCGCCCTCTGTCATATTTTGACACTGAGCACTGCAGGAATCAAGATTTTAAACGTTCTTAAAGGAGAAGTTTTTTACTCTTACCAGTTTTATGCTGAACAACTTGTATCCACAATCCATGGGGCTATAGGATATGCCCGAAAAGCTACAATCTTTCATATTTGAGGTGAGAGTTTTGAGAGACTAGTGATTGGATTGAATTTTATGAAAATCAGGACCAAGTACCCGCTGCAGAAAATATACAGGATTTAATATCTATATCATGCAGTTAATGCTGATAACCTGAATGAATGGAATATATTATTACTGCATAATTAGAGCGAATACGGTACCTGACTATATATATCATCAGGACCGGATGGACTAACTTGGACACTGTTTTATTCATATATATTTTATCCAACCTGGGACTATATATATATTTATTTATTTATTTAATATTTTTTCCACTAGCGTTTGATAACCATTCATCTGTCATCGATTACTCATCCATTATTTGACGTTTCATTATTAGTCATCTAATTGTTTAGCACTTTAATTGTATAGCACCTGAATGCACTATGATTGTTTGAATCTATTTGACTGTTTGAATTTATTTTTACCCTCATCCCACAGCACTTTATAGGGTACTTTTAATAAGGTTTTGCACATATGCACCCGTCACTTTATTTACTACTTAATGTAGATATTGATGCTTATTAATACTGTATTATTTATTATTTATTATTTCTCACCAGTAGTATTGATATCACTATTGTATTTATATTATTGGATTATTCCTTATTGCACTTTATTTTTAGCTATATATTGCGCGAAATTCTTTCTATATCCCTCACAGATACTGTACTTGGTGCACAGCAGTCAGACCTGTTGCAAAGCATTGCATAAAAAATTGTAATTACACGCCCCTGTTAAACAGGGGCTGAAAAATTGGGCCTTAGGCACTGGTGCTGGTGCCACAAAACTGCAACCCCTCACAGATACTGTACTTGGAGCACAGCAATGAGACCTGTTGCAAAGCATTGCATAAAAAATTGTAATTACAAGCCCCTGTTAAACAGGGGCTGAAAAATTGGGCCTTAGGCACTGTTGCTGGTGCCACAACACTGCAACCCCTCACAGATACTGTACTTGGAGCACAGCAGTCAGACCTGTTGCAAAGCATTGCATAAAAAATTGTAATTACACGCCCCTGTTAAACAGGGGCTGAAAAATTGGGCCTTAGGCACTGTTGCTGGTGCCACAAAACTGCAACCCCTCACAGATACTGTACTTGGAGCACAGCAATGAGACCTGTTGCAAAGCATTGCATAAAAAATTGTAATTACAAGCCCCTGTTAAACAGGGGCTGAAAAATTGGGCCTTAGGCACTGTTGCTGGTGCCACAACACTGCAACCCCTCACAGATACTGTACTTGGAGCACAGCAGTCAGACCTGTTGCAAAGCATTGCATAAAAAATTGTAATTACACGCCCCTGTTAAACAGGGGCTGGAAAATTGGGCCTTAGGCACTGTTGCTGGTGCCACAACACTGCAACCCCTCACAGATACTGTACTTGGAGCACAGTAATGAGACCTGTTGCAAAGCATTGCATAAAAAATTGTAATTACAAGCCCCTGTTAAACAGGGGCTGAAAAATTGGGCCTTAGGCACTGGTGCTGGTGCCACAACACTGCAACCCCTCACAGATACTGTACTTGGAGCACAGCAGTCAGACCTGTTGCAAAGCATTGCATAAAAAAATTGTAATTACACGCCCCTGTTAAACAGGGGCTGAAAAATTGGGCCTTAGGCACTGGTGCTGGTGCCACAAAACTGCAACCCCTCACAGATACTGTACTTGGAGCACAGCAATGAGACCTGTTGCAAAGCATTGCATAAAAAATTGTAATTACACGCCCCTGTTAAACAGGGGCTGAAAAATTGGGCCTTAGGCACTGGTGCCACAAAACTGCAACCCCTCACAGATACTGTACTTGGAGCACAGCAATGAGACCTGTTGCAAAGCATTGCATAAAAAAATTGTAATTACAAGCCCCTGTTAAACAGGGGCTGAAAAATTGGGCCTTAGGCACTGTTGCTGGTGCCACAACACTGCAACCCCTCACAGATACTGTACTTGGAGCACAGCAGTCAGACCTGTTGCAAAGCATTGCATAAAAAATTGTAATTACACGCCCCTGTTAAACAGGGGCTGAAAAATTGGGCCTTAGGCACTGTTGCTGGTGCCACAACACTGCAACCCCTCACAGATACTGTACTTGGAGCACAGCAATCAGACCTGTTGCAAAGCATTGCATAAAAAATTTTAATTACACGCCCCTGTTAAACAGGGGCTGAAAAATTGGGCCTTAGGCACTGGTGCTGGTGCCACAACACTGCAACCCCTCACAGATACTGTACTTGGAGCACAGCAATCAGACCTGTTGCAAAGCATTGCATAAAAAATTGTAATTACACGCCTCCTGTTAAACAGGGGCTGAAAAATTGGGCCTTAGCCACTGGTGCTGGTGCCACAACACTGCAACCCCTCACAGATACTGTACTTGGAGCACAGCAATGAGACCTGTTGCAAAGCATTGCATAAAAAAATTGTAATTACACGCCCCTGTTAAACAGGGGCTAAAAAATTGGGCCTTAGCCACTGGTGGTGGCACCCAGAAACAAAAATGTTCTTCTAAGCTATCATCAGGATCATTGAGGAGGAAGAGGATAGTCAGTCAACATAACAGGACAGTCACTCAGCATCAGCATAGGCAGTCTTGAAGGGATGTGACAGTTCAAAATAAATTATTCAGTTATATCAGCTTCAGGTGCTTGGTAGCTGGTCGTGATCCAAGACTGATTCATCTTTATGAAGGTCAGTCGATCAACCGAGTCGGTGGACAGGCGCACCCTGTGATCGGTGACAAAGCCTCCAGCAGCACTGAATGTGCGTTCCGAAAGAATGCTGGATGCAGGACAGGCCAGTAGCTCAATTGCATACTGTGCAAGCTCTGGCCAGTGATCCATCTTCAAGACCCAGTAAGCCAGAGGATTTTTGGTGGGAAAGGTGTCCAAGTCTGACCTTGCCCCTAGGTATTCCTGCACCATGTATATCAGACGCTGGCGATGGTTGCTGGAACCGATCATACCTTGGGGCTGCGGACTAAAAAATTGTCTGAACCCATCGGTCAGACGTCCACCTTCCCCACCGCTCCTTCTGTGCTACTGCCCGAAGCCTCAGCAACTCGTCGTCCAGGACCAGGAGTTTGTAACCTCCCAGTCTCTGGGAACGTGTTGCACAGACCTTTCTGCAATGCCTCCTGGAGATGTCTCATCCTCTGCTCCCTCTGCGATGGCAAGATAAGGTCCGCAACCTTACCCTTGTACCGTGGATCAAGGAGAGTGGCCAGCCAGTAATGGTCCCTCTTCTTGATCCAAAGAATACAAGGATCCTTCCGCAGGCTTTGAAGGATCAGGGAGGCCATGCAAAGTAGGTTAGCTGAGGCATTTGGTCCGGAGTCTTCTGGGTCACTGAGGACGACATGATCCGCAGCCACCTCCTCCCAGCCACGTACAAGTCCACCAGTTTCTTGGGACTGTAAATCATCCCTAAAAGACTGCTGATGCTGAGTGCCAGGCTCCACCTCCATGCTGACACAATCCTCCTCCTCCTCTTCCTGTGTGATGGGTGGGAGAGAAGGAACACTGTCTGGATAAAGGGGGCCTTGAGAGGCAAGGAAGTCCTCCTCTTCCTGCCTCTGTTCTGCCTCAAGTGCCCTGTCCATTATTCCATGCAGCGTATGCTCCAACAGGTGGACAAGAGGTACAGTGTCATTGATGCATGCACTGTCACTGCTCACCAACCTTGTGGCCTCCTCAAATGGTGACAGGGCAGTGCATACATCCCTGATCATGTTCCACTGGCGTGGTGAAAAAAAATCTGAGCTCCCCTGACCCTGTCCTGGTGCCGTAGTCGCACAGGTACTCATTGATGTTCCTTTGCTGCGTGTGCAGTCGCTGCAGCATGTCACATATAAGGCGGTTCTTGGGCAGGTTTAACTCCTTTTGCAGCTCAGCCAGCCAAGCACTGGCATTATATGATCGGCGGAAATGCACACAGACTTTCCTGGCCTGCCTCAGGACATCCTGTAAGCCTGGGTACCTGCCCAAGGACCGCTGCACTACCAGGTTAAGGACGTGAGCCATGCAGGGCACATGGGTCAGTTGTCCCTGTCGCAGGGTGGAGAGGAGGTTGATGCCATTGTCACAAACCACCATTCCTGGCTTAAGCTGGCGTGGCGTCAACCACGCAGAGCTGACAGAACCTCTGCCCCAGTGTGGCTCCTGTCCCCCAAACACACCAGCGCAAGCACGGCATGGCATCTTGCGTACTTGCGTAGCCCCTTGGACGCCTACGGCGCACCGCTGGTTCCGAGGACAGAGCACTCGAAGAGGTCATGGAGGAAGAAGAGGAGGAGGGGGTGGAGGAGAGAGGTGTGTCACAACCAGTAGTAGCATTTTGGAGGCGTGGTGGCGGAACAACCTCCAACACTACTGCACCTTGTCCTGCATCCTTCCCAGCTGCCAAAAGAGTGACCCAATGGGCCGTAAAAGATAGGTAACGTCCCTGTCCATGCCTGCTGGACCATGAGTCAGCGGTAATATGCACCTTACCGCTGACTGCCCTGTTCAGCGAGGCCAAGACATTGCCTTCCACATGCCGGTAGAGAGCTGGAATCGCCTTCCGTGAGAAAAAGTGGCGTTTGGGAACCTGCCACTGAGGAACCGCACATTGCACAAACTCACGGAAGGGGGCCAAGTCTACCAACTAAAAAGGCAGCAGTTGAAGTGCTAGAAATTTAGCCAAGCTAGCATTCAACCGCTGGGCATGTGGATGGCTGGGAGTGAACTTCTTTTGACGGTCCAGCAGGTGAGGCAGGGAAATTTGCCTGGTACAATCGGACGTCGGTGTACTGCTAGCAGAGTGCCCGCAAGTACTTGGCTGTGACACACCTAATTCTACACCTTCATTCCTCTCAGTTCAGCTTTCAGAGAGGACTGAAGGTATAGTGGGGTTGGAGATCCCAGCTGATGAGGAGCAAGGAGAGGTCCGCTTTGTTCTTTGGTATGGGTCTTTAAGATGCGCTTGCCAACGAGCTGCATGGCAGGTCAACATATGTCTGGTCATGCTTGTGGTGCCCAAGCGGCTGATGTTTTGGCCACGCGAGATACGCTTGAGACATATGTTGCAAATAGCAGCGGTGCAATCTGATGCACTCGTCTCAAAAAAGGCCCACACCAAAGAACTTTTGTAATAACGGGCAGAGGCAACGCCCTGCACAGGCGGAGCTCTGCGGTGTGATTCAGTTGGTGTGCTGCCCTCAAGCTGGCCCACGGAGGGCATCCTGCCTTGTTGGAGATGTGCCGCCTCCTCCTCCTCTTCCTCTCTCCGTTGTGGAGCCCATGTGGAGTCAGTGACCTCATCATCCCCTCCCTCTTCACCACTGGAACAAACCTGGCAGTATGCTGCAGCTGGTGGAACATGACTGCCAGATTGCTGTCCTTGAGCATCCCCTCTCTCTGTGCTCACAATACTGCCTTCCTCTAGCTGGGTATCATCATCAGAGCCTTCAAAACGCTGGGCATCCTCCTAGAGCATGTACCCAACACTGTGCTCAAACAGTTCGGGGGACTCCTTAGGAGGACATGGTGGGTTTAGGAAAGGGGTGACTGATGACATTGAGTACGTGTTGGCAGCTGCTTTGCCAGTACCCTGAGCCTTGGTGAGAGAGGATAAGGAGGATGAGGAGGGCTTGGTCATCCACTCTACCAAGCCTTCGGCATGATGCAGCTCAACATGTCCAGCTGCCAAAAATAAGGACCAGCGTGTCCCATGGCCACGTTCTGATGACGATGCACCGCGTCCACGACCAGCACTGTTGTCTCTAGACACAGAGCCTGCTTGCCCTCCAATCCTATTCTCAGGGTTCATTCTTTTCTTGGTCACCCTGTGCCCAAAAGTGACTCCCGTCACATTTGGGTCATTGTTAATGTGGTGAGTGACCTTCTTCTCAAGTGTATAAAAGCCTGTATTCTTGTTCAAATAAACAGTTCTTATTCTGGTTTACTCCAAGACTAGTGCTGTCTAGTTCTTGGGGTAACTACAGTATAGCCAGATCCACTGGTCTTGTGTTCCAGAGCTTGGGAAGCAGCTTCTTGGCGGAGATACCCTGTCAGGGTATCCGGAGTCCGTCACAGGTTCTATCTCACCTCTAAGTTAAGACTTTTTTGAGGGTCTCTTACCCTTCATTCCCTTACTTAATTTAATGCCCATAATGACTGGCCAGTCTTCTCTCTTCTCTACGTGGCCTATACCCTCTTGCCTCTAAACTACTTTATCTAGCAGATGTGTACTACATATACCTGTGAACACTCAGATGGAAAGTAGGACAGTGACAAAATAACATATAGCCACCAATCAATACAGTTTGATTAAGGGGAGTAAAATAGGTACCCTTTGGCCCAAAAATGTTTTACCGATCAAGAAAGTCTGATAACTCAAATGTAAGCAAAAGGCTGATTATCAGAAACTCCCGGATCGTCTAAACTCCTTGTTTTAGATTCTCAGGGTCACCTGTAAATCACCTCCTAGGCAAAGCTCGCCATCTGATATGGAATTTTATTGATAGGCAACTCCTATCCTCATATTGATTATTGTTTCCAAATTAATAATAACTACTGCAGTAGGGAACAGACACAAAAGATACACTCTGCATATTTCCAAATAACTGTTGTGTTTTATTATGACGCAATTGAAGGTTTTTAGACACATGATTACGTAGGTATCACATTAATATTACAATTGTACTTGTATGGTTACAAGGGGCGTAACATAGGCAGGCTAATTATAATCAGGACTTGAAAGAATGCAAACATGTAATGAAAAGATTATTAGTACATACATACAAAATAGAATACAATTATATACAGAACTTACTCTACTCTACAGTAAAAAACATACCCCCAAATGACCTCTTTTTGTAAAGTAGACAAAGACACCAGTACTGGAGTTTAATAAGGCGTCCGCTAACACCAGTGCTGGGGGTTTAATATTGCATCCGCTGACACCGGTGCTTGGGTTCAATAATGCATCCGCTGACACCAGTGCTGGAGTTTAATAATGCATCCACTAACACCAGTGCTGTGGGTTAATAATGCATCCGCTGACACCAGTACTGTTAATTTTGAAGTGTACATGCGGCCCCCATGCGATATGAAAACTTGTCTTGTTGCCCTCAGGTAATTTGAGTTTGAGACCCCTGCTCTAAAGCAAACAATGATTAATAATAAAACACAATAACGATTTGAGATTAACTCAGTAAAACAACAACTTTTTTTAACTGAAATATATACCAAAAAAGTGAAAATAAAAAAAAATGCTGAATCAAAGGAGCAATCCACCCATTGACCACACAGGCCCCTCATGCTTGGGCATGCGCATTTTTTTTAAACTGGATGAGAAATTTTCTCCTGCAGCACTGCAGGTGCGGATGTTTGTATTCTTAGAGCAACACCCTGCTGCTGTCAGAATAAACAGATCAGTGCTGCAGCTGATTGGTGTTCCTGCAAAGTAAATTACAATGGTTAATGTTTAAGCGTAACTCCACTTTTGTTGAGGAAAAAAAACATTCTACTCTGGGTGATCTGTGTACATTGCAAGGATTATAACAACCTTTGTTGTGGATTCCTACCTTTTGTTATTTTGAAGAAATCCGTTTGTTTGTGCCTCTGTTCTGAGTGAGTCTAATAGGAGTGGTTTCATAATTAACTGTCAGGTGTGCAGCTGCAGGGGACTAATGAGGAAAGCTACTGGGCCTGCATCCCTTTAGACGTGTTCCTATTGAAAGTATCTCTCCAAAAAATGACATTTTTGTTTCAGGGGATGCTTGAAATCTGACTTGTATCTTAGGGCAGACTGCTGGGAAAATTGGTGAGCCAATCACAAAAGCAGGAAATTATGTTTCTGGGGAGTGGTCAGTATACACTCTGTGTACAGAACAACCCCAGGTAGCCATATTGCAATGTATTCTTAGAAAATACATTGGCTGCAGATTGAAAAGGAAAGGTGATTTTTAATAACATTCAATTATAATATGATTTGTGTCACAATTATATTATTTTTTCTTTAGATGCTTTTTTTCCCATGCAAGTGGAGTTACCCTTTAACCACTTCACGCAAATTGCTGTACCCGTACGTCGGTACTATGATGCTAAATACCATTGTTATGGCAGCAGCTAGCTTACATAGTTACATAGTAGGTGAGGTTGAAAAAAGACACAAGTTCATCAAGTCCAACCTATGTGTGTGATTATATGTCAGCATTACATTGTATATTCCTGTATGTTGCCGTTGTTCAAGTGATTATCTAATAGTTTCCTGAAACTATCGATGCTCCCCGCCGCTCTTACAGTAAAAAACCCTCTACGTAGTTTAAGGTTAAACCTCTTTTCTTCTAATTTTAATGAGTGGCCACGAGTCTTGTTAAACTCCCTTCTGCGAAAATGTTTTCTCCCTAGGTGGCACAGAAACCTGATCACTTGACTCCCCCCGAATATATAGGTTCTCCCAGCAGGCATTATTGGGGGGCAGAGGGGCTGATCCTGCTAACGCTGCGTTATTAGGAACACTATACTAAGGGAGGATACTAATATAGTTCTGTTCATGATCAGGATATTGATCCATACAGACACTATACTAAGGGGGGACACTAATATAGTTCTGTTCATAATCAGGATATTGATCATACAGACACTATACTAGTAATGGCGGTGATCAGGATATTGATCCATACAGACACTATACTAGTAATGTTGGTGAACAGGATATTGATCCATACAGACACTATACTAGTAATGTTGGTGATCAGGATATTGACCCATACAGACACTATACTAGTAATGTTGGTGATCAGGATATTGATCCATACAGACACTATACTAGTAATGTTGGTGATCAGGATCCTATAGTGTGAGTGCGATAGTGTGCGGGCAATCTAATGCTAGCTGACCCTGGCACTATCTGATGTAACAAGTGACCTTAATACAGCGATTGGTGAAAAATACTGTACACTGAGGCTGTACTAATGGCACTGGTTGGGTGACAGGGGTGATCAATGGGTGAATGAGGGCAATCAATGGGGTTAAATGTACCAATCTAAGGTGTGTGGGTGTAAAGTGTGGTGATTATACTCACAGTGTGGTGTTCTCTTCTCTTCCTGAACCGAAAAGGACTCGGGAAGAGAAGAAATCACAAGATAGCTCCCCGTATTTACAAAATAAAACACAGGAGTGATTTGTCATTGGCTGCAGGTGATCAGCAGGGTACGGGGCAAAATCATTGGCTGGGACCTGCTGACAAACTTGTCCTACAGCCAATGACAGTGGAGGTTTCTGGGTGTGCGCATGCATGGGTGCGGACCTGGAAGAAAGCCATGACATAAAAGTACATTACCAGACCTGTATGAGCCGCCCATCCATTGTATTTTTACAACACTTCATCCATGTCTTTGGTGATTTCTGATCTCCTTATGAACTGTTTCTTACATGATGAAGATCAGCCATGGAGTATATCTGAGGTGTATATCAGGGTGTGCTTCTTCCCCACATGAGAGCTGTGATGTCCAGCAACATTCATATAGAAGACATTTCCCGCACTCAAGGCACTAATACACCTTGAGGGTTGTGTGGGATCCCTGATGTACAGGAAGACAGGACTTCAGTGAGGAACAATTCCCTCACTTAGGACAGGAATACGGCTTCTCCCCCGTGTGAGATCTCTGATGTGTGGAAAGATTGGACTTATGTGAAAAACATTTCCCACACTCAGGACAGGAATACGGCTTCTCCCCCGTGTGAGATCTCTGATGTGAGTAAAGATGGGACTTCTGTGAAAAACATTTCCCGCACTCAGGACAGGAATATGGCTTCTCCCCCGTGTGAGATCTCTGATGTGAGTAAAGATTGGCCTTCACTGAAAAACATTTCCCGCACTCAGGACAGGAATACGGCTTCTCCCCCGTGTGAGATCTCTGATGAGTGTCAAGATACGACTTATGTGAAAAACATTTCCCGCACTCAGGACAGGAATACGGCTTCTCCCCCGTGTGAGATCTTTGATGTGTGTAAAGATTGGACTTTACTGAAAAACATTTCCCACACTCATTACAGGAAAGTGGCTTCTCCCCCGTGTGAGTTCTCTGATGTCTGTAAAGATTGCACTTCACTGAAAAACATTTCCCGCACTCAGGACAGGAAAACGGCTTCTCCCCTGTGTGAGATCTCTGATGTTTGGAAAGATGGGACTTCTGTGAAAAACATTTTCCGCACTCAGGACAGGAATACGGCTTCTCCCCCGTGTGAGATCTCTGATGTGTGTAAAGACTGCACTTCTGTAAAAAACATTTCCCGCACTCAGGACAGGAATACGATTTCTCCCCCGTGTGAGCTCTCTTATGTGTGGAAAGACTGGACTTATCTGAAAAACATTTCCCGCACTCAGGACAGCAAAACGGCTTCTCCCCCGTGTGAGATCTCTGATGTGTGTAAAGATGGGACTTCTGTGAAAAACATTTCCCGCACTCAGGACAGGAAAACGGCTTCTCCCCCGTGTGAGATCTCTGATGTTTGGAAATATGGGACTGCTGTGAAAAACATTTCCCGCACTCAGGACAGGAATACGGCTTCTCTCCTGTGTGAGATCTTTTATGCACATTAAGATGGGATTTAGAAGGGAAACACTTCCCACACTCAGTACAGGAAAAGCTCTTCTCTGTTGGAAGGATGGCCCCGTCCCTCACAATCTGAGGTTCCTCAGGATAAGAGGAATACGATGGTCCGGCACCGTCCCGCACAGTCTGAGGTTCCTCAGGATAAGAGGAATACGATGGTCCATCTACACTGTGTGGTGCCGGATGGACATTTGAGGTAGTCGGGTTTTCTCCTGGACTATACTGTGTGATGTCCTCATCTTCTACTTTACAGTCTGGAGACAAAGTGAGACAATCCTCTGAGGTTTTCCTCATCTCCCGTCCATCTACTAAAATAGAAATAAAAAGATTATTACTAGGCATGGGAATTACAGACCAGTCAGCCTAACATCAATAGTATGTAAACTCTTGGAGGGGATGATAAGGGACTATATACAAGATTTTAGTAATGAGAACGGTATCATTAGCAGTAATCAGAATGGATTCATGAAGAATCGTTCTTGCCAAACCAATCTACTAACCTTCTATGAGGCGGTGAGTTGTCAGCTAGATAAAGGAAGGCCCGTAGATGTGGTGTATCTAGATAAAGGAAGGCCCATAGACGTGGTGTATCTAGATAAAGGAAGGCCCATAGACGTGGTGTATCTAGATAAAGTAGGGCCCGTAGACGTGGTGTATCTAGATAAAGTAGGGCCCGTAGACGTGGTGTAT
Organism: Lithobates sylvaticus; assembly: GCA_028564925.1. Taxonomy (NCBI): domain Eukaryota; kingdom Metazoa; phylum Chordata; class Amphibia; order Anura; family Ranidae; genus Lithobates; species Lithobates sylvaticus. Next base: position 568,324,979 of record CM053028.1, on the reverse strand, counting down.
CGAGATAAAGGAAGGCCCGTAGACGTGGTGTATCTAGATAAAGGAAGGCCCGTAGACGTGGTGTATCTAGATAAAGGAAGGCCCGTAGATGTGGTGTATCTAGATAAAGGAAGGCTCGTAGACGAGGTGTATCTAGATAAAGGAAGGCCCGTAGATGTGGTGTATCTGGATAAAGGAAGGCCCGTAGATGTGGTGTATCTGGATAAAGGAAGGCCCGTAGATGTGGTGTATCTAGATAAAGGAAGGCCCGTAGACGTGGTGTATCTAGATAAAGGAAGGCCCGTAGACGTGGTGTATCTGGATAAAGGAAGGCCCGTAGATGTGGTATATCTAGATAAGGGAAGGCCCGTAGACGTGGTGTATCTAGATAAAGGAAGGCCCGTAGACGTGGTGTATCTAGATAAAGGAAGGCCCGTAGACGTGGTGTATCTGGATAAAGGAAGGCCCGTAGACGTGGTGTATCTGGATAAAGGAAGGCCAGTAGACGTGGTGTATCTGGATAAAGGAAGGCCCGTAGACGTGGTGTATCTAGATAAAGGAAGGCCCGTAGACGTGGTGTATCTAGATAAAGGAAGGCTCGTAGACGTGGTGTATCTAGATAAAGGAAGGCTCGTAGATGTGGTGTATCTAGATAAAGGATAGCCCGTAGACGTGGTGTATCTGGATAAAGGAAGGCCCGTAGATGTGGTGTATCTGGATAAAGGAAGGCCCGTAGATGTGGTGTATCTAGATAAAGGAAGGCCCGTAGACGTGGTGTATCTGGATAAAGGAAGGCCCGTAGACGTGGTGTATCTGGATAAAGGAAGGCCCGTAGACGTGGTGTATCTGGATAAAGGAAGGCCCGTAGACGTGGTGTATCTGGATAAAGGAAGGCCCGTAGATGTGGTGTATCTGGATAAAGGAAGGCCCGTAGATGTGGTGTATCTGGATAAAGGAAGGCCCGTAGATGTGGTGTATCTGGATAAAGGAAGGCCCGTAGATGTGGTGTATCTGGATAAAGGAAGGCCCGTAGATGTGGTGTATCTAGATAAAGGAAAGCCCGTAGACGTGGTGTATCTAGATAAAGGATGGCCCGTAGACGTGGTGTATCTAGATAAAGGAAGGCTCGTAGACGTGGTGTATCTGGATAAAGGAAGGCCCGTAGACGTGGTGTATCTGGATAAAGGAAGGCCCGTAGACGTGGTGTATCTGGATAAAGGAAGGCCCGTAGACGTGGTGTATCTAGATAAAGGAAGGCCCGTAGACGTGGTGTATCTAGATAAAGAAAGGCCCGTAGACGTGGTGTATCTGGATAAAGGAAGGCCCGTAGACGTGGTATATCTGGATAAAGGAAGGCCCGTAGACGTGGTGTATCTGGATTTTGCAAAAGCATTTCACACAGTTCCCCATAAACTTTTACAGTACAAAATAACGTGCGTTGGCATGGACCATAGGGTGAGTACATGGATTAAAAACTGGCTACAAGGGTGAGTTCAGAGGGTGGTGATAAATGGAGAGTACTCGGAATGGTCGGGGTGGGGAGTACTCGGAATGGTCGGGGGTGGGGAGTACTCGGAATGGTCGGGGTGGGGAGTACTCAGAATGGTCGGGGTGGGGAGTACTCGGAATGGTCGGGGGTGGGGAGTACTCGGAATGGTCGGGTGGGGAGTACTCAGAATGGTCGGGGGGGGGGGGAGTACTCGGAATGGTCGGGTGGGTAGTGGGTTCAGGGTCAGGGTTCTGTGCTGGGACCAATCCTGTTTAATTTGTTCATAAACGACCTGGAGGATGGGGATGGGGTAAACAGTTCCATCTCTGTATTTGCGGACGATACTAAGCTAAGCAGGGCAATAACTTCTCTGCAGGATGTGGAAACCTTACAAAAGGATCTGAACAAATGAATGGGGTGGGCAACTACATGGTAAAAAATGTAAAATAATGCATTTGGGTGGCAAAAATATGAATGCAATCTATAGACTGGGGGGAGAACCTCTGGGGGAATCTAGGATGGAAAAGGACCTGGGGGTCCTAGTAGATAATAGGCTCAGCAGCTGCTAACAAAGCAAACAGAATATTGGCATTAAAAAGGGGATTCATTCCAGAGATAAAATGATAATTCTCCCGCTCTACAAGACTCTGGTCCGGCTGCACCTGGAGTATGCTGTCCAGTTCTGGGCACCAGTCCTCAGGAAGGATGTACTGGAAATGGAGCGAGTACAAAGAAGGGCAACAAAGCTAATAAAGGGTCTGGAGGATATTAGTTATGAGGAAAGGTTGTGAGCACTGAACTTATTCTCTCTGGAGAAGAGACGCTTGAGAGGGGATATGATTTCAATATACAAATACCGGACTGGTGACCCCACAATAGGGAGAAAAGTTTTTTGTGGAAGGGAGTTTAACAAGACACGTGGCCACTCATTAAAATTAGAAGAAAAGAGGTTTAACCTTAAACTACATAGAGGGTTCTTTACTGTAAGAGCGGCAAGGATGTGGAATTCCCTTCCACAGGTGGTGGTCTCAGCGGGGAGCATCGATAGTATCAAGAAACTATTAGATAATCACCTTAACGACATCAACATACAGGGATATACAATGTAATACTGACATATAATCACACACATAGGTTGGACTTGATGGACTTGTGTCTTTTTTTCAACCTCACCTAATATGTAACTATGTAACATGAGCTGATTGGTTCCTGCTGTGCTCCAATCAAATCATCAGATATAAAATGTCCAGCTGGTAGAAAATGGGTGCAACAAAAGAGAATACATATTATGTGTATATATAGCAGTGGGTAGAGGGGAGAGAGCAGAAGTCAGGACTATGTAATGTACAACATATTGTATAAGATACAACAGATAGGACTATATAGTATCAGAATGATGTAATGTACACCAGAGTATATAGTACAGGGGTCAGGAGTATGTAATGTACAACATAGAGTATATAGTGCAGGGGTCAGGAGTATGTAATGTACAATATAAATTATACAGTGTAAGGGTCAGGACTCATAATATTGGTATTCAGTAATCAGTGGAAGATGAAATGTTTACATGAGACAAGTTGCAGAGGTCCCACACCGCTGCCTCCCATCTCCTGAGACTGCACTCAGTGACTTGGGTCTGAGACTATACAGACATATCCCTCCACCCGGCACAGCCAGCAGACAACAGAACAAGGAATCCTGGGGGGATTGTTCTGTCAGAGATCATGCTTTCCCTGGTCATAATGTAGAAGACCCAAATCACATACCCAAGGTGCCTAGGTAGAGCAACAACTATGGTGAAAATCAACCTTCTTCTGCCAGCTGAACCCCAGAATCTCCATAAATCCAGTCTAGATACATAAATTGTGTCGGCAGCACAGAGAATGAAGATTATCCGAGAGAAATACAGGAATACAGGACGGGGAACACAGCTCAGGAAAGTGACCAGCGGATTACAGGCTGATATCACCCAGTCCCCGCCCTACTCTGGACCCATAGGCATGCACACAGGGTGTGCTGGATGTGCCTGGGCACACCCTAATCACCCCGTGCTGTCTCCAGAGATTTGCTGAAAATGCTGCATCCAAGAGAGTGTGTGGCTCGCGGTGCCTGTGAAACAGTTTCACAGGCAGCAGATTGTGAGAATTGCGAGAGCTGTTCAGTGTATGAAACTGTCAGATAATGACACTGCAGTCAGGGAGAGACAACAGCTGTCAAAAGTCAGTGGTGATGTCGGGGGTGGGCAGGACAGAATGACCATCAAACACCAGCCAATGGGATTTAAGTGGCTCCGCACCGTCTCTGAAGCAGCTCAATTATTGTCTGGTGTTTATAGCGATTGGTCCCGCCCACCCCTGACATCGCGGCTGAGTTGTATCAGTGCTGACAATTAGTGCCCATCAGTGCTTCCTATCAGTCCCACCTATCAGTGCCCATCCGTGCTGCCTATCAGTGCCATTTAGTGTCCATCAGTGCTGCCAATCAGTGCTGCGAATCAGAACCTATCAGTGCCCATAAGTGCTACCAATCAGAGCCCATCAGTGATGCATATCAGTGCCCATCAGTGCCGCATATCAGTGCTGACAATCAGTGCCACCTATCAGTGCCAATCAGTGATGCCTATCAGTGCACATTAGTGCTACCAAATAGTGCCCATCGGTGCTGCCTATCAGTGCCCATCAGTGCTGCCTTAGCAGGGATGGTCGAAATCCCTCTACAGATAATTGCAATACAAATTAACTTCAAGTGCAACGGTTATAATGTGAATTATTGCACTTGAAGTTAATTACCCACCACCCACCCATGCTAAGTCCATGTCTTTATGGACCTTGCTTTGTGCACTGGTGGGCAGTCATGTTGGAACAGGAAGGGGCCGTCCCCAAACTCTTCCCACAAAGTTGGGAGCATGAAATTGTCCAAAATGTCTTGGTATGATGACGCCTTAAGATTTCCCTTCACTGGAACCAAGGGGCCAAGCCCAACCCCTGAAAAACAACCCCACATCATAATCCCCCCTCCCCCCACACCATAACCCCCCCTCCACCAAATGATTTAGACCAGTGCACAAAGCAAGGTCCATAAAGAAATGGATGAGCGAGTTTGGGGTGGAGGAACTTGACTGACCTACACCTGAGTCCTGACCTCAACCCGAAAGAACACCTTTGGGATGAATTAGAGCGGAGACTGCGAGCCAGGCCTACTCATCCAACATCAGTGACTGACCTCACAAATGCTCTTCTGGAAGAATGGTCAAACATTCCCATAGACACCCTCCTAAACCTTGTGGACGGCCTTCCCAGAAAAGGTAAAGCTGTTATAGCTGCAAAGGGAGGGCCAACTCAATATTGAACCCTACGGACTAAGACTGGGATCGCATTAAAGTTCATGTGTGTGTAAAGGCAGGTGACCCAATACTTTTGACAATATAGTATATATATATATATATATATATATTTACATATACACACGTATGTGTGCTTGAGCTTTCAGGTGCACACCCTAATGCAATAGGCTGTGCACGCCTATGTCTGGACCAATCAGTGAGCAGTATGGGTGGAGGAATGTATTTAGTGTTAATGACCCACCTGTACTGATCTCTGTAGGAGTGTCCTCCTCTATAAATGTCCCCGTTATTCCATCCTCCTCCATAGACTGCTGATCATCCCTCACATACCTCTCTTCTTCTTCTGCTTTAACCTCAAATTCTATATCGATTGGATCTCCACTCTAAATCAAGAAAATGAGAGAGAAAATCATCTGTAAACAATACGATTTATTATTGTGACATCACATAAAAATTCCACACATCATCTCTAGGAGTCCATGTTCTAGATGATCCATCCCACCAACCTTGTAACAGTGGGGGATGGTGTGACCTTCCTGTGTGGAATCCCGGGAATACAGAGGACGGGGACATCTCTCTGGTGGGTTCCCATTACTGGATCCATCTGTAGGAAACACACACACTGACTGAATACATTGTTTCTATGTGTTTATCAGATGATGGGGGATCTAGGTGGAGCCTCCGTACTGCTCTCTCCTTTACAATAAAGTCTCCTCTTACCCGGTGATGTGAGGGGCGGCTGATTGTCCATCATGACGTCCTTGTAGAGATCCTTGTGTCCTTCTAAATACTCCCACTCCTCCATGGAGAAATAGACAGTGACATCCTGACACCTTATAGGAACCTGAAACACACAATGATACAGTCACCATCCAGACACATCCCTTGTCTGTTACTGGATAATGTCCCAGAATTCCCAGAATCCTCCTCACCTCTCCTGTCAGCAGCTCCATCATCTTCTTGGTGACTTCTAAAATCTTCTCCATGTTGTGTCTATCAGGTTTTAGGAAGTCACATGGAGGCACTGTGATGGTCATATGATCACCTGAATTCACAAGAGGAAATATCTGTATTGAGGAACCAATAGGAATATCATGTTAGAATCCCAGAATCTTCCTCACCTATCCGGTCAGGTCTGTGTTTTAATAATGAGATAAGAGTGATGTCATGTGACCTCCCAGAATCCTCCTCACCTCTCCGGTCAGGTCTTTGTTTTATTAATAGAGATAAGAGTGATGTCATGTGACCTCCCAGAATCCTCCTCACCTCTCCGGTCAGGTCTGTGTTTTATTAATAGAGATAAGAGTGATGTCATGTGACCTCCCAGAATCCTCCTCACCTCTCCGAGCAGGTCTGTGTTTTAGTAATAGAGATAAGAGTGATGTCATGTGACCTCCCAGAATCCTCCTCACCTCTCCGGTCAGGTCTGTGTTTTATTAATAGAGATAAGAGTGATGTCATGTGACCTCCCAGAATCCTCCTCACCTCTCCGGTCAGCAGGTAGATGATCTCCAGGGTGAGGTTTAGTATCTTCTCAGTCATGTGACTCTGGCCCTTCTCCATCCTCATTGGTGCCGTCATTTGATCGATACAGGTCTCCTTGTAGACAGATAACTTTGGGAAATGAAAGTAAGAATTATTTGGATGGTATTGGTCGAACAAAAATAGGATGTGGATTAGGGTTCGACCGATATCGTTTTTTCAGGGCCGATACCGATACCAATTTTTCGGCTGCCTTTGAGGCCACAAGTTGATAACCCGTGCCAATATTCTGCAGATTTAACGTTTTTATTTTTACACTGTCCTTTTATTTTTTTTATCACTTTTATTGCTGTCACAAAGGATGTAAACATCCCATGTGACAGTAATAGGCAGTGACAGGTCCTCTTTATGGAGAGATCTGGGGTCTATAATAAATGTAAACATCCCACGTGACAGTAATATATGGTGACAGGTCCTCTTTATGGAGAGATCTGGGGTCTATAATAAATGTAAACATCCCATGTGATAGTAATAGGCGGTGACAGGTCCTCTTTATGGAGAGATCTGGGGTCTATAATGAATGTAAACATCCCATGTGACATTAATAGACGGTGACAGGTCCTCTTTATGGAGAGATCTGGGGTCTATAATGAATGTAAACATCCCATGTGACAGTAATGGGAGGTGACAGGTCCTCTTTATGGAGAGATCTGGGGTCTATAATGAATGCAAACATCCAATGTGACAGTAATAGGAGGTGACAGGTCCTCTTTATGGAGAGATCTGGGGTCTATAATGAATGTAAACATCCCATGTGACATTAATAGACGGTGACAGGTCCTCTTTATGGAGAGATCTGGGGTCTATAATGAATGTAAACATCCCATGTGACAGTAATAGGCGGTGACGGGTCCTCTTTATGGAGAGATCTGGGGTCTATAATGAATGTAAACATCCCATGTGACAGTAATAGGCAGTGACGGGTCCTCTTTATGGAGAGATCTGGGGTCTATGATGAATGTAAACATCCAATGTGACAGTAATAGACAGTGACAGGTCCTCGTTATGGAGAGATCTGGGGTCTATAATGAATGTAAACATCCCATGTGACAGTAATAGACGGTGACAGGTCCTTGTTATGGAGAGATCTGGGGTCTATAATGAATGTAAACATCCCATGTGACAGTAATAGGTGGTGACAGGTCCTCTTTATGGAGAGATCTGGGGTCTATGATGAATGGAAACATCCTATCTATGCATATGTGTGTATATATACATACACACACATGACGTACATAAGTACACACACACACACAACATGGACCAACGAGGACAGATCTGGTCATAGTAGAATATTAATTTCAATGCCCTTATTAAGGCCCCCGGGTGATAGACTATCCAAAGTATAAATCCAGTAATATTCCCTCTCACATAGCTGTTTATAGGGTTCTGCTTTGGGAAAATGGTTGGATTTGGCCTCTATGACCCTAAAGATGACTTCTTGTGAAACTCTGTAAAGTGTCTCGGGACTCTATATTTATCCACACCCTTCTCGACAAAGTTACGGTGTTCACCAAACCTTTTGCTGAGAGTCCGGATGGTGCAGCCTACATAGAGTAGGCCGCATGGACACATCAAGCAGTATACAACGTACTCAGATGAGCATGTAAAGAAATCCGGTACGGTGTACTGCTTTCCTTTACATGTGAAATCTTGTTGTCTTTGTGTCACGTGTTTACACGGGAGACATAGGGGTTTTTTTGCACTGATACGTTCCCTTGATGATAAAGAATGTCAGGGAAGCACTAGCGATCGGTCGTGATGGTTTTATTTTACTCTGAGCTATTTGGGTTTTGATATTTTTTGCTCCTCTATAAGTTACTAGAGGTCGATCGGTTAGTGTGGATTTTAGATGGGGATCCTCGCTCAATATGGACCAATGTTTAGAGAGGATCCTTTCCATCTTCCTGAATGGAGTATGGAACTGTGTGACGACCCGCACTGGTTGCGTACTGTCCTCTGTTTTAGCCTTTCTATCACTTTTTACGTCTGTATGAAGATGTGTGTTGAAAAGATTCTTCAACAATATCATCAGGGTAGCCTTTTTCTTTAAATTTGGTCTTGAGTATCTGACCATGGGTATTGTAGTCCTGTGTACGAGTACCGTTATGCTTAAGATGGCAGAACTGGCTCTTCAGGATGTTGTTCACCCAATGTGGATGGTGACGATAGTGCAAATAGGAGTTGTCGGAGGCGGGTTTTGTGAAATTCTGAGCACAAATACTGTTGTCATGATGGAACAATTCTAGATCCAAAAACACAAGCTTATTGTCATCAGATACTGCGGTGAAGGACAAGCCCATAGTGTTGGTGTTGGAATGTTGTAGAAATCCAGAGATTAGAGAATCTGGCCCATCCCAGATAATGACAATGTCATCGATATAACGTCCATAGAATACTAAATGGGAGGCGTAGGGGTTGTTCTGCCAAATATGTAGATAAGTATTTAGTCTTTTAGTTTAAGATTATTAATTTATGATTTTTTTTTAAAGTATAATTTTAAATAATAATTTTCTAAACCTATTAATTTTATCTTTAAGTTTATTGGTCATTTTAGTCATAATCACGTGAAATAGTTTAAGAGTGTCACAATAGTATATTCAGCTGGTGGAATTGTAATTTGCCTCAATGTTTACATGTTCCCATGGTTACCCGTTTAGCCAGTCACTTAGTACTCAGTCTTTGTGTATATATAAAAAATCCTCTTCAAAGATGGCCCCCAGCAGAGCCTGAGGAAGGAGGACGCATGCTCCGAACACGCGCACCTCCCCGCTGACCCTGTACCCGGAAGTGACGTCACCCTGCCGTGTTCCTGTGCATTGCCAATCCCTGTCCCAGCTTTCCGGGAGCGCTGGGCTCCACCAGTGTAACCGGATAAAGGACAGACACACGGACATTCCAGCTAGCGACACCCCGTTTCCCAGTTCCCGGGACGGCGCGGATGACACCGGATATCTATGATGTTTTATATCGCTGGTTTGTGAGTGTTCCCATTATGATTTTAATTAATTAAAAGTCTTAACTGCTACACTTAGAAGGCGCTGCTTTGTTCCTGTTTTTGACAGTAATAGGCAGTGACAGGTCCTCTTTATGGAGAGATCGGGGGGTCTATAAAACCCCAAATCCCTCCTCTGCACTTGAAAGTATTCAAAAGGCCAAGATCGGCATTTTGAATACTTTCTATTTTTTAAAACTGGCGCCTTTAGGATGCCAGTAATTGGGAAGTGATATCATGACATCACTTTCGGCTTACTAGATCCGAGACCCGAGCAGTGCCGATTCTGGCTTTGTTGGGGCCTCCGGCCAGCCGGTGGGACGGGAGACCCGGGCGGAGAGGCAGAAGGGGCGGGGGGGTCTCCTCCCGCTGCTTGTAATAACAGCCGCGCGGCTGCTTACCCGCATCCGTTGTTATTACAAGAAAGCTGACCGTCCACGCTAAAGAACGGTACTGGGTTACCTGTATCTTCATGCATCACTCCGGTACAAACCCTTGAAGAAATATCTTCAATATCGGTAAGTATGTTAGCGATACCGATTCTTCAAAAAAACTGAATATCAGCCGCACTGATAATCGATCGACCCCTAATGTGGATGTGAGGGGGGTAATAGGAGGGTTGCTGTACATTTAAGAAATAAACTATTGTCCCCCCCATGGGAACACATTTAGTCTGGACTGTGTAGTATTTGTTACATCTTGGAGGATCGGGGACCCTCTTGGCCTGCCGGATCAGATATTCCTCTTTACTCTGTTGAGTTTGTTTTCTTTCTGAACTGGTTTGCAGCCAAAACAGAACTCCTCTAAGAACAAGAACTCACCAACGAGTGAAGGAATGTCCTTCTTCATCTTACTTGATATTCCAGAAAAAAAAAAAATACATGACCACTGAGACAATAAGATGGTTAAAGTTGCCAGTTCTGTAAGGTATGAAAAATAAGTGGGGTGGGAGGGCCGTCACAGACCCCCTTATGTCCCTCAGAGCCCCCTGAGCTCTCCAGCCCCCTATTCCCTCAAAGCCATCCAGCCTGACTACCCCCTCAAGGGTCCCACTCTGCCGCTGGACAACCCCCTCAAGGGTCCCACTCTGCAGCCAGACTACCCCCTCAAGGGTCCCACTCTGCAGCCGGACTACCCCCTCAAGGGTCCCACTCTGCCGCTGGACTACCCCCTCAAGGGTCCCAGAGTCCTTCAGCTACATTACCCCTTCAGAGGCCCCTAAAGTCTTTCAGCTTTACTAAACCCTCACAGCCCCTCAGCTCCTCTACATCCCTCAAAGCCCTCAGTATTTTCCTCCCTCTGACACCAATGATGGATCATATTCTTCATGGAAGGCTGAGGAATGTTTTCTTCCTCCTGACCAGCAATATAAGGGGCTCTATGCTCCATACTCCTGACCCCTGCACTCCATCATTGTGTTGGCTGCATAGTGTAATGATTGCCCATTGGCTGCCTGTGTAGTGTAATAATTGCCCTTTGTAGGCCATATATGGTCAGGATGGTCATTGTCTTGTCTATTTATTGTCAGTGCTGTTTGTTTATAGGACCATATTACTAGAATGTATCTCCAAAAGAATGTTCCGGCCCTGTGTGTGAGTAAATGTTTTGCCCCTGAAGGGGTTAATCTAGGTGTCCACACTATATATGTGTGTATCATCATCTGCTGGAGATAAAAGACATCACAGTGACTATGGAGGAAGAGGACGGACATGACGGGGGGTTACTGGGTGTAAATAGAAAATAAGATCTTATTACCTCGTCTTCTGCCACTTCCAGCAATGTCTTCTCTCTACTTCCTCCCGACTCACCTCTCACCCGGAACTTCCTACATCCCTTCCTGTCTGTCTTCCATAGAGACTTCCTATCTGGGTAGAAGTGAGATCATCACCTTGTGGATCTCAGAGGAACTGCAGCCTGAGAAACATCTTGTAGTGTGAACACGGCCTTGTGCTATGTGTGTATGTACCTTACACCGATCAGCCATAACATTCTGTCCACTGACAGGTGAAATGAATAACATTGATTATCTCATTATAATGGCATCTGGAAGCGGGTGAAATATATTACACACCTCTCAACTTTCTGAGATGAGAACGAGGGACACCTATTAGCAAATGTATGTAGGACACACACCTTCACCACACCCCCTTAACCGATTCCCGACCGGCGCACACACATTTACGTCGGCAGAATGGCATGGACAGGCATAAGGGCATACAGGTACGTCCCTTTGAAAATGCTGCTGTGCCATCGCGTGTCGAGACCCCATGAGTCTGGTTGTGGGTCCCGCGGACTCGATCGCAGCGGGGATGCCTGCGGTCGTCTCACAGGGAGGACGAACGGGGAGATGCGGAAGTAAACAGCATCTCCCCGTTCTGCCTAGCAACAAGTGAGACTGATCTCTGCTCCCTGTGATTGGAGCAAAGATCAGTGATCAGTAACACACAGCCACACCCCCCACAGTTAGTAACACACTTAACTAGGACACACTTAACCCCATACACTGCCACCCCCTGGTTAACCCCTTCACTGCCAGTGTCATTTACACAGGAATCAGTGCATTTGTATAGCACATTTGTAATGGTCCCAAAAATGTGTCAAAAATGTCCAATGTGTCCGCCATAAAGTCGCAGTAAAAAAAAAAAAAGCACTGATCGCCACCATTACTAGTAAAAAAAAAATTACTAGTACAAATGCTATAAAACTATCCCCTTTTTGTAAACGCTATAACTTTTGCGCAAAACAATCAATAATCGCTTATTGCAATTTTTTTACCAAAAATATGTAGAAGAATACGTATCGGCCTAAACTGAGGAAAAAAAAATTTTTATAGATTTTTGGGGGATATTTATTATAGCAAAAAGTAAAAAATAAAGCATTTTTTTCAAAAGCGCAAAAAATAAAAACCGCATAGGTGATAAAATCCCACCAAAAGAAAGCTCTATTTGTGGGAAAAAAAGGACGTCAATTTTGTTTGGGAGCCACGCCGCACGACCGCGCAATTGTCAGTTAAAGGGACGCAGTGCCGAATCGCAAAAAGTGCTCTTGTCTTAAGCCAGCAAAATGGTCCGGTCTGAAAGTGGTTAAAGGCAAGTTATAAAAAAATAAAAAATATTAGTTAAACCCACAAGTGCTTTTTTTTTACCACTATAATTTCTTTATATTGGCTCTTGAAATTTACAAAAACAGCAATTTAGAAATTGAATGAAAGGTTTAGCACTGGGAGATAAATATATATTTATATTATATACAACTATATAGATAAGACCAGAATGAGGGACAAGTGAGGAGGAGGAACTTTGTTCTAAATCAGGGACTGTTGGGAGCTATGATATTAGGCAGCAGGTGAACATGTTGTCCCTGAAGTTGATGTGTTGAAAGCAAATAAAAAGGGCATTACAGTTTGTTGTGTATGGGACTGTGTGGGATGTGGATGGTCTAGTGTGTGTGTGACACTTACCTGGGGAAGAGATGGCACCGGGATGCAGTATGGGAAGAAGACAAGCCGGCGGAGGCAGTGTGTTGCTTCATCTGGGGGAGTCCATGCCTTGATGGCAGCAAAAGGGGGACCAACTCAATATTAGAGGGATGATCATAATGTTCTAGTAGGTGGTCCTAATGTTCTGGTGGGTGGGTATAATGTTCTGGTGGGTGGGCATAATGTTCTGGTGGGTGGCTATCATGTTCTGGTGGGTGGGTATAATGTTCTGGTGGGTGGGTATCATGTTCTGGTGGGTGGGTATAATGTTCTGGTGGGTAGTTATAATGTTCTGGTGGGTGGGTATCATGTTCTGGTGGGTGGGTATCATGTTCTGGTGGGTGGGTATCATGTTCGGGTGGGTGGTTATAATGTTCTGGTGGGTGGTATAGTGTTCTGGTTGGTGTTTATAATGTTCTAGTAGGTGGTCCTAATGTTCTGGTGGGTGGGTATAATGTTCTGGTAGGTGGGTATAATGTTCTAGTGGGTGGGTATAATGTTCTGGTGGGTGGTCCTAATGTTCTGGAGGGTGGTCCTAATGTTTTCTGGTGGGTGGATATAATGTTCTGGTGGGTGGGTATCATGTTCTGGTGGGTGGGTATCATGTTCTGGTGGGTGGTCCTAATGTTCTGGTGGGTGGATATAATGTTCTGGTGGGTGGGTATCATGTTCTGGTGGGTGGGTATAATGTTCTGGTGGGTGGGTATCATGTTCTGGTGGGTGGTCCTAATGTTCTGGTGGGTGGATATAATGTTCTGGTGGGTGGGTATCATGTTCTGGTGGGTGGGTATCATGTTCTGGTGGGTGGGTATCATGTTCTGGTGGGTGGTCCTAATGTTTTCTGGTGGGTGGATATAATGTTCTGGTGGGTGGGTATCATGTTCTGGTGGGTGGGTATAATGTTCTGGTGGGTAGTACATGAATACACAACTTAGTAAGAAAAATAAAATGAAATAAAGGAAAAAATAATTCCACCATTATTTTATTCTCAGCAGGATAAATAGATGCTAATAGGCTGCAGGAGATCTGCTGAAAAAAGGGGGGTGGCAATAAGCTGCAGAAGATCTGCTTCTCTTCAACCCCCTCCCTTTTTTCTTTTCAGATCTCCTACAGCCTATTAGCACCCATTTACTTTTATTTTTTATTTCTGTATCTCCTACATCCTCTATATTTTTCTCCTTTCAATGTCTCAGCAGATCTCCTGCAGTCTATTAGCACCCATTTCCCTTTCTATGTCTCAGCAGATCTCCTGCAGTCTATTAGCACCCATTTCCCTTTCTATGTCTCAGCAGATCTCCTGCAGCCTATTAGCACCCATTTTGCCATTAGAGAATAAAATGGTGGTAGCTCCAATTTTTTATGTCACACAATATTAGTGAAATGGTTTAGGAAGCACAAAATGTCAGTAAAAAGCCCAGTAAAGGTAATTTTGGGGCCACAGAGACAATCTGAAGTTGTGTACAAGTCAATGAAACCCCCGACACTCCCAGCTGAGAACAATGAAGGAGATTACTATTCCAGTCCTCCAAGCAGTGTTCTGTCTGGGAAGGTCGGGGGGTCAATATTTCCCCCAGCTGAGAACAATGAAGGAGTTTACCATTCAAATCCTCAATGACTAGTTTCCCCACTCGCTATTTCCCCAGCTGGCAGAAACAAGACTTCTTATAGAGTGTCAGCTTCTCGCATCGTCCAGCATCGGGAGATGGGTGATAAATACAATGACCCCTCCCCTTATATCCATAAATCCCGCCCTCTTATCATCAAAGTAAAAGATGTGACAACATCTGTGATAAATCATCAACGCATTTCACCTCATCGATAAACCATAAAGTGACATCAAAGTCCATTCAACGTCTCCTTTATACTTCAATAAATGATATCACCACCAATAAATGTCTCCAACACCTCCAGATCCTCTTCCTCCAAATCTCAGTATATGCTCCAGAAAACCGTGCGTAGTGGACTACAAAACACCTCCTTCCCCAAACACCAATCCCGTGCTCTCTTGGTGCTCACACTCAGATTGTGCGTTCACCAGAACTCCATCATCCTCTTAATAAGTGGCTCCACAATAGCTTTGGAGGAACCCTGGATGAGAAAGGCTGGACTAGGCAGTAATATATTTCTATCCCCCTTGGTGGGAGTGGAGATGACCCCATCTATAAGGATATACAGTACATACACACACAGCACAAGGCCGTGTTCACACTACCAGATGTTTCTCTGGGCTGCAGTTCCTCTGAGCTCCACAAGGTGGTGATCTCACATGGAAGACAGGAAGTGATGTCAGGTACAGACAGGAAGTTCAGGGTGAGAGGTGAGTCAGGAGGAAGTAGAGAGAAGCCGTTGCTGGATGTGGCAGCAGACGAGGTAATAAGATCTTATTTTCTATTTACACCCAGTAACCCCCCGTCATGTCCGTCCTATTCCTCCATAGTCACTGTGATGTCTTTTATCTCCAGCAGATGATGATACACACATGTATAGTGTGGAAATGTATATTAACCCCTTCAGGGGCAGAACATTCCCTACGGGACATTGTCTTCATTTTGGAGATGTGTCACCTTTCCCTCCAATCACCCTCTCCCCTGATAAGTCTATACTAAAGGATTATATGACTTTTATTAGTGCCGGGGAATGGAGAATCCTATGACATCTCACTGACCTCATAGCTCCTCCTCCCAATGTCCCTCCATCTGCCACTTTTCTTTTTATTTGGTGGTTTAAGAATGTGGGCGGACCCTTTGCATCCTCACAAGAAAAACAGGACTGTTGTAATGACACCAGAATTCTTTTGTGTGGGTAAATTATACCTCAGCCTGAAGTGGGGCTTTAATAAAAATTGAGAATTTTAAAAGGTTAGGTGAGGAGGATTCTGCGAATAAAGTTTGATTGTAGTATTGGTTTTCAGATCTAGAGTTTTCCTCCTGTGAAGTCTGGAGATCATATGACCATCACATTGCCTCCACCTCCCTCCCTGATAGAATAGAGAAATACAAAGAAGACTCTAGAAGTCACCAGAGAGATGATGGAGGAGAGGTGAGCGGTGCTGGGAATTCTGGGACATTATCCAGTAACAGACAAGGGATGTGTCTGGATGGTGACTGCATCTCTTCTTATTGTCTATCTGTGTTTATCCCACAATTATTGCTGCTATATTAGAGTTTCAGCAATTTTAAATCTTAATTGTTATTGTTTTGCTTTATACATTTATATATTTTTTATTAGCGCAGTTTTTTTTACCTTTTATCATTGTGTGTGTCAGGTTCCTATAAGGTGTCAGGATGTCACTGTCTATTTCTCCATGGAGGAGTGGGAGTATTTAGAAGGACGCAAGGATCTCTACAAGGACGTCATGATGGACAATCAGCCGCCCCTCACATCACCGGGTAAGAGGAGACTTTATTGTAAAGGAGAGAGCAGTACGGAGGCTCCACCTAGATCCCCCATCATCTGATAAACACATAGAAACAATGTATTCAGTCAGTGTGTGTGTTTCCTACAGATGGATCCAGTAATGGGAACCCACCAGAGAGATGTCCCCGTCCTCTGTATTCCCGGGATTCCACACAGGAAGGTCACACCATCCCTCACCATCATCAGGTAGATGATTGACAATTATTGGTAGTATCATAAGGATCTGTACATTATCTGCATTGTTACCATTGATGTCATTTTATTATATATTCAGAGTGGAAACCTGAGAGATTCTAAAGTTGAGGTTAAAGAAGAGATAAAAGAGGAGGATGATGAGGATGGGGTGATGGAGGAGTCAGAGTCTCTAAAAGAACACAAAGATCTGTACCAGGACACCATGGTGGAGTCATCCAGCTACAGAAACCCACCAGAGAGATGTCCCCATCCTCTGTATTCCCGGGATTCCACGCAGGAAGGTCACACCATCCCTCACCATCATCAGGTAGATGCATGACAATTATTGGTAGATATGATTAATACACAGGAACACCAGGAGGAGGAGTTGTTTTCCCTGAGGTATCCTGAGAGATATATACCAGGCTTGTGTGACTCTGTAGTGGGGTCAACTTTTGGAGGTGAGCAGACATTCCAGCTACAGGTGGTGGTCACTGAAGTCACTGGATATTAATGAACTGTCACTGAAAGTTGCACAACCATGGAATTTTGATAATATGAGGACTTTATTAATTATTATTGTTTTTTGGTTGCGCTACACTATATTTTGTTTGCTAGTATTTCAATGAGAGTCACATGTGGATTCACTCTAAGCCCCCGTACACACGGTCGGAAATTCCGACGGAAAATGTCCATGTTGTTGGAAAATCCGCCCGTGTGTGGGCTCCATCTGACTTTTTCTGTCGGAAAAAATTTGAGATCCTGCTCTCAAATTTTCCGATCGTGTGTAGAGAATTCCGACGGACAAAGTCCCACGCATGCTCAGATCAAATTTCGAGACCAAAGATATTGGCTAATAGCCTCTACGTAGTTCCGTCGCACGCAACAAACGTCACCACGTTCGTAATGATCGGATTTTCCGACAACTTTGTCCGACCGTGTGTATGCAACACCAGTTTCGGACAAAATCCGTCGGAAAAAAATCAAAACGGATTTTGTGGTCGGAATTTCCGACCGTGTGTACGGGGGCTAAGAGGTGTGGGCAGCAATAACGTCAAGCTTATTAGAAGGCTGATATATTGAATATTTCATTTTATTATATTTACTCACATTATTTTTGTATTGTTTATTGCGCTAAATATATATTTTCTCACATTATGATTTATACACAGCATGTTTATTATTATATATATACAGAGTGGAAACTTCTGGGATAATACAATTGTTGTTAAAGAAGAGTATAAAGAGGAGGATGAGGAGTATGGAGTGATGGAGGAGTTTTCAGAAGGACACAAGGATATGATGGAGCCACCAAAAACCAGGAACCCACCAGAGAGATGTCCCCATCCTCTGTATTCCCGGGATTCCACACAGGAAGATCCCACCATCCCTCACTGTTACAAGGTTGGTGGGATGGAGCATCTAGAACATGGACTCCTAGAGACAATGTGTAGATTTTTGTGTGATGTCACAATAACAAAGCTTATATCTTACAGATGATATTCTCTCTCATTTTCTTGATTTAGAGTGGAGATCCAATCGATATAGAATTTGAGGTTAAAGAAGAAGAAGAAGAGAGGTATGTGAGGGATAATCAGCAGTCTATGGAGGAGGATGGAATAACGGGAACATTTATAGAGGAGGACACTCCTACAAAGATCAACGCAGGTGGGTCATTAACACTAAATACATTCCTCCACCCATACTGCTCACTGATTGGTCCAGAGTAGGGCGGGGACTGGGTGATATCAGCCTGTAATCCCCCTGGTCACTTTCCTGAGCTGTGTTTCCCATCCTGTATTCATGTATTTCTCTTGGATAATTGACCTTCTCTGTGCTGTAGACACAATTTATGTATCTAGACTGGATTTATGGAGATTCTGTGGTCCAGCTGGCAGAAAAAGGTTAATTTTCACCATAGATGTTACTAGACCTAGGCACCTGGGGTGTGTGATTTGGGTCTTCTGCCCCATACCCGGGTATAGTAAGATGTCTGACAGAACAATCCTCCCAGGATTACTTGCTCTGTTGTCTGCTGGCTCTGCCGGGTGGAGGGATATGTCTGTATAGTCTCAGACTCAATTCACTGAGTGCAGTCTCAGGAGATGGGAGGCTGCGGTGTGGGACCTCTGCAACTTGTCTCATGTAAACATTTAATATTCCACTGATTACTAAATACCAATATTATGAGTCCTGACCCTTACACTATATAATTTATATTGTACATTACATACTCCTGACCCCTGCACTATATACTCTATGTTGTACATTACATCATTCTGATACTATATAGTCCTATCTGTTGTATCTTCTACAATATGTTGTACATTACTTAGTCCTGACTTCTGCTCTCTCACCTTTACCCACTGCTATATATACACATAATATGTATTCTCTTTTGTTACACCCATTTTCTACCAGCTGGACATTTTATAACTGATGATTTGATTGGAGCACAGATGTTTACATGTTGATAATAATGTGATAACATCCTCAAACTTTGGAACCTCAAACAGAAAGTGATAATGAGGGAGGAATCAATAACCCAATGATGGTGGTCTTCAGGATCAGTCCAGTCTTCATCTTGGTTGTTCTCCCCCCATCCTCACTCTCTGATCTCTGGTGGGGCTCACCCTGGCTGTTATTTATGACTAAATCATGGACTAAATAAGGAAGTGCAGGACTTCTTGTGTTGGGAAGACGGCAATAAGTGATATAAGGGGTGGGGACCCTCGTCCTATAATCCCCTCATCACTGTCACTCCTATAAAAGACAGTTCTCGTTGTTTCCTCACTCTGACTAAAGTCCATGAATAAAGAAATGAACTGGTAGGAGATTCAGAGATGTAAGGCTGAAACAACGAATCGATTTTGAAAATAGTTGTCAACTATTTTCATAGTCGATTAATTGGCCTGCATACAGAATGTATTATTTATTTACACATCAGAAAATACAGCTCAGTGCTCCATCCATACATGTCAGTAAATGCCTGAGAACTTGAATGTGTGAGGAGCAATGCCTCATGGGACATGTAGTCCTGGGCAAGAGAAGGAGACAAGTGATTCTAAAGGCAGACCTTTACTTTCCTATAGGAGAACTCTATACTATACTCTGTACCTTCCTATAGGAGAACTCTATATTATACTTTGTACCTTCCTATATGGGAACTCTATACTATGCATTGTACCTTCCTATAGGAGAACTCTATACTATACGTTGTACCTTCCTATAGGGGAACTCTATACTATACTTTGTACCTTCCTATAGGGGAATTATATACTATACTTTGTGGCTTCCTATAGGGGAGCTCTATACTATACTTTGTGGCTTACTATAGGGGAACTCTATGCTATACTTTGTACCTTCCTATAGGGGAACTCTATATTATACTTTGTACCTTCCTATGGGGGAACTCTGAAGGCAGGATGAGCCAGAAGTGGAGGGGGGTTAGAAGAGGAGAATCAGGGCTGCTCTGTGCAAAACCATTACACAGAGCAGGTAAGTATGACAAGTTTGTTTAAAAAAAGAAATCCAACATTTACAATGAAAGGTCTCTGTGCAGGGAAGATCAGCACCTGACCCCAGAGAAGGTGGAGGCTGATAGACTGGAGGTGATAGAAGGCATTACTATTACATAAAGTAAAAGTTTACCAGTATTGTGCATTTATATATAAATTATTATATCCATGAAAAAAGTCTCAGCTTTCAGTATTACTTTAATATAAAAGTCCCCCCATATATCTTCAGGTCTGACTCCCAGGTAAAATCCCCATATATCCTACTTCTGGGTATATTTATTATTATATATATGATATAAGATATATTACTTTCACTATTTCACAGTATAAATGAATCCCTTATAGTAGTGATTATCTGCTGTTTTTGTAATATAAAGGAATATTTTTTTAACCCCATCATAACAGATGATTAAAAAAAAGCATGCTGCTGCTACTAAATGTCTTATGCTGGCCATACACAGATCGATTTTTGGAAGAGAATATTCACACAAATATTTGTATGAAAATTATTTGTACATTCGATGAATGGACGAGTGTTCGAAAAATCCACTTGCTTTTAACATTCAAGTTTTCTGTTCTGCTCCTTCATATTTTCCCATCAGTGTGGTGGAAAATGAACACTGATTTGACCCCACTAATGGTTAGAAAATTGGATGATTGAAATAATCATTAGTTGCTGCCCTACAGAGGACCCATTTATTAGTTACCTTGAGGGGGTAATTGTAAGACAAAAGACAAATCTGCCTGATGTGGGCGGAGTCCTGGTTTAGGGCAACCAATCAGCTCATGTCTAGTAATAATCTTTTTATTTCTACTTTAGTAGATGGGCGGGAGATGAGGAAAACCTCAGAGGATTGTCTCACTTTGTCTCCAGACTGTAAAGTAGAAGATGAGGACATCACACAGTATAGTCCAGGAGAAAACCCGACTACCTCAAATGTCCATCCGGCACCACACAGTGTAGATGGACCATTGTATTCCTCTTATCCTGAGGAACCTCAGACTGTGAGGGACGGTGCCGTCCTTCCAACAGAGAAGAGGTTTTCCTGTCCTGAGTGCGGGAAGTGTTTCCATTCTAAATCCGCGCTTAATCAGCATAAGAGATCTCACACAGGAGAGAAGCCGCATTCCTGTCCTGAGTGCGGTAAATGTTTTTCACAGAAGTTCAATCTTTTCACACATCAGAGATCTCACACGGGGGAGAAGCCGTATTCCTGTCCTGAGTGCGAAAAATGTTTCTCACAGAAGTCCCATCTTTATACACTGTCCATGGTGCAGAAGCCGTATTCCTGTCCTGAGTGCGGGAAATGTTTTTCAGAGAAGTCAAATCTTTACACACATCAGAGATCTCACACAGGGCAGAAGCTGTATTCCTGTCCTGTTTGCAGGAAATGTTTTTCAGTGAAGTCCAGTCTTTCCATACATCAGAGATCTCACACAGGGGAGAAGCCGTATTCCTGTCCTGAGTGTGGGAAATGTTTTTCAGATAAGTCCAATCTTTACACACATCAGAGATCTCACACTGGGGAGAAGCCGTATTCCTGTCCTGAGTGCGGGAAATGTTTTTCAGTGAAGTCCAGTGTTTATACACATCAGAGATCTCACACGGGGGAGAAGCCACATTCCTGTCCTGAGTGCGGGAAATGTTTCACACGGAAGTCCCATCTTTACACACATCAGAGATCTCACACAGGGGAGAAGCCATATTCCTGTCCTGAGTGCAGGAAATGTTTTTCAGATAAGTCCAGTCTTTACAAACATCAAAGATCTCACACAGGGGAGAAGCCGTATTCCTGTTCTGAGTGCGGAAAATGTTTTTCAGTGAAGTCCAATCTTTCCACACATCAGAGATCTCACACAGGGGAGAAGCCATATTCCTGTCCTGAGTGCGAGAAATGTTTTTCAGATAAGTCCAGTCTTTACAGACATCAGAGATCTCACACGGGGAAGAAGCCGCATTCCTGTCCTGAGTGAGGGAATTGTTCCTCACTGAAGTCCTGTCTTCCTGTACATCAGGGATCCCACACAACCCTCGAGGTGTATTAGTGCCTTGAGTGCGGGAAATGTCTTCTATATGAATGTTGCTGGACATCACAGCTCTCATGTGGGGAATAGTCACACCCTGATATACACCTCAGATATACTCCATGGTTGATCTTCATCATGTAAGAAACAGTTGATAAGGAGATCAGAGATCACAAAAGACATGGATGTTGAAGTGTTGTACTGTGTTGGCCATTGATAGCAGTAGAAAAATAAAAATTGAGTCATTACCTCTCATTGGCTGAGTACATTTTGTGGTGTAAGATTTCACAAACATTTAGAGGTCTATTTAAAAAAAAATAGTTGAATGGTTATGACCGCCATTTGTCCAGTCATGATGAATATTGGCCATATTTTATTTCATACACTGCTTTCCTTGACTCAATCTAATGACCATAATGCAGTATTGCACTAATTGAGGTATTTCAGGAAAAGTACCTGATTATGGCCACTAGATGGAGCTGATGATCATAGGAAATCACTGTGTTAAATCACAGCCAGAAATTGTAACAGCTGGATGAATGATTGTCACATTAGTCCAATACATTTTTTGAAAAATAGACCTCTTAGTCTCCTTCATCAGACATGTCTTCATACTAATACCTCAGATCATACTCATACACTTATAAGTACAGTACACACTGAAGGCTATAACTTAAATAAGCCAACACTATTAGACTAACCATTGAATTAAAATGAGAAATACTATGTTTGGACTTTAGATGGCGCTAAGTATAATAGCAATTATCTCCAGCTAGTGGCAAATGTAGTATTTTCTATTTTAAATCAATGGAAATTATTCGACCAGCAAATAGCCAATTAAACTCCATTTTCCCCTCATTCACACAGAAGGAATGTACATGTATTTTCATTGGGTGAATTATTATGTAAATTATTTATGAATAGACCCCTAAATGTCAGGAGACGTTTATATAAAGATGGGAAGTATGTAGCAGATAAATGAATAGACCTCCTAGCAATGTTATTACCAGGCTGCAGCTAGGGGGAGCTCTAATGTTTGGAGTGTGACCACAGCAGAGTGATCCCATCTAGCTCACATTAACCCTTTCACTGCCAGAGCTGGTTTTCCATTATTTTTGCACACATGGTAAAATGCAGATTTTGGGCCTGAAAATTAGATAAAACCCCCAAACATATATTTTCTGAAAGCAGAGGTCCTGGAGAATAAAATGGTGGTAATTGTTAAGGTGTTCCTCGTACACAAATGTCACCTTCATTCATATCCAGGTTTATTTTCTACTTTCCCCCATTTTCTATGGTGTGATCTTTTCTACAATACTTTGTTATAATAATGTAACACGTTGTGTATTGTATTGTACACAAATGAATAATGACTCCGCCTCCACATTCCAGACAAGTCATTTTCCCGACCAATTGGATTTCTACCTTTACTATTTCTTTACTTTACCTGATTCTATGACTGCACTCTTGTTATGAGTAAAAACTATAATAAAAAATGTATTGAAAAATAAAAATATGTGTGTCGTGGAATGATGAAAGTCTTTGGTACCCAAAATTGGTGACGCTTTAAATCCTTTACAGGTCATCAGTTTAGTGATAACCAGAAATAATGGCCCAGAGTGCAGTGGTCAGGAACATGTCATATACAGTCCTGTGTATAGAGTGCAGTGGTCAGGAACATGTCATATACAGTCCTGTGTATAGAGTGCGGTGGTCAGGAACATGTCATATACAGTCCTGTGTATAGAGTGCGGTGGTCAGGAACATGTCATATACAGTCCTGTGTATAGAGTGCAGTGGTCAGGAACATGTCATATACAGTCCTGTGTATAGAGTGCGGTGGTCAGGAACATGTCATATACAGTCCTGTGTATAGAGTGCGGTGGTCAGGAACATGTCATATACAGTCCTGTGTATAGAGTGTGGTGGTCAGGAACGTGTCATATACAGCCCTGTGTATAGAGTGCGGTGGTCTGGAACATGTCATATACAGTCCTGTGTATAGAGTGCAGTGGTCAGGAACATGTCATATACAGTCCTGTGTATAGAGTGCGGTGGTCAGGAACATGTCATATACACTCCTGTGTATAGAGTGCAGTGGTCAGGAACATGTAGAAGAGAGGAGGAGGAAGAGGCACATCTCCAATGAGGCAGGATGCCATCCAGGGGCCAGCTTGTATCACACCGCAGAGCTCCGCATCTGCAGGGCAGTGGTCAGTGGTCAGGAACATGTCATATACACTGGGTAACTCTCCTGGCAGCTGTGAAGGATGCAGTAGAGTGCTGGTAGTGGTGATTCTGCCACACCTCTCTCCTCCTCTTCTTCTTCCTCTATGGCCTCTTCCTCTGAAGATTTGTCCTCGGAACCAGTAGGCTCCATGTACAGCCCTGTGCATAGAGTGCGGTGGTTGACGAAGACGCCAGCTTCAGCCAGGAATGGTGTTTTGCAGGAATGGCACCAACCTCCTCTCTGCCCTCCGACAGGGACGCTTGACCCATGTTCCCTGTTTGGCTAACGTCCCTAATTTGGTGGTGCAGCGGTTATTGTGCATGTACCCTGGCTTACAGAATCTCCTGAGGCAGGCCAGGAAAGTCTGTGGGCATTTTTGCCGGTCATATGATGCCAGTGCTTGGCTGGCTGACCCTCAAAATGAATGCAACCTGCCAAAGAACCGCCTCATCTGTGACATGCCCACCAGGTGGAACTCAATGTTGGCAATGCTGCAGCGGCTGCACATGCAGCAGAGGGTCATCAATGAGTACCTGTGTGAGTATGGCACCAGAAGAGGGTCCGGGGAGCTTGGCTTTTTTTTGCCACACCAGTGACTAATGATCAAGGATGCATGTGCTGTCCTGTCACCATTTGAGGAGGCCACAAGGATGGTGGGCAGTGACAGTGCATGCATCAGTGATACTGTCCCTCTTGTCTTCCTGTTGGAGCACACGCTACATGGAATAATGGAAAGGGCACTTGAGGCAGAACAGAGGGAGGAAGAGGACTTTTTTACCTCTCACGGCCCCCTTTATCCAGACAGTATTCCTGCAGGCCCGTCTATCACACAGGAAGAGGAGGAGGAGGAGGAGGATTGTGTCAGCATGGAGGTGGAGCCTGGCACTCAGCATCAGTAGCAGTTTTTAAGGCATCTTTCTCAGGCCCCAGAAAGCCATGGACTTGCAAGTGGCTGGGAGGAGGTGGCTGCCGATCATGTCGTCCTTAGTGACCCAGAGGACTCTGGACCCAATGCCTCAGCAAACCTACGCTGCATGGCCTCCCTGATCCTGCAAAGCCTGCAAAAGGACCCGTAGATTTGTGGTATCAAGGAGAGGGATCAGTACTGGCTAGCAACCCTTCTTGATCCACGTTACAAGGGTAAGGTTGCAGAACTTATCCAGCCTTCGCAGAGTGAGCAGAGGATGAAACATCTTCGGGAGGCCTTGCAGAAAGGTTTGTGCAATGCGTTTCCAGAGCCTGGGAGGTTACAATTTCCTGGTCTTCCTGGACAATGTGTTGCTGAGGCTTCGATCAGTCACAGATGCATTCAGACAATTTTTTAGTCCGCAGCCCCAAGGTCTGATCGGTTCCAGCAACCATCGCCAGTGTCTGATTTACATGGTGCAGAAATATCTAGGGGCAAGATCAGACTTGGGGACCTTTCCAACCCAAAATCCTCTGGGTTACTGGGTCTTGAGGATGGATCACTGGCCAGAGCTTGCACGGTATGCAATTGAGCTACTGGCCTGTCCTGCATCCAGCGTTCTATCTGAATGCACATTCAGTCCTGCTGCAGGCTTTGTAACCGATCACAGAGTGCGCCTGTCCACAGACTCGGTTGATCGGCTCACCTTCATAAAAATTAATCAGTCTTGGATCACCAGCTACCAAGCACCTGATATGGATGTAACCGATATTTTTTTTATGAATGTGAGATCCCTTGAAGACTGCCTATGCTGATGCTAAGTGACTATCCTGTTATGCTGAGTGACTATCCTATTCCTCCTGAATGTTCATGTTGATAGCTTCTAAGAACATTTTTGGTTCTGGGCACCAGTGCCTAAAGCCCAATTTTTTCTGCCCCGTTTAAGGGGGCGTGTAATTACAATTTTTGCTGTAATATTTTGCAGCAGGGCCTGTTCCTGCGCTAAACAAGAGTATCTGTGAGGCTTTACAGTGTTGTGGCACCACCACCGCCGCCTAAGGCCCAATTTTTCTGCCCCTGTTCAGCAGGGGCATGTATTTACATTTTTTGATCTAATATTTCACAGCAGGGCCCATTCCAGCACCCACCAAGAGTAACTGTGAGGGCTTACAGTGTTCTGGTACCACCAACACCTAAGGCCCAATTTTCTGCAGAGTATATAGGGCAGGCCATATAGTATATACAGGCGGTCCCCTACTTTCAAACATCCGACTTACAAACAACTCCTACTTACAAACGGAGGAAGCCAACAGGAAGTGAGAGGAAATCTACCCCTAGGAAGAGAAATTCTCCTGTAAGAGTTAATATGGGGAAAAGGTGTCTCCTCCACTGATGCTTTATCACCAATCCTTGTTTCCCTAAAAAACTAAAATTTTCAAAATCCAATTGTCATTGGGACAGAAAGTGAGGTGAAATCTTCTGAACAGGGGCACAGACAGCAAAACAAATGTTACAGGGTGATGATAACCCTTCCCTATGTTCTCCAAAAAGCTTAAAAATAGAATTTTGGCTGGAGCTACACTTACAAAATGTACCTGTTCCAAATTACAAACAGATTCAACTTAAGAACAAACCTACAGTCCCTGTCTTTATTGGGACCACCTGTATACTGCTGCTGTTCAGAGTATATAGGGCCTGGGGGCCACAAGCCTTTTCTTTTTTTAATTTGGGTGTGGGGTTCCCCCTTAATATCCATACAAGACCCAAAGGGCCTGGTAATGGGACCCATGCCGTTTTTCTCAATAATTTTCATCCATATTGGCGGGACACGACATTACATTACAGCCGCAAGAAGTTTTAAATTACTTTTATTCCTTAAGAAATGTCATTTTGTGCAGGGACAGTTCTAAGCACGGGAAACATGCGCCCATTTACAGGCATACTACAGACACCCCCCAGGTACGATATTTAAAGGAATATTTCACTTTTATTGTTTCACTTTAAGCATTATTAAAATCACTGCTCCTGAAAAAACGGACGTTTTTAAAACTTTTTTTTGCATTGATGCATGTCCCCTGGGGCAGCACCCGGGTCCCCAAACACTTTTGAGGACAATAACTTGCATATAAGCCTTTAAAATTCACACTTTCGATTTCTCACGTTCGAGTCCTATAGACTTTAACGGTGTTCAAGAGTTTGCGCAAACTTTCGGTCTGTTCGCATGTTCTGGATGCGAACCAAACCGGGGGCTTTGTGAGGCCTTAGGCTTAACCCAGACATGAGGCCCCACTCACGTCTCTAATGGGAAAAAAATTATTTAAGCAATAAAAATGAATTGCATATATTAACAGTACTGGTGTCAGTGTGCTCTATCTCAGTGCTGGTGTCAGTGTGCTCTATCTCAGCGCTGGTGTCAGTGTGCTCTATCACACCAGCGCTGAGAGAACACACTGACACCAGCGCTGAGAGAACACACTGACACCAGCGCTGAGAGAGAACACACTGACACCAGCGCTGAGAAAGAACACACTGACACCAGCGCTGAGATAGAGCACACTGACACCAGGGCTGAGATAGAGCACACTGACACCAGCGCTGAGATAGAGCACACTGACACCAGCGCTGAAATAGAGCACACTGACACCAGCGCTGAGAGCACACTGACACCAGCGCTTAGATAGAGCACACTGACACCAGTACTGAGAGCACACTGACACCAGCACTGATAGCACACTGACACCAGCACTGAGATAGAGCACACTGACACCAGCACTGAGAGCACACTGACACCAGCACTGAGAGCACACACTGAGATAGAGCACACTGACACCAGCACTGAGAGCACACTGACATCAGCACTGAGAGCACACTGACACCAGCACTGAGAGCACACTGACACCAGCGCTGAGATAGAGCACACTGACACCAGCACTGAGAGCACACTGACACCAGCACTGAGATAGAGCACACTGACACCAGCACTGAGATAGAGCACACTGACACCAGCACTGAGAGCACACTGACACCAGCACTGAGAGCACACTGACACCAGCACTGAGATAGAGCACACTGACACCAGCGCTGAGATAGAGCACACTGACACCAGTACTGAGAGCACACTGACACCAGCACTGAGATAGAGCACACTGACACCAGCACTGAGAGCACACTGACACCAGCACTGAGATAGAGCACACTGACACCAGCACTGAGATAGAGCACACTGACACCAGCACTGAGAGCACACTGACTCCAGCACTGAGAGCACACTGACACCAGCACTGAGAGCACACTGACACCAGCACTGAGAGCACACTGACACCAGCGCTGAGATAGAGCACACTGACACCAGCGCTGAGATAGAGCACACTGACACCAGCGCTGAGATAGAGCACACTGACACCAGCGCTGAGATAGAGCACACTGACACCAGCGCTGAGATAGAGCACACTGACACCAGCGCTGAGAGCACACTGACACCAGCGCTTAGATAGAGCACACTGACACCAGTACTGAGAGCACACTGACACCAGTACTGAGAGCACACTGACACCAGCACTGATAGCACACTGACACCAGCACTGAGATAGAGCACACTGACACCAGCACTGAGAGCACACTGACACCAGCACTGAGAGCACACACTGAGATAGAGCACACTGACACCAGCACTGAGAGCACACTGACATCAGCACTGAGAGCACACTGACACCAGCACTGAGAGCACACTGACACCAGCGCTGAGATAGAGCACACTGACACCAGCACTGAGAGCACACTGACACCAGCACTGAGATAGAGCACACTGACACCAGCACTGAGAGCACACTGACACCAGCACTGAGATAGAGCACACTGACACCAGCACTGAGATAGAGCACACTGACACCAGCACTGAGAGCACACTGACACCAGCACTGAGAGCACACTGACACCAGCACTGAGATAGAGCACACTGACACCAGTGATGAGAGCACACTGACACCAGCACTGAGATAGAGCACACTGACACCAGCACTGAGAGCACACTGACACCAGCACTGAGATAGAGCACACTGACACCAGCACTGAGATAGAGCACACTGACACCAGCACTGAGAGCACACTGACACCAGCATTGAGAGCACACTGACACCAGCACTGAGATAGAGCACACTGACTCCAGCACTGAGAGCACACTGACACCAGCACTGAGAGCACACTGACACCAGCACTGAGGGCACACTGACACCAGCGCTGAGATAGAGCACACTGACACCAGCACTGAGATAGAGCACACTGACACCAGCGCTGAGATAGAGCACACTGACACCAGCGCTGAGATAGAGCACACTGACACCAGCGCTGAGAGCACACTGACACCAGCACTGAGATAGAGCACACTGACACCAGCACTGAGATAGAGAATACTGACACCAGCACTGAGATAGAGCACACTGACACCATCACTGAGAGCACACTGACACCAGCGCTGAGATAAAGCACACTGACACCAGCACTGAAAGCACACTGACACCAGCGCTGAGATAGAGCACACTGACACCAGCACTGAGATAGAGCACACTGACACCAGTACTGAGAGCACACTGACACCAGCACTGAGATAGAGCACACTGACACCAGCACTAAGATAGAGCACACTGACACCATTGTTCGGGTCCAGGACCCAGACACCCAAAAGTCCGGTACGGACCAGAACTTTACAGTTCGGGTTCGCTCAACCATAATTATGAATAAAACCGAATCCGAAATAAATGATATCGCAAATAGCGAATGGCTTTGGCGTAATTCATTGATGCTTTAACCCAGCCTAATGCAACAGCAAGTCGACTTGTGGTTTTGCATAATGAATGATTTAATTTCCCTATTTGTTAAATTTAGCGGACATTCAGATGAATCAATTTCTTTCCAAATTGTTTAGTAGCTCACTAGGGAATAAAATCAATTGATTTAAATAAAATAAAAAAATTTCTTATGCGATTACGATCACATGTCGACTTGCTGTTGCATTAGGCCGCGTTAACGCATTAACAAATTATGCTGAAGGCATTCGCTATTTATGATATAATTCAGTTTTATTCGTGATTACTTTGTTCAGAAATTCGAATGCTTCCGAATGTTCGAAAGTTGCTAAATTTGGACGAATTTTGTTATGTTATGAAACGAATTGCACAAGCCTACAGCCTACTAAGTTTATCACAACGTCGCTCAGGCGAGATAAAGAGAAACATTGTAACTTTTGGTTCTTTTAGATCAAAGGAATGAACTTCGGTCTGTAAATGAGGTCAGTTTAGCCACTTAAAGACTAAACCTTTTTCTAACATTTGTTGTTTACTAGTTAAAAATCAGTATTTTTTGTTAGAAATTACTTAGAACCCCCAAACATTATATATATATATATATATATATATATATATATATTTTTTTTTTTTTTTTTTTAGCAGAGACCATAGAGAATAAAATGCCAGTTGTTGTAATATTTTATGTCACACTGTATTTGCGCAGCGGTCTTTCAAGCACAATATTTTTGGGAAAAATACACTTTAACCACTTCAATACCGGGCACTTTCTCCCCTTCCTGCCCAGGCCAATTTTCAGCGCTCTCACACTTTGAATGACAATTGCGCGGTCATGCTACACTGTACCCATATGACCTTTTTATCGGTTTCTTCCCACAAACAGAGCTTTCTTTTGGTGGTATTTGATCACCTCTGAGGTTTTTATTTTTTTGCTAAACAAACTAAAAAAGACCGAAATAATTTGGAAAAAAAACGTTTTTCTTTGTTTCTGTTATAAAATGTTGTTTTCTCCTTCACTGATGGGCACTGATGAGGAGGCACTGATATGTAGAATTGATGGGCACTGAAATGCAGCACTGATGGGCACCAATAGACGGCACTGATATGTGGCACTTACGGGTGGCACTGATGGACACTAATAGAGGGCACTGATGGGTAGCACTGATGATGAGGTACTGACAGGTGTTACTGATGGGGACTGATTGGCACTGTGGCGGGTGATCATTCCGAGAGAGGCAGAACAAGGCAGATCGCCGTTCTGTCAGAGGGGTAGATGGAGATCCTGTGTTTCTGCCAAACAGGAACACAGATCTCTGTCTTCCCACAGTTGAAGCACCTCCCTCACACAGTTAGAAAGCCACTGATGTTAACCCCTTCCCTTCCAGTGTCATTAGTACAGTGACAGTGCATTCTCTTTAGCACTGATCACTGCATTGGTGTCAATGGTCCCCAAAAAGTGTCAGATTTGTCCGCTGCAATGTCGCAGTCCCACAAAAAAAAAAATCGCTGATCGCCGCCATTACTAGTAAACTAAATAAAAAAAGAAAATGTCCATAAATCTATCCCACAGTTGTAGACAATATAACTTTTGTGCAAACCAAGCAACATACGCTTATTGGGATGTTTTGTACCAAAAATATGTAGCAGAATACATATTGGCCCAAATTGATGAAGAAATTTGATTGAAGTTTTTTTTCATTTTATTTTTTCCAGCAGAAAGTAAAAAACATATTTTTTTCAAAATTGTCGGTCTTTTTTTGTTTATAGCGCAAAAAATATAAACCGCAGAGGTGATAAAATCATTTTATTTGGGTACAGCGTTGCATGACCGCGCAATTGTCAGTTAAGGTAACGCAGTTCCGTATCACAAAAAAATGCCTGGTCATGAAGAGGGGTAAATCTTCTGGAGGTGAAGTGGTTAAACAAAAAAAATAATTAAGTTACACCCAAGCACATAAAGTCCCCCCCCCAAAAAATATTTTAAGGCCCCCCACCCCCATATACACACGCATGAATGTAAGCACAAGCGTTGATGGTGCCTACACTTGAAAACATTTATTGCGATACACTTGTTACATATCGCTGCACACGCCGGAATGAGAGCGATAATTCTATCCCCAGACCTCCTCCGTAACACTAAACTGATGACCTATAGGGGGCTTTTCTTTATCACCTATAGAAAATATAATGTACTGAAGTTTGTCAACATTTAACGGGCAAACACAAATTTAAGGTGTGACATGTTGGGTATCTATTTACTCAGTGCAACCTCAGCTTTTATATTTTTTTTCCTGCGATAATATTGTGTGACATAAAATATTGGAACTACCACTATTTCATTCTCTAGGGTGTCTGTTTTCAGAAAATATATCATGTTTTTTGGGGTTTTTATGTAATCTTCAGGCCTACAGTGATTTTTTTTAAATGTGTGCAGAAAATGCAATAACGACTCTGGCATTGAAAGGGTTAAAGTTGATATAAAAAAATAGTCTGTGGAGGTCACATGACTCCTGTGCAGAGTGGAGCTCCAGTCTGCAGCCAGATACCATCAGGAAATGCAGATGTGACCGGAAACATTGTTTCTAATGTCTATTGAATGTTTGCTACATTAAAGTTCATTAAACAAAAAACAACAAAAAAAGTGGAGTGGAGGCCACATGTTTCCTGTCAAATGTGGAGCTCCACTCTCGGAAGACAGGAAGTGATGTCAGATACAGACAGGAAGTTCCGGGTGAGAGGTGAGTCGGGAGGAAGTAGAGAGGAGACATTGCTGGAAGACGCAGCAGAGGAGGTAATAAGATCTTATTTACTATTTACACCCAGTAACCCCCCGTCATGTCCGTCCTCTTCCTCCATAGTCACTGTGAGGTCTTTTATCTGCAGCAGATGATGATACACACATATATAGTGTGTAAATACGTAGATTAACCCCTTCAGGGGGGATCAGTTGATGATGAATAATGATTGGCTCCAGTGTGTGGGAAACCCCACATTCCGGATCCCACCAGGAAGCCGACACTGCACAGCGCTAATCACAGTCAGTGAGACATTTCCTGGTCCTCAGCTGTACAGATCAGGAAATGTCTCACTGCCTGTGATTAGCGCTGTGCAGTGTCGGCTTCCTGGCGGGATCCGGAATGTGGGGTTTCCAACACACCTGAGCCCATCACTAATGATTTATATATCTTGCTTCCAAAGCTGGCCATACATGGTTCAGTTTTATCGTTCAGCCAGCGGGATGAGAGGAAAGTGATTCCCCCATCCACACATTGGAGGGGGATGGGGGAATCCTCCCCGCTGCACTATTGTATTCTGACAATGGGGGGCGCTCCTCCGCTCTCAGAATACACAGATCAGTGATGAAGCTATTGGCTTCAGCCGCTGATCGAGTGACTTTTATCCGGCAGTGACCACACATGGATGGTGTCACGCACCTGGTGGTGATGAGTCTGGTTAGCAGAGGAGGGCCTCCCTTGCGGCTCCCACTCTCGGTCCCCTGGTAAGGTGACAGGAAGACCAGGAGTCAGGAGGGGCACGGGTGCCTGGCAGGACTGTAAGACCGGTAAAGAGAGATCCCTGGATCAGCTCAGCGGACAAGGGGAGTAGAGTGGACTGGATCAGAACTGCAGGTAAGATCAGCAAAGCAGGCTGGAACAGCAAGCAGACTGGAACAGCACCACAGGCCGGATCGGGAAGGCAGACTGGAACAGCACAGCAGACAGGGTCAGCGGAGCAGGCTGGATCAACAGGCAGACTGGATCAGCGGAGCAGGCTGGATCAACAGGCAGACTGGATCAGCAAAGCAGACTGGAACCACACAGCAGACTGGAGCAGCAAACAGACTGGATCAGCACCACAGACCGGATCAGCAAGGCAGACTGGAACCACACAGCAGACAGGGTCAGCAGAGCAGGCTGGATCAGCAGGCAGACTGGATCAGCTGGATCAGCAAAGTAGACTGGAACAACACCACAGGCCGGATCAGGAGAACGGACTGGAGCAGTACAGCTTGCAGGGTCAGCAGAGCAACTGGATCGTCAAACAGGCCGGGTCAGGTATCAGGCTGGCAATGCAGTACAGGTGGGTAAGGCAGGAGAGAGGTCACAGACAAGCCAAGGTCGGTGCAGGCAGAAAACAGGAGGTCAAAGGGTTCAGATCGGGTTTCAGGACACAGAACGCTGTAGAGCAGACAGCGGGGACCGTCTATGACAGACAGATTTAAATAGGCTCACTGGTGCCAATAGTGGCGCGCCCTCGTTAGCGGATGTGTGCGCGCACGTGCACTCGCGCATGCGCACACGCAATGGTACCTGCAAACGGGTACCAGGGACTCTAGTGCGCCGGTTACTGGCAGGATCTTCATGACATTGCCCCCCTCTAAGGGGCAGCCTCCGGATGCCCCTTCGGGCAAATTTTTCAGGATGGGCTCTATTAAAGGATTGAACCAGACTCTTAGCGTGGATGTTCACCTCGGGCTCCCAGGAATTCTCTTCAGGGCCCTTCCACTTGATTAAGAACTGATTTTGGTTCTGCCTTCTTGTGAAGTTTAGGATGGCCTCCACCTCAAACTCCTCTTCGCCGTCCACCAAGACCGGATCGGGAGGGACGGCCCTTCTATTGGGAAATGGGTTGGCAGCGGAGGGTTTCAATAAAGATACATGAAATACCGGGTGTACTTTTAGTGAGTCTGGAAGTTCCAACTCGTAGGCTACCTCATTAATCCTCCTTTTGGAAGTTGAGGACAGGCCAATTTCAAGTTGGTGGTGGATAACCACACTAGCTCACCAGGGGCAAGTACCAGTTCTCCCCGCCTCTTTTTGTCAAATCCTCCTTTTGACTGGATCCGTTCTTGGACCGCTGGCACGGTGCAATCAGGGAGAGAATTAGGCAGGAATGCAGGGTGAAACCCGTAATTCGCAAAAAAGGGAGTCTGTTTGGTAGCAGAATGGGTGGCGTTATTGTAGGCAAACTCGGCCAGGGGCAGCAGGGAAATCCAGTCGTCCTGGGCAAAGGAGGAGAAGCAGCGCAGATACTGCTCTAGAGTCTGGTTAGTCCACTCCGTCTGCTCATTGGACTGAGGATGGTAGGCAGGCGAGAGGGCAAGCTCAATGTTCAGGGCCTGGCAAAGGGACCTCCAGAATCGAGAGGTGAATTGCACCCCTCGATCTGAGACTATGCTAGCTGGCACTCCGTGAAGCTGAACAATCTCTTTAATGAAGACTCGTGCAGTCTCCGGGGCTGAGGGGGTACCTTTCATGGGAATAAAATGTGCCATCTTGGATAGGCGATCAACGATTACGAAAATCGTCATGTGGTCTTCTGCCAGGGGCAATTCTACAATAAAGTCCAAGGACAACATTCTCCATGGGCGGTCCGGGACGGACAGGGGCTTGAGTAGGCCCCAAGCCCTGGTTTTGTGGTTCTTATTTCGTATGCAGGTAGTGCATGTGTCCACAAACCTCTTGCAATCGGCCCGTAACTGAGCCCACCAGAAGGTACGTTGTACCAGGTCGGTGGTCTTAGCAACGCCGAAGTGTCCAGCCAACGCGTGGTCATGGCACAGCTCCATGACTGTCACCCGTAGTTCCTCCGAGGTGTAGATCTTGTCCCCATACCAGAATAGGCCGTCTCTCGCCTGCAACTTGGCCTCGGAAGCGGGCACTTGCCCCGCTGAAGCACGTTTAAACTGGGAAAGTAAATCTTCCTGGAGCAGAAAGAAGTTTCCGGGGGCCAGAATGGTGTCTGGGGGAGATTCCTCCTTGTATTTGTGGTACATCCTAGATAGGGCGTCTGGTTTGACATTCTTGGATCCGGGCCGGTGTGTCACATGGAACGTGAAGCGGGAGAAAGAGTGCCCACATGGCTTGTCTGGGTTTTAACCTTTTTGCTGTTTTCAGATATTCCAAGTTCTTGTGATGGGTGAATATCAAAATGGGGTGAGAGGCCCCTTCCAGGAGGTAACGCCACTCTTCCAGTGCAGCTTTGATCGCCAATAATTCCCGGTCCCCAACATCATAGTTCCTTTCGGCCGTGGACAGTTTACGGGAAAAAAAGGCGACTGGGTGAAGCAAGGACTTGTCCCCTTGCCTCTGGGACAGTATTGCCCCTACCACAATTTCGGAGGCGTCTACCTCCAGGGTAAAGGGCAGAGAGGAATCCAGGTGCCTGAGGATGGGAGCTGAGGTGAAAAGACCCTTTAGGGCTTCAAAGGCCTCTTGGGCCTCGGAAGACCATCGGAAACGGGTTCCTTGTTTGGTCAACTGGGTGATGGGTGCCACAATGGCTGAGAACCCCTTAATAAACTCACGGTAAAAATTGGCGATGCCAATAAACCGCTGGATTCCCTTTTTGTCCGCAGGGGTAGGCCATTCCAGGATGGCGGAGATTTTCTGGGGATCCATCTTAATGCCTGTACTGGAAATAATCAGCCCCAGGAAGGGTATACTCTCCTGTTCAAATTGGCACTTATCTGCTTTGGCGTATAGACCGTGAGTACGGAGCCGGCCCAGGACCTCCTTGACATGCCTGCAGTGGGACTCTAGGGAAGGAGAGAAAATCAAAATGTCATCCATCTACACAACAGCAAACAAGTCCAGGAAGTCCCGGAGTACATCATTGATAAAATATTGAAATGTGGCAGGGGCATTGCATAGCCCAAAGGGCATCACAAGGTACTTGTAGTGCCCATAACGTGTCCGGAAGGTCGTCTTCCATTCGTCTCCCTCCTTTATGCGGACCAGGTTGTAGGCCCCACGGAGGTCGAGTTTAGTAAAGATGACGGCCGTACCAAGCCTCTGGAACAACTCTGGGACCAATGGGAGAGGGTAACGGTTTTTAACCGTGATTCTATTCAGTTCCCGGTAATCTACGCAGGGCCGGAGGGTATGGTCTTTTTTTTCTACAAAAAATATGCCAGCGCCTGCCGGCGAGGTGGATGGGCGGATGAAGCCTTTCCTTAGGTTTTCCTCGATATACTCTTTTAGCTTACCCTGCTCCACCTCTGTCAATGGGAAAACCCTCCCGAAGGGAATCTCGGCCCCAGGGAGCAGTTCGATGGGGCAATCATAAGCCCTATGAGGTGGGAGCACCTCTGCTGCCTGTTTACTAAACACGTCCAGGTATTCGTGATAGGCCTGGGGATTGGCCTGGCGTAGATCCATCTCAGAGTCCAGGCTTAGCAAGGTAGCAATCTTGGGGAGGTCTGGAGACCAACAAGACCTTTTACAGTAAGGGGAGGAGAAGGAGACCATCCCAGTGACCCAGTTGATGGCCGGGTTGTGGGCCTTCAGCCACGGCATACCCAGTATTACTGGGGATAGCGGAGAGGAAATAATGTCCAGACAAAGTAATTTCCGGTGGTCACCAGAGATGGTCATGGGCAATGGGGTGGTCTCCTGCGTCACAGGACCGGACCGAATGGAGGAACCGTCAGCCAGGTAAACAGATAACCCATGGATCTTGGGTTGGAGAGGGACCTGATGTTGAGCAGAAAATGAAGAGTCCATGAAACAGCTGCATGCCCCAGAATCAATGATGGCGGGTGCCTGGAGGATTCTTCCCGGAAGCTGGAAGGAGACAGAGAGAGCAAGATGAGAAGAGACTTGGGTCAATGGGTCCAGAAGACTGGCAGGCATGAGTGGGCACTTACGGGCCTTGGCTGGGCAGTTCCTCACATAGTGCCCAGGCTCCCCGCAGTAGAGGCACAAATTACAGGTCCGGCGTCGTTGACGCTCCTCAGGGGTTAAGTAAGGCCTCAGGAGCCCCAGCTGCATGGGCTCAGATGGATCTGAGGTGGGTACAGGCCGGTGGGTCGGAGCAGGGTGCAAGTGGCTTGGAGCCCTGGGTAGCATCCAGGTGGGACGGGAAAAGCCGGAAGCTCGTTCAGTCCTGCGTTCCCTCAAACGCCGGACAATCTGAATGGCCAAATTGACCAATGCGTCCAAGGTTTGGGGTATCCCAACCCTGGCAAGTTCGTCCTTCAAGGCATCAGAGAGCCCTAAGCTGAACTGATGACGAAGGGCCGCGTCATTCCACTGAGTATATGCACCCCAACGTCTAAAGTCAGCCACATAGTCTTCCACAGGCCTTCGCCCTTGCTGGAGGGTGCGCAAGGCGGTCACTGAAAGTTGGAGGTCCTCGTATAGTTGGGCCATGGCATCAAAAAGGAAGTCAGACTGGCCAATGCGGGGTCTTTCTGTTCCATTAAGCGATGAGCCCAGGTTCGTGGATCCCCGGAGAGCAGGGAGATTACAAAGCCCACCTTGGTGGCCTCCAAGGAGAAGGTCCGTGGCTGTAATGCAAAAAATAGTTCACAGGAATTACAGAAGTCCCTGTAATGACTGCGGGCCCCGGAGAACTTCTCAGGGATGGGAACCCGTGGTTCTGAAGGGAGCATCACCACCATCGGGGCCGATCCTGCCCCGGGTGGGGGTGCTGGTGGATGTGGAGGTCCCAGGGGGCCGACAGGATTGGATAAGACTAGCACCCGTTCTTCTAACCGGGTGTATCCCTGCTGGAGATTTTTCAGCGCCTCGGTCAGTCCCGCCAGATGTTGGCACAGTTCCTCCATGGCGGAGGCTCCCTGCTCAGACTCACACATGGCTGTCTGCTACTGTCACGCACCTGATGGTGATGAGTCTGGTTAGCAGAGGAGGGCCTCCCTTGCGGCTCCCACTCTCGGTCCCCTGGTAAGGTGACAGGAAGACCAGGAGTTAGGAGGGGCACGGGTGCCTGGCAGGACTGTAAGACCGGTAACAAGAGATCCCTGGATCAGCTCACCGGACTGGTGAGTAGAGTGGACTGGATCAGAACTGCAGGTAAGATCAGCAATGCAGGCTGGAACAGCAAGCAGACTGGAACGGTAAAGCAGACTGGAACAGCAAGCGGACTGGCACAGCAAAGCAGACTGGAACAGCAAGCGGACTGGAACAGCAAAGCAGACTGGAACAGCAAGCAGACTGGATCAGCACCACAGGGCGGATCAGGAAGGCAGACTGGAACAGCACAGCAGACAGGGTCAGCGGAGCAGGCTGGATCAGCAGGCAGACTGGATCAGCTGGATCAGCAATGCAGACTGGAACCACACAGCAGACTGGAGCAGCACCACAGACCGGATCAGCAAGGTAGACTGGAACCACACAGCAGACAGGGTCAGCGGAGCAGGCCGGATCAGCAGGTAGACTGGATCAGCAAAGCAGACTGGAACCACACAGCAGACTGGATCAGCACCACAGACCGGATCAGCAAGGCAGGCTGGAACCACGCAGCACACAGGGTCAGCGGAGCAGGCCGGATCAGCAGGCAGACTGGATCACCTGGATCAGCAAAGCAGACTGGAACCACACAGCAGACTGGAGCAGCAAACAGACTGGATCAGCACCAAAGACCGGATCAGCAAGGCAGACTGGAACCACACAGCAGACAGGGTCAGCGGAGCAGGCTGGATCAGCAGGCAGACTGGATCAGCTGGATCAGCAAAGCAGACTGGAACACCACCACAGGCCGGATCAGGAGAACGGACTGGAGCAGTACAGCTGGCAGGGTCAGCAGAGCAATTGGATCGTCAAACAGGCCGGGTCAGGTATCAGGCTGGCAACACAGTACAGGTGGGTAAGGCAGGAGAGAGGTCACAGACAAGCCAAGGTCGGGTGCAGGCGGAAAACAGGAGGTCAAAGGGTAGCCGGGCCAAACACTGGTAACAACTTCAGATCGGGTTTCAGGACACAGAACGCTGTAGAGCAGACAGCGGGGACCGTCTATGACAGACGGATTTAAACAGGCTCACTGGCGCCAATAGTGGCGCACACCCGTCCTCCCGCGCATGCGCACATGCAATGGTACCCGCAAACGGGTACCAGGGACTCTAGTGCGCATGCGCACATGCAATGGTACCCGCGAACGGGTACCAGGGACTCTAGTGCGCGGGTTACTGGCACCATCGGCTCCTGCTTCCACCCACAGCTGCCTGTGTCCCTGCAGAGCCCTCCGGCAGAACAGAGAGGAAGGAGCGAGACCGAATCTCCAACATGGCGCCACCTTGGCACTGCCACAAAGATCCCCACAAGGTGCTGAGAAACAGGACTACAGAGTCCTTACAGGAGTAACCAGGACAAGCCTGCAAAGCAGCCAGCTAAGAGACCAGCCAGGGAGGGACATGCTGCTTTATGTACACAAGATGTCCTCTCCTTCCACTCTGCTCTCACACACTGCTGGGGGAGATGTACAGGACATGCAGGAGGACACAGGGGAGGGGGGGTTGGAATACTGTCCTGTGTTCTAAACCCTGCACCCCATGTCCAGCGTTCTGCACCCCATGTCCTGTGAACACCACCCTTCTCCTGTACCCCATGTCCTGCGGTAATCTCCATCCTGCACCCCATGTCCTGCTTTCTGCACCCCATGTTTTGCACCCTTGAATCCCATGTCCTCCACCCCATGTTCTGCACACTGCACCCCATGTCCTGTGTTTTTCACCCTGCACCCCACGTTCTGCACACTGTACCCTTCCCCTGCACCCCATATCCCGCACCCTTCTCTTGTACCCTGTACCCCATGTCCTGCATTGTGCACC
Source organism: Lithobates sylvaticus (assembly GCA_028564925.1). Taxonomy (NCBI): domain Eukaryota; kingdom Metazoa; phylum Chordata; class Amphibia; order Anura; family Ranidae; genus Lithobates; species Lithobates sylvaticus. Next base: position 568,284,513 of record CM053028.1, on the reverse strand, counting down.
TGGCTCTCCATGTCCTGCATTGTGCACCCTGTACCCCATGTCCTGCATTCTTCTCTGGTACCCTGTACTCCATGTCCTGCATTCTGCAACCTGCACCCCATGTCCTTCAGTGACCTACAGTCTTCTCTGGTATCCATCACTCCATGTCCTGTGTTCTGCACCACATGTCATGCACACTTTACGCCACGTCCTACATTCTGCACCTCACAGATTACTCACACATTACTTGCCCGGCCCCAGTCACTGACAACCCACACTGCTCTACAAAAACTGTCTCCTAACTTTTTTAGCTGGCTCCTAGATTCCAAGCAAATTTGTCAAGCCCTTCTTTAAGTGACTTCCTCCCCTCCCCCTCATCTCCTTCATTATGTAAGTCATTCTGAGATAATCTCCCATTGGCTGAGCAATATTCTCATTTGTCTCTGAGCTCCTTTTTGCTATTCCTCGTCCTGCCTGTTGTTTCCTTGGATTGATTTTCTGTGTAGTGACCCCGGCTTCATCTCTTGGATGTGCTCGTCTGTTGCTTGTCCTGACCTTTATCCTGATTCCTGGATCTCCTCCTCATCTCTCCTCCATATCCTCTTACACAGCTTTTCTCCACACCTGCAGTGATCCTGGGGGGTGGAAACTTGGCACCAGCACTCAGCAAAATCTATTCCCACCATTAGGAGCTCTGGAGAAAATTGTCTGCTATTTACACTCCGTTCCTCCGCACGTCACCTGATCACATGAGAGCTTACTACACAGATTCCTGACAGATTTCTGTATGGTAAAGGTCAAAGTTCACTCTTCAGTTTAGGAGAGGAAGGACGCACCCAGGAACAATGATTTGGTTTGTACAGGAGCCTCCTATAGAGGATCCCTCAAATCTCCTCCTCCAAATGTCCCTCCATCCAAAGCCTATATGTCCTATGACATCACACTCTCCTCACAGCTCCTCCCCCTAACATCCCTCCATCCAGAGTCTATATGTCCTATGACATCACACTGACCTCACAGCTCCTCCTCCTAATGTCCCTCCATCTGGCTTTTTCTCTGATACTCTTAGGATGTGGGCGGACCCTTTGTATCCTCACTAGCAAAGTGGGACTGTTGGTCCTGCATTGTATATAATGATATCAAAATACCTGCTACAAGCTTTTATCCTGCATAGTGTGGGGGTCCTGTGTGGGTAAATTATACATCAGTCTGAAGTGGGGCTTTAATAAAATGGAGACCTGAATGGTGAGGTGAGGAGGGTTCTGGGAATATCATTTGATTTTACTATTTGTGTTCAGATCTAGAGTTTTCCTCCTGTGAAGTCTGGAGATCATATGACCATCACATTGCCTCCACCTCCCTCCCTGATAGAATAGAGAAATACAAAGAAGATTCTAGAAGTCACCAGAGAGATGATGAAGGAGAGGTGAGCGGTGCTGGGAATTCTGGGACATTATCCAGTAACAGACAAGGGATGTGTCTGGATGGTGACTGTATCATTGTGTGTGTCAGGTTCCTATAAGGTGTCAGGATGTCACTGTCTATTTCTCCATGGAGGAGTGGGAGTATTTAGAAGGACACAAGGATCTCTACAAGGACGTCATGATGGACAATCAGCCGCCCCTCACATCACCGGGTAAGAGGAGACTTTATTGTAAAGGAGAGAGCAGTACGGAGGCTCCACCTAGATCCCCCATCATCTGATAAACACATAGAAACAATGTATTCAGTCAGTGTGTGTGTTTCCTACAGATGGATCCAGTAATGGGAACCCACCAGAGAGATGTCCCCGTCCTCTGTATTCCTGGGATTCTACACAGGAAGGTCACACCATCCCCCACCATCATCAGGTAGATGAGGAACAATCACTGATAGTATCATTAGGATCTGTACATTATCTGCATTGTTACCATTGATGTCATTTTATTATATATTCAGAGTGGAAACCTGAGAGATTCTAAAGTTGAGGTTAAAGAAGAGATAAAAGAGGAGGATGATGAGGATGGGGTGATGGAGGAGTTTCTAAAAGAACACAAAGACCTGTACCAGGACACCATGGTGGAGTCATCCAGCTACAGAAACCCACCAGAGAGATGTCCCCATCCTCTGTATTCCCGGGATTCCACGCAGGAAGGTCACACCATCCCTCACCATCATCAGGTAGATGCATGACAATTATTGGTAGTTCTGATTTATATACAGCATGATTGTTACAATGAATGTTTTATTATATATTCAGAGTGAAAACCTCGGGGATGATAATATTGATGTTAAAGAAGAGTATAAAGAGGAGGATGAGAAGTATGGAGTGATGGAGGAGTTTTCAGAAGGACACAAGGATATGATGGAGCCACCAAATACCAGGAACCCACCAGAGAGATGTCCCCGTCCTCTGTATTCCCTGGATTCCACACAGGAAGGTCACACCATCCCTCACCATCATCAGGTAGATGAGGAACAATCACTGATAGTATCATTAGGATCTGTACATTATCTGCATTGTTACCATTGATGTCATTTTTATTATATATTCAGAGTGGAAACCTGAGAGATTCTAAAGTTGAAGTTAAAGAAGAGATAAAAGAGGAGGATGATGAGGATGGGGTGATGGAGGAGTCAGAGACTCTAAAAGAACACAAAGATCTGTACCAGGACACCATGGTGGAGTCATCCAGCTACAGAAACCCACCAGAGAGATGTCCCAGTCCTCTGTATTCCCGGGATTCCACACTGGAAGATCACACAATCCCCCACCATCATCAGGTAGATGATTGACAATTATTGATAGTTCTGATTTATACACAGCATGATTGTTACAATGAATGTTTTATTATATATTCAGAGTGGAAACCTCGGGGATGAAAATATCGATGTTAAAGAAGAGTATAAAGAGGAGGATGAGGAGTATGGAGTGATGGAGGAGTTTTCAGAAGGACACAAGAATATGATGGAGCCACCAAATACCAGGAACCCCCCAGAGAGATGTCCCCGTCCTCTGTATTCCCGGGATTCCACACAGGAAGATCACACCATCCCCCACTGTTACAAGGTTGGTGGGACGGAGGTTATAAAACACTGACTCATGGAGACAATGTGTGGATTGTTTATGTGATGTCACAATAATAAAGCTTATATCTTACAGATGACATTCTCTCTCATTTTCTTGATTTAGAGTGGAGATCCAATCGATATAGAATTTGAGGTTAAATCAGAAGAAGAAGAGAGGTATGTGAGGGATGATCAGCAGTCTATGGAGGAGGATGGAATAACGGGGACATTTATAGAGGAGGACACTCCTACAGAGATCAGCACAGGTGGGTCATTAACACTAAATACATTCCACCACCCATACTACTCACTGATTGGTCCAGAGTAGGGCAAGGCCTGGGTGATAATCTTCCTTCTCTGTGCTGCAGACACAATTTATGGATCTAGACCGCATTTATGGAAATTCTGGGGTTCAGCTGGCAGCAAAAGTTTGATTTTCACCATAAATGTTGTTCTACCTGCATCTACAAATACTCAGCGGAAACCCTTCACAGGATAAGAAACATCACCTCAACATTGCCAACGCCCATTTAAAAAATACTACAAAAAGAGCAATTACTAAAGATCAACCCACAATCAACCACCAATCAAAGGAAGGCCCCAATTCAGCAACACTTAACATGCGCCCTGATTAACACCAGATTGGCAGTCAAACACAGACAAGAAGTCCGCGACTTCATCACCCAAAACAACTTAGATTGTCTCTTCATCACGGAAAGCTGGCTAACACCCGACTGCAACACCATCCTAACCGAATTGGTCCCTGAAAAATACAGGATCCTAACGGAGCATAGAATAGGAAAAAAAGGATCAAATCTCACCTTACGCTCGGCAAACCTACGCTACAGAACCCAGTGCCTTTTATGGAGACACTTTCTCTACAGCTGCAAACAACACCCCAAGACACTATTCATATACTGCTATGCTACAGACCACCAGGACCAAAGACAAATCTCCTGATACCCTTCACCGAATTTATTTCAATTCACACCCTGAAAACTAAAAACGTTCTGGTACTTGGAGATTTCAATCTCTGGGCAAACAACACCGAAGACCCTTTCGCCTCTGCCTGCATAAACCAACTGGAAGGACTAGGTCTTCAACAACTGATAAATGCTCCAACACATGGTTCAGGACACACTCTGGACCTCATCTTCAAACAAAATATCGACATCAACATACTCAACAACTCACCGCTACCATGGACTGACCATCACGCCATCAAATTTGAAATCACCACCAACAACACCCTCCAGAAACCAAACCATTCAACAACAACATACTGGACCAGATCTCAGAAGAAACTATACTCGGAACTCTTCAAAACCACACTATCTAACAAAATAACAATTCTAAATTAAAACCACTCAATAGAAAAATGCTCAGCTCCTTAAACAAAGCGTTACTACAAACAGCAGGCGCAGTCGCTCCGAAACGCAGAACACTCATCCGCAACAAAAGTTCTGGATGGTTTAATGGAACTCTTACTCTACTAAGCAGGAACGCAGAAGAGCTGAAAGAGCCTGGAGAAGAAACTCTTCAAAGGAGAACTACACAAACTACAATACTCTCACAATGAAATATCACAAAGCTATCTTCAAAGCTAAAAAAGAACACTTCTCAAACACCATCACAAAAGCCCTAAACCGCCCTCGTGAACAATTCAAACTAGTCGCCCAGACTATGAACCCTACCTGCTTGGAGCCCTCTACAAACGAAACTCAAGAATTTTGCAACGAGTTATCGGATTTTTTCGGGAAAAAATCCAACAGAAAAATACAATCAACCCCATCCAAAAAGAGGAAACCGATTTCAAACACCGCACAACCACCAAACTTTTCGCTGACCCCTATCGCCATGGGCACCACAAAAAACATCATCAGAAGCCTCAGAGACAGTACATCACCCAACGATATCATCCCCACAAAACTTCTGAAAGAATGCTCCGACATCTTGGCACCTACTATAACACTACTCATAAATCAGTCATTCAAAGAAGGAATTGTTCCTAACTCCCTCAAGCAAGGCATAGTCAAACCCCTCCTAAAGAAACCCAACTTGGATCCAAGAAACCCTAACCACCGAAGATCGATAACTAGCTTGAACACCATCTCCAAGATTATGGAGAAAGTAGTGGTACAACAGCTACAACTCCATCTGGACACACACAACCTCCTGGACCCTCTGCAATCAGCCTTCCGCCCGGGCCATGGCACAGAAACAGCACTCTTCAAAATATGGGATGATGCCTTGGAAGCAGCAGATGATGGAGAATCATGTCTCCTGGTACTCCTGGACTTTAGTGCAGCATTTGACACTAGATCACAACACTCTACTCACCCGCCTCAAAGAAGTAGCAGGAGTCACAGATTCAGACTTACTATGATTCACTTCCTTCTTAGGAAATCGGTCACAGACAGTGAAACTTGGAGCCTTCCCCTCTGAATCTCGCACAGTCTCCTATGGAGTCCCTCAAGGATCCCCTTTATCACCTGTGCTCTTCAACATTTACATCCGTCCACTCCTTAAAATCATCAGCAAATCAGACCTATGCTTCCACTCATACGCAGATGATACTCAACTCTACCTTCGGATCCCCGGACAAAAAGACCAATATCGGGAATTGGAAAAATGCCTCACATCAGTAGACGACTGGATGTCCACTAACTCCCTCAAACTTAATGGAACCAAAACAGAACTCCTCCTAAATGCAAACCGGAAAACTAAATCTACAACACCATGGACTCCGCCCACCATCCTTGGACAGACCATCCATCCCCCTAAGCATAAAAGCCAAAAGTCTCGGAGTCACCTTCGATTCAGAAATGTCAATGGATGCACAAATAGGATCAGTGTCAGCGGATCCTACCACCTTCTACGCCTGCTGCGTAGACTCATCCCCTTCATTCCAGAAAAGGACAAAGCCATAGTGGTAGGAACAATCATCAACTCTCGACTCGACTACGCAAACTCCCTCTACATAGGACTACCTAAATTCCAGATTGCACGCCTACAAGTCGTTCAAAACACGGCAGCAAGACTAGTCACAGGAAAAAAAACATGGGAATCCATCTCCCCATCCATGAGGACCCTCCATTGGCTAACCGTAAAGGACCGGATCACATTCAAGACCCTCTGCCTGACCTACAAATGCACACAAGGAGATGCTCCTCAATACTTATGCGAAAAAATACAACACTACACTCCCAATCGCAACCTCCGATCTAACAACCAAAACCTCCTCCTCGTCCCCAATCCCGGTACAAATCAAGGGGAGAACGAAGATTTGCAGTCCAAGGACCACGGCTTTGGAACGCTCTACCTACGAACATCCGCTTGGAAAAAGACCATCGGGCCTTCAGGAAAAAACTCAAGACCCACCTCTTCTAAGAAGGAATCAACGCAGGTCGGATCAAGCGCCTCCAGGCGATTCAGTTCACAGTTGCATCGCTATACAAATCAATCATTCATTCTACCTAGGCACCTTGGGCATGTGCTTTGGGTCTCCTTACCCATGCCCAAGTCTAGTAAGATCTCTGACAGAGATCTCCCGACCCCTGCACTATATATTCTATGTTGTACATTACATCATTCTGATACTATATAGTCCTATCTGTTGTATCTTATACAATATTGTTGTGCTTTTTTAAGGAAAGTTTCCCGCACATTTTTATTAAGTAATTTTTAACGAAGATATTTTTAAGATACAAAATCAATTGATATGACACAGTCTATATATGCGAAACTGGTTCACGGAGACGAGTGATCATACTTAATAGTCACATTTATTGGTTGACAGAAAACAAATATTTACATGAAATTAAAATACAGATTGCATTATTTGAACATTTGACAATTAATGGAAATACCCTCAAAATGGGCGTAGTACTTTGGACACAATATCACCATGATAACTTCTTCAGTAGAATCAATAACCTTATACTTGACAATTTAACATAATGTCTGTATTTCACACACCCAGCCGTTACTATGCTGCAGGTAAGTAACGTTGAACAATGCGAAACAAATTAGACATTTGTTTGTCAATAAAAAGCAACTATGCAAAAAGTAATATATAATAAAAATTGAATATTAGAGAAAAAATCTAAAAGACGGTTATTGATTCTGGAGAATGATTACCAATACTAGAATATTCAATACATCAATGGTTAAGAGAACATACAAGATAAAATCAACATGGCATATTTACCCATTCCAAAATGGCTATTAGTCTAGATTTAAGATAGCTACCGGGTTCAGGAATCTCCTTGGAGGTTAAAGTATATTTCCAGGCATGGCTGTCGGTCTATCTGGGAAGATGTTTCTCTCCCAGTGTCCCTTCCCAGGGTGGGTCCCTGAGCTCTCAGGTTCCCCTGAGCTGTCCCCCTCTTTCACTATCTATCTAGCTTCTTAAATACCCTCTCACACAATAAGATTATAAAACTTGTAAGATGTTCAGCCCAAAAGGCATGTGTCTCTTTCCTATTGGCCTCGTTTTTAATGTAATTGCACCTTCAACCACCAGGGGTCTCACATGTGTTTTGGGGCTGCTCTGTAAAGTAATATATTTTATTTTATACTGTATATTTTACTTTAGTGGAAATATCTATATCTTTAATATTTGGGAATTCTACTAACCCCATACTATCAAATACGCTTAGCATAATTATTGATCTATCACTTTGCATAAAATGGTGATATATATGCATATCATTGTATATCTGTAAGCATTTAGTCCATTTAAAAAGGACACAAGTTATATGTATATATATATATATATATATATATATATATATATATATATATATATATATTAATCAACATCACATACAGTTTTTATCTATCTGGATACCTGTATAATTTGGGTATCCAATCAATATTTGTTTATCTAGCATAGTTAAATTCTAATATATTCATAGCATAATCATATATATATCTTAATACTAATTTGTTCCTAAAACAATTCTATTAATAATCACCCTATATTTATTATGTTTTCTTTATAACCGATTTCATCAATTCATCGGATACTAAAATGGTAGTTTTCTTTTGTGACTTACAGATATCATATATACTATGAATTGACTGGTAACATCATGTTTTGAGATGAACTTTTGGTAACATCATGTTTTGAGATGAACTTTGAACAGTCCAATACATGTTTTGATAGCTTAGCTATGTACACAATTCCTAGGACCTCACACAATGGGCTTTGTCGGGCAAGGTGTTGGCTTTAGAATTTTTGTATTGATGGTTGTAAATTGTCCAAACAGCCTTTACTTCAGCACAAAGGATTCTTCCCAGTCAGGACCACCTCCAAGTGATGACACCTCATAAATTTGGACTTCTCAAACTAATCAACAAAAATAAGTACACACCTTTTGTTTGGTGACAAAGGCTACCATTGTTCCTGTTCTCTTTTTGGCTTCAATACTGGCTTGTAAACTTTATATATTTGAGACTTGTAAATTAGGCAACCAGTTCATCTGCTTTTCAGGAGCAAAAGTTCATTTCAATTTTTTTTGTTAGGCCTACTGAATCTCCCATCTCTGCCAGCGAATATTAGATATATTTCTTCATAAATTCATAACAATATGTTGTACATTACATAGTCCTGACTTCTGCTCTCTCCCCTCTACCCACTGCTATATATACACATAATATGGATTCTCTTTTGTTACACCCATTTCCTACCAGCTGGACATTTTATATCTGATGATTTGATTGGACAACAGCAGGAACCAATCAGCTCATGTCTGGTAGTAATCTTTTTATTTCTATTTTAGTAGATGGACGGGAGATGAGGAAAACCTCAGAGGATTGTCTCACTTTGTCTCCAGACTGTAAAGTAGAAGATGAGGACATCACACAGTATAGTCCAGGAGAAAACCCGACTACCTCAAATGTCCATCCGGCACCACACAGTGTAGATGGACCATCGTATTCCTCTTATCCTGAGGAACCTCAGACTGTGCGGGACGGTGCCGTCCTTCCAACAGAGAAGAGCTTTTCCTGTACTGAGTGCGGGAAGTGTTTCCGTTTTAAATCCTATCTTAATAGGCATAAAAGATCTCACACAGGAGAGAAGCCGTATTCCTGTCCTGAGTGTGGGAAATGTTTTTCACAGAAGTCCCATCTTTACAAACATCAGAGATCTCACACGGGGGAGAAGCCGTATTCCTGTCCTGAGTGTGGGAAATGTTTTGTACTAAAGTCACAACTTTTCACACATCAGAGATCTCATAACAGGAATAGTCCTGGAGAAAACCCGACTACCTCAAATGTCCATCCGGCACCACACAGTGTAGATGGACCATCGTATTCCTCTTATCCTGAGGAACCTCAGACTGTGAGGGATGGTACCGTCCTTCCAACAGAGAAGAGGTTTTCCTGTACTGAGTGCGGGAAGTGTTTCCCTTGTAAATCCAATCTTATTGTGCATATAAGATCTCACACAGGAGAGAAGCCGTATTCCTGTCCTGAGTGTGGGAAATGTTTTTCACAGAAGTCCCATTTTTCCTCACATCAGCGATCTCACATGGGGGAGAAGCAGTATTCCTGTCCTGAGTGCGGGAAGTGTTTCCCTTTTAAATCCAGTCTTAATGAACATAAAAGATCTCACACAGGAGAGAAGCCGTATTCCTGTCCTGAGTGTGGGAAATGTTTTTCAGTGAAGTCCAGTCTTTCCAAACATCAGAGATCTCACACAGGAGAGAAGCCGTATTCCTGTCCTGAGTGTGGGAAATGTTTTTCACTGAAGTTCAATCTTTACAGACATCAGAGATCTCACACGGGAGAGAAGCCATTTTCCTGTCCTGAGTGCGGGAAATGTTTTTCACTGAATTCCGATCTTTCCAAACATCAGAGATTTCACACAGGAGAGAAGCCGTATTCCTGTCCTGAGTGCGGGAAATGTTTTTCACTAAAGTCCGATCTTTCCAAACATCAGAGATCTCACACAGGAGAGAAGCCGTATTCCTGTCCTGAGTGCGGGAAATGTTTTTCACTAAAGTCCGATTTTTCCAAACATCAGAGATCTCACACAGGAGAGAAGCCGTATTCCTGTCCTGAGTGCGGGAAATGTTTTTCAGTGAAGTCCAGTCTTTCCACACATCAGAGATCTCACACAGGAGAGAAGCCGTATTCCTGTCCTGAGTGCGGGAAATGTTTTTCACAGAAGTCCAGTCTTTCCACACATCAGAGATCTCACACAGGAGAGAAGCCGTATTCCTGTCCTGAGTGCGGGAAATGTTTTTCACAGAAGTCCAGTCTTTCCAAACATCAGAGATCTCACATGGGGGAGAAGCCGTATTCCTGCCCTGAGTGCGGGAAATGTTTTTCAGACAAGTCCAATCTTGACACACATCAAAGATCTCACACGGGGGAGAAGCCGTATTCATGTCCTGAGTGAGGGAATTGTTCCTCACTGAAGTCCTGTCTTCCTGTACATCAGGGATCCCACACAACCCTTGAGGTGTATTAGTGCCTTGAGTGCGGGAAATGTCTTCTATATGAATGTTGCTGGACATCACAGCTCTCATGTGGGGAAGAAGCACACCCTGATATACACCTCAGATATACTCCATGGCTGATCTTCATCATGTAAGAAACAGTTGATAAGGAGATCAGAGATCACCAAAGACATGGATGAAGTGTTGTAAAAATACAATGGATACAGGTCTGGTAATGTACTTTTATGTCATGGCTTTCTTCCAGGTCCGCACCCATGCACGCGCATACCCAGAAACCTCCACTGTTATTGGCTGTAGGACAAGTTTGTCAGCAGGTCCCAGCCAATGATTTTGCCCCGTACCCTGCTGATCACCTGCAGCCAATGACAAATCACTCCTGTGTTTTATTTTGTAAATTGCCATTAGTACAGCGTCAGTGTATAGTATTTTTCACCAATTGCTGTATTAGGGTCACTTGTTACATCAGATAGCGCCAGGGTCAGCTAGCATTAGATTGCCCGCACACTATAGGATCCTGATCACCACCATTACTAGTATAGTATCTGTATGGATCAATATCCTGATCATGAACAGAACTATATTGGTGTCCCCCCTTAGTATAGTGTCCCTAATAACGCAGTGTTAGTAGGATCAGCCCTTCTGCCCCCAACAAGTGCAGTGTCAGTAGATCACCGGCACCTCTGATACGTTGCACACATAACCGCAGTGTTGGCAGAATCAGGCCTGATCTCTTCTAGCACTAGTAGGTAAGTTTTATTTGTGTAGCACCCTGGAGTTTAGGCAGGGAGCTCCTCACAAATTTAATTGGCAGGAGTAGTTATCCTGGTTGGTTGTTAGAGATCTATTGATTTCTCCCTAAGTTTGGCCTTGTTGCGCTTTTCTCTTCCACCACTAGGTGGCCGGGCACTTGGTGGTACTAGATATAAGGACAACCCAAGTTCAGGTTATGGGGTATCAGCCCATGGGCAGGGGTTTTCTTGAATCCCTTGGCCTGCTGGGAGAGCCTATATATATTGGTAGAGATTGGGCCTATCCCGGGGACATCTGGCTGCTAGGCTATCTGAGGTCCTATCCAGAAGTAAGAGAGCAGCGCAGGGTTGGGATTGCGGCTTGCAGTCCAACCAAAAGTGACAGTTCTGCTGGCCGAAGAACCTGTCATGGTCGGAGGTAGAGGGGAAGCTTTCGCCACTAAGGGACTAACCACCTTATTACCAGGGACCTCAGTGAGTAACTGAAGCAGGTACCGGAGCAGTATTCTCACCGAATGGGCATGGTGGAGAATCAGGAAACTTCAGGCGGTGATCAAGTCAGGGACCCAACCAGCAGAGGTGACGCTTGTAGAGCAGCCTTGTGTGTCAAGCCAGGGACTGAGCAGGCCAGTGGGGTGAAGCTTGAGAAGTATCTGGAGTGCCAAGCTAGAGACCCAGCAGAGAGGCGGGGGTGACGCTTGAGGAAGATACCACTGTGAAGATTGGAGAAGCTCAAGGGATTCAGAGTCAGTGAATCAGAGGGTCTAGTGAGAGACTGGGAGCTCAGTGGGCTGATGAACTATAAGGAGAAGTTGTAGTGAAGGTGAGAGAACTGTTATGCTTTGTGTTAGGAACTATTAAAGACTGTTGCCATAGGAGACAGCATTCCTGCATGTGCAGATGCGGCGTCTTGCTGGATGCCTTTCCCTGCACGGCTGACCTCCTATTGAAGTCTCGGAGTCTGCTAATTAATCTTGCAACTACTCAAGGGTGTCCTGGCCCTAACCCTCTTTCCTTCAAAAAGTTTGTAAGAGAAATAAACATCTCGTTTGCATTCAAGAAGTGTCTGGTGCCTAATTACTTCCACCTATGCCTCACAACCAACCATATACAGAAGGACATCTGCTATCTCTGGCCCTTGAGGTTCTCATTAGACTGAAGGAGGCCAGAGACCTTGCTACATTTGTAGTAGTTCAAGCAGTCCCTGACAGCCAGGAACTCTTTTTCCTGTGAGTCGCACTAGGTACCTGTGAAATGTGCCAACAAAGGTACTCTAGGGAAGAGGCCTACAGGATTCTGAGTATGACAGCTGAGAGCGAAGGAGGAGTCCTCACTGACAGAATCAGACTCTGCAAACAAACCTATAGAGAGCAGCGGCACCCTGACAGGGAGCTCAGAGGATGGAGAGGTCCCTGCTAAGGTCAGGTGTACCCGACCCCGGGTAGCTGAAGTGATAGGAATACTTGATTTGTCTTATATGCAGCAGGATTCCAGTACTAGTGCCCCACTACCTTTTGGTGAGCTGTCAGGTACCAGCGGCCTAGTACATCATAGTCTTTTACATACCAGGACAAAAGTATTTCGTGTTAACCTGGCGAGGTAGAGGGGAAGCTTTCGCCACTAAGGGACCAACCACCTTATTACCAGGGACCTCAGTGTGTAACTGAAGCAAGTACCGGAGCAGTATTCTCACCGAACGGGCATGGTGGAGAATCAGGAAACTTCAGGCAGTGATCAAGCGAGGGACCCAACCAGCAGAGGTGACGCTTGTAGAGCAGCCTTGTGTGTCAAGCCAGGGACTGAGCAGGCCAGTGGGGTGAAGCTTGAGAAGTATCTGGAGTGCCAAGCTAGGGACCCAGCAGAGAGGCGGGGGTGACGCTTGAGGAAGATACCACTGTGAAGATTGGAGAAGCTCAAGGGATTCAGAGTCAGGGAATCAGAGGGTCTAGTGAGAGACTGGGAGCTCAGTGGGCTGATGAACTATAAGGAGAAGTTGTAGTGAAGGTGAGAGAACTGTTATGCTTTGTGTTAGGAACTGTTAAAGACTGTTTAGAAAAAGGAGGGGGGGTGACTTGTGGACTTTTTAGGCACTGTAGACTGTATTATAATATCAAAATTTATTAAAGGAAAACAACATACATAAAAAGCCGTGTACATTTAAAAACATATACATTTGAGTCAAAAAAGAGATATTGATATAGTATAGAATCGCATATGCAGCCTAAAGTAGTTAGCCTAAGGGATACCACAGAACAAAGATCAGCAATGAAGATGGATTTTGTCCAAAATTGGTGAGGTATCCGATGTAAAGGCAAGGATGCAGTGCGATATCGATGAACTTTGACGGAAGCTCTACATGTTTCGCGTTTTCATTTAACGCTTCATCTGGAGCCTGAAGTTGCAGTGACTGACAAACAAATATAAGATTTAAAAGACACAGTAAGTATATGCATATAGTTAATACTTCCTAGATAACATGTTCTATTTGTATAAGGGAATATAAATCTGGTCAATAGTTGCCGAATGTGGCCATCAAACCTGCGTCATCACCACCAAACAGTGCGCAGCAGAGGTACAGGCCAGTTATCCAAACACCCAGTGGGGACGTGTAGAATATCATAATAAACTGTCAATTGTATATAAAGAAAAGAGTACTTACTACAATTCTTTATTGGTTCAAAAAACGTATATAGGGAAACAGTCCCTATTGTCTCCCCACCAGCCAAGAAATATGCTGAAGATGGATAAAGTAGGGTTGAGCGTCATATACCCCAGGTGAGATCCTAGTTGGTAACCAAACATAAGGTTTATTGAGCACCTATCAGTACAAACAAGACAAATATGCACCATAAGTAAGTTACCCTCAAAGCGGGTTATGGTATAAACTCACCTAAATAGAGAAAGTGAGGAAATACCTTGGTTAAATGCCCACACCAGCACTTTAATTGTTTGTGTATAAGTTCTTGGGTTGAACGGAACCAGGGTGATGAAAAAAACGATTGATAATCAGATAAGGGAAACCTCAATGTTGCAAGATAGTGCCATAATTGACCTGTATAGTAGGGCCATATATATAAATGAGTGCCTCAGTAAAAGTATAGATGCATAAGTAAGGTAATGTAGCATGGCCGAACGGCATACAAATAACTCACCATCCTGGAGTGCAGAGAGATCAAGCCTACCAGCATCGTAGCGGTGGTGGAGAGCGGGGGACGCTGACAGAGAGCACACCGTGGTGTGCTTAAATACACGTCCCATCCATAGTCAATATCCGGCGCCAGGCCGGCTTGACGTCATCCGGATCGGCCGCAAGAACGTAGTGCGCATGCGCCGACGTCCCGCCTCGCGCATGCGCATTGAGGCCGAGACGTGCACGGCAGCGCGCGCAACTTGTTCAGGCAAGGGAGATGACTATGGAGCTGTGATATGACTCCCAAGTCATTCCTTGCTAGTCGTCACATAGATGACCAAAGTGACGATGTGCGGCCGCACTGGGTGATGGACAGGCCAAGAAAATGCAGCGCAGTGTCGAATGGTGTGAATCATTAGGGCAAGGGGGCCACAGCCGGCAAGATCAAAAAAACCTCAAAGATTAGTAACAAAGAAAATAACATAAATAGTAATCAATATAGGTATCCAGCTCATATTATAATTCTAAAACATTTAGAATTAAGTATTTTGAACAAGAAATAATCAACCTAATCAAAGTTGAAATATCTCAAAACATATTTTTAGGGAAAAAACCATGGAATACATTAAGGGACTGCATTGGATATGGGATATATTACGATAGATGGATCTAGTACTATATCATGATAGGCTAAAATAACCAGTCAGTATAGTACGTGCATTTGGAGGAAAACAGGGGGAGCAAGAGCATGGGGTATGGGACCATATTAAAGGAAGGGTTTATAAGATTGTGCCTCATTGATACCCGGGGTGCGGGTCGCATCAAGGCGTTCTATCCAGATGGTCTCTTTTTTCAAAATTTCTTTGTCCCAATTACCCCCACGTGGATCCCTCGGGACAACTGCCAGAACTATGAAGGAAACAGCTGTAGTGTCGAACTTATGGTAGAGATCTAAATGTCTGCTCACGGAAGTGATCATTTTTCCCCCGGATGAGTAATAAATGTGATCTTTAATTCGGGCACGGAACTGACGGATAGTCTTTCCGACGTAAAATGCATTACAGGTACATGACATTAGGTATACCACACCTTGGGTTTCACAGTCTGCGTGGAAACGCGGTACAAAGGTTTCCCCATTAGGGAGGACAAAACTATTCCCTGGTCTCACCCATGGGCAGTATGTGCATCGTCCACACCGGAAAATGCCCACACTGTCTATATTGGAATGTGTCTTGGTGCTGTAGTGGCTCGATGTAAATTTGTCACGTAACGAACGTGATTTTCTAAACGTAATAGTAGGATTTGGGCTTATATATTTTCTCAAAATGGGGTCCTCACGAAGTAGAGGCCAATGTTTAACCAAGATTTCCCGTAATTTGCCATGCTGTTTAGAGTACCTAGTGATGTAGCGGACGATATCAGAAGTTTTAGTGGTTTTCGTTTTGTAAAGAAGTGAGTTTCGTGATTGTCTCAGGGCCTTATTGTATGATTTCCTCAAAATAGATTTACTGTATCCCCTATTCTTTAGACGATCTCGAAGGAGGTTAGCCTGTAGTTTAAACTCATCGGTATGTGTACAATTTCGTCTCAATCTGAGGTATTGGGCGTAAGGTATGCTTCGGATTAGAGTTTCGGGATGGGCACTTTCTGCATGAAGCAGTGTATTACCAGCCGTTTCTTTTCTGTATAGGGTTGTTGCCAAGCACCCAGTCTGGTCTCTAAAGATCGTTAAATCCAGAAAGGTGATTTTCTCGGGATTAACAGAAAATGTAAATTTTAGATTGAAGGAATTTTTGTTTATGATCTCCATAAATGTTTGCAATGTACTAAGGGGTCCTGCCCAAATCATAAAAATGTCGTCAATATATCGCAGCCAGCATAGTGCTAGGCTGGTATAGGGCGACAGATTATCATCAGAGAAGATGGTCCGTTCCCACCCCCCCAGGTACAGGTTGGCGTAGGCCGGGGCACAACAAGTGCCCATGGCCACGCCCTGCACCTGGAGGAAGTGGGACTCGTTGAAGGTAAAACAGTTTTTGGTTAAGACAAATCTCAAAAGGTCTAATATGAACTCACAAAATTCCCAATGATGATTGTCTTCTTGATATAGGAAGGTTCTAGCTGTCCTGATGCCCTGCTCGTGAGGGATGCTGGAGTAAAGTGCTTCAACATCTATAGTCACGAGGAGGGCATCAGGAGGCACGACCATTCCTTCAATGTTCTTCAAGAGATCTAGGGTATCCCTTGTGTAAGAGGGAAGTGAAAGAACATGAGGCATGAGTACAGAGTCAATAAGGCGGCTGGCATTTTCCGTGAGGGCTCCAATCCCCGATACGATAGGTCTGCCTGGGGGTAGAAGGGGGTGTTTGTGTATTTTCGGGAGTACGTAAAACGTTGCTAATCTAGGGTTAGATATGTTTAGATATTTATACGTATCTAGGTCTATTAGGCCTTTCTGATGGGCAGAGCCAATGACCGAAAGATATTCAATCCTGAAGCCCTCAATTTGTTCAGGATCAATAGGCACATACCACTCTTTGTTTTTAAGAATGTTATGTGCCATATTTTCGTAGAAGGTTTTCGTCATGAGGACAATATTTCCTCCTTTGTCTGCTGATTTAATTTCTATATCAGGATATGATTGAAGGCGTTGGATGGCTAACAATTGGGAGGGTGTTAAATTATTGTCAGCGGTTTTGATGGTAAGTGATTTTAGGTCATTGACTGTGCCCATCAGAAAGGCCCAGATGGATGCATTGGTCATGAGGTCTGGAAACCGTTGAGATTTAGGTTTGAATTTTCGATATGTTGGCGCTGTCGGGCCAATCAAAGATGTAGCGATGTCGGGTGTGTCAGAAGATGGCACACCGGACTCACTTTCATCAAGTAATAAAATGAGATTACGAAGAGCTCTAAACTCCTCCATGGTGTAGTTCTTCACTTTTTCCGAAATATTTTTGTCTTGAAGGGATCTAGCCCTATCTTTATCAAACATGTATTTGTATGTAAGATTCCGAGAAAAGAGGTATAGATCTTTAAAGCCATTGCACGGAGGAGTCCCCCAAACTATTTGACCACAATGTTGGGTACATGCTGATGGAGGATGCACAGCTATTTAAAGGCTCTGATGTTGGTTCCCAGGTTGAGGAAGGGAGTAACGTGAGCCTAGAGAGAGGGGGTGCCCAAGAAAGACAAGAAACTGGCAGTCATGTTCCCCCAGCCGCAAAATACTGCCAAGTTTGCTCCAGTGACAAGGAGGGAGGGGATGATGAGGTCACTGACTCTACTTGGTGCCTGATAGAAAAGAGGAGGAGGCACAACTCCAACGAGGCATGATGTCCTCTAGGGGGCAGCTTAAGGGCAGCCACCCTACTGCATCACACCGCAGAGCTCCGCAGGTGCAGGGTGTTGCTGACTCCCCGCTGATTTTGAAAAGTTCCTTAGTGTGGGCCTTTTTTGAGACATGTGCAGCAGATCACACCGTTGCTGTTTGCAATCTATGTCTGAAGCGGATCAAGCATGGCCAAGACAGCAGCCGCTTGGGCACCACATGCTTGACCAGACATATGATGACCTCCCATGCAGTCCGCTGGCAACAGCACTTGAAAGACCCACATCAAAGAAAAAGGCAGACTTCTCCTTGCTCCTCGTCTGGGATCTCCAACCCCACTATACCTCCAGTCCTCTCAAAAACCTGCACTGAGAGGAATGAAGGTATAGAAATAGGTGTCCCAAGTACTTGCAGCCAATCTGCTAGCAGTACACCTCCATCTGATTTTAGCAGGCAAATTTCCCTACCCCGGTTGCTAAACCAAAAAAAGAAATTTGGTCCCAGCCATCCACCTGCTCAGCGTCTGAATGCTAGCTTGGCCAAATTGCTAGCACTGCAACTGCTGCCTTTTCAGCTGGTAGACTCTGCCCCCTTTCGTGAGTTTGTAGAATGTGCAGTATCTCAGTGGCAGGTTCCAAAACACCATTTCTTTTCACGGAAGCCCATTCTGGGTCTCTACCGGCATGTGGAAGGCAATGTTTTGGCCTTGTTGGACAGGGCGGTCAGCAGTAAGGTGCATATTACCGCTGACTCATGGTCTAGCAGGCATGGGCAGGGACGTTACCTTTCCTTCACTGGGTAACTCTGCTGGCAGCTGGGAAGGATGCAGGACAGGGTTCAGTATTGTTGGAGCTTGTTCCGCCACCGCGCCTCCAAAATGCTAGTGGTGATTCTGTCACAGCTCTCTCCTCCACCCCCTCCTCTTCTTCTTCTTCTGATTTCTCCTCTGAACCAGCGGTGCTCCTTAAGCAGTCAAGGGCCTACGCAAGCACTCAGGCAAAAAGATGCCATGCAGTGCTTGCGCTGGTGTGCTTAGGGGACAGGAGCCACACTGGGGCAGAGATTCTGTCAGCTCTGCAGGGGCAGACTCAGAAGTGGTTGACACCATGCCAGCTTCAGCCAGGAATGGTTGTATGTGACAATGGCACCAACCTCCTCTCCACCCTCCAACAGGGACACTTGACCCATGTTCCATGTTTGGCTCACGTCCTGAATTTGGTGGTGCAGCGGTTCTTGAGCAGGTAACCAGGCTTACAGGATCCCCTAAGGCAGGCCAGGAAAGTCTGTGGTCATTTCCGCCGGTTATACAATGCCAGTGCTCGGCTGGCTGACATTCAAAGGGAATGCAACCTGCCCACCAGCTGCTTCATTTTTGCCATGCTCACCAAGTGGAACTCAATGATGGCAATGCTGTAGCGGCTGCACTCACAGCAGAGGGCCATCAATGGGTACCTGTGTGAGTATGGCACCAGGACAGGGTCAGGGGAGCTTGGCTTTTTTTCGCCAAGCCAGTGGCTACTGATCAAGGATGCATGCGCTGTCCTGTCACCATTTGAGGAGGCCACGAGGATGGTGAGCAGTGACAGTGCATGCATCAGTCACACTGTCCCTCTAGTCTTCCTGTTGGAGCACACGCTTCGTGGAAT